>LS997562.1:29336176-30001897 GCA_000469685.2 Haemonchus contortus | reverse complement strand
GCAACTAATAAACACCGAAAACTGTGTTCGTGAAGTGAGACCTTTCGATGAACGAGGATTTCCTGACTACCATCAAAGCACGAGTCATTCTGGCCGAGTGGTCTAAGGCG
Organism: Haemonchus contortus; assembly: GCA_000469685.2. NCBI lineage: Eukaryota > Metazoa > Nematoda > Chromadorea > Rhabditida > Trichostrongylidae > Haemonchus > Haemonchus contortus. Next base: position 30,001,787 of record LS997562.1, on the reverse strand, counting down.
CTGCGTTCAGGTCGCAGTCCTCTTCGGAGGGCGCAGGTTCGAATCCTGCGGATGACAGTAATTTTTGCTCAGCAACTAATAAACACCGAAAACTGTGTTCGTGAAGTGAGACCTTTCGATGAACAAGGGTTTCCTGACTACCATCAGAGCACGAGTCATTCTGGCCGAGTGGTCTAAGGCGCTGCGTTCAGGTCGCAGTCCTCTTCGGAGGGCGCAGGTTCGAATCCTGCGGATGACAGTAATTTTTGCTCAGCAACTAATAAACACCGAAAACTGTATTCGTGAAGTGAGACCTTTCGATGAACAAGGGTTTCCTGACTACCATCAGAGCACGAGTCATTCTGGCCGAGTGGTCTAAGGCGCTGCGTTCAGGTCGCAGTCCTCTTCGGAGGGCGCAGGTTCGAATCCTGCGGATGACAGTAATTTTTGCTCAGCAACTAATAAACACCGAAAACTGTGTTCGTGAAGTGAGACCTTTCGATGAACGAGGATTTCCTGACTACCATCAGAGCACGAGTCATTCTGGCCGAGTGGTCTAAGGCGCTGCGTTCAGGTCGCAGTCCTCTTCGGAGGGCGCAGGTTCGAATCCTGCGGATGACAGTAATTTTTGCTCAGCAACTAATAAACACCGAAAACTGTGTTCGTGAAGTGAGACCTTTCGATGAACGAGGATTTCCTGACTACCATCAAAGCACGAGTCATTCTGGCCGAGTGGTCTAAGGCGCTGCGTTCAGGTCGCAGTCCTCTTCGGAGGGCGCAGGTTCGAATCCTGCGGATGACAGTAATTTTTGCTCAGCAACTAATAAACACCGAAAACTGTGTTCGTGAAGTGAGACCTTTCGATGAACGAGGGTTTCCTGACTACCATCAGAGCACGAGTCATTCTGGCCGAGTGGTCTAAGGCGCTGCGTTCAGGTCGCAGTCCTCTTCGGAGGGCGCAGGTTCGAATCCTGCGGATGACAGTAATTTTTGCTCAGCAACTAATAAACACCGAAAACTGTATTCGTGAAGTGAGACCTTTCGATGAACAAGGGTTTCCTGACTACCATCAGAGCACGAGTCATTCTGGCCGAGTGGTCTAAGGCGCTGCGTTCAGGTCGCAGTCCTCTTCGGAGGGCGCAGGTTCGAATCCTGCGGATGACAGTAATTTTTGCTCAGCAACTAATAAACACCGAAAACTGTGTTCGTGAAGTGAGACCTTTCGATGAACGAGGATTTCCTGACTACCATCAAAGCACGAGTCATTCTGGCCGAGTGGTCTAAGGCGCTGCGTTCAGGTCGCAGTCCTCTTCGGAGGGCGCAGGTTCGAATCCTGCGGATGACAGTAATTTTTGCTCAGCAACTAATAAACACCGAAAACTGTGTTCGTGAAGTGAGACCTTTCGATGAACGAGGATTTCCTGACTACCATCAAAGCACGAGTCATTCTGGCCGAGTGGTCTAAGGCGCTGCGTTCAGGTCGCAGTCCTCTTCGGAGGGCGCAGGTTCGAATCCTGCGGATGACAGTAATTTTTGCTCAGCAACTAATAAACACCGAAAACTGTGTTCGTGAAGTGAGACCTTTCGATGAACGAGGGTTTCCTGACTACCATCAGAGCACGAGTCATTCTGGCCGAGTGGTCTAAGGCGCTGCGTTCAGGTCGCAGTCCTCTTCGGAGGGCGCAGGTTCGAATCCTGCGGATGACAGTAATTTTTGCTCAGCAACTAATAAACACCGAAAACTGTGTTCGTGAAGTGAGACCTTTCGATGAACGAGGATTTCCTGACTACCATCAAAGCACGAGTCATTCTGGCCGAGTGGTCTAAGGCGCTGCGTTCAGGTCGCAGTCCTCTTCGGAGGGCGCAGGTTCGAATCCTGCGGATGACAGTAATTTTTGCTCAGCAACTAATAAACACCGAAAACTGTGTTCGTGAAGTGAGACCTTTCGATGAACGAGGGTTTCCTGACTACCATCAGAGCACGAGTCATTCTGGCCGAGTGGTCTAAGGCGCTGCGTTCAGGTCGCAGTCCTCTTCGGAGGGCGCAGGTTCGAATCCTGCGGATGACAGTAATTTTTGCTCAGCAACTAATAAACACCGAAAACTGTGTTCGTGAAGTGAGACCTTTCGATGAACGAGGGTTTCCTGACTACCATCAGAGCACGAGTCATTCTGGCCGAGTGGTCTAAGGCGCTGCGTTCAGGTCGCAGTCCTCTTCGGAGGGCGCAGGTTCGAATCCTGCGGATGACAGTAATTTTTGCTCAGCAACTAATAAACACCGAAAACTGTGTTCGTGAAGTGAGACCTTTCGATGAACGAGGATTTCCTGACTACCATCAAAGCACGAGTCATTCTGGCCGAGTGGTCTAAGGCGCTGCGTTCAGGTCGCAGTCCTCTTCGGAGGGCGCAGGTTCGAATCCTGCGGATGACAGTAATTTTTGCTCAGCAACTAATAAACACCGAAAACTGTGTTCGTGAAGTGAGACCTTTCGATGAACGAGGGTTTCCTGACTACCATCAGAGCACGAGTCATTCTGGCCGAGTGGTCTAAGGCGCTGCGTTCAGGTCGCAGTCCTCTTCGGAGGGCGCAGGTTCGAATCCTGCGGATGACAGTAATTTTTGCTCAGCAACTAATAAACACCGAAAACTGTGTTCGTGAAGTGAGACCTTTCGATGAACGAGGATTTCCTGACTACCATCAAAGCACGAGTCATTCTGGCCGAGTGGTCTAAGGCGCTGCGTTCAGGTCGCAGTCCTCTTCGGAGGGCGCAGGTTCGAATCCTGCGGATGACAGTAATTTTTGCTCAGCAACTAATAAACACCGAAAACTGTGTTCGTGAAGTGAGACCTTTCGATGAACGAGGGTTTCCTGACTACCATCAGAGCACGAGTCATTCTGGCCGAGTGGTCTAAGGCGCTGCGTTCAGGTCGCAGTCCTCTTCGGAGGGCGCAGGTTCGAATCCTGCGGATGACAGTAATTTTTGCTCAGCAACTAATAAACACCGAAAACTGTGTTCGTGAAGTGAGACCTTTCGATGAACGAGGGTTTCCTGACTACCATCAGAGCACGAGTCATTCTGGCCGAGTGGTCTAAGGCGCTGCGTTCAGGTCGCAGTCCTCTTCGGAGGGCGCAGGTTCGAATCCTGCGGATGACAGTAATTTTTGCTCAGCAACTAATAAACACCGAAAACTGTATTCGCGAAGTGAGACCTTTCGATGAACGAGGATTTCCTGACTACCATCAAAGCACGAGTCATTCTGGCCGAGTGGTCTAAGGCGCTGCGTTCAGGTCGCAGTCCTCTTCGGAGGGCGCAGGTTCGAATCCTGCGGATGACAGTAATTTTTGCTCAGCAACTAATAAACACCGAAAACTGTATTCGCGAAGTGAGACCTTTCGATGAACGAGGATTTCCTGACTACCATCAAAGCACGAGTCATTCTGGCCGAGTGGTCTAAGGCGCTGCGTTCAGGTCGCAGTCCTCTTCGGAGGGCGCAGGTTCGAATCCTGCGGATGACAGTAATTTTTGCTCAGCAACTAATAAACACCGAAAACTGTGTTCGTGAAGTGAGACCTTTCGATGAACGAGGATTTCCTGACTACCATCAAAGCACGAGTCATTCTGGCCGAGTGGTCTAAGGCGCTGCGTTCAGGTCGCAGTCCTCTTCGGAGGGCGCAGGTTCGAATCCTGCGGATGACAGTAATTTTTGCTCAGCAACTAATAAACACCGAAAACTGTGTTCGTGAAGTGAGACCTTTCGATGAACGAGGGTTTCCTGACTACCATCAGAGCACGAGTCATTCTGGCCGAGTGGTCTAAGGCGCTGCGTTCAGGTCGCAGTCCTCTTCGGAGGGCGCAGGTTCGAATCCTGCGGATGACAGTAATTTTTGCTCAGCAACTAATAAACACCGAAAACTGTGTTCGTGAAGTGAGACCTTTCGATGAACGAGGGTTTCCTGACTACCATCAGAGCACGAGTCATTCTGGCCGAGTGGTCTAAGGCGCTGCGTTCAGGTCGCAGTCCTCTTCGGAGGGCGCAGGTTCGAATCCTGCGGATGACAGTAATTTTTGCTCAGCAACTAATAAACACCGAAAACTGTATTCGCGAAGTGAGACCTTTCGATGAACAAGGGTTTCCTGACTACCATCAGAGCACGAGTCATTCTGGCCGAGTGGTCTAAGGCGCTGCGTTCAGGTCGCAGTCCTCTTCGGAGGGCGCAGGTTCGAATCCTGCGGATGACCGTAATTTTTGCTCAGCAACTAATAAACACCGAAAACTGTATTCGCGAAGTGAGACCTTTCTATGAACGAGGATTTCCTGACTACCATCAAAGCACGAGTCATTCTGGCCGAGTGGTCTAAGGCGGTGCGTTCAGGTCGCAGTCCTCTTCGGAGGGCGCAGGTTCGAATCCTGCGGATGACCGTAATTTTTGCTCAGCAACTAATAAACACCGAAAACTGTATTCGCGAAGTGAGACCTTTCTATGAACGAGGATTTCCTGACTACCATCAAAGCACGAGTCATTCTGGCCGAGTGGTCTAAGGCGCTGCGTTCAGGTCGCAGTCCTCTTCGGAGGGCGCAGGTTCGAATCCTGCGGATGACCGTAATTTTTGCTCAGCAACTAATAAACACCGAAAACTGTGTTCGTGAAGTGAGACCTTTCGATGAACGAGGATTTCCTGACTACCATCAAAGCACGAGTCATTCTGGCCGAGTGGTCTAAGGCGCTGCGTTCAGGTCGCAGTCCTCTTCGGAGGGCGCAGGTTCGAATCCTGCGGATGACAGTAATTTTTGCTCAGCAACTAATAAACACCGAAAACTGTGTTCGTGAAGTGAGACCTTTCGATGAACGAGGATTTCCTGACTACCATCAAAGCACGAGTCATTCTGGCCGAGTGGTCTAAGGCGCTGCGTTCAGGTCGCAGTCCTCTTCGGAGGGCGCAGGTTCGAATCCTGCGGATGACAGTAATTTTTGCTCAGCAACTAATAAACACCGAAAACTGTGTTCGTGAAGTGAGACCTTTCGATGAACGAGGGTTTCCTGACTACCATCAGAGCACGAGTCATTCTGGCCGAGTGGTTTAAGGCGCTGCGTTCAGGTCGCAGTCCTCTTCGGAGGGCGCAGGTTCGAATCCTGCGGATGACAGTAATTTTTGCTCAGCAACTAATAAACACCGAAAACTGTGTTCGTGAAGTGAGACCTTTCGATGAACGAGGGTTTCCTGACTACCATCAGAGCACGAGTCATTCTGGCCGAGTGGTCTAAGGCGGTGCGTTCAGGTCGCAGTCCTCTTCGGAGGGCGCAGGTTCGAATCCTGCGGATGACCGTAATTTTTGCTCAGCAACTAATAAACACCGAAAACTGTATTCGCGAAGTGAGACCTTTCGATGAACGAGGATTTCCTGACTACCATCAAAACACGAGTCATTCTGGCCGAGTGGTCTAAGGCGGTGCGTTCAGGTCGCAGTCCTCTTCGGAGGGCGCAGGTTCGAATCCTGCGGATGACAGTAATTTTTGCTCAGCAACTAATAAACACCGAAAACTGTGTTCGTGAAGTGAGACCTTTCGATGAACGAGGGTTTCCTGACTACCATCAGAGCACGAGTCATTCTGGCCGAGTGGTCTAAGGCGCTGCGATCATGTCATTGTCATTGTCAGTGTCTTTGCCCATGACCACTTTTTAACGCGTCATATGTATGACAGATGTGAATTTGTATATTCAAATACGATTATGCCGCGAAAGGAAATGTGTTTTCTATGAAGTTATTTCACCTTCATGTTACTGTAGGAGCTGAGGGTCCGTTAACTATACGGCTTGATAATCAAGCAATTCGTCGCGGGACCCACGCTATCGGCTCTGCTTTGGTTTCATTTCGGCGCTACAAATGAATTGCTATTGGAAGAAATGCTGGTAAAATTATCCGCACCCATGAAAAGTAAAAGAAGAGATGACAATATACGTTGTTTTAAAGATGAGCTGGTTATTTGTTCGCCGAGTAGGAACAACCTCTAAACAGTGGCACCTGGCAACATGAAGGTAGGGAGAAGCAAGATCTTCTGTCTTACTTCTTTCTCTCAAGGATTATCATAATACGGCGATTTCGAAGAAAACGATGTGGGTTTATGATAGCATAGTAGATTTGGAATTAACTTAGTCCTAGGTCACCACCAAAGAACGAAAAGCAATAAGCTTTCAAATACACTGCGGTCATGAATGAATGTTCATTACCTGGCACGCTGTTACCCAATGTAGTGCGCTCCACTTCCATTTTCTACTGAATAACCATGCGACGCTTTTAGACAATGGCATCCAAATACGTTTAGAGAAGGGCATCCGAAAAAAAGAGCAGCAGAGTAAAATTTGAACTGAAATGGAAGTCCTTACCGTTCCGTATCCTCGTATCTACATTCATCGGGAGATACTCTTCGTGAACTCTCCGCTTTCTACGGTTCGTCCCTTCTTTCCAAAACTTTGCTCCCAAGATGTCATACAACCTCTTCCAAACAACGTATATTGTCATCTTTCCCTTTACATTAGGATCTTTAATGGGTTCGGGCTCCCTAACTTTACTTCTTCCAATGGCAATTCAAACGGATCGTCAAAATGAGTGAAGGGATGAGGGCGTGGGTCACGCAGCGAATTAGATTCAAACGGTGGGCAGCTTGCCAACAAACTCGCCCTTCGTTTTTTCAAGGTGTAGGTTTAGGCAACAACGGCATTTACGTATTGTTAGATGGTTTCATACAATCACATATTTTTTGATGAGAATCCCTTCCGTTTTCGTTATATTCCTGCAAATATATTCTTTTCTTTTTTACCATTCGACTAGTTATCGGATTTTTTTCTGTTTCCATACTTATACGTTCTTTTTTGTATTCTTCCTTTTTTTCTCCTTTTTCGCTCTTTTACATTGTTTCCTTTTTTCTCTGTCATTTCTCAATCATTTTTGTACTCTTATCGTTTCATGGGATTATTTCCGTTGTTAGTAGAGATGTTTTGTTTTCACAGTGTTTTTTCTTCCTCACGTCCAGACACCGTATGTTACTGCGCATTCGTTTATGAAGTGTCGGACGCTGAAATGATTGACTTATTTGTTTCAATGTTAATTATCTTCTCTTACCCTATGAAGACTAATCGGTTCAAGCTAGAATCAGACTGTTCTGCTTATCGCTATTGATTTGTCTAAATCTTAAATTACACATTTATGGTCGTGTAAATATGTTGGTATTTCTCTAGACTGGACTTATGATTGTGCAGTCGTGAGAATCTGAGATTGATGTTTGTCAGATTATAGATTTTACTGTGGTTCTTTTTATTTTGTTCACTGAATATGTGGCCATATGACATCTTCATACCACTTTTTTGTGATTTACTGTTTTTCTCGTTTGAAATATGGTGAGAAGTTGTACTTGAATGCAAAACAGATGTCCGTGGTCATCACTGGCCCTCCGACGACTCGAGTTCAGAATATTATTCCGCGTGCCCCACGAGGAGATGTAGTGCATTGTGGGCAGCCACTGTCCTTTGGGACCGATGTGATGAGGTATGCAGGAAGATCAATCTTTCTACTTGACTTCCACTAGTTTTATGTTTATCGACCATTCTGAAGCTAGCTTTTCTAAACATTAATTTTTTTATAAATTGTAATTTATTATGTTTTCAGTGGCCATGGTACTATTCCATCAGGAGATAACTTAATGGCCAGTGTGTCTGGTGTGAAAATGCAGTACAGCCGATTGTTTCTGGTGGAACCGTACAAATCAAAGTCCGTCATGTTTTGTTTTGCAATTTGACCCTATGTATGTACTCTGAGTTTTTTCTCAGGTATATACCCAAAATAGGAGACGTTGTAGTGGGACGTATTGCAAGCATTCAAAGGGCTCGATGGAAGGTATCTGATCAGACGTTTTTGTTAGTTTCCTTTTCTTTGTTAGAAATATTTAGGTGGACATAAACTATAGAATGGCTGCTATCTTGCATCTGAATAATGTTAACCTTCCTGGTGGCGAGCTTCGACGTAAAGGCCTAGAGGTACGCTCATATTTACAGCATGCCTAGCTGTACTGGTGTTTCCGTTCAGCATTGATTAAATTAATTACCTGTTTTCACCCCATTGTCTCGATTAAGGATGAGGTCGCTATGTCAAAGCATCTCGTGGTAGGTGATATGGTTAGTGCAGAGGTTCAGCAGATACGAATGCGAGGACAGTTACAACTTCACACGAGGAATATGAAATATGGTAAACTTGGTCAAGGAATCATGGTCAAGGTACAGGATCGGTTTTGCCTTCAGACATCATAACCCTTCCCTCGTTGTTAATTGAATGTAAACAGGTACCTCCGAACTTGGTGAAACCTCAAAAGGAGTATATGCATGAAATATATGGTGTCAGTGTAATAATTGGTTGTAATGGTATAATATGGATCTCTCCTGCTCTGAACACTAATCCTGACGGTGGCTACAACACAGATTCCACTTCGGTATTTCATTTGCATTCATTGGTTTATTTTTTTTATGTTGTGCTTTTTTTTTGTTCTCAAATAGATGGTTTTGAAAAAATTCAAGGTGCTCCCATTAGACAAGCGTCAAGTGTTGGTGAGGATTGCTGCTTGTGTGCGATTGCTCGCCAAGAATCTCATTGCCATTTGTGATGTATCACTCATGTCAGCCTACAGCGTGTCGTTGACCTACAAGGTAAGTTTGGCTGACCATTTATAAAAACCTTTTGTGTTTCTGTTTCGTATTTTTGAACTCACAATTTTTGCTCAAACGGAGCGTTTGTCTCATTTCGCCTGCTAATCAGGGCTTGCGTGTTTATGCGCAGAATGGACTTTGTTGTAGTATACATGTGCAGAAATACATTAGGTTAAGTGTTTTTAAGATTAGTTTCTCGTCCGGCAACATCCTAAGGATATTTTGAAAAGGTTTTGTTCACTAAAATTAGATGATTAATTGGTTAGCGATGCTATCTTGATAGAGTGTGACGTAAGTCAGCGTTGATTCGTATTCTTCAGCCAATGTCAGACTTCTTCGCCTGGATTCAAATGTAATCGCTGGTGAATTGGTGTAATGTGTTTGGGATTTCTCACTGTTCAGGTGAAAGACATGGCGCATCCTGAGATTTCTTCGGTACTCGTGCCAAGAATAACAGAGTTGATAGAGGCTGAAGAAAAACGACGCGCACTGGAAAAAGATAGAGCGGAAGCTGCTAGAAAACGAAGAGCCATTTAAGGAAACTTTGAGTTCGTAATGTAAAGATTTTCCAGCACAATCAAATGGTTCCTGAAATGGTAGGTTATATAATTTCACTTTAACAATCCATTAAACTTCTTAGAAAACGGGATTCTGAATTCATTGTTTTGATTGTTTCCCATCCTTTCTCTCACATTTTTATATTTTCTTTAATTATTTTGGATGGCAGTCAATGCTCAGATTGCCAGCACTGCCATGCAGATGCACTGAAATTATACATATGAATTGCAGCTCTAAGAATACAGTACACCAAACCTTTTTCGAACTATGTCAAAATATTATTTGCACTGTTGTTCATTATTGCATCTGCATGGCAGCGCTGGCAATGTGAACAGTGGCTGTGCCCCACTATCAGGGCAGTTTACTCTCGTCTGCTCTCGCTTTTTCACAGAAAAGTCGTCACATAATGTTGTAATACTAGTTCCTTTATATTCTCACAAATGTTCCTCTAGAGTTGTATTTGCAGAAATTTCCCCTTGTATTTGAACTTGTTTTTTGTTCATTATCTATTTCCGTTTTTGTTGGATAAATCTCCGGAGCTATGCTTGTGAATTTTCTTCTTTTGGTTTCATACCATCGTTGCCGCCTTCCTCAGCAGTTGTAGTCAGATCATAAGAGTAATAAAAATGATTTTTTGATCGTAGCAGGTGTTTGTTGTTATCTTCTTGTATCAGTTCATGATACTGAACTCTTTCTTTTTTTTGATCATTAATTAAAGCAAAAGTTCTGCCTAGTGGCTGGTGGTAATATATGTTTAGCTAAGGTCTTTTCACATTTCAACGTGTAGCACTATTGCTAGTGAAGGCTGTGATTCTGATGACTCTTTTCCCTTTTGATACTCGCTGTCCAAATGGAAGATCTTGATGCTTTAGGAGCATTTCCATAAGAACTGTTAATCATACTTCTGTATTTTACGTCGTTCTCATTTGCATTTCCATCTCACGACTCATTTTTTGTAGGCCTGAAATTCCTGATGTCAGACGACGATGGTGTGGATATCGCCCCTTCAAAATTGGGAACAAAGTCCTAGTAAGTTGAAGTCGTCCTGTTTCCTTTTACTTCAGTGTGACTTTTTCGAAGCGGTTTGGGTTTGTGCTGTAGATATAGTTGAACCGGCTATTTTCCGTTCCGGAAAGGAAATATCGAAAGACACTCCGATTAAAGAGTGTGGCAAACAGTGCAAGAGCTCCTCGTAGCTCTTCATGAAGTATATAATGGACTTTCTTCACTACCCATTGTGATCCATGATATCTAAATTAATAAATCGGTACTTTCAATGGTCATACCACGTCCATGCCTTCAATGGCAAATACTTGACAAATTGCAAGAATAGCGTTGGCACTTCCCTTATTTGTTCGTAAGCCAGAGTTCTGAATGTCTGAACTTATACAATCGTCTCATTAACTTTAGTGTTCAGTTGGGATTCAATGTATGAAATGGAACTGCATAATTTTGAAGATTGTGGAGATGAAGGCGAGATTTGGTTTGGCAGGATTGCCGAGAAAAGGTTGGACCTTTTTTCGTTGACGTTCCGGTTGTCAATCATGGCAGCTTACAAAGTTGGCACCTTCAGGATTGTCGATTTTGTCACGACACATGTATCCAAATCAGCTCCTATCCTCGATCTTGGATGCGGGAATGGATCCGTTCTAAGAAATCTGGTGAGCAACTCATTTTCAGGGTTTGTTAAAGTTGCGAAAACTTGACAAATTATAGCTTTCATAAGAAGTACATAGAGTAGCGATTTTCCCTGGTTTTAAAGATAGGGTCGAGGTGGGTTAACATAATTGTCCCGATATTGCGTCTGATCCGGAAAACGAATCGAGATCATATTTGCTTATTGCTTACTTCAGCGAAGACTCCCATTCTTCTGGTAAAGGTTAACTGGTATCTCTGGCGTTGTATTTTCATCTCGCTAAGGATGGTGTAGAATAATTCCCTCTGTGCTTCTACAGTTCTGAAGCAACACAGCTAGACTAACTATGAGAAATTCCTAACGGTACCTTTATTCGCTCTTCATAGGAGAGCTTACCGAGTTTCTTTAAAAGTGCCTGTTCATTTCTACTCTCCCTCATATGAATGGGTTTCTAAATGGATGTTTCAGAGGAAAAAAGGTCACACCCATCTAACCGGTGTAGACTATTGCCCTGCCGCGATTGAGCTGGCGAAACGTGTTTCGGAAAGCGATCAAGATTCTTCTGAATGTTCCATCAATTTCGAGGTTACCCTTTCTTCCTCTTTCTACAAACGTTCTCGTCGATGGTTTACCAAGAGTTATCAAAAAGACGAGGAGATACCATACAGTAGATTGACGTATTAAGAGATGTTAGAAGATTTTTGGATTTCAGGTTTTGGACATACTATCTCCAGCTAGGAAATGCTTTTCGAATCAGTATTCAGTTGTTCTCGACAAAGGCACATGGGATGCTATGAGTCTTTCGAATGATCGAGGTAACTGATTCAGACCTTTCTCACTTCTGCAATCATATATTGACTAATGTCCTTTTTTGTGAATGCGATCTTATTTATTGCACCCAAAATCCCTTCTGAGAAGTTTCTAATGACGATCTAATACACATTCATTCACAACTGTGTAGAACATGACAAACTTTCACTTATGGGTTTCATCCTGCTTTACTTCCTGGAAAACTGCTTTGTTTTCAGAATCACGTCTAAGCGCATACAAAACTGCTGTTATAGAAGCTCTTTGTTACTCAGGGAAATTTGTGATATTGTCGTGCAACTTTACAAGGTAAGAGCTGTGTCTCTTTATACCAAAATTACTTCCCTCACTCCATTACAATTTATCATACTTTTAAAAGTTAACGCTCCTTCAGCTCTTGAACCCACTCATCCGATTGTTGGGGTATGTTATAGCATAGCCTAGAATTTAGATCTTGTGGAAAACTTTTCGTCTGAAGTCTTTTGTTGTGTTCAAATTTCTTCCCACCAGTTTCTACCTCCATTCCTCTGTTTTACATGTAGCTTACATCCGGAAGAAGAACTTAGTTATACCCTTCAAGCGGGTCCATAAAAGCTGTGATTTTACTAAGGTCAATCGAACTGTAGTGCCCTCACACTGTAATTTCTGAGACACATTTCAGAGACGAGCTGTGCAAATTTTTTGACGATGGTGTTTCACTTGTGTTCCATAGCGAAATTCCTCCTGCTCATTCAATCAATTTCGGTGGTCGTCAGGGAGCTACTTTCACTGGTATTGTTTTTGAGAAAAGGTGATCTCAACGCAGTTACCAACTGCATAGGGAGAAGAGTATTAAGTGCTGTGTTATATGATTAATGAATGTGCATGACTTGATGTTTTGTTAACTGGTGTTTTTTGCCGCAGTAGGCGATGCGAATGTCTCACAAGGTTGGCGATTCACCGACAAAACTTCAGTCTCGGACGAGACGCGAACCTGCGCTTGTGCTTTCTGGGCACTGTGCTCTATTCCGTATATTACCGAGACCCCGCTTGCCCTCGCATTCTTAATGGAGTGTGCATGTATATGAAGAATTAAATTTTTATCAATCGCGGCATCTTCACTATGACGATTTATTCGAACGCACTGAAGATTTGTTGACAAATTTGATCTCCATTTGTTTAAGTATATATTTCTTAGTTTGACGAAATACAGCGAAAATTGATGCAAGAAGTGTTGAACCGAGTACTATCATCACGACTGAAATAGTTTTCGCCAAAACAACTGGTTGACTTTGCCGAAAAGCTTCTGAAGTCAGTCATGTCGGTTGAAACTCACAGATGCGGCCGACATCATCCGATCTGATTGGAAGGTTGCTCATTCTTTCAAGGAACATTCGCTCGTCACATAAATTTATCATATAAATTATGGAATATGATAGCGCAGCTATTAACATTAGTGATAGAATTTCCTACAAAAGAACGGAAGTTAGTTAATGTCTAAGCGTATGCTGTAGCCTACGGAATACCTCAGATCCGAAGTGAGGTCGTTCCCATTTGCTGAGAGGTTTGATAGTTCGGCCACTTCTAGCATATTTCTCTTGACAAATCTCACATTGATCCTTGTTCGACATTGCCACCCATCGAGACAGACACACTTCGTGAATATCTCCCATCTAGGAGAGGTTCTTACTATCGTAACTATTACGTTTGTGGCGTATTCGGTTGTCGTAGGGTTTACTATCCGCCTAGCCTGAGCCCTTTAGGGTAAGGGTTAAACGGTGATGGAGTATGGGCGTCAGAAGGCATCAACATGATAGCCTCGTCGCTGCTATTCAATCGAACATAGCAAACAATCCTCTAATCGAGTCAGAGCACTAGATCTTTGAAATATATTAGGCCAACGGTTCCAACGGGCAAGCCAGAGTTGCAGATGCCATTTGTTTGTTATTGCTTACCGAGCCAGGGCGAACGCGGTTGTGCATCCTGATCTATTCCCAGTGAAGGAGCGTCTTTCAAAAGCCAAGCCCTGCATTAGAAACACTTCTAGAGCAAAGGCTCTCAAAAAATGAATATTAAGGTGCGGAATGATTCTCGGTTTTTCCGTTAAGAAGGAGAATATAAGGGTTGTTCAATGAAAATGAAAATAGCAAACCGTCAACCAGAGCTCAGAATTTCTGGACCCTGGAAATAGACCTTGGAAATTGTATGGGAACAAAACGAAGTAATATGGCTTCACGGATAAAATTTGTTCTGTGGAGCCCTCGAATTGCGAGCTCAACTTTGACGACGAAGGAGGGAGTGAAAGCATGAGCAAGAGCAGAAAAATGGATACAGTACTACTGAAGGGGGTCCAGTTTTTCGCTGTAATCTGGCAGCCATAAACGGCCGGCTGACCGTACATCCATGTCTCATAGACATTTTTGGATCTTTAACGATAGTTGGTTTTGTTGCGATAGTTATGCACAAGGAGCGGAGGTGGTGTAATGGCAAATGGCACGCTATGTCACAGCCCGGTCACGGGTTCGAATCCCGCATCGATATCCGCCTAGGCCAACCAAGGCTATCATCCCTGCGGGGTTGGTGAATTGGTACCAGACTCGTCTGGGAGGATAAAAGCACTGATTTGTACATCGGCTGGCCATCATTGTATAGGCCACATACGCACTCATTACGCCACTACGATTTTGAATGGAAGTCGAGTGCGGGGGCGCATCCCTCAGACGGGATTGACTAACGCCAAAAAATTTTAAAACTTTTACCGTCCCCGCACATCCACATGGTCGTACCATCTCGCCGCTTTCCGACTGACAAATACGACATGCTCTTCGTTCAATTGATGACGACTGATCAGAATCTGAAGCGTATCTGAAAAAGAAATTTTTATTTTCGACTTTTCTTATCAAGAATAAAGCAGCCATTCGTAGTAAGCCCGTGACTATTTTCGGGCATACTTCGTCTTATCAGAACATCAACATTCGAATAATGATGTCTAGGGCACAGGTGGTGCAATGGCAAGTGGCGCACCATCAAGGGTTTTGTCCCGGATCGATACTCTCCCCCACGCCAACCAATCCGTCGATCCGTCCAATGTCGGTTGACTGGTGCCAGACTCATGTGGGAGGATAAAAACACTGGCTTGATCATTGGCTGGCCCCACTAGTCATTTTAAGGGCGCCAAACGATTCCGAATTGAAATCGAGGGCGGGGCGCAATCTTATAACGGAACTGATTGTCGCGTAAGAAGCCCCTCTCACTAGTACATTATTATTCGAAAGAGTAAGCTCTATTTCCCGAATACCTCATACATTTCTTGATAGTTGTTTTGTAAGGAGTAAATAGTTGTAAGTGTTGATCTTTGAAGAGGTATCACTGCTAGTTTCGATTTCAGCCCTTGTAACCTGTTCATCCCAAGGCGACTGATCATGCTATTTATGAAACTGTGAACATTGTTTGAACGATACGGAGGCATACGGTCACCGGGTGTGGTAACTTCTTCCCGAAAACCGCGTCGCGCTCACCGCACCCGATTGCACGCGGTCGAGCGCTATGAAATGGAAGGTTTAAATGCTCAATGGAAGGATAAGGTAGTCGCCATGGAACCACTGCTGCTTGCCGTAGGAATCCGAGAGAAGTCCTTCCACCCCCGGCCACCAAAGACTTACAGCTATCTTTGTTGCTGTTGTTACTTCTGTACCGACCTGGTCTTGCCATTCGGTATGGACATGCATGTGTGGAGGCTCCTTGGTGAACATGCATCTGCCGTTGGCGAGTTCTGTGTTGCCGAACAGATAATCGAGCGTGACAAGTGAGCTGAAGCAAGACTTCATGAAAAATTGGCTGTTACTTGCCGTACCGCGACGGCAATGAAGGTTTCAGGTTGTGCGGAAAAATTCGAAGTCATCCAAATTACTTCCGTGATTTTCTGGAAGCTTTTATAGAACTAGTCGGAAAGAACTCTAATTACTTGGAAACGCATTATGAAAAGGTTTCATTATAAGGCAACCGGTTGACCAGAACAGGGTTCATCTTCGACCTTTTTGTTCCAGGCTTGCAGCGATAGAACGAAGTAAGCACAGAACCGCTTAGAAGGGGTGTACGTGTGTATATTGTTTGTATGTATGTGTGTGTAATGTATGGTGGTGTGTGTATGTGTGTATATGTGTATATTTGTGTGTCATCCATTTTGTCCTAATCTATCTTCGTATCCTTGATATCTGAAGATTGCACTGATTCGCCTACATAACCGATTCCCTTCTAGAGCGGGGTGGTGCAGTGGCAATTGGCGCACTATTAACACACATGGTCACGGGTTCGAATCCCGGATCGATATCCGTCCAGGCCAACCAAGCCACTAGAACGAAAATTCAGTCCGGCGCTCGGCTTATACAGTAGAGATAAGCAAACCAGTCCGTTTGGCCCTTCTGCTGGATGCATTTCCTTATTCTTCGATTCTGTTCGAAGGTCTCATTATCCCACTCAGGGAATGTTCGTGGAGAGTCGCTTTTAAATCCCAGATGGAAGACACTTCCTTGTTAATATGTGGAAGACATTGGGCGAATATATGAATCAACTGTTAAAGCACACCCTACTGTCACAGTTGCACGGCAACCCTATGTACACCGTATAAAGAACTTCCACCTGGGATTTATAAGCGACTCCCCACGTTCTTTCCCTGAGTGGAATTATAGGACCCTCAAACAGAATCGCAGAATAAGGAAATGCATTCAGCAAAGGGGCCAAACGGGCTGGTTTGCTTACCTACTTACAGTAACCCCCTGGCTTACCCCTCCGAACCACCCAGGTGTCTTTGCTCAAAGCCCCTTTTCGACGCGTCGTATATGTGACGGGTAGAAATTTGCGTGTTAACACGTGTTGGATTACTGTAAGAGCCGAGTGCTGGACTGAATCTTCGTTCCTGTAACCAAACTTACCATCCTTCCGGGTCGGTTAACTGGAACCAGACTCGCATGAGAGGATAGAAGCACTGTCTTCTACATCGGCATCGGCTTTCCATCCCAAGTCATTGTACAGGCTATATACTCATTCAATACGCCACTACGAATCTGCATGGAAGACGAATGCGGGGGCGCATCCCTCAGACGGGATTGATTAACGCCAAAAACATTTTGCCCTCACTTCAACAGGCTCCAAAAATTTAGCGCTTGGACGAGGATGACGGAAAAAAAAACTACATGGAAGGGGTATTTTGAAGAGGGGTATGTGTACGAACGTGCGTCCGAGGATGCGCGCGGCAAATTGCGCGGCGAAGTTCGTAATGGTTTGAACGAGTTCGGCGCCTGTCTTTGGGGCCCAAATTTCAAATAGAGTGGATTAGGAGGATCATCCAACCCTACTAAACTATACTACTTCGAGTTTGTGCCCCGAAAATTGGCGCCGCAGTCGTACAAATCGTCACGAACTTTGCTGCGCAATTCGCCGTGCGCACCCTCGGACACCCCTGACACCACTACAATCGCCCTTGCGAAGGGGAGAGTATTCTCCAAAAGAATCCAAAGTTCAGGGCAACCCACCTTCGCGAACCGTCTTCGGTATCGCTTTCATGCTTTGAAATGCTCACCAGCAGCCACACGGAATAACAACCAAATGAGTAACCCCTGGAATAAGTAACTAAACGAGCGATAACGGCAATCGACGTCTGCAGTTATCCTTCCCTACCCCCAATCAGACTGCATGGTCTTCACTCCGCCGACTTTTATTTGATCGGAATTGGATCAGTGAATGTCGCAGGCCTTTTTCCCATTGTTATGTCCCAATTTTTCATTTTTACTTTCAGGGAATTCGTGGCACCCACTTCTATCCAAATACGCGACTACACAAACCCTCATTCAAGCTCATTGTCCAACTCAACAGAAGATTTTCAGTTTTAAGATTTGAAGCCTTATAATCGTCTCTGCTTTGATTCATTTCGTCACTTCAAATTGATCGCCGGAAGCAGCCTCCTCATAAAAACAGAGGGGCCCTGTCGACCTTGAGATAACGCGCTCCATTGCTATAAACGCGGCGCCACCGCGGCCGTATTTTGTAATGCTGTTTTGTCATTCATGTTCTTTGCTAATTCTTAGTGTTTATTTACCGGTTTATCTCGTACTTTTTAGCTTCGGGTTATTTGAAAGTTACTTTTAGAGGCGTTTTTATCGCTTGAACGTTTTTTTTATTACATTTATTTCAGGTAGTTTCGGCTTTGACATCTACTCGTAGAGGAAATGGTTGGTTCTTATTTAAAACTCTTGATAATAATGATTAATGTTTTGATGGAACTCTTTCTATTCAACCTCATTCTAGGCGAGGCGTTATGACAGTCGTACGACTATTTTTTCTCCAGAGGGTCGACTTTACCAGGTATATTGTTTTAGCGTATAGGATCATTATGATTATTATCATCATTCATTTATTCATTAGCGATCGTAGGCATGATATGGCAGTGTAACTTTAGGTCGAATATGCAATGGAAGCTATAAGCCACGCTGGAACGTGCTTGGGTATTCTGTCAACGGATGGTATTCTGATAGCAGCAGAGAAGAGGAACGTGCATAAGCTTCTCGATGATACAGTGGGTTTTACTCTCTGAGACCTCTACCCAATGTAGCACCGTGGCCATACAAAGTCCCTGGTCTCTCTTTTCTTTTAAAGATGGAGATGTAGCGATTAAATTACAAATCACACTATAAAGCCTCTCATACATCGAGACATTTCAACTCTGCAAACAGTTGTTATTTAAAGCTGAAACGCGACATTTTCACTTTTGACGCCACAGCAAGCCCAATCGGAAGGAAAAACCCGGCTTTCTATCCGTGCTGTGCATATGTGCAGGCTTAGATTGCAATTCACCAGTGACGAGGACTTTTTTTTTAGAAGTACCCTCCTCTAAGGCGCTAGAGTGCTGTGGAGGGGTAGTCGATAATACGGAGCTCTAATGGTGCTCCTCCCTAAGTAGTAGGAATAGTATGCTAGTACGCTACCACTGACACTTGGAAAGAAATGTATCAGTG
This sequence comes from Haemonchus contortus, assembly GCA_000469685.2. Lineage (NCBI taxonomy): Eukaryota > Metazoa > Nematoda > Chromadorea > Rhabditida > Trichostrongylidae > Haemonchus > Haemonchus contortus. The sequence goes on along the minus strand of LS997562.1, from coordinate 29,983,122 downwards.
ATCAACCAATTTCTCAATTCTTCCACCACTCCAGCTTTTTACTCGAGGTAATCATCTTACTCACCATAGGTGCTTGAGTCTCCATCACCCCCCTCCCCCTGGGTAAACAATACCTTTTTCTGCAGGCATTCAACTGATAATAGACCTAAGGTAAAGTCTTGCCTTGGCCATCCAGGCTAGCCACGACAGCCAATGCAAGATTTTCTTTTCTGACCTTTTCCTCAAATGCACAAGGTCAATATCTATTCAAATGATGCTGCTTTTTCAAAAAAAGGTGAATTTGTGAGCCCCCTTTTGTGACGATTGATAGCACCACAAAAATAATAATTATTTTTTCCTTCTCATATAACTTCGAAGATAAGTTCAATTATGTCGAACTGAGTTGTTTAATGGACTAAGTTCTCTTTCAGGTCCTTGCTGAAAAAATTTATCGACTCTCCGAAAATATCACATGCACGGTAGCTGGTATCACCGCAGATGCTAATATTCTGATCAACCACTTGAGATGGTGAGGCTTTGCTGTATCGTTGCTCATTACATCCTTGAACCTTCATACAGCGTGCAGTTGAAGTGCTAACATCCGTGTACCCCACCTCCCTGATTTTAAAAATCAGGCCACACAACTGATGCAGTTAGGTTGAGATCGAAGTCTCTGGTGTAAGGCATACCTTATACGTTAGGGAGTGGTCCCGGCGTAGTTGGTGCTTATCCCCCTCCCCCTCCCGCTCTCCCTCCCTCCCGTACATCTATTTTTGGATCCATGACGAAGGCCGACTAAATAATCAAGCGCCAGTACCTCAACAGCTACCCCACAATCGTATTCTCATCGATTCATTGTCACTTGTGGCAGATGAGACTATTGACTGCTACAATTTAGCTTTCACTGCAAAGTGGTTGTTTCGCTCACATATAAATTTCGACAGCTCCGACATATGATCTAGACGGCCTGCGACATCACATCCCTCTTTCTACCGGCAGGACAGACCGCACAGTTAGAGATGTGCAAGCGACCGAATATTCACCAGGTTGTATTATGTAGTGTAATTCGGTTCGAATTAGTTGTAGAGCGCTGAGTCTTTTTGTAAATCTTCTCAACCTTGTCCCTCACTACGGGTGCCGAGTGGTACTGGAGCAAGATGCGCTAGCCTAAGCATTATCAAGGGCATGCTTGCAGTATTTTTCGTTTGCGATTGAACTGTAAGGCACGTCAAGTTGAGGAATAAGGAGTACTAAACACTTTAAAATCACGAATATACTTGAATAAGTTAATAAGAAGCTTCAGAAAGTCAAGAAAAGTTTAGAAAGTCATATCTAATAAAGCCCGCTGTCAATATGTTCCCCTCACCCTGATAAGATATTGTCTTAGGTGGGCTGCTCAGTATAAATTATCATATGGAGAAGAGATGCCAGTGGAACAGCTGGTCCAAAATCTTTGCAATGAGAAGCAGCGATACACCCAAATCGGAGGTGAGAATTGATCTATCCCCTTGTTCTTTTTCAAATATCATTTATGTGCCACTGTTACTAGCTGCATCCTCACATAACTGTTGTTGTGCGAAGGTCGTGTGTTCCAGGCAAACGACCTTTCGGTGTGTCACTGCTTTATATGGGATGGGATAAGCACTACGGATATCAACTCTACCAGTCTGATCCTTCTGGAAATTACACGGGTTGGAAGGCGACTTGCATCGGCAACAACCATCAGGTTCTTATTTTATCCCTGATATGCTAGAAAGGTTTTTGCAGCAGTATTTCAAAGCAGTCGCTTACAGGCCGCTATGTCTTTATTGAAGCAAGAATATAAAAGCCCAACCCTTGCCGAGGCAAAAAAGTTAGCTGTCAAGGTCTTGTGGAAAACCCTAGACGTCAAATTGACTAATGAGAAAGGTACTTTTTCGTTGATATCACTAGATCTCGATTTACAAAAATATAACTTTGTTTCGTTTTCCTTCTACTCAACTTTGGTGTTGCCATCCACATGGGTGTTTTTTACTCTAATATTACAATTGGCTCTCCAAGTTACGTTGTAAAATCTGCATTTAACCTATGCGTATGCCTTACTCTTTTCATTTTTAGTAGAAATGGCTGTTTTGACTCGGCGCGATGGAAAGACGGTAGTTGAGGAACTGACTGCCTCAGAGGTTTGTAATTTGTCCTGATCCTTTTACTTTAACGACAGTTTCTCAAATTTCGCAAAAGCTCATAGTGCTTATCCATAGGTTGAGAAGCTCATCAAGGAACACGAAGAGAAAGAAAAAGAAGCTGAAGCGAAATGATAGTTATGGGCAACAACTGATGCGGTGGCGGATTCATACAAGATCTTTGTTTATTTGATGAGGACGAGTATTTGTCGTTCAACGTTTGCTGTTTATTGGTAATAATGATAAAATATTTAACATACATCGGTTGCTCAGTTCAAAATTACCGTAACAAGCTTCATTCGGGCTATATATCTATGATACCTCTTTTTATGTACGATGTTCTGGTAGTACTTATTTTAAACACCTTATCCTAGGGATTAGCTAAGACTGGTTTCGTTTAAATTTGACAGCTTCCAAACCGCTCTATTTACAGATGTCTTTGACGGCTTCAGAGTTGTCTTTCCTTCGGTTATTAGAGCGAACGAAAAAACTTGCCAGGGAGGACTTGGCTGAAAATGTGTGGAAAGTGAATGCGGCTGTGCTGTATCTTGAGAACCTTTACAGTAGACTTCAGGACGAAAAGACGTAATTTTACTTGTTTTTGATTTATCTGTAAGTGTGGTTTTCAAGCTATCGTTGCTGTTTCAGACTTCATAATGGCGATTTGCTAATGCAGTACGGCCGTGAACTTAATCAGATGAAACTGCTTGTGGAAGCTGAGAGATGCGTAAGTTCACGGCTTACTTTAACCTCAATAGCAACATTCTTCATTCTTCTTCTTTGGTCATGGATGCTAGGAGAGGGTGAGCAGCTGTTGTTTAAGAAGTCGGCTGAGGAGAAACTTTCGCAACTGGACCTGATTCCACGGCGATTCCCCGACACTGGCATTGAGCTGCATTCTCATAATCCGTCAAGTAAGGGCTGATTGCATCTTTTTTTTCTCTCGTAAAGGTGAGCGTTACTCATGGAGGTTGTTCAGAACCTGCTTCCTACCGGCCCTTAGAGACAGTGTCTGAAGTTCGTGTTCGTAATCGAGCTGTTTACCGTGCAGATTTACGTAAGCAGTTGTTGGGAGAGGAGAAGCAAAGAAGGCAGAATGGTGAGCTTAATTTCTGAAAAGGCTTACTTGAGTGAAACTCAGACACGACATTTTTGTTGTCTAGCTTCTGCTTCGGATGATCTGGTACAACATGAAGAGAAGCAGGAGAGCATTGCTAATGAACTTCTGTCGTTGACCCGTTCGCTTAAACAGAATATGACTGTTGCTGGGAACGTACTGAAGGACGACAACAAGGTACCTTTGCTTGTCTTTTCTATTTTTTTCCGAGCCGTGCACTTTTTTGTTAGTCGATCAAGCATTAAGTGAAGTTGTAATTTTTTAGTAGGCTCAGAAATCATTGTCATAAATGCTGACTCAGTCGTGATTGCATGAAGTCAGGAACTCTTCCTCATTTTTTCTTGCCTCTTTTTGCCAGCTCATCCGAAGCTTTGAACCTCAGGCGACAATTCGTTACTCAATTGGAAAATGACACGCACCTCACAACGTATTGAATTAGTGAATATGATAATATAATGAAGCTAGTGGTAAGTATGGCCATTTCAAGGTGCGTGCTCCGACAATTGCGTGATTCTGGAATCGAATCCCAGATTGATATGCGCCTAGATCAACAAAGCCTTCTATCTTCTAGGGTCGGTTCATTGGTACAGGACTCGTCGAGATGTGTACGCTGGCTGGTCATCGCAAGTTCAGCTGTACCGCAATATATGTATACAATACCCCTTCAGAACTTCTAAATGGAAGTTGAATGCGAGGCGCATCCCAAAAACGGGATTGATTAACCTCAAAATTTTATCCTTTTGTATGTAATTCGTACGTGTGGACGTGCAAGTTCTATTAGAGGCCTAATTCAATAGAGGCTTATCAAACGCTCGCTATTTTCGGATTCTTCTCGGATCGAATCGCAGACTTCGGTCATCAGCGTTGCTTATTTGGAGTTTCCCTGCAGCCCAAGCTTTCTAAGAAGCTGTCTTGGCGAGTTTTCGGTCGCGATTTTGCCTACTTATAAACCTCGGTTTGTCCGACAGACTAGGTGCAAAAGTAGGCGAAATCGAGACCGGAGTGTTGTTCGTGAACTGCAACTTCCATTTTCTAGAGAAATCGCGAAATTAATCCATTTTAAATTAGGGTGATTTGTTTTAATTAAACAACGATAAGTCGAGGCCAACGGGATTGGCGAAATATTCTCTCCTCTTCTGTGGACTAACACGATTTATGTGAAATGAAGCACTTTTTCGTATTGCAACCATGCCCTCTGAAGCAGCGCATCGACATTCGCTTCCATTCTACTATACTGAGGCCGGTCCCTAGCTTATAAACTCAACATTCCTCCTCCTAGAAGACTGATAGCTTGCCATTTAGTTCTGATGGATTTCATTTATGAAAAGGTTTCGGGAATGACCATAAGAAGGCTGATACTGAGAGAAGCTTCAAAATTACAAACTGTATATTAACGTAATTCCCTTTATAAGAAATAGTTAGAGTTGCTAACTTTCTCACATATATTATTCTACAGGGTGCGGCAAAAGTTCTGGCAAAGGCCCGTTTCAGGTCCTCGATAAAAAATGAGGCTTTCGATTTCGACAGGATCTGTGCCATTATTTACTGCAAGTCCTCTTCTATACATTCCATGAATTGGCCGTTCTTGAATATGCCATTTTACAAAATGGTGACAAGCAAAGACCAACGAGCCTCCAACCTGCACCTCCATCTGGCTGGATGCATGGCAAAGACCATCTTCAAATAGCTCTAGATTCCCTTAGGAACCATGTACAGCAACGTCAATAGGTACAAGGCGACAGGAATTATGGAGGACAAGCCCAAAAGTGGAAGACTGAAGCGAACAACGACAAAAGAGATCATGAAAATCATTCGAGAAAAAATCCGTCGCCACCTTCGTAGGTCCGAGAGGAAATTGGCTCTTGAGGTGGGTATTTCTGCTCGATCTATTGGAACGATTGTCACCAGCTACCTTCGACTCCGCTGTTATAAGATTAGAAAAGCTTACATGCACATGAAGAAAACTAGGCTCAAAAGATATGAGGAGCTTTTAAAGCGATTTTCGCAGGCACGGCACAGCAACATCCTTTTCACTGACGAATGTCTGTTTTCAACAGATCAATTCCTGAACACCCAAAACGATGGGATGATAGCGGGAAGCCCTGCAGAAGCCAGCCAACATGGAGGGATCGCTCAGCGATCTGTACACCACATGTCGTTTATGGTTTTTGGGGCAATCACATCGGATGGCAAGACGCCCCTGATTTTCTTAGAGAAAGGGGTCAAGGTGGATAGCAAGGCCTACTTAAAAGGCGTTTTGGAGAAGGAGGAACTCTCCTGAGCAAAATCCCATTTCGGCAACCGGACATGCACTTCTAAATAGGACTCAGCTCCAGCACACAGGTCCAAAGTGGTACAGGACTGGTGCGCAACGCACTTCTCAGACTTTATCTCGTGGGACGATTGACCCCCAAACAGTCCAGACCTAAGCCCATTGGACTATTCTGTGTGGTCAGTTCTCAAGAGGAAAGCCTGCTCTACTAAGCATATAAGTTTGGATGCTCTACGTGCAATCCTTGTTGAAGCGTGGGAGGATTTGGACGAAGACTACCTCCGTGCCGCCGTCGACCCATTTCCTAGGAGACTTTTAGCCAGTATTCGCGCAAGAGGAGGCTATTCCGAGATCTAGTTTATTTTTGTGATCTATATAGCTGATCGATTTGTCCACTTTTACAATTATATTTACCGTTGCCTAAACTTTTGTCGCACCTGTAGTGAAATTGCGATTGCTCTGAAAACTCTCGAGCCCATTGAACCATGCCATCTGCCCTGAGCAACATTTTACAAAATCATGTTACAGAGATTGTCGTCGATGCACGCCCAAGTGGACGCCAACACGGCGCAGTTAAAGACTGAAGGGACACGACTTGCTCATCACGCCTATAAATGTGGCTTCGACTGTGCTCTGGTGTTCGTAGCGCTCTTTATTTTCTGGTCGTTTATTTGTATGGTTGTTGTTATGAAAATCTTCCCAAAAAGGGTTGCCTCATAGTCTTAATGGGCCATTTTTCGGTAAGGTGAAGCTACAAGTGTTCCAACCTCAGATCAGTCGACTGAATAGAACATGTATCATTAATATTGTTTTTTCGGGATGGATAGTGATTAATAGAGAAGATCGCGACATAGATGGAATATTTGAAGGGAAAACTTATTCTTCCATGTTGTGAGAAAGTTCTCCTGCTTTATTTTGTGTGTTGATGCTTATGTGCACAACATGTTCATGAAATATTATTCCTTTTTCGGGGAATCATTCTGCATATTCTGGAATGAGAGGGTTACGTAGGGTTACTACAACTTCTGTTACTGGTTGATTATGGGCAAGTTCACGATAAAAGCGGCTTCTGAGATCACTCCCATGAATAAACCTGTGACCCCCATGGATACCTTAAGAACACTGTCGGGTCGAAAAGCGGCTTAGATAAGAAGTGTAAGGGCCCCAAAACCGGCTTAGCCGACGTACACGAGGCTTGCACCACTCGCACAGGAACCCACCCAGGCAGCTTACTGTAACCAGTGTAAATATGACAACTCGTCCAAGTACCCCTTCCATGCAACTTTAGTCGTTACGTTCTCGTCCACCCCTGATTTTATGCCTTTTTGAAGCCTCATATCTACCTAGGTACGCTTCTTTTCGCGTTTTCCTCGCCAGTTTTGCACTACTCTAGGCTATCACTTCCATTATTCGTCTAAAATAGTTATGAAAAACTTGTCGTGAACTGTGCCTTCGAATTTCATCCGTTACTCCGCTAACTTGCGTCTTACAAACAATCAACCTTTTTCTGAGTTCTGGACGATACATTCATACAATTGCAGTTTTGAATTGTATTTTTTGGACATTTCAAATGTGCAAAGTGTCTGTAATCGGGATATTCTCTGTGATACGTAAAGCTCTATTAAGACCAGTCATCATAGTTTTTCTTCCCTTTTCTATATGTAACGTCTCAACCAAGGGTCACACCTGATCTGCATAATTTCGTTGTTGTTTTATTCGTTCTCAACCTCTTAGTTCTTTCGAAAAATGTTTTCTGAATGCGTTCCACTTCTCTTGATTACAGCGGCCAGAATGATATTGAATTAAACCAGAGGTGTCTTTTTTGTATCATACTCTCATTTGAATGGGGCGTTATTTAAAGCACATATTCTGAGTTGACTACTTCTTATTAATCTGAACAAATCTTGACCAACCGATGTAAGGTTTGACTCTATTATGTCGTTCGTGTTTTACTTCACTGTTTTGTTAGAGCGCACCTCTGCGTGCATCAAATAAATAAATAAATAAATAAATATTGCATGGGGGGAACGGAACCTTCACCCAGAACAGGATGGACGCGGCAAATGGCGCGACAAGATTCGTGACGTTTAGAACGGCTTCAGCACCTATCATTGGGGCGCAAACTTGAAGTAGAGAACATTAGTATGGTCAGATGATCGTGCTAATAGACTCTACTGCAAATTTGGGCCCCAATGATAGGCGCTGAAGTCGTTTAAATCTCCACGAATTTCGCCGCGCGCTTTGCCGCGTCCATCCAGTTCTAGGTGAATGTACCCATACCCATTGCATGGTTAACTCTGTGTTTGTTGCTTTTACAGACAACAGATAAAGTTTATTCAATAAGTACTAATTGTTTGTACTGGATAGCGTTTGCCAATCACCGATTAGGAGTGACCTAAAATATGGCATTAAAAACTGACTTTTGCACTATTCTGCAACATAACCTTCAAGGATATACTTGAATCAGGTACCTCTGAATTATCGTGAAATGTGCCTCTGAATGGATGCCAAAACTGCAGGTCAATCTCTAGAAGAACGAACTTTATATACGCTGTGAAGGCTTTTCCCCCATCACCCCTTTCGGCTTTCACAAACGATGTAGAGCTAACGTTAAGGATGCATCATAAAGTATAACCGGCTCAGTTTTGTTTTGCTAACTCTGAGTTGCACTATAGTTGGCAAATCTCTCTTGATGTCTTGGCGAAAAGAACAATACTAGTAGAGAATCTGGCGAATCCGAAGAGGAGTCTTTGACTTCACGAGCATGTGTCGAGCCAATTTTGAGCTGTAGGATGTCATGAAGAAGGTGGACGTCTTTCGATGCAGTGGTAATGGATAATAAGTAAAATAACAAAAACGAAAATAAAGATAAAATGCTTCGAGCTTCGAGAAATGCTTACTCAAACATCGGTGACGATTCAGCTGCTAGTAGTACGGACCAAGCGCTGAGCGTTGCTTGTGATTGACGCTCCTTACTGTTATCCTTTTGCTTCATTCGCAATTATTCCGAGAGTCCAAGGGTCGCCGAAGCAGTTCCTTTCAATCTACAGCATGCAGCTTGAGTTTTGCGTGCGCTTCTTCGAATATCAGATGACTCTCGGCCTGAATTTCCTTTGATAGTTTCTGGAGAGCTGTGGAAGCTCTCATCAGGGCACAATTAGTAGCGCAGCTCCCGACAAATGCTTTGTGGAGCGCTTCCGTTGGCGGCAAACATACGGCTATGACAAAGAATGAGAGAAGAGCAGCAGTTGAAAGTCACCACTTCAACCAGTCGCCTTCGGTGTCATATAGATCTTTTTGCGATAATATACAACTCACCATTCTTTTTGATTCGAATTTATAATATCTGGGATTTCGCCTGTAGAACTGCTATCTACCTTATGAGTAAGCTGTTACTTCATGTCTCTCGGAAGTCTCGAAGTCTTCGGGCGATGATCAACTCCATCTGAGAAATGCGCCCCCGCATTCCATTCAGAATCATGGTGACGTGTTGAATGCGTATAAGGTGTATAAAATAACTTGCGGTGGACAGCCGATATTTGAGCCAGTGCTTTCAATCCTCCCAGATGAGTGTGGTACCGATCAACCGACCCCGGAGGGATGGAATGCTCGGTTGACCTGGGCGGATATCGATCCGGGATTCGAATCCGTGACCATGCGTGGGAGTGCGCTACTTGCCACTACACCACCTCCGCCTCGGGTACATTCACAAATCCCACACCTTTGAATCCATTAAAGGGCTATGAGCTGGAACATCAGTGAGAAGGTCGCTATCGAAACAATCTCTCCAAAAATGTATATCGACTACGCATGCATAAATGTATGGCCCACTTCTTTTGACCTCTTTTTTTTGAGGGGGGGGGGGGGGGGGCGGGACAACATAAAGTGTTAGTATAGCAAGAAATTAGCACGGTGTTGCCGCGTTATACTAAGACTGTATAGGAAACGAAAAGGAGGTCGGACACCGGCCATCTAAGCGCTCTTATGCATTTTAGCCAGGGAATGTAGCTTTTTTCCTGTTAAGGATTAGGAGGAAGGTAGTAGTACTGGGGTGGGTGAGATGACACCTCGCGCAAAAAGCTGAAAACCCACCCATAACAGTGCCCCATCCCTCCTAAGACTCAGTTAAAATTTGCATGTCCCTCGTATAACACGGAATAACACGTAACCCTGTTAATTTCCTGTTATACTAAAACTATGTCGTGGGACCATCCCTCACCCCCTCCCACCTCCTCTCCCTCCCCGCTTCCCGGACTCCTCGACTACACTTTCACGCTACATAATTGTGGCGAGCAGATGAAAAAGCATGTCCACGACGACATGGAGAACCATCTGCCATGGCTCTTGCATTACCGTCATAGCTATGCGGGGCAGGGATGCGCTAATGAACAGTAGAGAGTGCTAAGAACCCAGTTCTCCATCACCTGAACTCACCTGATCATCCTCGTTGTAGAACATTCAAATTTAATGGGCTCTGATGTTACAGAATTGAACTAACTGTGCGCTATTTCTAACTATCATACATTTCTGTTAACATCGAGTTCTTGCCAAGTATTATAGACACTGGATACATTTCTATTTGAATGATCTGAAGCTCAAACAGTCACCGCACTTGAATGTTGTGCTGTACGATTACTGCTTAAATACAAATGCCCAAGAGAGTTTTGCTTGAAAAACGTGGACTTACGAACTATCCTTATTCCCACCATCCTTCCCCCCCCCCCCATGGCTTGATTAGTCGCCTTACATAAATCGAACCGGGGGCCAAAGGCTTTCGAAGCTTGCGGTGATGGCAGTTTCGAATTGAAGGCTTATACTCAATTCCTTCTTACTAGATGATTATCAAGAATTGGGGGAAGGTGATGGTAAGTTGGAGTCTGCTAATTACGAATTTTTGCGATATCTGCCCATTTATTGAGTAAACGTCTCATGTTTTTTGTCTCTGTTTTTTGTCCGGTTTATTTTGTTGCTCATTTCGTATTAGTATATAATTCTACAGGCGAAGGTGGTCTAGCGGCAAGTGGCGCACTATCTGACACGCATGGTCACGGGTTCGAATCGTGGATCGATATCCGCATAGGCAACCAGGCCTTCCGTCCTTCCGGAGTCAGATAATTGATACCAGACTCGACCGAAAGGATGAAAGGACTGACTTATGCATCGGCTTGCCACTGCAAGTTATTGCATAGGTCACATACGCACTCATTACGCCACTACGATTCTGAATGGAAGTCGTGTGTGAGGCGCATCCCTCAGACGGGATTGATTAACGCCAAGAATTTCATCCTCATCCTCATACGAAATGTGGAAGTTGAAATTAGAACCAACCAAATTTGGACTCACCAGCGGGTACTTCTCAACTTTGTCGCCAGTGTTGGAAAAGCGTCCAATTAGCCGAAATGTTCGCTGCTCTGGCAGTAAAGCGGCCATCACCACGAAATTTGTCCCAAAACTCTCATTCAACTATGCTTTGAATGGAGATTCTCGAGCCAGTACTTCTCCCTAGTCCGTGCACCTTTATTCATTCCTTTTCGTAAGCGGCTTTGTCCTGAAGAACTCTGAGTTCATTTTTCCATTACTGCTGTGTAATCGGCTCTTTTATGCTCGTTGTGGATAAGCATTGCCGTCTCATGCTTACACCTTGCTGAAAGTTGGAGCACCTCCAGTTCCCCTCACCTAATTGCCATTGCAATCGTCAACCTGCCTAAGTCAGGAACCCCGGATCTCAAGATCAAGTGATGCACGCTTCTCTGGGAGCTCGCAGCGCTTTTTGCCAAATTCGGGAAGCTCTATGTACAAATACGGTTTAACTACTGGGCGTGACTTTGTTAGCTGACATATATGTGATGTGATGAGAGATAACTGACAATGAGATGAATTGCTTGTCACTGGAGTCCTTGTCCTTTCATGAACAGTGATGAAGGCTTAAAAACCTTGTTCTGCCGCAGATTCCACAAATTCTCGCCCGGCAGTTTCCCACGAAGGGGGGGGGGGCGGAGTTGCAGTAGCGTGCAGTGGGAAACTGTGTACAGAAGAGCATAATTCATCAGAAAATCTTATCCAAATGGCCAGATACTGCTCAGATATTTTTGAATGAATATCTACAATGGCAATTTCAATATTTCACATTCGATGTCTTGGATTTCGGATACTTCGGGGCTTGTTGGTATGAATCTGGTGAATATTAGCTGTTACGTAATTGCTGGGGTGGCTGTCTTCATCTGAAATTCTGTCAGTCCTATTAAGGATGACTCATGTGAAAAGCTTACAGATTACAGACAATAGGCAGATTTTGCTTTAGGTGCCAATACATGTACGGATTTCCCTTCTTGTGTAGTAAAACAGTTTTGCTAGTTTTCCACGAGGTTGGCACCTTGCGTTCCGACAGATATCACATGAAGAGCCCAGCCATAGTATCAACTGGTATAAAAGTTGATCGCTGACTGCCGGCTTTCTTAGTACGAGGAGGTGAACTGTCATTCTGCGGTTGCCGCCGATTGCTTTGATGGCTCAAAAAATAGCTGTACTGCATCGTAAGTCTCACTTGTCCTTGATAAACATCTGATTATATCTTTTGCCGAGTTGAGTTCGTCAACTTCAAGTGCACGCTAAGAACGGCCACTGGCGGTTGTCACAGCTCTTCATTCGTTTCTTCCCGACAACTCGTCGTCCTCCGTTAATTTGTCGTTTCCTTTACACCCACACAAAACGCTCTTCACTGCTTTTTCTACCTAACATTAGCAAATAACCGAGTTGCTCCATAAATTGCACGTCTTCAAGACACTTCTCTAATTGATAGAGAGCAACGTTCAAGCTGAACACTTGTAACGGAATATATCAAGCCGTCCGGGAAGTAGCTGCTGGAAATTTCGCCCTTGCTCAGAGTTTTGCTCTAAAATTCGAGAGTTTTCATGAAATTGCTATGTAAGGGTCCTGCTCACTTGCGTTCCTATAGGAAGCTAGCAGCTCCTAGCCAGCTCCCTCTTCAATATTCGACCCTACGATTGTCGGACTGTCCTCATACTCGTCACGTACTTCTTCACGAAGTTGAACCCGGTCACTTTCTGCTGAGGCCTAATAAAGCTCGTGTCGGGTAATTGGTCCTGCAGTCCGTTCCAAGCGATTCTGTGTAAGCCTCTCTTCAATGTTCCCAAGTTAGAAGTAGAAAGTGGAAAATGAGCCTCGGTGAGGGGAGACCGGTGTAGGAACGATTTTGGGTAATCGATTTGCCGCACGCGGCAGTCGCGGACCACTCATTCGCCGTTATTACAGCTCTAGCGTTCTTCATACAGCCCAATCGATATGCGATCATTATTTTATGCATAATTCTACTATTAGTACTTTTGTTCTTGTATTTCTTACCTACTGCTGCATCCTGCTACATTCCTTCGCGCGCGACGCCCCTCTCATCGCGACGCCACCATTTCGTTCCTAACGCACCACACCCCTCGGTGAGTGGTCAACCGTCTGCCATAGCATGGAATCTCTGCAAACAAGTGCATAGTGTCCTTTTGCAGTACCTTTATGAAATTTTTTCTGGAACATTCCCGGAAAACCTGTACTTCAGAAAAGTTTTTGGTAGGTGCTGTCCGAGCACCTTGGTAGCATTTGTACGTATGTGCACTGTGTGGGAGAAATAAACCAATTTCTAGGAACCTCTTTGTCAATAATTCCAACGGAGATTGAACCTCTACCAAGTAAACATGTAAGCCATTGGCTGCTTTCAGACTTCAACGACCGGCCGACCGACTGGCCACGTGTTGACAACGCTGTTTAGATTGCGTCGAAGGCTGCGTGACTCGAAAGGGAGCGTGATTCATTGGCGTCCTGCGCGGTCAACACGTGGCCAGCGCCGGTGCAATCGCTCGGTCGGTCGGTCGGTCGTTGTACTCTGAAAGCAGCATTTCAGAACAGTACCAGTGTAGCGATTTATTTACTTCTTCAACACACAGCACCTTCCCGGCTGCTTTACCAACCAGTCAAAACATCGCGTTTAGAGTGGAAGATCTACATCAAAATCGCCTATGATGAGGGGGTAGTTCTAGCAAGACGTCAGCAACCCCGTTAAACCGATGTGTAAATGTGGTTTGCATTAAAAAGCCGAATATGAATGAAATTGGGACGTCGGCAGAGTGCTTTGCATAAAAATATGTCTACGCAAAAAGTACTGGCCTTCGTTTTGTCATGTTTGGGGTAGCCCTATGGGCACGTACATACAGAATTGGATCGGCTCGTTTCTGCCTATACAAAAGTCGTGCCAATATTCATCTCTTGAATAAGAATACTTAGTGTTCGTCCATTCAAAAACAAACAACTAAATGTGATCATAACCTTCCATTTGCAAAACCTTTAGGGAAAACTGCAGGGCTTTGGGGGCTTAGGGATCTTTGGGCCCACTCTTTTCGTTACTCTTTTCTAGTCCAAGGTCCAAGAGTTACCCGATGAATTGCTAGCGATTAATTTTGATCGGCAAATTTCCAAAGTCTAGACGGAACCAGTTGCGGAAAGCTTTGGGTAAATCTCCTTCCTGAGCCACAAAGAAACGAACAACGTCTTCTACACGAAGTACTTCGACAACGAGGAGGTTTGGACAGCAGCTTCGAGCATGTCCCTTTTGGAAATATTCACATTGTTTCATAGTCCTTGATGAAGTCCGCCATCCGCATGCCATTCCTTGCCATTTTTTATTCCTCTTTTTCTATCTTGCAGCTGTTGTGCCGAGAGGGCAGAGGCTGAGTTGACTTGAAGGGAGACTGATGGAGTTCACGTAGCCTCTATATCGAGTTAACTGTCCTTTTCCCATTTTGCCCTAAATGTCGGTCGTGCGGAGGAAGTCCCACTTTGAATCCCAAAAAATTTTGATGTGGCCCGAGTGTGAGTTTCAGTCCCGAGAAATTTTAAGAGATAGTCTCCTGAATATTAAGAGATATTCTCTGTAGACAAAATATGTCGCTTTTGCGAGGTAATCCCTCTAAACGAGTGATTCACTGCCCTTGCATGTCGCGAGACTACTTGGAGGGGTTCGAATTGGATCTTCCCACTCGGATCGAAAGCTGTTCAGGAGAGGGAACTGAACGGTTCTGGAGAGCCTTACGAACACAAATTTCCACGAATCCGTCTGGCTACACAACTGAGCAGCCCACTCCTCCCTCCCACAATCTATGGAAGCTAATTGGTGACGCAAAAATGGTGATTTTGAAGCCAGGAACCTGCAACTTTTTTCGTTTATTAAGAAATTTCTGACAAAAAAAATATGGAGCAGACTTCGTCTGTTGGTAACTCCACGGCCGTAAACTTGACCAGTCGATCGTTACCGTTTACTTAAATGATACTGCTGAGGGCGAAGTTGAAAGGGGAAGATTGCGTAGTCAGAGCTTTATTAGATCTTGCTGTTTCGTTTGAAGCGTGTTTCTCCACAAGCCACAGCAAATGTTTTCCTCGACTTTTCTGATACAATTACCGTGCTCTGAAATCAGGCTGTCGTAGGATCTACTTCCTTCTTGGGGTTGAGAACTGCTTCCTGTAGAATGATAAGTGAAAATATGGTCATACTTTTCTCTGAGTAGTACAACACCGTCAGATACTTGAGGAAAAAGCAAGACCAGGGTACTATAACCACTATCAAATCAGTTTCGAATGGCAGCCTGCGGATCAGAGCCATTTTGACAAGCAGCAAAGCCCATCCAGCTATTTTGGCGTGATGGTTGTGACTGCAACATTAAAATGAAACACCGGAGCTTTCATGACTTGAGCTCAGATAGTCCGCGATGAATTTCATTAAGATACCTGTCTGTAATGAAGTCAATAATGAGAGCGCTCAGTTGGCGATGGCTATTCTACCATATAGCCATCGAATTGAACTGGCATTGGGAGGACTGGATCAAGTCGACGTATTCTTGAAACTCAGAAAAGGAAAATGTCTTTGAGCGTTAACCAATCCCTTCTCAGAGATGCTTCCTGCATTCGACATCCGTACAGAATCATAGTGGCGTTTGCTTGCGTTTATGGCCTGTACAACGACTTAGAGTGGCCAGCCGATGAACAAGTCAGTGCTTTTATACTCCAGACAAGCCTGATACCAATTAAGCGACCCCGAAGTGCTGAAAGCTTTTGTTGGCTTGGGCGGATATCGATCTGCGATTTGTCCTTCACTGCTAGTCGTTTAAGCCTAAACTCCTTATGGCGTTTTTGCAAATGACTAAGGAAAAGTTGTGGAATCACGCGAAACTTTCTTTCATTCTTTACCCACCCAACTGAGATCAAAAGCAACGGTTAGTTTCAGCTCCGCTCTACTCTCCTATGTACTCGAATTGAGTTTTAGTTCTCTTCTCCAATGAGAATAAAATGAATGGCAATTCCAATCAGATGACGTTCCGGATGCGAAAAGGGGCGGGACGTGCCTACGCAAAATGACTTTTCAACTTGATTCCTCAACCACATTCACTGTCCAGCTTCTTACTCTCATTCCCTTATCGTCTTCCTTTACTTACTAGTACCAGCACTTTTAGAGTTGCCAACTCCCTCCAGCGAGTGTGATTAGAAGCAGAAAGCATCATTTTAGCACATAATCAAAAGCGGCCGATTAGTTCTAGGCTAACTTATCCCAGTGTAGCTGGTGTGTAGTTGTGTTTTTTGAATAGGTGGAAGTTCGCAAGATCTTCAATGGGTAAGAACTGGAAAGACTCCTCAGCTCTTCATATGCAGCTTGCTACACCTAAGACGGAATGTAGGCTGAAGCTGCTGGACCAGACTCTGTTACAGATTTAATCATGAACGTTTTGAGTTGGCCCAAGATTTCAAATCCGTCTTGAAGAGTCTGGGTGCCTTTGGCTTCCTGGCTCTGCCGATTGGTACTAGACTATACCGCTCCGATAAATGGAGTAAGGCCTTGTGCCGGCACTGTTACCTACTGAATGGATTCTAGCAATTTTTGACAACGTTTTAGGGATACTATGGCAATTGTCCGTTTGGCAATCGACCGTTCTGCCAATGGAGTAAGCCCTTCTCCGATGTCATTGATTCTCTTCTGGGAGAGCTCTTCTCATTTTGCCCCTTTACTACTACCAACAGTTCAGTCAGAGGTAAAGAAGGCTTCAAGTTCAGCTGCACGCCGTTACTAGAGTCTGAAAGCTAAAGTTTTTAGTCTGTGAAGCCACCTCCCGAAGTCCGCAAGGGAACTTCCTAGAATTTTTCAAATACCACTTCGATTTAATGACTTCAATCCTCAAACCTAGCCTCATGTGTATCATGCGGCTCTGGCAAAGGCCGTTTGCGTACGGGAACTTCCAGTGTTCGGGATATGATTAATTACGGTGGTAGCCGTGTGTGGTACCAAAGTTCACAGTACCCGATCGTGTGCAAAATACCACACCCGAGCTGAAGGGACGGATTTGATTTTATGGTGGAAGATTACAGTAACTGCACTAGGATTCTGAATGGAAGTCGAGTGCGGGGGCGCATCCCTCAGACGGGATTGATTAACGCCAAAAACTTTATCCTTTATTCTTCATACATAGCTGCACATCTCATTCGTGCAGTTCATGTTTGGTACTCCATTGCCGTCGCACTCGCGAACTGTGAAAATCTTTCTACCCACCCTTGAAGCCCTCAAAAATCCGGTCTTTACCATGGTTATGGATTCTCGAAACTTCGAGAATCGAGTCCATAACCATGGTAGAGACCAGAATTCGAGCACTCATAATATGTGAGTCATGGGACCCCTTTAGAGAAGGAACTAGATTGTTTGTGTTGAGTATGTACGTCTGGGTATGTAATTGCTGTGGATGTGAGACGACATGAATTAACCGCAATTTTATTAAAACAACAAAAGCTAACAAATGATGCGTGGATGTTTCCACGAGATTGGCGAGTTATTGGCAAAGCTCACGCCTCAGACAGGGCTCGAAGCCATACTTGAGCTTTCCATGTGCACTATGCTCTTTATGCCGTACACAACTGGAACACCACTTGCCCTGAGTAATACCATTCTATGTAGAACCAATGAAATATGTGGATATAAGATAACAATGGGATCAAATTTAAAAAATCGGCTAAGAAAACAGGTCCCAGGGAGAATTCGGTAAGGGTATTCGCTAAAAGAAAACCGACTTCCCTCTGAGCTCCGTGCAGGGGGGCATTACAAAGAATATGGCCCCTCATTGCACGAGGGGCGATCCTCTCTGTAGTGTCACTCTTTATGTGTCGGACCTCTTTGCTTTCTCAGATGCCTTTTCCTGAAGGCGATTAGCGAGCCCATAATGGTGCTTAGTGCTTGGGAACGTTTCTTACCGTTACCCGAGAAACTTCCTTACCTAAGCCTTAGAAGATTGTAAGTCAACTGAATGTTCAGTTCCGTCCAAGCTTTTTGCACGAGCAATCATTTCGCTCACCCTGGTGTTTCTGCCTTCCTAGGCCTGAGTAAAAATCATATACCCTTGCCTAGAAATCGTTTCTAAGCACAGTAAGGTTACCCTATTTTACTTAGCTTCGGCGCTCAGTAAAGGGCGGTGTACTCACCACTCTCCCGACTGCTTTTCACCGCTTTTTGTAATAAGAGGTAGCGGATGAATTCATAAGGAATGGGTGTCGTCGAATCTCCTGGAAACTTTGAACATCCAAAACAAGTTAATTTGCTAGCGACAGGTCTTGCTATCAATGTAGTTTTTGCCCGTTTGAAAATGTTGTCCCCCGTCCATATGAACCATCTTCTAGAAACTCCCACAAGGAAAAATCTTCAGTGTTCCCACCAGCCAAAATTGGTCTCTTAGAATAAAGCGGAAGTAGATTCTTTCAAAGTGTTCATCATAAACACATTCTGTTTGCCGGGTTGACTACGTTTTGCGTAAATAGCGAATATTTGATGCGGCCTTTGTCTGACCCGTTGACTGACTAAACTTGCTTTCTAAAAATTTATGAAGGATCTCGAACTCATTTCTTTGAGAAGGGATAAGATCTCCAAGTTTCTCTGGGGTGATGTTAAGGAGCCCGGTAACTTGCCTCATCACTAAGTGGTAGGCCCCTGAAATTCTGGGATCCAATCATGTACACTTTGTATCAGAAGGAGTTTTGGTGGAATTTTTTCTGTTTGCTGGAGGCATTGTGGTATATACTTACAACATGCAGCTCTCTCAGTCTTCAGTCTAAATCACCCAACGGATTCCATTGGTGTGTAGAGTAGATGCACGAGCAAGGCCATCTTTCCTCAGATTCGTGCTTTGTTTTCAATAACAAAAAGGCACCCATTAAAATGTGTTCTGAAGGCTCGAATGAAGGTTTTATGAAATATCTACTTCATTGAAATTGGCGCATTCTAAAAATGTCGCTGTTTTGTTTGAAAAAATGATATGAGACATATAAGAGAGTATGCTGGAGAATCCTTCGGTCTGAAAAGCGAAGAAGCACTTTGGGCATGATAATTTCCCCAATCAAATTTTTCTTCCTCTCAATTGAATTGCGATTTTTTTTTTCAACACTGGAAGCTCATCTCGCTTTCATAACAACTCTACACAATATAAACTTTTCGCAGGGACACAAGTTTACCACCACAAGATCGTGGTATTCTAAAAGGGCAAAAGCATATTTAGAAGGGCCCATAGTTAGGTAAATTTGTGAAGACTTTGTGGTTTGGTACCTAATGTACCAGACCATCATTTTTTCTAACAAGACATACATCCCTTCCGGAAAAGATGTCGATAAAAAGCAATAGCAAAAATCTCAAGTTCTCACCATTTCAAAAAGACAATTACAATTTCAGGGCAATCCAGTTTCACATTAAAATGGAAGTGTTAACTCAGAAAGTAGGTATGGCTACTGGTAGTGTTCGCCGTTATTCAGATCATTACAGTTCCCTAAACTGAAACTGTGGTCCAGGCACCCTCAAAGACACGTTTACCATAATTTAGGGCATCTTCTTTCCGATGAGCAGTGGAAGTGGTATTCAATAGTGTAAAACTGGAGAAAAACGCGAATATCAGTGTAATCAGAAATACATGACTTCAATAAAATATCAAAATCAGGGGTTGGATAAGAATGTTTCAAGAAAAATTGCATGAAAGGGGTATTTGGAATCAAAGTGAATCGGATTCCGCGTATTCTAATTTTAGACTCACAGGGTTTATTTTTTCTCAACTTTCTGATTTCGGTGAATAGGGATGATTTCTGCTCATTCCCTTGTTTTCGAGGAGTACGGATGTCAATTTACTGAATTATGGGGAAGATGGCCAATGCATGCTCTCTCCCTCCGAGAAGGTAATGGTCACAATGCCGCGTTGGTGGTCATCTGCTTTTCTCTTCCCCACCCGATCATTTTTTCAATTTAAAACCCTTTTTGTTCCCCATTTTCAGGCACCTCACATTTACTAGCACAATTGCCAATCATCACCACACTAAAGTCATTTGACTTCGTCACCATATCGCTATTAAATAGCTGCAATAGTTCAAGGGCCCCATTATATGGAATGGTCCGAGGTGCAGGTCCGTCTTTCAAGATTCAGCCTAGACTGCTTTTTGTTTACATGGGGATGGCATTCTAGAGCTGAATTGTAATAGGATTTTGCTGATACCCAGATGATCCCCCACATGGTTGGAGAATTTCGAAGGGAACAGACCACAGACATAAAGACACCCAAGGCTGACAATATACATCGGTCACCATTCATCTTGAAAATTATTTAGCTTGATTCCGCGACCAGCAGACTTCATCGACGCTGGTTTTTTTGTTCGAAAATTCATTTTGAAAAGGACATCATCAGAAGAGCGAGACTATATGTGCCTTTCATGAATAGCCCCAGAAAAAACTTCCCTGCTTCACTCTGGACTGCTATCGACTCTCGAGTCTATTTCTAATCGTTTAATTGCTAAGATGAATTAACAACGAGCGTATACGCAGCAGTCGTTCGCCTACTTCTTCTGAAAGCTTCGATACTCTCCGTCGATCTCCGATCATTGCCTCAACTTTTTTGCACCTTCATATTCCAGCCCGTTTTGTTAGTTGAACTTTAGCAGTATCGGTAACTTGGATAGATTACTTTGTCGTGTTGCTGTCTCTTTCCGAAATTACGGTTAGGATTAGAGTTTTCCAACCTTCCTGAAAAGGACTCTCCTGCTCCGTGGCAGTGAAGCTCGAATTGAAAAGACCGCTCTCCATCATGAACAATCAATTATGTTCCCCTATAGAGAATCAGTATTTCCTGAAATTTGTCTCTAGTGACCCTTCAGATACGCTCTTTATCCGAACACAATCATTGTTATGACGCCTTCTTCACACCCATTATAAGAAAAGGCTTCGTTTGTCATCATTGAACATTTTGCAGCTGCTCAAAAGACTGACTTGCGCATACCGCAGCAGCGGAACCCTCAGCGATCCCAAAAATGATTATGCTTTGGGCACCCCTATAAGCCTGGCAAGGAAGAGGCCATCCCAGAAACACGTGGAGAAGTACATTTGACAATGACCTCAAGGTGTTTTTAGGGATGAAGAGGCATGCGTCTAAATCTGAGTAATTCCTGAGACTGATAGTGATATGAATGCCGCATTCAAGTGGAACTAGCTCACTTGTTCGAGTAAAAGTCTTGGCCGTTACAAAAAAATGTTTGTAAAATATGCCCTCAGTAGGCATCCCAATACGGATCTCACTACAGTCCTACGAACTTAGATTGCTTCCCCCGCAGTTCGTGATTCCTATCATCACTGAATATTCTCCCGTCTTTCTTTATTGCCTCAGCCATAAAACTGTCTATAAACTGTCAAAAAAATAGTATTTTTCGTTCACTTTCATATCCAACAATCAGCATTTGAGAAAAGTGCTCATCATGACAGCTTCCATCTTCGAAACATCGAAGCTGAAGAGATCATGCTCTCCGTTGGACAGGAAATGTGCTAACCGGATCTAAATTCGGAAAACTTCGATGTTGCCTCCTGGGAAGGGGTTCTGTTGAATAGTCATCCGTTGCCATTCGAAAAACCGCTTCCTTCCGACATTACCAAGATCAAGCACTGTAGAGAAGTTCTTTTTTTCACTTTCTGAAATCTTTTCACTGTGAGTTAGAACATCGTGAATTAGAGCTGCCAGCTAGTGAAGGAGTTCTGTTACGTCAAAGCTCTGAAATTGTGCCACTAT
Source organism: Haemonchus contortus (assembly GCA_000469685.2). NCBI lineage: Eukaryota > Metazoa > Nematoda > Chromadorea > Rhabditida > Trichostrongylidae > Haemonchus > Haemonchus contortus. The sequence continues at coordinate 29,961,474 of LS997562.1, read as the reverse complement.
GTCGCTCCTGACTGATAGCCACAGCTCTCAGTCTCGACTTCAGCTCCGCCTCCGAAAGAAACATTTACGGGACGTGATTTTGCCCCAAATCTTGTTAGAAAAATCACAGAAGTGCGTAGGAAAACATCGTTATGCACTGATTTTTTGCATCCTATGTAGAGTCCCACAAATCGAAATTTCCTGGCATGTCCTTCTGACGTATGCGGCCTAGTTCGACTATTTTTTATGGCGATTTGAACACCAATATTTTTGATTTCATACAAAGCAAGTGCTTTACAGATTCTTCTTAAGACATGCGATTACTTTTTGACTTTGTGGTTTTGAGTGGTCTGCATCGGGTTGTTTTATGTTCCTCTGCATTTTCTGGGACGAGCAGCTTTCTTCATAATTTCATTACCACGGATGCTTTTGTCGAACCAAGAGCGTTCATCAACACCAAAGGGAAGGTTTTCCCATTCTCCAGATTCGGAACTGCGACAACACTTCTTGCTCGTCTCATCTTTTCTTTAATGTTGACATTTTACTTAGTCCCTTACCCTAAATCCAATGAGCCGAGCCTTCTTGTCACTGCTGCTTTATTCAGATCGACACCTATGAGCGCTTTTCTCCTCCAGCTAGAAATTACAGATGAAGGTGGAAAAGAGCTCATATTCCCCTACGAGGTTACCTGCCACTAACCACTATGCCCCTATTCGCGCTTTTGAGGGACAGCGGATCAGACTTGAAGGCACCGTTAACATGATTTTGGGTAATCCAGATTATGATGAAAAACGAAAGACAAGATCGAAACTAGTGCGACTGAGGTGAAGAAACTGCGTGCATCATTGTTTTCATAGTGAAAAAAGGCCGCGAAAAAAAAACGTCAAAAAGGGGGCTGGACGTGAATGAAACCAGAAAAATGAAGAAGGTGGGGCGCCCGGACGAGCTAAACAGTGCGTTTCACTGCGCGCGTGTGGGTCCTGGTGCGAAGAACAGACAATGGTAATCCACAATTCATTCACTTATAAGCATAAATAAACAAAAAAAACCTTAGTAACAGCAAAAGTAGCTCACCTTTTTCAGCCTCTAGGAGTAGGAAATCAAATAAGGGATCGCGGCAGCAAAAAGAAAAACAGAGGAAAGAAGAATGGGAGAAAAACATCGCCTCATCACTCGGCGATTAGCTTTTGTGTAAGGGTCCTAGAACGAATAATAGCAATCCGTATTGTCTCGACACTCGTCTAACGTGACACCGTTGGAGGGGCGGAGGGCGACCGTGGATACCTCTCCGGCCCCTTATTGTGCCCTATCCTGCCGTTTTCCGACCTCATTCCTGCACGAATGGTACTAGAGGGGGCTTCGAATTCAAACCATGTGCAAATCTCCGGAACCACTTTTTCGTTAACAGTGTCTTTGAGTTTGAAAGTTCTGGGTTACGATACGAAACCTGGCAAAGTAGGTAACGCCAATGTTGCGATTGCTTGAATTCTCGAAAAACGGCCTAGCTCTTCGTTGCATCTGTTCCCAACGGAAGAATTTATTCTTGGATGTCGAGTTCCTAGAGTGCAGTTTGGAGGAATTCCAGCCTAGTAAATCTGAAAACTTCCTTCTCAGGCCAAGACTCCTGAATGGCACATTAGGATAATTTCAGCCTCAACACCGGTTCCTCTTATTCATATTGGCAAGTAATCAAAATCGCCTGTTTCCTTTTGTCTGCTTATATTAGCATTAGTTTGGCTCTCTTTCATTAAGGCCCAATAGTCAGTGTTCCCCACTTGTACATAAATCATTCGTACCCACCCTGTCTTTCCTTCTAGCATTTATTTGCCTCATTAATGAACTAGTCCTATGCGATTGCCTCAGGGCTACACTGGAATTTAGCTATGCTTTTTCATCCACCTAGCAACCCTCTCCAACTGCATCTTCTATTCGAACTGATAAAATCTGAAGGATTTAGTCATTTGGCGTTGGGCAATCTCATCTTGCGATACACTCCTTCATTCGTTTTTCGTTCTCCATTTAGACCCGCAGAGACGTTTTTGAATGCATATGTGGCCTATACAGTAACTTGCAAGTCAGTGCTTTTGTCATTTCGGACGAGTTTGGCATCTCTGACCCGTGAAGAATGGATTGGTTGGTGAGCCTGATTAGAGAACCCAGACACATCCATTCAGGAAGACTACTGCTGCTTCACCACCTACATCCCATCTAGACGAGACTGGCAAACTCTTCCTATGTTCCTTTTGTCCATATTTTGTGAACTCTTAACACTTGTCATCCTTAGCACTCCACATTTACCCGAACTGGTAAAGTCCGAAGGATACCGTCATGCGATGATAGTTAATCTTTTCTTGAGATATGCCATGACTTTGAATTCCATTGAGAGCCGTGAAGACCTCTTCGAATGCGTATGTAGCCTATGCATACAATAACTTGCAAAGCAATGCTTTCTTACTTCCGGACGTGTCTGGCACCTCATTCTCCCTAGGAATGGTAAGCTGGTTGTCTTGAGGGGCTGTGGATCCGGAATCCTATCCCCAGACCGTGCGTATGGAAGAGGACGCTCGCGGTTCTTCACCACCTACATCAGATCTATACGGTACTCTCAACAACCTTACGATCTCAATGCTGTCCATACTTCATGAACTAAATCTTCATGTGAGCTATCCTCAGTAGAGTTAGGTAGATATTTAGTATGACGGATCAAATATACAACAATCACATGGCTCATTGGGCTGTCGCGGTCTATGCTTTGTGTTCATCCATTTTGGGAAAGATTTCGGTACTGTCGATGCAGAGGCGCTCGTCTGAGCCCTTAGGCGACCAAGAGTTTCTATACAATATAAGGGCACGTCTTGAACTCCACTGTAACTTCACGATCAGAACCTCGCCGTTTTACAGAACGGTATCGTCATCGTGAAAAGCAAGCTGGGACAGGGAAATGCCATTAGGCTCTAGATTCCAGAGCCACTCTCGAAAATGCCATGCTCCAACGGGGGATGGGAAGAACTAGGATAAGTATAATAGTAAAAGCAAGAAGCGACCGGCATTACACCACATCCAATCTTTTCAATCTTCTCGTTCATCGTAACGGAATTTTCAGAGCGCTCTATTGTATGCACGCCTAGCTGGATGGAGAAGTTAATACGATAAACGACTTGCTCCTGAATAGAGGGAAAAGAGTGGGTCGGAGAATTACTAAAGAACATCGAGGGAGGGCAAGAAGTCAAAGAATATCCCATTCTGCGCCCATCTTTTCAACACTGCAACTTTTTGCCTTGACGTACTCTTAGATAGAATTGAACTCTATGCCGCCATAATAAGCATGCAATCAGCGTCATTCACTGCACTAAGGAAAGGACAATGATCAGGGTTTCGCGATGCAGACACAGAGAGGGAGGGAAAGTGTTCCGAGCTTCGCTAATTAGCGGAGATCAGGGATGCTGCTGTTGTTTACGTTTAGGAATCAAAGAGTAGATGGGCCGAATATGTCATGAGTTTTCGTGTTGACCATTGGACTAAGGCGGCTACTGGCTGAATCTCTCTTTCTATCTAACAAACACAGAATGACCACCAGCACGAATGCGTTTCCTAAAATGCTCCGAACGTATAAATGGTATGCCACGCGTTCTCTATGAGGAAAGGTTCTCTGAACGACAATGGCTCGCAACAGGGACGAAAAGACGCGTTACTGGAGCATCTTGAACAAATCGGTGATCAACGAGACAACTGATGATACTGTCACTTAATCTGGCCCTTCTAGTACACGGTACCCACTATGTTCCACCTATACTGCAAGGAGAAATTAAAAGAGAGGATGGATTACTTACAAAATCTTTTTGTTCAAAGTATCTGTTCGTTCTTGAACGAAGTAAAGGAAGCACAGTATCAATGGACACCACATCATGTTTTTTGGTTCCAACTCATCAAGTTCGACAGGTCATTTACTCCACAGAGTTTACTTAACTGGCCTGTTGAGAAAAAGTCATCGGTATGAATATTGATTGCCCTCCAGGAATCATTTTCCAGTATACCCATTTAAATGCTTCCGCAATTCCAGAAATAACTACTCATGACTTCCGGAAATTCATTAACGCCGATTTAACCATCAAATGAAAGTGCATTTTTGGGTGTGTCACTTTGAATTACTGCATCAACTTATTAACTCATGGGAGATGGATAATAATAGATATTCTTGAAGACGCGGTGAGCTCAGTTCTCCCTTCGTAGACTTGAAAAAGTTCGAAAAGAGCCTCCGTTCGAGTGTTGCCTTTCCGTTCGTCATGGCGCTTCCGGGCGATGATCCTCAAGGGATGTTCTGGCTTGACTCTGTTCTACTTTCATTATTTCATCTCCTATTCACTTGGGAGCTGGGCTAAAGGGTCGAGCATTTTATAACGCGCTTATCCTTCGTGTTAGAGGCTGGTCCGTCTGCTTTGCGATCGTTGATGTATAATTAATCAGAACACCGGCTCATATTCCGGAGAGTACTAGATTTCAGTGAGCGTCTAGGCAGATCGCCTCTTCCTGGTCGTTTAGCCAAATTTATACAAAGAAATCGAGTCGCACAGCTACAATCTTGATCTTGTTCTTGTAATTTGTACGATTGCAATACTCCGGCCCGATAATGATTTATCTTCGAAACAGCTTCTGCAAGTCTCAAAGGACTCCTCATCGTCGGTTGTGCTCCTTTAGATATACGAATTTCAATTTTGGCCCGTATTCATCGGACACAATTTTTCTAACAGAATTTTGTGTGCTGCCACATTTTTCAAATAGAATTTCATGGGTTGCCAAAATTTGGCTGTTGGAATCTACGTAAGCTCAGTTGGTAAATTGAATTTTTTCGACGACCTGCAATCTGCAGAGAAGCGTAGGCAGCATAATCGAAAGAAGTGCCTTGTTTGGATAGTTTATCAAACAACGATCAAAAATAGCGTCTAGTATCGTTTGAAATTAGAGGAAAAACAATGCCAGGGACAAGATGAACCTTTTTTACATAGAGCGTGGGGACCGGTTCGAAACGCTAGAGAGGGCGTTTGCTTAATTAGAATCACCCTCTCCAGCTAACCAAGCAGTGTGGCGGGCTTACAGTTAGCAGTGTAAGAAGGGTTCTGTAGTACGGTAACGAAGGAAAATTATGGACTGAGTAATGAATTTTTTCAATATTAGTAACAAGTAGCGAATGGTCTATGGAATTGCTTGAGATAGCTCGACCAGCATCTGAAAGATAACCATTGCATGCAAGTCCTTGATAAACTTTTCTCCTTTCTTTTCGATAGAGAAGATGGTGTAGTCGCCATACCAGTTCACACACGCTTGGTCCAAGGATCGAATCCTCTATCGATATTCACTCATTCAAGATGAAAAGAGTAAGAAAAAAGAAAAGAGAAAAAGAAGTGGCACGATAAAATCCTCTCTGTCTCTCTTTCTCACCAATATCACCAAATTTCCCTTTTCTCCAAGACGATTGATAAAAGAGCTGACTGCGCATGGGATCACTATTGCAAGTCATTGAATAGCCCACATGGGCATTCAAAACTTCCTACGATTCTAAATTGAAGTCGAATGCAAGGCATATCACGTACATATCAGAAATGATTGACGCTAGGCTCCGGACCCCAGGATTAACATTGTTCTTTGGAGCAAGCTCTTGACAGGAGTCTCAGCCTCAACTCTAAAGCAGCCTATTTTGACAATTTCTTCTTTCATTTTTACCTCTTTTGAATTTTTCAAATCTCTCTACTTTAACTTTTTCTTGGTTCTCAAGTCTTTTTTCATTCTTTGCTGAAGCCTCCGAGTCACAAGGAACGGTGTCAGGCGAATAAGTACTATTGTTAGGGGATGGTTCATCTCAGCTGATTTGATTGTTTTCTCTGTCTCTCTTGGGACGAAGAACGACTAATAAGTTCTCTGAGAAAATGAAGTGCACTCTGATGACGTATGATGAGACGAAAATTCTCCTTTTCTGGGAAAGCATTATAAGTATTCTGAATTACTTGCTGTTGCTTAATCAGTATATTACCATCATGGGAGGGGAACATCGTCAAGGCTGCCCTAAAAACAAAAGAAAAAAGAACGATGTGACATACAGCAGCAGAAAAATCCTCAGAATTACCTCACTGGAGTATAGAATATGGCAAAGTTCCCTTTCCCTGACAGTCTTTTTCCGGAAGAATGTGCTGGCGATAGAGCTCCTACAAGCACTCAGCTTCTCTCGTTCTTTTCGCAGAAACCATACGCAAAAATGTTTTCATTTTAAAAGCTTTCAGTGGTTCATTTTGATCCATCCTCATGTGAAAGAGCAGTTATCGATTTTAATTTTTGTTCTTGAGCTTTTAAGATTTTCTATTCATGCCTTGCTCACTGAATCAATGCACAATGACTTATGTATCAAACGACTTGTCAACTTGTAGTTGTTCAATCGCAGTCTGGAGTGCTCTTTCTGGAACCGAAACCCAATCCCTGGCCGTTGTTTCTCTCCTGCCTTCCAGTGTACCTCAAACTCTTGTCCGGTTTTAAGTAGTTGCAGTTTGCAACATATTCCAGCTGGCTGCTGTTTTCTGCATGAAGAGAGGACCAACATCGGCTACCCTCGTAGGCCCACCACACAGTTCTACGGTCCCGATCCCTTATATCATGCGCCTTGCACATAGACTTCTGTTGTACATCGATTTAGTAGCGCTCGAAAGTATTCGGCGAAATGCTTCTTCAGTCGTACTTTTCAGTCGTAGCTTCTTTCCTACTGGATCTAATCATGCGAAATCTCAATATGTGTAGCAATGGTGTATTGTGAATAATTGCCACTATTAACTTGCAATCTGATCGTGTTCCAGATATCCCAAAGGGCATGAACTCAAAATCAACTGGAAATAGGATGGTGGTCCTTCTCGGATTTCTTTCCTTTTTGCCATGCCCAAAGTGTACGAGCGCTAATGCCAAACACAGTAAATGAGTAAAACGCACATAAGGTGCGTATAACTGCAGACGTCACTGATTTTGCTTAAGCGAATTCTGCTACCGCAAAAAACAGCCTGCTCTCAGCTAGGTGGACATTGCTGCTTTGCAGCCAAACAGGGTTGGATGGGTGAGATATGCTTCAGTTAAACATATCAAAATTTCGTGCGATTTGCTCCGCGAAGAAAAAAGTTATAAACGAAAAAGCGTCAAAGCGTTTGACCGAAGACTTTTGAACGCTACTGTATATTGACCCAATGCGTTATTAACGGCTTCTCTGGTGCCTCTTTTCTGTAGATCTCCTGCCTTGCACCTGCACCTGTAACTGCGAACTAACTAGTAATTTTTTTAAAATTTTCCATCTACACAGGCAGTCGGTTCTTACAGGAAGCCTACGGTGGAATTAAATGTCACGGATTCCAATGACAAAAGCAAGCTACCTCATAGATGGACTCTGAGCGGGCACCCAGTGCAGTTGACCATGCCTCGAAAGAACGGTGTACTTCGGGAGAGGACGGTGCAACCATACTTCGTCTGTTGCCAGCATGGCAAACATATACTCAGTCCGAATTAATCCAAAGTAGAGGCAGTAGTGCGCGTCAAAACCCCAGTGCGGCTACGAAGAATGTGCGTAGAAGAGCCATGAACGTCACGACACCCGTCCTTACTTGGTGCTGGGTTACAAAATCGTCGTGCGATAATAACTTGGGAAGCGACAATTCATTATTGCTGTTTTTCTGAGCCTCACAAGCGCGGTTTTTCGTTCGGCGTGGGTTGGCAATTACTCGAGAACTTTGTAAAAGTACTATAGAAGACTTTCGTAGCCTTCATCATATGCATGTTGGAAGATTACTGGTACATCTACAAGGTTGGGGAGGAAGGTAGATAGATTATGTTCATAACTCAGGAAGCTGTCCAGACATGTCAAAGTGTGCTGATTAGATTTCTTAGCAAGACGAACGCAACTTCCGATTTTTCAAGAGAGATTGCATTCAATAGATAGGTTACGGGTTATGTGGTAGTAGGTACTGCAACTCTTCAAACCGTACGGCCACAACGCCCTTTACGTGGGGGACAGGGGTTGTCCACCTGTGTAACTGAATGAAGAGAGAAAAGATCGTTTTTTTAACGCACCCACCACCACAAAGCTTGGCCTAATTTTCTCACCTCGAAGGAAACCGTTGCAACTGCTAATCAGTAATGCATGTTAGTTCACCAAGTTTGGACACCTGTTCGAAAGAGACATGAGACGTGTGATGCTCTTTTACTTTTTGCCGGATTTCCGATGACTTTTCCACTGCAATGATTCGGAAACTGCACCGGTTAGGAGTCCAAAATCCAGCTCTATACCTAATCTATTTCTATCGACGCCTTCTTTGTTGCTATTTTTGTCGTTTGTGCATTTATGTTCAGAAATAAAGAAATGGGCGTGTCTCTATTGCTGAATGTGGTCTTCGATTTTCGACGCCAGATTTGCAGACCCCTCTTTCTAGGTGTCCAGATGTTGATCTTCTGCTCAATTATGTCCCTGGTGAACGCAATCCCTCTCAACGTCTCAGAGGCGCCCACAGTTCCAATACCGACCGAGGATCATGCGGGAGGAAGGCGATACACTGACGAGCAGCGGTACGTTTCTTCACATTGACTCATTTTTCTACGAATGATCCCTTTTCAGATTACTTTATCACCTCATGAAAGACTACGAGAAGTCAGTACGTCCTGTACGGAATGCTTCGCATACTGTAACCGTTCGTCTGGGCATGACCATGACAAACATTTTTGACATGGACGAGAGAAATCAAGTGCTTACCATCAATGTGTGGCTGGACCAGGTTCGTTCCCAGGAGTTCAACAAGGAAGTGCAGAGCTGTTTTGTGGCCAGCTTCTGACTTTGCTTAGATGTTCTATTTTTGGGACAAGGCAGCACATAGACGGAACATGCAGTTTTCCCCCATTGTGCAGGCTGCTACAAAGGCAACAATTCTGGTTCATTAGCTCATATCGGAAGAGCAGTATCGGAAAAGCAGCATGCAAAAGGGTTCTCGACATTCGAAAACCAACGGCTGAACTTTGTTCCTTTCGTTTTTCCTGTGTTCTTTTGCCGTAGGGATTTGAGGTATCCTTCGACCGACCATGCTCTCATTCATATGGCATACAGCGTGAGTCCTTACAGGTATCGAATGATGCGTAGGATTGCTATCAGTACAAAATGCTTGGCACACATGAATCTTAGAGTTTTTTGATAGTTGATTTTCTATTTACGCTAGGAAACCAGAGGTGTTAAATGCCTATCAGCCCTACCCAAAAGTTTGGCGAGGTGGGGCAAACATGTGTATGTCTTCCAGAATTCGCATAAGGAAAACAGCTGAGAAGAGTACGCAGAGTAAACAACAAACAGTAAATCTCTCGCTAATTTGACTCAAGATTCGTTGTTTCACGAAACTTCACTATTAGGGGTCGTCGCGGGACCAAACCATGGCTGCTCTCTCCTCTCCTTTGCTCGCAGGGAGATCCCATATCCTCGTGCGAACCGCCGCATGGGAACGTCGCTACTTTTCCCTCAACAGTGAATGCTGTTTCCTAAAACTGCACGTCGCTCAGAATTCACGAGTTCTGCTCATCACATTTTGTTCTCAGCGGGCATACTACCTTCTAAAAACCCAGTCTTCAACAGTCCACTCATAAAACAGTTCAAACCTCCCTCACTGGGACGACGATTTCTACGAGTTCATAGTTCATCCAGCTCCACCCAAAACGGATCTATTCTCTATCATTCAACTCAACCGAGTCTGGCAAAGTGATGGGTAGATAGGGAGGAACAAACGACATAGGGAAGCTGAACTGTTTTTAAAAAATCTTCTCTGAACTTCACCTTTTTCTTAATTCACTTCCATTTCTCGCAATTCAGATAAAGTTGGGTAATTGGGAAATTGTATTGAGTCAGCTAGAGATTAGATTTTCTGACGTGAATTTTCTAGAGAACGCCTGTAATACCTCTGGAAAATGATCTCTTCACTCGTCTATGAAATTACTTGTTTCAGGAGTGGAATGACGAGCTGTTGAGGTGGAATCCGGACGACTTTAATGGCATCCAATCGTTGCGGATTCCATGCGACCTAATTTGGCTACCCGACATTGTTCTCTATAACAAGTACGTATCATGGCGATTGGGGGTCAGGATACCGTCATTCGTTTTGGGAGGCAAAGGAGAAACTACGACGAGACAGAGCTATGATATACATTCAACTTGAGATAACTGTGCCACGACTATCAAAAGGATTTTTCGCAAAAAAAAAGAGCTGACTGACTTTCTTGACTATTGATACCTCGCAGTGGCTAGAGGTGCCCACTAGTTGTAGCCTTATTAATGAAGTCATTTTTGAAAATGTGAAATATTACCTACGAGACAGGCCCAGCATGTTTTTCCGCTGTGCCGCTTCCGCTTTTCCCTGAGCTAGCCACCAGGCCTCATGGTCGGCAGTCTCTGGTGGCCACAAGGAGAAGCTGGCTCTTCCTCCCATTTCTATAGAAGAGCCTGACACGCGAATCGCTGCATTTGGTTGACAGCTAACAGAATTGTAAGCCTGACTGACTGAATGTGGCAGTTATATCCATCAGTAACACCTCAGTCGTGCTGGAGGGGAACGATGAAATTTAGTATGAGTAATGAACTTATGAAACAGATGGTTCCTCCTCCTTATCCATGTGGGGGAGTCTTTTAATACAAGGACTAGGAAAAAGTGAAATAATCTTAGAAAGGGTTGAATTGAGGTATCGCGACAGTAGAAAAAGACATCTAAAAGAACAGGCCTTGTTTTCTGTGGTTACACCATCCTGTTTGAAAATCAAACTCACGACACTTTTTGAACTCTTTGCGAACCTGACGGCCACATACATCTTCTTCAAAGATCCGAAACCTGATTATCTCTTAAATTAAGCCATGAATATGTCTACTGCTTTGTAAGTAAGGCAGTATTTGCTCTTATATAAACTGCTACTCACCACGAGTGGGGTTTCTTAGCGAGTCGTTACGTCGTTCCCGTCGTTTGCCCTGGATCCTCTGAAGCGCAACGGCAGATGCCTGTCTTAGGACTTCATGGAAAACGATTTCTTAGATAGGGACGATTTCTTTTAAAGCTCTCATACTTCGCACGTACTAATAAAAAGAAAGGATAATCTTAGAAATTTTTTTTTCGTATTCGTCTATTTGAAAATTAAATGTTGCACTAACTGAAGAAAAGAATTCTTTGCCAGATCCCACTAGTATTTCATGTTGTCTATGAATAAGCAGTTCTTTTGCTAGTTATACCGCTTTAATCTAGGGCAAAGGCAGAATTTATTTATTAACCTATTTATTTATTTATTATTTATACACTCCATTGGGTGCGCCCCAACTAGTTATTCTTCTCAAAACCTATGTTTTCAGTGCTGATGACTACACAGCTGGCTACATGCGTTCACGAGCGATGGTGCTTTATACAGGCACAGTGTTCTGGCCACCTCCGAAGCAACTGCGCAGTACTTGTAAAGGTCAGCTTGATAAACATGGACAACCTATTTACCCAAATAGCTGAGCTCGTAGGTCAGTGTGATCCTGGTTTCAGTTGATGTATCGTTGTTTCCATTCGATGAGCAACGATGTTCCTTGAAGTTTGGCTCATGGACATACCACGGCTTCCAAGTGGACATCACCAATCGAAGCGAGAACATCGACTTGACCAACTATGTTCCTTCTGGGGAGTTCGACCTCGTCAAGGTTCCTTACAGCGATTGCCTACGATTTTTAAAATTCAGAAGTTCGTTTGAAAGTGGAAAATAATACGTTGTAGGTCTATCAGAAGCGTCGTGTCGTCAAATACACGTGCTGTCCAGAGCCCTATCCGGATATCACATTTTTCATCTACATCCGTCGAAAAACGCTCTATTATCTCTACAATATAGTTTTCCCATGCCTCATGATGTCAGTACTGACCTTACTTGGTAAGTCATTTCATCCTTTTGCTACGCCATGAACTCTACAATAGTTAGAATAATCCATTTGTATAGCTTGATGACTTTGATAAACATGAACGAAAGAATGATTTTGAAAAAAAGATCCCAAGGAGCTGAAGGGTTCTCAAGGTAATCAGTACAGTCCTGGATAAAAACTTGGGACGTCAATCAATCCCGTCTGAGAGGTGCGCCCTGCATTCGACTCCCATTCAATTTTGGGGCACGCCCAAAGTCCGTTGGTTGAATCCTGGGTTAAACTTTGCTTTTGGCAATGGAGTGTGCCTGCGAGCTTATCGGCCAGGCCAAACGATGAACTTTTTCAAACAGAACAAACCAATTTTGGCACTGAGATGCGCCCGCAATCGGCTACTTTTCTAAATCGCAATGGCGTTTGAATATGTATATTAACTATACAATGCCTTGTGTTAGCCTTTATAAAGTGCTAAGTGTAAAAGTGCCTTTATAAAATGTAAAGAAAGTGCTATCATCCTTCCATACAAGTTTGGTTCCAACCAACCAAGCTCCGAGGAATGGAAGGCTTCATTGACTTCGACGAGTATCGAAGTCAACGGAGTCTCTGGGATTCGATCCCTGTCCCATGCGTGTAAGAGCGACACTTTCCGGTACACCACCTTAACTCGTTGAATATATTAGGCTGACCAAAAACTTATTCGAGTTCTGGCCATTCATGATACAGGACAAATACGTATTGAAGTGCTGTAGCGAACGTTACTTCGAAGGCTTTGTATAGGGATTGTAATCATATCTTAAAAGGGATAATACATAAATTTCATCTTTTATCACCCTTATACTGAAAAAACCTAGTTCTTCCTAATATTCTTTCCCTTCCCTGCTTATTTTTGTCACTCAAGCCTGATCTACCTTCAAAAGAGTTGTAATCTTTTATTAATTTGTTTTCAGTGTTCGTACTTCCACCCGATTCCGGTGAAAAAATTGCGCTCGGCATCACTGTGTTGCTTGCATTTTCCGTAAGTCTCTTGGAACTTACCTCTTGGATATGATTAATCAAAGCTCCCTACCTCATCAAGGTGTTCGTACTGGCGATTGCCGAGAAAATGCCGGAGACGTCGGATTCGATGCCGCTCATCGGCATCTATCTTACCGTGGTTATGAGTATGACATCTGTGTCCGTCGTAATGACGGTTATGGTCAGTTTCTCTTTGTCGCTAAATCTCTCAATATATTACTAGTACATAATAAAAGGCAGCCGCTTTCTGGGACTATTTGATTAGCTGTCGATTAGCTTGGTTCGATTAGTTCTTGGTTTTTGTTATGTATCAGAAAAAATACAATGTTTACTCTCGGACTGTGGAGCTGAGTCAGCAAGTATCTTTTATCCCTTTTTAAGAGCTAGTTGTCCTTCTAGGCCTAGAACTCTTGCCAATTTTCTTCCGTTCAGGTGCTCAATTTCCATCATCGTGGCCCTTTCAACGAGCCTGTCCCAAACTGGGCTCGAATATTAGTGCTGGATCGGCTGCGGAGACTTCTTCGTATGAAACTCTCTAACAGAGGTAACTAATGCAACTAAATGAGCGAAGCCTCGTGGCAGTCAAAATTCATACAATTCTTTGCTAGCCGTAGGGAAGGGGGGGGGGCAGTAAATCCGATTCGCCGCACGCGGCTGTCGCTACGCTTCGTCCTTATCACAGCTCTAGCGTTCTTCATACAGCTCAATCGATATGCGATCATTAATTTATGCATGATACTACTGTTGGTTCTTTTGTTCCTGTATTTCTTACCTGCTGCTGCATTCCGATACGTATCTATATCCATACGATCTATATCCGATCCATACGATTCTTCGCCCACCCACTTCGATGCAGCTTCCTACAATAGTGCCCATCGTGGCGGACCCTCTGGTCTAGGCCACCTCACATGTGGGTGATTGAACGATAGCAGTTAACAGTAGCCTTGCCTTGGAATGCGCGACTGTTCTCGGATAGGAGAATGTGAATTTTTCAGCAGCCTAGTTCTGTACCTTCAGAAAACTCGATTTTCTCAGGATATTCTTTCTTCCTCCAATACATTTTATAAATTTCCTTGCTCTCTACTTGATCAGAGGCTTAGTTCACGATAATTCTGGCGTATAAAGCTTGAGTGAAATGATGATGGATGTACATTCTTTCAAAATATGTGGTTTCCAAGCATGGATAGATGATGCGAAAATATATCTTGCAGTGTAAGACTACGCATGATTTCGGTCTCTTTCAGGTGACAGTACGAGGGTGTCCGTCTGTCCAAACAGTATGATGAGACGGATGTCAGTGCGAGTGGCAATGGATGACATGAGGAAGGAGGTTGGTATGGCTGCGGATACATTAGCTAACCTTTTCTGGTTAGCGGACTACTTCATCCACGTACCAAAAGATGCATATGAATAGAATGCATGGCAAACTTCCCAAGCGCAATTCGTTTTCGTTTCGTCGAATACAATCAGAAATCACCTGCTCGTCTGTTCCTCTCTCACCACGGTAGTGTTCAGCGGTGCTCGCTTTAAGGCAGTACGATTCTTTTCAGATACTTTATCAGGACCAAAAGTATAGCCTCAATCAAACGCCATTGAACATAGACTCTGAGCGAAAGCGCAGAAAGTTGTTTACGAAGCTCTTGCGGCAGTTGTACTTGTAGGAAGTAACTGGGCGGATCGGGGTCCTTATCTACCGCCCTTAAGTATGAAAGAAAGGATCAATCGATTCTAATCCGCCAGCGGTGATTACATTGATTGCAATACAGCCCACTCATTCGAATTTTATAAAGTTTTCAGCAATTTTCAGGAGCCATATCCTATTCGAAGCTCGAATAGGATATGAATTGCTCCTGCATTTTGCTTGAATTTGTATATCCCCTTTTGCTAGAAGGACGGAGACGACTCGTTCATTAGATTTCACCGTGAATTCGTTTTTCCCCAAAAATGCAATCCCCTTCGAGCCAACAACATTTCCTCTCAGAGCAATTTTTAAATGCAGGAAAATTCGATACGTAGTCAACGGTCTTCCGTTAGGAATTTGTTAAAAAGGCAAAGGCAGTTCTTTCTTTCTTTTGGATTAGGTGCCTAATCGAGAACAGGGGAGAAGTACACTACGCCTTTCCAATTTCAGATCATCAGCGTGCTGGGTCCCGGTCTACTGAGTGGTGGGAATGGAGTCGCTGAAGTGTGTGACATCTTCACAATTTTTTGGGACAACCCCTTTATGCTTAAGTGATTCATCGTATTCCAGTCTGCACGCCTTGAATCACTCTTGGTGGACGTTCCACAAACTGAATTCTCCGTAGAACAAAACGGCGTAGTACGGAAACGACCACGAGTTGGAGATGATCTTCAAGTGAAGCTGCTCAGGACTTTACAGGTCAGTGAATGAAGTTATTCAGTTGCTTCTATCTCTGTTCCTTGGTTTCCCTATGAAGTTTCGAAGGGTTCGAATGTAAGGGATTGAATGCTGCCCGAATGCCCCAATTCCAAAGTTTCACATGTGCAATATCTATTGTATCCTTCCATTTTCAGGTTCTGGTTAAGCGACAGGAAAACGAGGAGGCAAGCGAACGAGTGGCTAATGAATGGAGGCACGTAGCACAGGTAGCCTCTTGACTCGCACCTTAAAGAAAGGATTCGATAACCTTAAACTAGTAAGAGGGGAGCCAACTGATCCGACTGGTCAATCACACTGAGCGTGGAATACCCAAGAATCCCAAACGCAAATCCTTATACGACCCATACTATTTGTATATTGAATGCCTGAGATGAGTGCTTAGTGGCCAATTTCGTGACTTTTTTCAACTATCTCTCCATTACGCGCTGGACTTGAATGAATGATGATTTCCTTGTTTCTCACTTGGTGACTTCGCCATTTCATCTGTTCAAGGACTAGGGGAAATATCTTACGTTAATCGTTCGAATCCTCAATCGCCCCTGTTTCACTTTAATTACCAAATCACCCCATCGATAACTCAAGAACATAAGTTGCGGAATATCGTCAGCATTGAAGATATTCTGTATAAAATTACAATATTTCAGGTTATCGATCGACTGCTGTTCTGGATCTTCTTGTTCGCGACCGCAACCATAACATTCGTGTTGCTTGTGCTCATTCCATCTCTTCCCTACTACACATACAATTATAATGACCCGGAGTAGATACAGTATGGGCCCTCAATGTGCCCATGTCCCAACCTAACCAAAACTTATTAGGTATTTGAGAGTCCCGCCCGTTGCGAATTTGTTGGTAGTGACCCTGTTGGTGGTGGCCCGAAAGCCCTATGGAACCCCTCTAAGAACGTAGCAACAGAATGGGCCTTGCTTAACCTTCGAGAACTTTTCCATTCCAATCATCTCAATGTCCAATTCGACCTCTCCGGAATAGTTCCTATGCATGCTCTTCTCCCGATTTCATGTCCGCTCAACCTTGCTCCGTTGTAGTCAGTACCATTACTGTTGTGTGTTGTTCGTGCCTTAATTATGGGTAATATTGATCTCATCCTCATAAAGAATCTAGATCAAACATTGTTTACAAAACAAGCGAGAAACTTTTATTTATTCTGAAAAGCACAAAAATGCCAAAACTCGTATTCATAGCAAAATGTGAGCTGCTGAAAGGGACAAGAAGAGTTGAGAATTTAAGTACACATAAGCACTGAAAGAACCAAACGAATCATGCGCGGCAATAAATTTATCACCAAAATGCTCAGTATCTCCTATAACACGTATCAAAATATAATTAATATGTAGATATTTATATGGGGAATATAAATAAAATGAATAGAGATAACTGATAGCAGTTAGTCAATAGCACCTGATATTCATGTTAATCAAATTATACAACTTATTGGAAAAAAAAACAACTACTATGAAGAAGCAATCTGCGTTTCAAACTGTGGTTACCAACATTTGACCGGGGTTGACCGTTTTGTCCGACTGCTTCTCCATTTCTGCCTCGTGTGCGCCGGAATCCGACTGCAAATGCCAAAATAAAGTCGATGATGAAACAGACTGCTTCAGAAAGGATCTTTCTTTGTCATCATTAACATGACTTCTGGAAGCTAGGAAAACATTGAGTGAGTGGAATAGCTTTACTATAGGACGGTCAGCGTTTTTGCGTATCCAGCATTTGTTTTCAAAGTTTTTCAGAATGGCTGCCTAATTACTCATAATCCAGCTATAATTCCCAAGTCTTCTACCGTCTTAAGAAATTGGTGCTACCAAGTTTCCTAGATATACGATGTGATTTTCTCAAAAGCTTAAAAATTCTTGAACGCATTGGCCTCGTAATTCTTCTCACTTCTTCCCTCTGTATATGCAAAACTTAGCTCATTTTCAAGCAATCTGTTCAGCACGCCAAGTTAACGATTATTTGAGCATAATCATAGTGAGACGAAAATTTTTCTCAACTTAAATCAATTACTCAAATCACCTACCTCTGGCCTTCTATAATTGTAAGGGGATACAATAGCTGACTTTGTTTCTTTCTTCGGAGTTGATTTCACGGACGTGCGACTAGCCCTCTGGAAGGGTATCGTTAGGCAGAAAGGAAAGAAGGAAAGAGAAATCGAAGTGATGAGCAAGAGGTTGCAAAATAACTAACCTGTGCAGAAGAAGTTCGACCATGGGTAGGTTTTGGTAACCTAGTTTTGTGCGTTGTTCCGCAACGATGGACAGTTTTGACAGGAGTCGAGTGAGTAGAGCTAGCAGCACCGGCTGTTGTCGGGAACGGACGGTCATATGAAGACGAACTGCAATGAAAACAACATTATGCGCAGACTCATTGCAAAAAAACCTCCTAAGGATTCTAAAAGCAACAATGCAACCTTAGGGTGATAATCCGAGACCTTACCTTATTTTGGAACAATCGATCGTAATGTTATCCTCTTCAACGTAACAATCAAGAGGGAGGGATATGTCTGGCTTATCGAAATTTTCGATCTCACTATCAGACCAACTGTAACCAAGTCAAAGCTATTTTGCATATGATCACAAGTTATTCATTTAGGAATCAAACCAACCTTTCCGAGGAGTCACGTGACGGGGACTTCTCATCTACATGAGAGAGAGCTAAGCTGAAAATTGAATAATTAAAGTACTTTTTCAGCAACATATTCACCGACATATAAATATGTTACTTGAAGACTTTCTCTTACCAAGAATTACAAAAATGCTTTCACCTTCCAAAGCCATCTTCAAAATCCTCCACATTGCCGAGGTGACCTGCGATTAGCGGGGAAGGGCGGACGCAGTGGGTCACCGGAGAGCAACCGCGTCCGCCCTCCTCGTTTTTTGAATTGCTCTTGAATGAAGGAGATGGTTGTGGCATAGCCGCATGGATACAAGCACTCAGCAAGCGATCAGCGTTAGCTACAAATGAATTGAGAAATTTTCACATAAAAAGTTGACAAGGGCACGGCTCATTCAAGATTGACTAAAGCATAAGTTGCTAACCATTAGGCGAGTGATGTAGACCGTCTCCTAGACTATGGCGTGACTTCCGAGGTGACGGTTGCGCAGACTCTATCATGTCAGCAAGAAGTCGATCATCTGCCATCATTCTGAAATGCATTGTTCATAACTGCCCAGCTCACAGTCCAATGAAATAGTCACTTTATAAAAAGTGATTACTTGAGCTCAGTCAGCTCTTTTGATACATTTTTGTGCAGATCAAACTGTTCAGGGGTAATCTCAATGAATTCTGCCTTGAAAAGACCCTCTGTGGCAACAGCAATCGGTTACACCTTTTGTGCCAACTCGGTAGCGCTCAATTAACGCTTTTAACACTCCTTGCATACAATCGAGACAGTGCTTTCAAAAATCAGGAAACCATTTTAAGGTTTGTTTTTCATCTTCCAAAATGACTCTGTTGCCGTACCTAAGAACTTCTCACCCTCCTGGAAAAAGCCTTTTTCTTCTCGTCAGTTTTTTTAATGTTCCTATTGATACAGTCTATGCTGGGACTTCAAACCGTACCGTTGCTGTTTTGGTGTTGCCGACCGCGGTGACGGTTGAGGCAACTCGGCCTCTATCGACCTCGTCAGCAGATCAGACCCATCGACGTAATTTGCCTCCAACTCCGCATAAACATCGTCAAGTGAAGACGCAGGACAAGCAACATCTGAAATTAAATATTTGACCCTTTGTTCTTGCTGACACAGTTTCTCCGATTTCTCTACAATAAAACGGTTTCTGTTTTTCGAGTACTGCACGAGCCAGGGGCACATCGTGAATTTAATGGAGTTGAAGGAATGGTTGACTCGTAATAGAACAGCGAGCCCTTTTAAAGTGTGGTGTTAAAAAAAAATGGTGAAAAACTAGTACGAGTAGAAGGAGACCCTAACCTAAGCCTAACTCTGCGAGGGCTCCCCCTACTCAACTTATCACTGGGTGACGGATGAAAGGAACTGCCTCGAAAATTCGCGCTTAACTCACAGTTTCGTTCTTATTTATTTTCAATTTCTCCAAGCTCGAATATATTGTTTATCTAGACGCTCTGTTGTGGTTAATGGTGAAAAGATGATTTCGGTGACCTTCCACATCCCGTCTGTTGACTCTTCCAGCCACCCACCATCCCACATGCTTACTTACCAACAGATATATCTACACATTCACACAGCTTACTAACAATCGACTATACGGAGTTTCACAAACAAAACACTGACCATTATTTCCTGTATCTTTCGGCGACACCAGTTTGTTAGCTGGAAGTTGAGGGTTAAGAACGAATGCAGGAAATGTTGGTGTTGGTTGATCATCGACAATAGCCGTTGCTGTATCGCTAGCCGTCAGACCAGACTGTGGTTCACTGGAAGAAGCTGCTGTGGTGCTACCGCGAACGTTCACGCTGAGTGGAGTGGATGTATCGCCTGAAGAATTTAAAGATCAGTCGTAGTGGTAATCGCCTTCATTTTCATGTGTTTCGTATCAGAAATTACAACCAAGTGGAATAAGAATATGACGACTACCCACCTTTAGCCGTAACCATTTTGGCACATTGTGTCGGGGAATCTGGTAGATCGGATGGAGACACAGGAGACATGCGATTGCTGTTCGTAGCTGTGTCCAGACAACTTTGCCAACCCACTGAGGCGTTCTGAAAGAGAAATATAATGTTTAGGAGCAAGACGTACGTGCATTAAGATAGAAAACGACAAAAAATAAACTAAAAAGCTGACTGGTAATTCGCTTCCCAATGAAGCAGCACTGCCGCTTCGAGTGCACCGAACACTGTCCTCCAAATCAGGGTCACCCGTGATTTCGTCTGGTATGATGGACGGCTGAAAAATTGTCTCAAAGGAGTATTCAATTCATTATTCTGCTCTGAAAAACTGGAAAAATTTCAATTCTAGCAATATAGAGAAGAAATTCGAGAGCTTTTCAATGCCGAAAATTCTAAAAAGGACTCAGATTTCTCAGGCTCATGTGGAAAATTTTCAAAAAAAATTCAACTCAAATATAGATTCAATATCGAATGGATCACAAAGGAGATAGAATGGCTCGATAACACTGAAAAAACGGCTTTTTAGAATAAAAGGCAGTATCATGGGATTGTTTTGGGTGAACATTTTATAAATTTCGAGGAGCATTGGTGAATAAGTGGATGATGATCACGACCCCATGACAGAATGATATATTCCTACCTGAACAGGTACTTCTTCATCAATGAGACTATGGTACTGCGCTGGCGGAGGTGCAAAGCCATATGCTGGTCCAGATGAAGGAGGAGGTCGTAAAGCGAATGAATTAGAAGGAATGCTGAATGTTCGATTTTAAGCAACAAAAAAGTTCCTGACCATGGTAGTACAAGATATGGCTATACACTTACTTGTGAGTTGGGCCTGCGAAACCTCCACGAGTGAAATGCCGTGGAAGACTGTTAGATCGGTGATCAGGGTACGACTGCGGAGAATAGCATCCCATTGCAGCTCCAGGTGACATCCGAACCCCACGAACTGTCAAAAGACGCGAGTCACGGGGAGAGCACATAGATTCACAACCCATTGATGTTGACATTTCTGGAACCCATAAACACAATATTAAGATTGAAGGAGTGAAGAGGATTCGAAGAACCAGTAAATGGATCAGTCTCTGCAGCCAATAACTTGAAAAATGACCTGCATAGCGTGTGTATCCTACAGGTTGATTGAGATGATTGAGAACTGCTTTTACAGCAGCTCTAATGTCCTCACGTGCAGAGTTCCGTAGCACATTCAACTGGTTCATACCCATTACATCATGACGGACCAGTGACTATAAAGGATCGATCAAGCAGTGAAATTATAGCGGGACATTCATTTATTTAAATATGTATCCTGGCTCACAAACCTGCAAATGAGGATCTTTGGCGATCAGATTGGCTAGTGCACCAAGAGTATTCGCCACAATAGTGAAAGAGGCACTGCTGAGAAGCTGTACCAAGCGCGCAGCCAGTTCAGGCCTTGCACTGAGATGACTAGAGTTCGTCGACAAATACTGGGAAACATACTTTAAAATACCCGAGGCACTTTCCACCACAGCCTGAAATGTGAATGATGAGTAAGTTTGCGTAAACAGAAATCAGCTGATTTAGCTATCCATCAACAAGGTCATGAGGGAGAAAAGATGAAAAGTTCAGGGCACATGCCACACAAGGACGCGTTCCAGTTTTCCGCGATGCAAAAAAAGAATGCTTTTTTCAAGCAGCAAAAACAGCCTAAGATTGTCAGCAAAAAAAAGGTAGTCGTTGGACTTATTGAAGTGCAGAGTCGCGTTATAGTACCAGCGCCCAACAACTCTACTCCTTTTACAAATACATTTTTATAAATACAAGGGATTTTAGAGTCAAGATGATTTTCTTAACAGGAGACATTATACGACAGCAATTGAAATTTTCTTATGGCAGTTCTTGAAGCACTTTCCTTTTCATGACGGAGACTGTTGTTTTTCAACTGACATAGAAAGACTGCTATTCGCCTTCATTCAAGGTCGAGCCCTTAAAGTCATATCTAGAAGAAAAACGTTTTGATTGACGTACCGTCATTCTAGCATCATTCGAAAGCAATGAAATGAGAAGGGCCAGAAATCCTGGTTCATCACATATGGCGCGTTTGTTGCGTTCCGAATGGGAAGCTAAGTTCCAAAGTGCACTAAGAATGGCACGTACACATCCTAAAAACGCTTTTGAATTTTCCTTTCAAACGTATCGACTAGTAGAATACTCAAGAAAAAACAAACCTTCATCATGCTCGTTATGGGCAGCAACAGCGGCGCGAGATAACGCTTTCGCTGTAGGAGATAAAACTTCACTCATTTTTCCATCAGCCATCCAGCTTAGGTTTCGTACCAGTCCCGCATACACCTAAACAGAGAATGTAGTTGAACACTCTAACTTTCATAACCCACCATTCTCCCCCAATAGGAAGCCGAGTCAAGTTAAAACGTACGAGTTCGTTTGCTGGCAAAAACAGTTGCTATGACATTTGGATAATGTAGTTCTGTTTATGGCGCTTCCTTTCCCTTTTCACACAGGGTCCCTATACCGTGCTCATCGTTCTGCTCTATCTAATCACCTTCAGTTCACTGTGCATTCCCCCAAATGGTGGGGTCATTGAAAAAAAAAGAACGAAAACAGCGTGAGCTGCCGTAAGAGCCAGTGATTAATCACTATCTCAGTGGCGCACGAAGGAGATAAATCACTAGGTGAGGCAGACAGTAAGGGTATTTTCTCATCTCAATCGTGCTTCATCTTAAAACGATTCCTGTACCGTAAAATTAAGGTGTGATCAGGTAATAAAGGTGCAGGGTAAGAGTTCTGAGAAGGGATTTTGATGTTCGAGTTATGTAGCAGATAACTGCACTCCTAGCGGTCACAGACAAAGCAAAGCATGTATCGTGCCGAGTTCCTGAGACCCCACCAATAAAGATTTCTCCATAATGATAGTGTAGGGCACCCCGGGCCTCTCACACCAATATAAAGGAAGGCTTAATTGGTACCAGACTCGTCTGAGAGAATAAAGCTCCGTTTTTTACATCGGTTGACACCGTAGGTCATTGAATAGGTCACATACGCATCCAATACGCCACTACGATTCTGAATGGAAGTCGAATGCATGGGTGCATCCTCTGACGGGATTGATTTACCCTCAAGAACTAGCCTTCAGACTTTACCTTATATTGGAATGCGAATGTGGTAAACTGCTAACTTCGTAATTGTAATCCTCTGCTCTTTAGCAAAGTTTAATACTCATTTCAGAAGTTGGATGGCATTTACAATCTTTCTATTGTACATCTCAACGTGACCGCCTTTGACGATGGGATGTATTTATCAACATTATAGGCGAAGGATATTTGTCTTCACCGCTTTTACAACTCCATTAACTGTTTAGTTTGAATAATCTTTTAGAGGTGCAGCTTTTGTATATTTATTTTCAAAGATCCAGGTCTGAAAATCCTCGCAGCAATAGTGCTTTGACAATACTTTAAACTTTAGATATTCAGAAATCGATGTAAAGCATATCAAAAGACTTATACTCACATTCACCAAAACATTCCAGGCTACAGATTCAAATCCTAACTGAATTCTGACTTTCACTGCTATTTACCCCCTCTGTTTCCCCCTTCCGCGCAGATAGAAGACTGAGCGCGAGTAATTCAGTTAAGTGTAACACTGCAGTTAACTTGCGCTCATTGACAACGCCGCCATAACAGCAGGAAACCACACCCTGGCCACTCGCTCACAACACGGCTGGCATCGGCTAGCATAGCACTTCAAAAGCCTGATAATGCCCCCTTGAGGCCACTTACTACGTGCCCAACTGTTAACGCGCTCCCAACAGCTTATCGTTAAACTCCGAGAGAATAGGCGGCAGACTTAGGCCATTTCCGTCCCCGCCCCTTCCATTCCCTTCCTTCTCCAAGAAACGTAAACAACAATAAATACTAAAGACATGGCGACGACAACGAAAGGAACGCCTCCAGTTTCATAACCTTGAATAGCATACGATAGCTAAATTATAGAATAGGAAATGCGAAAGGCTGCCGATGGCCGGCCGTGACCTATTTTCTCGCTGTCTGATGCAAACAACTGAGAGGTTCAATGAAAAGATCTTGAATTTGGAGAGTCGCGCAACTAAAACCACCATACGATAGAAAAACAAACCTGTGCTAGATTCCTCGCCTCGTTCAGTATTCTCACAACTGACGGTATGAAACCAGAATAGAAACATAAGCGACGCTTGCTCGCTGCATGACCATATGTCAGATTGGTTAGTGCATTAGCAATTAGTTTCCGAAGGGAACGATGCTCATTTCGACTTGGAAATTCAAATACTGTCAATTCTAGGACTAGCAATTCAGCCAAACTTTCGACGAGACCTGGAAGAAAAGTTGAATTGTAGGAAAATGAAGTATTTTTGTGAGGATGTATTTGCACTAACCCAAAACAATAGCCACTTTTCTATATTCTTCATCGAACGATTCCTTTACGATACAGTCAAGGGCACTGAACAATCTTGGGTAGTACGATGGTGCTGGCACCGAGTTATGGGGAAGGCGACGTAGGTAGAAAATCTAAATAACAAATTAAAATAAAGCGATTGTAGCTATTTTTCATTCGTTCTGATTTCTCAAACACAGCTCCATGAGTACACCAACCTGTTCACGTACACAGTTTGATGGTGGCAGTGCCCTTCGCATACGCCGTCTTCTAAAAAGCCATTGAATATCTTCGCGAACTCTATTGAGAATTTCACAGATGATTGACAGTTCAGAGAGGGAGGCTTCGATGCAAGACGCCGGCCAATGGGTCTTAAGAGTTTTTGCATTTCATGATGTGACCTCCAAACAGTCATTTTATTTCATTCACCTTCACGCCGAAGGACGCTCATAATTATTGAATGGGCTTATCCACAGGGGCATATGAAGGGTGACCGAAAAAGTGCACAGAAATCGCTTGTCGCGAATTTTACAGCAGTGAATAGAAATGGTGATAATTCAATAAACTTATCGAAACAAAAGACAGAGTCAACGACAAAAGAACAAAACAAGTATACCGAGTATCATCCTGGTCTTGCATTATCACAGCATGTATTCGTTGGTGAGTGATTCGGAGCAACTCATCGTCCTCGTCACTGGTTCGTCGATGCCGAACTTCTTCCAGGCGTAGTGAAGACAGTAGATTAACCACCGACAGTTCAACATCAACGACCTTAAAACTTGGGATCAATCGCTGTTTTCAAGTAAGTGCCAACCAACCTCCTCATCATAGTAGACTGCTGATGAAGATGGCATCTGCCCGACGCCATTGTCCTCAAGATCTTCGTCACTCATTGTATCACCCAAGGACCCTGAAAACTCTTCATGACTTTCTTGCGCTTTTCTGCGCAGTGACTGAACGACGATTAAAATAGTTCTCTTATAGGAGTAATTCTTGAAAACCACCAGTGCGAGAGTTACCTACTTGTAGTGCTTAGAGTAGGACTGAGCAATATTGGAACGGCATTTCAGCTATTTCCAGGGGAAACCGATCTCGGCGAGGAGAAGATGACCTTGACGTGAGAAATCGCGAACCGTACGACCTTTCACTGCGGTTTTGGGCTCGCGAAGGAGCGAGAGCCGCCTGCATTCTCACTTTCCCCGCTGCCAGCGCATGTACCCCCTCAACTTTCGCTCCCTCGAGCATGCTGCCGTACAGCTCATCACAGCTTACGAGACGCTCTACAACGCCAGCACAAGCCAATCACCAGATCAACTGAGTCTACGTTCAAGTCCTGATTCACAATCATCAGCAGGCAATCTGATCAGACCTACACCTCTTCGTCTCGCCACACTTCCAGTTAAAGAAGAACTCCCTCTGGATCTATCAGCTCAAAATCGTCAGACCGTAATACAGAATGGTGTTCAATCTCAGAAGACAACCAGCGACTCACAACCTCTTCTGCCGAGTTGTATTGACGAAAAACTAAATGCCGAGTGGATTGCACTCAAATTAGCTGCATCTGCTGGCAGCAACAGAATGTCGTATCCAAGGGAGTTCAAGCTGATGGTTATTGACTATTATCAAAGGAATGGCCAGAACAAGTACCGCACCTGCAAGGAATTCCAAATTACCAAGTCTATGTTGAACGGATGGCTATCGAAGGTATGGTTTTCCTCGTAAATGATAAATCCGCACGGTTACAGATAATTACCGAAATTTCAGTCAGGAGTAGCTAGTCATGAAATAAGGATTGCTGCCTATGATACTACTTTATGAACACAACTAGTATGGAATAGTATTAGAATTATAGTGAGAACTTGAGCCCGTAAAAATTCGGTCCGGAATTTTGGCTAGTGTTCTTTCTCTGTTGCCTAGGACTATATTCATTCACAGTAGCCAAGATCAGTTCATGGATGCCCATGTTTTTGAATCCAAGCAGTATAGACATTGTAACATCAAAGCAAGCTAGCCGGTAACACTTTGTAACGACTGGTGAGCTTTAGCACGTTTCGACATCCCTTTCAGCTGGAGGGTAACGAAAATTTCGACATTCGGAATAAAAAAGGCTTCGACATGTGATCTGGAAGACTGTTTCGGAATACCGCCAATTTCAAAAACAAATCCTTTTAGGTAATGGAATTAAGAATACTCTAGAGACATACAAAATCGACGAAATCACTGAAACGTACAGCCTTTACGAACCTTGCTACCAAGTCACAGTTGTTTACTCAAACTTAGATTTTTCAGATCGAGAAGATTCGCGAATCACGACCAGGATCGCTGAAATCAGGCAGAAGTGGACGACGACCCCAGTTCCCGGACATTGAAAAGCAGCTATTCGCACTGTATTGCCAACGTATTGAAAACGGTAGCAAAGTAGGCAATCGCTGGCTGAGGGAGAGAGCTAGAGAATTGGCTGGCGATGTTAACGTCGCTTGTCAATTCTCGGAGCGATGGCTGAGCAATTTTAAGAAACGCTTTCACATAAATTTTCAACGAGAAAGCGACTCATCGACAGATTCGCATTCGATACGTTCCGCGTCAAGCGATAAACACACTTTCTCGGACACTGAAACGGATTCATTCAATGACTCTGCCGAGCAAGAAGTGGGGATTCGCAAAGAGGTCGTCGCTGAGATTGTTAACCAACCAGGACAGCTCCCTATCCAGGCTTTCTATGAGAAGTTTCCTTGGCTGTGCAAAAAAGGTGTACATGTTGAAGCGGGAAGACGGGGACGTAAAGTGCAATTTCCAGATGTCGAACGGGTTCTTTACGAACGTCTCCAGGAAAAGCAAAAGACTGGAGAGCGCATTTCAAACCGTTGGCTTCAAGATCAGGCACGAGACTTAGCAGCAGAGTTGTGTCCTGGAATACTGGAAGAAGCTGTGAAGTCCTCACGATGTCTTTTCTCAGAACACTGGCTTCATAATTTCAAGAAACGCTATGGAATAAGCTTAAAGTATAAATCTACGCCTTTGGCAGACATTCCAGACAACGCTGCTCCAAAGCAGCTGCCCTGCTCCGCTGAAGCGATCGATGCTAACCTGGCAGTTCTTCATCTACAAGCGTGGTTTATGAACCAAAGCTATGCATCGAATCTGTGGTCATCGGGTAATTCTTCAGCTTGCACATTTTAATGATACTCAATCACTCTCCTATCCGGGTTATAGTGACAATGGCAACAGTTCACTTCACCAACCAATGCACTACGGTACTGTGATTTGTAAAAGTTACCCTGTGATACAAATCTGCAATATATGTATGCAATAAGACTAAGAATTGTATATGTAGATAGGTAGCCTCTGTTTTCTTTTCAATTCAACCCTAGATTATTGACAAACCACAGCAAATAAACCTTTTTAAATCAGAACTACACTCACAAAACCCTGTAAATGGAAAGACGTCTTACTATGAGTAGAGGATCCTTCTTCAGGAGAAAAAAAAAGACAAACACGAGATATTGCAGGTATAAATGAGAAGGCCGCTTACTGATCGGAAATGACCGTCTTGTGATATTACGATATGGTTTTTTCAGTAGTTATCCATTAGATAGCGAACACAAAAGTTAGTAACAAAAACAGATTGAAAGAATGTGAAGAGAAATTTAAAGTACCTCTTATTTCTAGCACAGTCGATGGTATCAATTATGAGCAATACATGTGACCCTGAAAAGATCGATCATCCACTTATCCAGAGAATTTTCGTTTCGTTGTCATTTAAAGAAGTGAATGAGCGGGTAGGATGCCAAGCGGATTGGGCAAACTGCTATTTTTCGATTGTAATGGGAAAAGTTCAAAAATTAAAGGAAAATTTGGAAATCAGAGAAACGAAGAATATTGACCCAAGCAAGGTGAGTCGATGAACCCCGATCACCACCATGTTCCAACGACAGTATTTAAGTAGTAGAAAAGCATGATACTGTACGACGGATACAATAATGTTAATGAAGCCTGGCAAAACTATATCTTAAAATAAGGTTTCAGGAATAAAATTGGAAATATCAAAAATCCCTACATTTTGTTGTAAACGATCTATTAGTATAAGAAGGAAAGGAATAAAGATGTAGCTGAGGAAATGGTACTTTTGAACCGTAGCTGTACATGTAATGCGAGAAAAGGTCGGTGGATAAGAGTGCGCATGTGGGGGTATCGACGGGGTGGCGGTTGGCGTCGGTCGACCGCGCCAGTCTTTCATCTCACCGGCAAATGAGTACCGACTACCAGCAAATTCAAATTCGGACAATTCGCCGACAACAAAAAACGTGCCGCCTTCAAACAATCGCCGCATAAACGACCGAAAACATAACCCTAATGGCATGAAAACAAGACCCAAGAAGTCACATCGTAACGGGAACGTGGACGGACATATTATGAAACGTGATCAAAAAGAAAAGGAATGCAATTAACCACTCGCATTCATAGAAAATAATTCAGTCGCTTTGGAGCAATAAGGAAAAGCTCACAGCACCAACACAACTTGTTGCTAAAACACGCAAGCGGCTGCGACGCGGTTTTTGTTTGGGGCGCGAAATATTTAGTGCAAAGTTTGAATACATAAACTCGACGTTTGGTGTTTTAGATTGGCTGTGTGTTTATTCGTCGTTCCAATTCCACTTTTCTTGGGTTCCAAAGATATCTTTTACCTGAATGGCAAATCTGTAACTTGCTTCATAGCACGAGAGCCCTTGTCTTCACGTGCAAATACATTTCGTACACCACACTGCCTAGACTCATATTCAGAGATGTTGACGCTCTTGTTTCCGTTGCATTTAGCCATTTTTGGCTCGTGACTATCTAGTTTCTGTCAGTTGTTCGTTGGGGATCAAGACCCGATCTCCCTCCAACATGGATTGGTTCTGATGCTTCCGCTCTCCACTCCTATACTTGTTGTAGATAGGGACTTCACGAAACTAGAAAGTGGCAGTGTAAAACTCTTCCGTAACTTTTTAAGGTGTAGGGTTAGGCGCGAGCAGCAGAACTCGAAGGTCGAACTCGCGTTTAACTAGCAACATCTTAGGCTTAATTCTAGGTTTAGGTAGAGCTTAACGAGCGCTGACCAAAAAATATGCTGCTGTCGTCGTAAGCAATGATTGATAATAAGAAAAGGACATCATTTCGTCTTTCTCCTCGGATTCAACTGGAGCTATATGAAATAATGACGGAGGGTAATGTTGCCATTATTTCAGGAGATGCGGTCATTAAGAGCAATGCTCCGACCGGTTTGGTTTCAACGGAGAAGGTGGCTCTCAACATCATCCTCTCCAAGTGATGACATTGAAGTGAAGAGCTTCCTTCCATCGGAGGCATTCGTGAAGCAGTTCGTCAAACGTCCGTCTCATCGCGAGAAGCTAACGTCACTTATTTCTGAACTTCAAGTACGTTGAAGTTCGTTCCTTCTTCCTTACCCGGACTTACTTACCCAATCTTTTTTCAACGAATGATTGTTGAAAATACGAATTGCTTAACACAAAAGCTTTACCTTAAGCTGATACTGTAATGATATGACACCTATAATACCGTTTTTTGAAGTATAGCCCGTTCAATCCTGCTCTACTTTTAAGAGATACGCCAGAGCTAGTTGCAGCGAAATAAAGTCAGTTGCAGATTTTTCTGGAAATGTTCGGAAAGGACTCTCTCCCCCAATTCACCGACTCCATTTGGTTCACATATTTCAACACTTGGTTAGCAGAGGAGCGCTGTGAATTTCTCAATCACTTACGCCTGGAACGAAAGAACCGTCAGTTGACTGACGGTGGTGCCGAAAAGGAGCAGGCAAGTGAATCATGTGAGTTCCCACTGTGCTGCTAATTTTTATTACCATTCATGAACTTATTTTATTCAGATATCAGTCATCAACCAACGAAAATATGATAATGGGGAGATGGTCTATGCACCTGGTTTCAATACTTTGGTAGAACTCCGTGGTCAAGACTTTCGAGGTATGTTGGGACCTTACTCACTATTCTTTAGTATCAGCTTTCATTTCCAATTTGGGTCGAATTTGAGCGAAGGCGTCAACGAGAAGAAGGACTAGTTCCTTTCTATCTATCAAGCTTAACTGTTTTCTACCAAGGTGTCCATTAAATTCTTAGCAGTTTTCCTTTCCAGGCGTTATTGATCGCATGTATGGGAGTCGCTTACTTTCACTGCAGAGGTGCGAAGAGGAGCTCCCAAAGTTAATTGTCGATTGTAGATTCCTCACCGAATTCAGTATAGCAGTTCAGTCAACGTTTGTCAAGTATGCAGAGAACGAAGTTCATCAGTATACTTGTGTCTTTCAAAAGTTCTTCGATTTCAGGCAAATACAAGCCCTTCATGACAGCAATTGGAATTCTCGCCTTCCGTTCAATATTACAGTAGCGAATTTTCGTCCGGACAACCAACTTGCAGAAATAATCAAAAGGTGACAATTGCTGCCTATCACCTGAACAAAACAGTCCACATTCTCAGGTTTATCTTGGTGACTTGTTGGATCAAGGTCAAATTGAATAGAAATCATCGATTTTTGACTTAAAACCCGACAATACATAACAATGTGTAGAAGAGTCTGTTTGAATTGCTCTCGGCTGTTTTGCAGCCTGAATTGCCAACAACAGGGAGGTTCTGGTGTCTTCGCAGTGATAGCTAGGGTCTGAAACATTATTCCGAACCTAATTCCGAAGCCATGCACCCCCAAATCGTTGTTGCGCCTTGGAACTTCAGCGATCATTTCTTGACACTGAGAGGGCTGACGTTGTTTCGAGACAAGGGGACGGTGCCGAGTCTATGGAGGGATGAAAGTATGTTGGAATGTAGGCTATGTAAGTTCTGGGAATTGTGAGAAAGAAGAATTCGCTATCATCTAGACTTCGTGAGCGGAAGTCTGCATTTTTGTTCCATTATAGGAAACTTATTGAGTTTTCCTGTGGGATATAAGGCGCTCTGTAACAATGTTTCTTGGCGTAGCAGTGCCGACAAGCATATGAGATGTTTTAGGCAAAGTGGGAGAGCAAAGTTCTCTCTCTGTATGGTGTTTCAAAGACTAATGTTTTATCAGTTCAGGCATTTGCTCTTTCACTTTGGTCCACCATCGAGCAGCGATTCATTTTCTCGTCATCCCTTCGCCCCTACTTTGACAACGAAGGGTATTGAATATGCTAGTGGAAGCCCTCGTTCAGGTACTTTGTAAGTTTTCTAGAGCTGCATAACTGAACGAGTAGCGAGTTAATACCGAACTCGTTTCTACTTATTTTTTTCTTGAATGTCCTGCAAACTGCTTATCTTTCCTCTTGAACTTTTACCTAATTTCCAGATATCATGTATATCTCTTGGCGCGCAACTCAGTTCCTTCCCGACGAGCCCCCTCCAAACGTACGAGCTGTTGTGCTGTGTGCTAGTAAGGACCATCAACCATGGTCGAGTAGTGTCTCTGCCGCTGTTAAAGACGGTATTGAGGCGTACAGATTACCATTGGAGCGATATGTTAGGTGACTCTCTTTGATATTATTGCTCCTTGTGCCCTGCAGAGCATTTTTGATTTTTTACAAAGGCCCCTTGAATTTCATGACATTGCATTCACAGGTTCGAAAAAACCACCAAGCATCTCCCTTTGAGTGCAGTATCGTCAATCCTGCGTTCATACTTTCGAAAAGATGATATTGGTGAATCGATACGCTTAGCTGTCGAATTACGCAATAAGAATGCTCGCCCAACTGACAAGACTGAGCAGGAATTGTTCGAGGTCAGTTTTCTGAATGGATATTTTATTAAATGTAGAGAAAACTTATCTAAGAAACTTTGCTTGGTAAATCATAATGCTACAATTAAGCGTTTACTTGTTTCTGGAAATATCCGTTTTTCTGATATTTCTTATGACGTTTTGCAGAGATATAAAGCTGTCGTTCGAGATGCGGTCGCAAAGGCGAAAGAAGAAAAGCCCCCGATTCCAAGGATAAAACCGGAACAGAAAAAGCCCAAAAAACATCGATATACTAGGGAAGAAAGGAGAAAAATGCGGGAAGAACAAGCGATGCTTTCATCTCAATCCTCATGAGCACTTCATATGAATATCACAATCTATAGTCCAGAGATAAATTTTATTTTCCGATTTTTCTTTCTATGCATACTACTTTGTTACCATGCTTGCTAAAAACGACGTAGGACTCATGTAACAGGGCCGTATGAATGCTTGGAATGTAAAAGGCGTTCCTGGATTATAAGGGGCCACTCTGCTGCTGGAACCCACTGAAAATTGTGTCAGACATCTAGGCTTCAGTACCTCATAAACGGTTCTGTACACACCTCGTTTCAATGCTTCAACGCCGAAAATAAAAAGGTCGGAGATATGCTCTGATATTATCAACTGATTGCGATATCAGTCTCCGGATAAGTTGTGCGCATACAGATGATAAAAACCCTTTTATAGTATTTCCATGGAGAAATTCAGAAATTGCGAAAGATATGTAGACTGTTGTAAAATTTTCGGCAGACACTTTTCGCATTACCCATTGCAATCTCACCCTGATCCCATAGGCTTTTGATCGCTGCATCACAGTCCCTTTCTAACCTAGGATAGGAATGGTAGTACTGGACATTCGACTCTTCGATGCAGTAGCGGCGACAGGTGAACCATCTCACCTCGTGCTTTCTGAACTTCTCTGCCACCAATGGTTTGCCATCTGAATCGTGGGCTTCAAGGGGGCATCCTTGTGCCTTGAAACTACATTTATCGAAACCTTGTTCAGTGCTTCACAGCTCGTCGGTCAATTTTGAATGTTACTCCCTTCTTTCTGTTCATGAGAAAATACTTACAGTTTACCGGAATACTAGAAAAAGGAGTCAGTTAAACGACGCATCTAGTTGACGTCCAATTCCACCCCTTCTCGACGATCGGGAGCCTCGAGCTAGTAGAAATTTCGATGTCTTGTAGCACGGAACTTGAACCATGTAGTCTGGGAGGTTCAGCTATGGCGAAAGGGCCCTGGTGTTTCCATGATGTCTCTTCTTCCCCCATACCAGCCCAAGTCATGTTTGGACTGGATGAGCGAGTTGCTAAACAATCCATCTTTTTGTATTCACTTATTCAGACGTTCGGACAAGCGGTCTGTTGTTAAGGAATTTTTTTCTTTGTCGAAGGCACGGTGTATCACACATATGGTCATGGGTTCGAATCCCGGATCTAAATCCGCTTAGGCCAACCAAGCCTTCCATCCCTCACGGATCGCTTAGTTGGTACCAGACTGGTCTGGGAGGATGAAAGCACTGACTTGCACATCGGCTGGCCACCACTAATCATTGTATAGGCAACATACGCATTCATTACGCCACTACGATTTTGAATGGAAGTCGAATGCGTGGGCTCATCCCTATGACGAGATTAATTAACGCCCGAAGACTTTATCTTTTATTTTTATGTAGAAGGCCATGTTCATATGCTTTTTAGGATGGGCGGTTCATCTCAAAATGGGATTGATGAACGCCAGAAAACTTCATAAATATCAAAGCAGACAACCACCGACTCAGAAAATGCTTGACTATGAATCCATTTCTTTTCCAAACTGAAGGACAGCAGTGCACTTGGGTTTTTTCCAGAAAGCCTATTCCATTCATTTGCTTCCCAAATGCATCTGATTTCGAGGTGCATGTACTGCCTATTGATGCGTAATTCCGGTCGGAGATGTTTGCCGAAGCAATGAGGAGGGAATGCTCGTCTTTAAGTTTTTATGTTGCTCATTTTCTGCTGCACTCGCTGTAGCAACGGGTTAATCTCTCATTTCTTCTCAGTCTTCATATTGCTAACCTCTGTTGTACCGGCCTAAGTCTTTAAGGCACTGTGTACGTTTATTCAGTGTGCTTGCATATCAGTGTGGAAGTGAAGGCAGGGTTGTCAGTTGCATATTAGAGTAAAACCGAAAGGTCCTGTCGAAACCTTGGCGTAGTTATTGACGCAGTTGCTTATTGTTTCGGGATAAAAAGCTATTTTAGCTGAAATTGACTTTCGAGGAGTTCTCCCGAGCTGAACACGTCAAAGGGAGGGAGAGCTCTTGGATTACATTGGTAGGGGATGTATGGCGGTTTCTTTCGTTTCCACTATTGAATTTCCTGGCCTCTCGTACTGGCAGCGCTCTATTACCATATCTTTCTGTAGCTTATATCAAAAGGAGTATGCATACATAAGAGATGGATAATCTGTGTTCACAAATTCCATTTTCTGGTCCAAAGCCTGCTTTTATGGCGGAAATTATGTGCAAAGAGTAGAGGTGGTCTAGTGGCAAATAGCGCACAATCTCATACCACGGTCACGGGTTCGAGCCCGGATCGATATCCGTCTAGGTAAACCAATCCTTTCATTCATCCGGGATCGATTAGTTGATACCAGGCTCGTCTGATTTGAACAAGCACTGATTTTGAACATCGGGTGGCCACCGCAATTCATTGCATAGGCCACATAGGCATTCAGCAATACAGATTATGCTTATAACAAATTGCGCCAGCTGAACTTCTACCTGAGGAGAATTTGGGGTTCAACGACAGCTCTTTGTCACCTTAGGTTCAGAGGTGGAAATGCTTCCTGGAACTGTCCCATTATTTATATAAGTGAACCAAATGCAAACAGCACTGCTGACGCCCATAAGTGTTCGGCTCTACAAAGAATCAGTCAAGCTCGATCGTGCAACCACAAATCGCAAGAGTTTTGTGGTCCTTTCAAAACTTGTCATATAAGTTTGACGAATTATAAAGTATTCAAGGTAGTGAGTACGGTAAGCTCGTCGTTCTTACAGGGAGAGCCACTGTAATGGGTGAGCAATTGGGGAGACACTGACCCAGGACACTGCAATTTTTACTGTAGAAGGTACACTAGGATAAGGTGGTTAGGGTCGGTAGGGTAAATCAGCTCCGTATGAATCACAGACCAATTAATCCAGCACCCTCTTGTCAACAGCTTTCCAGTAAAGCGTCAAATTTGCATTTTTGCTTCAAG
Organism: Haemonchus contortus; assembly: GCA_000469685.2. Taxonomy (NCBI): domain Eukaryota; kingdom Metazoa; phylum Nematoda; class Chromadorea; order Rhabditida; family Trichostrongylidae; genus Haemonchus; species Haemonchus contortus. Next base: position 29,926,134 of record LS997562.1, on the reverse strand, counting down.
TCGATGTCGCGTAAACATCCAAACGCGGCTTCTGCAGATTCATACATCCCTTGAAATGCTATGCCAAAGACGTGCCATATTTTGCAGGTTCTCATCGTTTTTTTTTCTACCGCCACTGGTAAACCTTAGATACACGAGCTCCATGTTCCTGCGCGCACCCAGACTATCGTACATAGCACCCAGATTGGTGTAGCAATTGGACTGGCCTTTGGTTAGAAGAACCAAATTTGGTTTACTCCCACCCACCTACCGTATAGGTCTAAAAAACGTTACAGTTCAGTGTTCAAGGGGCTCATGTGGTGAAGTTACTTCAAAGTTAACTAGCACCTTTGGAAATCAATTAAAAGGCAAAGGCTCTAACATCCCGTGGCTTTCTCCCCATCGTTCCCAAGAACCAATTCCACCTCGGCTCACTTTATTTACATGTTCATTCATCAATCAATTTATCTGTTTGTTCATCTCAAGGGGGAGGGGGAGGTTGGAAGGTAAGGGGGGGGGGTGGGGTGGAATAGATCCAATCTACGGTTATAAAGGATCCACAGGTACAAGATCTGCAAAAAAACATCTGCTCATCATAAATTTAATGGAAAGAATGGTTAATTTTTCAATCGGCACAAAAGATTAATCTCCTCCTCCCCATGTAGGTGATGCCGTAATACGGGAGATTCTTCCCCTATTAACTAAAGAAATGGAATGTCTGTGGATAGCTGTCGGTGAATTTGTGACCCTTGATATTACCACCCACATGTGATGGATGAGGAACAGGAGTAATCTCACACCGAGCTCCGTTAGAATTTAGTCATTTCAAAGCCTTCTCCCGTTTGGAATGAAAATTCTACCAATCCCTATGTCATTGCTGAAGAACTGATAAAAACAAGATCGCACCCATTACCCGGTCATTAGCCATTTGGCAACTTAATTCTTCTCCAGACGGCTGTCTTTCTGTCTTTTTGATGACTTTTTAATTGCCGTAGCAGCTGTGTTGTTGTGTTGTGTGAATTGAATGGATCAGTTGTAATCGACGTATGATTAGTCCCAGCTTTCGTGTTTAGGCTTTTTTAATTTGGGCATATCGAGTATTCAACTGATGATAGGAACCTTTCCAGCTTATGGAAGCTGAAACCTTTCTCAGAGGAAAGTATGAGTCATCCGAGAGCCGTTTTTTCAGAAGCGATAGAGAAGAATTTGCAGTTCAACTTGAATTGTAACTAACAGGTTGATCAGTCTGTTTAACCAGCATGCCACCGAAGTTGTCTACGTAGACTGATTCAGCCGTGCCAGATTCAAAGGAAAATCGTTTCCACAGCGTAATCGTAAACAGAGGGCACTGAATTGGTAAAGCTCGGTAGTATCCTGACCTAACGACTACGTAGTCGAACTACGTACTCTTCTCTGACGCTTACGAACTACGTACTCTTCTCTGACGCTTACAAAAGGCCGATCTTTCCGGGATAAGATCGAACCCTTCTATGGGAACTCCTGTTAGACATAGTGTTGAGGTGAGAAGGGCTTCTTCAATGCCACTACCAGTTGTCAGTGGGAGTTTTACTGAGTTTTTCTGATCCTAACTGTTTTATATGCTAATCACAGTCTGACTTTAGTGAAGCTACTTATTCGAACGTACCCTGAGACTACTCCTGTTCCTCATCCATCACTTGTGGGTGGTGATACCAAGGGTCACACATTCACCGACAACTAGTCAACCCATTTATCACTTTTTGGAATAGATAAAAACAGCTGCAGTGAACTCGTGAACAAGTTTCAAGTGCAGTGAGGTCGCTGAGTATGACCGATCCAACCGCCTGTCTACCTGTCAACCCCAATTCTCAAGCTATCTTGACCTAACCTCCCTCATGCATATCAACTGGAACTCACCTCCCATTATGGATATCAACTGGTAATCCATTGGTGTCCAAGATATTGCAAGAGAGCAAGAGACGAATATTTCTCGTGTCATGTCCCTATAGCGCCATCACTTTTTGAGAGCTTCCCATCAAAGGTGAAGCTTGGTCATTGCTAGTGAATACGAGTTCCGACCTTCTGCTAGCTGCACGAATTGCAGCACGAGGTGTTGGTGTTTCGTGTCCAGTTTTCAACGAAATCGTACTGCGTTTCCCGAAGCGTGAACAATGAAGAAGGCTTCGAGCGCTTCAACAAATAGTGGAGTAGTAAAGGGCAGGAATCTTGGCTTGATGGTTGATGCATAATTATTGCGGATTTTTCGCAGCTTCTTTTCTCTCGATTAACTTTTGAATTCGGAATTTTTGTAGAAATATTCTTCTTGCTTTCCTTACCAGAAATATGTCTAGAAAATCATCTTCATATACGTCAAATTATGTTCTATTACTTCGAGGAATGTTGGAAGGTGGCCCAATCATAAAGTGATCTTAACGAACTTCTCGGCGATGGAACACTCAGCCGAAGCCGAATAAAGAATGGAATTTGCTTTTACGGTCGCCCTATTCACAAACAGATGCTCCTATGTGATTTGCCCTTTGGAAAATTAGTTAACCAACAGAGCTTCCGACGAAGTGGATGACTTTGCTGAAAAAATCCGCAATAATTATGCATCAACCTGGTAGATTGAGGAAAGTGCATATAACGATAATTCACTGCCTAAGTAATAAACCGTTGGAGCGAATAGTGCATCTCGTGAACATCGCTCTTGAGTACTTTCGGTACATTGTGCTAAGTAAATGAGTACAGCGGTGGCTTTGCATTGTTAAATGGCATTGCTCAGGGTGGATGAATCATTTCCTATCCATGGCTCACGGTTGCGGCGCATAAAGTTTCTTGAGAACTTCACTTCCATGTGAAAGTTAGCTCTGAAGTTTGCTTTTCGGTTGGTAAACAAGTAAGCATTTCAAGTAGAACGTGCGCTTTGAAAAAACGTCGGAGAAAGTCTCATTCGACGAACTACCTCAACATCCTGAAGCGGTGAGAGCAGCTTACATAGGCGACGCAAGTGGCAGAACTCGTGCATAGTTCTATCTGCAGGATAGCGTGATGGTCACAAGGGGTGGAGGTGTAGAAGGGTAAATCAGCCTCATGAGAGTTTATCCTGAAGTGAGCCGCTGACGTTGACTCGTTCAACCCTTCAATCGATGATATCAGCAGTCATCTAGCCCAAGGCAGGCTGTGTGACTACGAGCCCCATGGTGTTTGGTCTTCTGAGGTTGGCCTTCTCAGAAGCAGAAGGTGATGCTCCTGCTTCACTATTCACCCTGTGCGCCTGTGTCGGTGACACAGATAAGATCTTGGGGGCACACCCGGAAGTACCTCGACTAGGAAATGTGGAATTGTATGTATGTAGTCTTGCCGTTAATAAAGCACTTTTAAGGCCATCAGAGGAGCACTGACTTTGAGACAAAAAGACTCGCAGTGGACGAGGATGACGTCGGTGCTAGGAATATGGAGAAAGAGTCTTACATCCACCCACGGAATCCTAATCTGGACATCTGAAAGCTGAGTCAATCTGAGAATATGGCCATTACGAGGAAACTCCCAACTTTCCTTTTTCCTTTGCTGTCTTCAAGTACAATGGGAGCCTTATAACTTTCACTGCGATCCTTCTACTGCTCCCATTCGTTTTTGTTTCTTATGATTAGTTGTCTTCGTGGGGAGGTGGTCTAGTGGCAAAAGGGGTTCTACCACACACGCACGGTCACAGGTTCGAATCCTGTATCAATAACTGCCTTGGCCGACGAAGCCTTCTATGTACATATCTCTCAGCGGTCGGCTGTTTGGTACCGCTTTCGTCTGGGAGGGTGGAAACACTGATTCGCACATTGGCTGGCTACTGAATTTATTGTACCGGCCCCCTACGCATCCAATTTGCCGCTACGAGGGATTTTCCAGAAGCCCTTCTGCTATCCCTTTACTTCCGAGCAAATTGTGTTTTTACGTCTTCGATATACAATCTGCCTTGTTGTACGAAAGGTTTACCCAAAAGGGACACCGTCCCCACAGTTTCCCGGGCATATGACCAGTTCTTCATCTTCAGGCCAAGAGACCTGGTCTGGTCTGTAGGCTCTATAATGAAGGATGGTTACTGTGGACCTCTAGATACTGAGCATGGATTTCTTCGGAAAAGCTTTTGTAATCTCAAAGCGGCTCGCTTTCTTCTACATGATCGGCAAGGTTTTACGGATTGAGATTCTAGACTCATGTCCAGAAGTCTACTCTACATTCTCAGTGAAACCCCTGATGGTTTCGAGCTCTCCTGTTCAATCTGTAGATATGCGCCTGACTTCCACGAATTCACAGTGAGAATCGTCAACTATTAAGGTAGATTTCCAGATGGCATGTTGTCTTTGAGTGTTTCATCCTCTTACGTGAGCTTGTGCTGCCACTTCAGTAGTGCCTCGCGTAACTAACAATTCTTCCAAGTCTGGAATCTCAGAGTGAATCCCCCTTTCCCACTTCATTCACTTTTAAGCCTTTGAAGATACTCGAAAAGTCGAACTAGTAACCGTAATCGTACCGTCGAACCGCTTCGTCAAAAAAAAGTCTGGACGACAGAGTAGCAGTACATGAAAGCCGTCTTAGTACATGGACATTCAGTGGATTAAATGGGCTGTGAGGGTAAATGGTGCGCAGGGAGTTCTTAAGTTGCTATTACCTGAAAATTGCCTAAAAGCTACAGAAACGGCAGGTGAAGGGCAGACGAGGGAGGGAGCTGAGGAGAAGAAGAGCGAAGGAACGAAAATATTGGCCCTAACTGGCTATCGACATACGTTGGAAGCATTGCCAACGAGCAGGAACAGTGTGGTTATTCCTTCTTCACCCCATTTATCCCATGTTCATGATGGATTAGTTTGAAGTAATCCTTTCTTCCCTCAGCTCGACCTTGTTTTTAAGCTGCTGGAAAGTCTGACTTGGGAACTCGAAATTCAGAACTGCTAGCAATCAGGGGTTGTGGCGGAGGCCCAATGCAAGGGGGGGGGGGGGCGTCGCGCCCCACAAATCAGCCTTCCTGTGTTTTGTGTGGTATCGTTGATTGATTTCCTCCCGGTCTCGAAATCTCGTGCTCACAAAACACATGACTCCTCGATGAATGTCTCTGGTCTATCACTCCCTCTGAGTCATCATCATTCATAAACTCTCACATTGTTAGGTGATAATTGTTCATTTGAATTACTCCTTTCTATTTTTTCCTGTAAAAACCCTTCTCCGAGATTTGCACGAATCTCTATCTAGATATACAACGATCCTTAATATTTGCTCAGTACGGTGATGGGAGGGTCAAGCGAACCACTCGAAAAGCTTCAAAGATCTTCGATTTACTCAAACACTTCGTTCCTATCACCCAGCTCTGCCCTCCAACCTCCTTCTCGAATTTTCTTATCTTTTCCGGGAAAAAATGCAATTTCTCTCCGCAGGAAAGTTCAAAGAGGCAATTGCGGATGCCTACGGACAATTCCATTCGGCCGAAAGGAGAGAGAAGAGAGATGGCTCTAATGTCATGTATATAATAGCATTTATATGTATGTAACTATAATGTGCGGAGGTGATGTAGTGGCAAATATACACAGCTCCTCCACCCTCCAGGATAATGCAGTCCCTAGTACATAGCAGGAGGGAACTATGAATTCGCAGAAAAGCCGATGATGTCACTGTGAGGTGTTGCGAGTTCACTCATCTGTCTAACTTGCGATATTGGACAGAAGTCAAAGGCATGGCGCATATGCAAATGATATATCGGCACCCATTTCTTGGACCTTTGAATCAATCCGCTCATCAGAAGAACCCCTTCTATCAGAGATAGCCTGGAGATTCTTTTTTCCGAATGAGAAAACCGATTAACGTTTCCATGGGCTGAGCAAAGTGTCCCAAAACTTCAAGGGCGCAGGCGAAGCTTCACTTCTTTGTGAGTTATTCTTCGCCTCAATGGAACTGCTATCAAAGTCTTCAAGTTGCACTTGGAACAACTCTTCATCATAAAACAAAAACGTCATTAGTAGCTGGTGGCTGTAAAACTTTTATCGAGACGCTGCAAACTTGAATCATTCCCTACATTCATGCCCATTGCTGAAGTGTCACTCCGAAATTCTGTCTGAAAAGTCCAAAAAAAAAAACTCAACATTCACAAGAAACATACGAGCTTCTTGCAGAACTTCACGTTTTTCCATATGTCCACTTTCCACTTTTTCTTTCACTTTTATTGTGCCGAATAGGTGAACAGGATTTATCAGAGTTCCGTCATCTTCATTTGTGAATACTGTAGCCGCATCGCGGCAGATTCTGTGATTCAGTTGTAGGTACCGTTCACGTTAAGAATGAAACTGGTATTTCTCCTTGGGATGAACCTGTGACCCCCAGGGATAGCCTAAGGGGCGCTGTTGGGTCGAAAGACAGACCGGCTAGGGCGTAATAAGGGACTCTGAAGCCGGCTCAGCCGACGTACACAACCAACATGGACGAGCTCCAAAGTGTTGTAAAAGCTGTAGAGTCTACTTATTCGCACCGGGACCCATCCCTTGCACACAGGTACCGTTTTTCAGCGAGCTGTACGCAATGGCGAGCAAAATTGAAGAGCTCGTGAATACCCCTTTCTTGCGATTTCTGTCGCCACATTCTCGTCAACCCCTAATTTTACTCTTTTTTTCAAACCTTATATTCTTCAGTTTTCGATTTTCGGTTTTCGTCGTCACTTTTCCTGTTATTTTGGACTTCCATTACTCATCTAAAACTAGATATAGCAAAATTATGGTAAACTGTGCCTTTAAGTACATTTCTCTACTTACTGAAATGATCCATTGGCTCTCTTATTGCAAGATATGTACTCTTTTGTAAGTTCTACAGACAATGGTATTTGGACAATTAGTAACGAAACCACACGCTTCTTTTTCCAGCACTCTTTCGGGGAATTTCATTATCTAAGTATGAAAGAACTAGAGGGGGGTGTAAGACTAGGAAAATCTAGGGGCGGGGAAGGGGTGTAAGACTAGGAGAACCTATAAATTTAATGGACTGTACCTCCCAAGCAGTGATGAGCTAGGTAAATGAGCTGGTGAGATCGGATGTGTAGGCATTTTACTCCATTCGCTGTTTATTCTTGGGTAGGCTTAGTGCTTCAGCTGCCCTTCCATTCTAATCCTCTACTTTCACGCGTCACTGAACGCGAGCTCTATGGCGAACTTCTCATGCGGGGTACTTGCTTCTGCATGACCACTCCTCTCCAATTCGCTCCTCCCCTCTTGCTATTTCCACTCGATCCTCCTCCTTTCTCAACTGACAGAAAGCTCATCATACCTGCTTTTTGCCAATAGCTGGCTCTCCTATCTATCTCTCTCGACGTTCCCACAGCATCCTTCCGTGTCAAACCTGCTCCATTTCCCTGGACTAGATAAATTGCTCATTTTTCGAGCGCTCCTCCCACATTCCAGACCCGAACCACTGACAACATCTTTCTTTCACAGTTGAGGCTCCCTCTAAAAAAGTTGACATACCACTGACGCTAATGAGGTCAATGAACTTTCCTACGTTTTTCTTCACCCAACAGGTAGTCATAGTGAACAGGTAATCACTTGTGGGAGCGGGAAGCAGAGTGAAGGTGAAACTTGGTGAAAGTTTGTAGAGCGTCAGGAACACCATTTAGACCTGCATTTTATTGATTAACTGCTGATTTTTTCTCGAATAGCCGTTGCTTTTCAGGGTTTTTAGTGGATCATCATGCTTTTTCTTCATTTGCGCCTAGCGCATTCCCCAAAATTTCCAGGGCAACCAGTTATTACTTTTCCAATCGAGTAGAAGAATTCATCCTGATTCAGCTCAACTTGTTTCTAGAACGGCTTTTTCCATCGTATAATTTCTTACTGCCCAGCCTGAGGCGTGCTACTGTTTCCCAGTTTCGCCGATAGGGTTCTTTCCAAGTTCAACGATGTGCATTGTTTAATCGGCCGACCGACGGTCGACGGCATTGCTGACAACCGTTGCAACGCAGGACAGATTGCGTCCAGGGCTGGTATTGATCGGTGTCCAGTGTTGTCACAAGTAGCCAACAAACGCAACGTCGGACGTAAGATTGAAACAATGCACGTCGTTGAGGAAGCACCAATTTCATTTGACTGTCATTTTTGGAATACACGTTTGTAATTGTTTGCTTTTTTATGCATGAAAGGCTGTTCCTGTATGAAGCCATCATCGTAGTAGTGAAAAAAGTATGTCGATACCTAATTAATGTTACAGTAGCGCTCAAAAGTCTTCGGTGAAATGGCTCCTCAGCCTTACTTTTCAGTCGTAACTCCCTTCCTACTGGATCTAATCTTGCGAAATTTCTATATTTGGAGCACGGGTGCATTGTGAATATTTACCATAACTTGCAATCTGATCATGTTCCAAATATCCCAAAGGGCTTGAACTCAAAATCGACTGAAAATACAGATGATGGTCCCTTTAGAATCTCTTTCCTTTTTGTCATGTCTGAAGTGTATACGAGCGGTAACGCCGAACACAAAAGATGAAAAAACGCACATAAGGTGCGAGCAAGTGCAGACGTCAACAACTTTACTTTTAGCAAAATCTGCTACCGCAACAAACACCTTGCTCTATCTGTGGATATTGCAGCTTCGCAGTCGAATAGTGTTGGGTTAGGTGAAATATGCTCTAGTTAAACATATCCAAATTTCGCGCTATTTGGTCTACTAAGAAAAAAGTTATGAACGAAAAAGCTTCAAAGCATTTCACCGAACACTTTTGAGCGCTACTGTATGTACAGTAACGGACCAGCCTGACCTATAAGCATTCGAAGCATTTTTTGCTATTTTTTATCCTCGTGACCTGAAAGGGCTGATATTGGAGAGCTGAAATTCTGATTAATCCAAGTGTGCTGCTTCCTTTCGACCAATAGATTCTCCGCAATCCCAACAATGCTGATCACCCTTACGTCAAAGATGGAAACCTCTCCGATCGCTTATTTTCAGTTGGATGGGCAAAATCTTTTAGATAAAAAGACTGTAGTTGTCAGCAGTGACCACCTGCCTTTGTGGGAGCTGGTCGTATATTTCTGTTGAGACCCATGAGTAGCACATCACAGCCAAGGTCGACTATACTAACATTCTTACGGATCGGAAATGGTGTGAAATCTGAACAAACGTCCGACAGCCGCAAGGCTGATGAACTTCCGCTTCGAATTTGTTTCTGCTGAAGGCAGTGGAGCGAGTGCTAGAATCGAGGCTTTTCTCGTAGTATGAAGTAATATAATGGTTTCCAGATTTTCCATCATGCATTAGAGGAGGTATTTTGATGGTTTCAGGAAACTTAGAGGCACTCCTTATGAGGTCGCGAGGAATTCTAGTTCCTGTATCCGTATTTTTCAGTTTCAATAATTAATTTGAAAAAGCCTGTATTCTGGGAGTAAAATGGTTGTTGTATAGATAAAACATAGAGAAAGGTCAGCAGGTGACACGAAAACTACAAGAATCTGGTGTGAAATAGACTGACATACCTGCATCTATTTCAAAGAGGGTAGAGAGTTGTGAAGACAACAACACATGCCCAAAGGATGGCATTTCGGCTTGGAAAAGCAGTAACAGCCCTCTTGTGAGAGAGTGCAGGCGACAGGAGAATTGGCTGTGTCATCAACCGTAGAACACGTCCATACAGAATGGAGTGCCATCTTCGAAGAGTACACAGTGTTAGTCAAAACACAAAAGGAAATGTACACTGGAAGGGACAAATCACCATGAAGATTGTTTTTGAGATTTCCTCCCAGGATAAACCTGGGACCCCTCGAGCATAGCACAGAGGACGCTTCCGGGTCGCAAAACGGTCTTGCAAGGGCGTGATAAGATCCCCGAGATCGGATTAATCAACTTGCACACCCGAAGGCGGACGAGTTTCCACGGCGTTGAGAGGCTGTATAAGCTGCACCGTTCGCACTGGGACGTAAGCACGTGTTGCACGCGGGTACTTAACGTAGTCAACGGTACGCAATGGCACACAAGTTTGGACTGCTCGTCCAAATACTCCTACCATGAACTTTTGCAATTACATTCTCGTCTAACCCCTGGTTTTACTTCTTTTTCAAAACCTCATATCTCTCTGAATGCGCTGATTTCCGTCTTTTCTTCATTCATGTTGTCAATTCATGCTTTCTCCTTTGATTTCACATTTTTCCTCCGTAAAATCATGTCTGTTCTGTTAATCAAAGGTGATTTTAATGATAGGAACATGCTTCGAGTTTTAGGTTTCTGACGTGATTACTCAGAGAATGGATGGAAGTGAACAGCACACAGATCAATTCGACATTCATCGGGAATTGGACTAGGGAACAAGTGGTCTCAATCGTGAGGTAAGAGCTATCTCACTTATGTTAATTCTATTCATCTCAGTTCTCATAAAAGTTTACAAGATAGGCTCCCCTGGCATTAATCATTTCATCTTTGGCATTCACCCATGCATTTGGCTGTTATTCAGATTCGTAGTGGTGTTCATGGCGTAGGGGCCTATATACCTATATAATGACCTGTCAGAGCAGCTAAAGTTCAATTCTCGGCTCCTATCCTTCTATCCTCCCAAGTAAAAACAATTCAACCACTCTCAAAGGCGCGGGACGGGAAGGAGCGGGGGCGTTGGTTTCTCACTCGATTCCAAGGCTCTCCATGCTAGTGCTCTACATGAAGCCCATCATATCCTTCCCAGCAAATTTTGATCGAGCTGTTGTAAATGGAATTAGAACCGTTATTTACGAATATTCTTATTCGATTATTTTACAGTTTTGTGTACGTGATCGTTTCGATTCTGATGGTGGTCCTATGGTCGGCGTATCTGTGCTTTGATGGACGTCGTGAACCGAAGAGCGATACCAGAGTTATCCACAAACTGGCCCAGTCGACATTGCTACGAGCGGTTCCGTAGCATCTTCTGCTTCTGCACACACACCTCGGCTCTTTATCAACCCGTTCACATAGCACAATTCTAACCACTTTCCCGATGTGTTGTGCTGCTGTAATGAGCCCGTGATGTCAATGTCAGTGGTGTTTCTAACCGCACACCATGGTGGGCCGGTCCCTCAACCGATTCTGCGCCAAGAAATCCTACGAACTTACAGGGAACGACACGCCTGGGCGTTGGTCAGCGGATAGACCGATTCCGATCCTCACTTGACGCAAGATTTGGACCATCTCGATCATCTCAGCAATTAGACGATCTTTGAATACCGATCACTCCTCAGTTCCTCATCTTTCTCATGCTCCCAGTGAAATAATAGACCGTTCGCCGTTGAACAGCCAAGGTTGTATCTTTGTGCGTTTACTGTATTTTTTTCATTATGAACCGAGATTTTCATTGAGTACCGTACTTTAAAGTGGATTTAGGATTAGTTTTATTTATCGTGTTTTTTGTACTTATGCTCAAGCACTTTCAAGATTGTTTTTGTTCAAAATTTTCAACCCGAGTTTCCCTTTTTCCAGTTGCAAGAGAACAGATCTCAGAATTTCTGTCGGCTTGGATGTACCACTGTCGTTTCTATGAGCTTATTCTGTTAATAAAACTTGTACTTCGCTAAATAGACAAAGATTGAGTGGGGGTATTTCCTCGAGTAGGGAATGTTGAGGCGGTCCCGATTCCCAGAAATAGTTAAAAATGAAAGGAAAGGTAATCGGCTTGTCACGGTCTTTTCGAGTGCCACTGTTTTGAGATGGTGAGCTCCGCTGTCCTGCTGTGAACATTACAAGAACTGGGGTCTACCAGAGGTTGAACTCTCCTAGCGTAAATCAATCCCGTCTGAGGGGCGCGCCCTCGCATTCGACTTCCATTCAGGGTCGTAGTGGCGAATTGAATGCGTATGTAGCCTACACAAGGATTGCGATGGCCAGTCGATGTACAAGTCAGCGCTTATATCCTCCCAGATGAGTCTGGCACCAATTCAACGACCCCGGAGGGATAGAAGACTCGGTCAGCGTAGGCGGACATCGATCCGTGATTCGAACTGGTGACCGTGCGTGTGTTATAGTGCGCCGCTTGCCACTACACCACTTCCACCCAAATTAGTTTTGCGAGTTCACTCACCTTCCATGGGGTAGACGATATTAGCGGACCAAAACTTAAGCTCTCTATAAGCCAAAATAATCATAGCATAACTAACACTTTTTCACAAACCTTCAGATCATGTGGTTAACTGTTAATGTGCTGTTGAGGAAACGTTGAGTTGTGAGCATGTGAACGTCTAGGAGCTACATAAGAGATTCGACATCTTGGGTAGGAAAATTACATCGAATCACAAAAAATTGTCATGAAAAGTTGTTGGTCTAGGTGAAAGGGGCTGAGCACTTCACTGATGGACCTTAGAGATGTCATTTATGAGACCAAGCTACAGTGACCGTTGAAATTTCCTAGACCGTCTCTGCCGTCTAAATTTCCATAGGGGACCTCTTACAACTGATCAAGCCGAAATCATGCGATTGTTTCAAAACATGCATTATCAGTCTTGATAGATGGATGGGCGTGGAATGAAGCGGCAGGTGGTGTCGTAGTTTGTTGGGCTTAATTGATGTTTCCCTGACAGAGACCGATGGCACTCAGAAACATTTCAAGAAACTTCGGAGTGCCCTCGAGACGTTCATTGCCAATGTCTTGCACTAGAGTTTGAGCCCAGAATTTTTCATGAGCCATTGAACAGGATTTTCAATATGGAATGACCATAGCGTTCTTGCTCCCAGACATAGAATGATTAGCCAAAAGAGGCAGAAAAGGGAAAATTTGGACGATTGAAAGGCTGTCGGGGATGAGCATTGAAAAAGAATAAGAGCAGAGGGGTAAGGGGATACAGGCGGGGGCTGATGGAGAACAGCAGTTCCGATAAGCGTAAGCTCTTTAAGATCGGCATCGTCGAATGTCTGTGGCAAAAGATTTGGAGTTTTTCCGCAGCTCAACTGTTGATAAAAGGCAGAGATGGTGTAGTGGCAAATGGGGCACTGTTGCGCAAGCATGGTCCGAGCGTCGAATCTAAGATCGACACCCACCCAGGCTAAATGTGCCTTCTTTCGCCCTCGTGGCGGGTTAGGTTAATCTTGGGGAGTAAAAGAATCAACTTGTATGACGGCTGGCCATCGTGAGTCTCAGTCAGTCATCGAAACAGAATGAACGATTAAGAAGAAACGGTAGTCGCTTGTGAGTGTCAGATTTCAACTCCAATTATATTCGCGTAATTACCTCCCCTTTCGAGTTAAAATCAACCAAATCGAAAGATTATTGATCGTTTGGAAAGCTGCCCTTTGAACCGAACTATCTTTACTACGACAAATTCTTTTTATTCAGTTGTAGCGATTCAACCGGCAACTCATGCTACCCCAGCAGACAACACAAATCGCGAGTGAACTCCTGAACCCATATGGTTATCGTTCTCACCATGCTGATACGTTGATTTACGATGAGTGGCGACGCCTCATCTGATTGATCTCATCTCTTGCCTTCGCTCTTATCAGCAAGCTATCCCGCTAAAATTGTTTATTACCATGGACAGCAGGAGAAAAGGTGCTGTTAGGAGTTTGGGTTTGAAGAAAAAATTTTCACTCTGCGAATTGAAGTCACTGTAGAGAATTGCTAAATGGCCTCGATTCTTAGTGTTGGGATTCGGGAAAGACCTATGTTACCTCTATAGGTGTTTAAACTTACAGTCCATCATTACGGCTTACTTAATAGTGCTTTCATAGTATAACTTATAATAGTTAATAAATGATTTTAGTGAACTGAATAATTACCTTACTTGGAACATCCTGCTGAGATCTCCCTCGAATCTATGGTAATCATTAACCTCCCTTACGTGTTCATTTGTTTTCTTCAGTTCATTCGGACACCTTTCACGAGATTGTAGGCTTGGAGTTGAAGAAGCACCAAAGACAGAATTGAGAATTATGTACTAGAGATCGCCCATGCACTCCAGGTAACAAAGTTTTTTCGGTGGATTTGACCAACAATAGAAGTAAACGAAACTCGCGGGTGATCACCGAAATCTACTCTTTATCCGATTTAATGTCTATTTAACCCTTAATGACCAAACTGTTTACCCATATTCAATCCGTACTTCTACACGAGTTCGAGTCTGACCACTTCGCTTTTTAGATTCATTGGAATTTCTTTTACGCATCTGGCCTAAAAGCTCCCTTCCTAGCGGTTCTGTGCACATCTCATTCTAATGCATCACAGCCTGAAACAAAAAGGCCCAAGATGAACTGCGATCTGATCAACCGATTACAATATCATAAAATCTTACGGTATATTGTGCGCATACGAGTGAGTAGTGCCATTTTGTAGTATTTCTATGGGAGTTTCCAGAAAATTCCGGGAGAAATTTGGACTTTTACGAAATTTCAACGATTTTTTTATCGAATCGAATACTAGGTTAGTAAAAAACTATTTAAGTTGATTACTGAAATTTCTCCGAGTGGATCAAGTATCAGAAAATCTCAAGCAGAGAAATCATCCACATTCTCTATTCCTCTGAGCAAATCACTGATATCTTTTTCCGAACGTCAGGATACTGTTACTAAAAAAACTCGTTGCCAAAATCAGATCATCATGAGTTACGAGCCCTTTTCCATCAAAGAATGCTTAATTAAGCAGTCAGAGCAACTGGTGAACAGTAACTAAATAGTAAACGCGAGGGCACTGAATCTTCCAAACTTGACTCTGACGATTCGAAAACTCCATTCTGAGGATATTTATTACAGGATAAGGAAGTCGAGCACTAATTGTTGCTGGTTGCTCTTGGCAGGCTTACTTGATGGAGGTCCTACATATATTGGATTCTAAGCCAAACCAGCCTATTGAACTAGCCAGGTGCTGGTGATTTCTACGACAGGGCGCTAAAAATGTGCGAACCTTCCGTGATCGAAGGCGATCATCTCTGCTAACAAGGCGCCACTGGCGTTTGCATCACTACTTGTGGCTCAGTTAACACCTGCCAAAAATGTATTCCTAAAAATAGTCAGTATCCAGAGCGGAGCCACTATCTCAGAAGGAATTCGGAATGTCCTGCCAAGCCACATTCAAAAGATTGTGTCTGCATACCAGCTGTGCATCCATGAATCTTGAAGAATTCGAAATGATTGCGGCCTTCACGGCCTCAATTTGCTCGGGAAATTCCTCGCGAGACATTCCGGAGGCTTCACACCTGTTGTGGCCATAGCCCCTTCGAACAGGTGGCAAATGGGGAATGTCGGGGAAACATTTTCACAGATGATTTGTTCCTTTCTTCAAAATCCATTGCGTTAATCACTTTGAAAAGAGCATGAATATATTGATAAACCTATAATAAAATGTACACACAAAGGCAATAATATTTGATTCTGGGAAAAAAAATTTGGCTTATAGGTTCTGTCGCATTTTAAGCAACTTGTTGCAAATGAATGATGGTGGAATTTATGATGAAAGGATTTATGAGCATTTTCTTGACAGGGGCTCTTTATTCAGTTGCTCTGAGGCCATTTCGTTAGGGAGTGGTATGACAGCCAGTGAATTCGGTACCCTTTCTCTGGAGTTCGAAACACCGAGACTTTCATATATCTTTGTTCCCATCTAGTGTGTTGCATCCCTTCTTACATATAGTGTTGAAAGCCATTTGGCGTTGATCAATACCGTCTGAGTCAGTGCTTTTATTTTCCTACACGAGTCTAGTACCGTTTGGTACCTACTCCGAAGAAATGAGAGGCTTGGTTGGCCTTTCTACATAAGTTTGGAAAACATAGACCCCACTCATAGGATGTACCTATGGATCAATAAGCCTTTTGTACTGATAACATTGAAAAGTTCTTGACCCAAGGATGCATTCGTCCCAATCTGTTCAATGGGAGATCTCCAAGTCTCGTAAAATGGCACTGCATGGAAGTAGCGAACTAAATATTATATATTCAAAACACACTGCGCGATAGAAATGGTTTCTGAAATTTCCCCATCGAAGCGAATCTCTGGTAATTAAGTATGTCACGTGGGCCGCTGTAAAGTCAAAAAGGCCTAGACAAGGTAAAATAAGGGCTTATAGACCAGCATCGTTAGTGTCCACACACAGAAGACTACGTGTTTCAACCGTTTTTTCAACCGTTTTGAAAAGGTCGATGTATAAGCTGCCTCATTCATGTTAGAAATGCAGACAAGCTGATCTTGAGATGAACCAATGATTCTAAATCACCTTGGGCGTGTGGATGATGGAGAAAATTATCACCGAATAGCGGAAATGACGCAATAATGGGGTGTTGTCCAGCCTATGCGACAGTGTAAGTCAATTTTCAGCTTGTTTCGTTGAATGCCGCCAACAAATGCGCACGACTGAGATCTCCTCTTACTTCACAAGTTCCCCAAAACTTCTCGCTCTTGCCACCGCTGCACTGTCTGCACTTTTGTTTCCAACTTATGAAGAGTACCTCTGGTTATCGCAAACCATGCTCTCAGTCAATTTACCCATAATCTATGTTAAAACTTAACGAAAATAGTGACAAGAGGCTAAATGCTTATATGCACTAGCCCTCTTCTACTCATTCATGTGCAGGATAAGTAATATTCAACAGGAAACGTACCCCAGACCAATGCCTATTGTCCTATTAGCGCCTGTGGAAGAAAAGCGATAGTTTAGAAGAGCACGTATGGTTCAATTCTTGAATCATGATTCGATAACCACCGGAAACAACCGAGCCTACAGTTCCTTCAGGAACGGCTGGACCGACTATAGAAGGATTTGGGGGGATGAAAGCAGTGACTTGTACAATGGATGGCCCACGTAGGTTATTGTATAGGGCTGCCACGCATTCAAGTGTCACTACGTTTTTGAATGACAGTCAAACGCAAGGGCGCATCTTGCAAAGAGATCGGTCGCTAACTAAAGTTTATCTTTCACCCTTTTTATCAACTGTAGAGCCTTAATCATAACACCATCTCCCACAATTCCTCCGTGTAAGACTTTGTCAGGCCGAAACTGCTGCCAGATGTGGTCAAAGGTTTGCAGGCGGTCGGCTTAGATGCTATCTAAGGGCAAAAATGCCGAAGGAACATAGATTGCATCTACCGCGCCAGGCTTTTCAGCTGTCTAAACATCGTGAGTTGCTGTCACCATCGAAAACTACCAAACGAGTAGAGTGACTCGGAATTCGGAGGTGGAGCTGCCGTTGGAGTTATGATGCATGCCGAATGAGGAGTGATATCCAAAATCACCTGGGTGGTTATGACAGAGGAATAAAGTGATCCCCACTCAATTGTTACCGTATTTTCGGGCAGGCAAATAACTTGAATGAGACATGTCATGGGACATATGGGAAGACAGTCTGTTCGGGAAGACAGTTTGTTCGGGGAGGCAGTTTGTTCGGTCACCAAAGACGTAACTGAAATCTCTAAATGTTTGCCACTACTCCCTTTCCCGAACGGGTATGATCCAATTTTGAAAGGGCGCTCGGTCCTTTTGAGCTGATTAATTGTCGCCATGAGATCACCGTAATATGCTGATCGCAGGTTTTTCGTCTCTCGGCACATCTTTTGGAGCAAAGCGTTTGTCCCTAAGGTGGAACGATGATTTACGGCTTGCCTACTGTATTTTTATAGCATTTGAAATACCCTTGGCTACTAAATTAATGGAATTTTTCAAAATCAAAGTCGTTTTCTTGGCTTCATAGGGATTTGCGAGTGGTTGAAGCATCTGCAAGTGACTTATTCTCCGGATATCGGAAGCAGCAGTCGCAAGAAGAAGTTTACATCAGTCCTGGCCCACCACTGCAAGTCAAGGTCGTCGACAAGCTGAATATTGCTTTACTTGGAAGGATTCTTTCTGCCTAGGAATGACTAAGGAGCCTTGATGGCCCCGAGAACGAAGTGGCAGTGGCACGACGTCAGATCGAGAGCGGAGATGTTCGCAGTGAGATTGATTCAATCAGGCAGAAACCTAAACTCACATTCTGAACTTCACAATCGTTCGAATTTCCTTCTTGACGTTCCGTTTATTGGGACGGCCAAACGGGGCGGCATCATGAAAGAGTTTATCAGCTGGCACCAGATTCCTATCTCAAAGACTTATGGCATTGCTGATTCCTCATAACACAAGATGCTGCAAACATCTCACAATGGGATTAGATCAACAGGCTCTCCGTGACTGGCTCCTGTTTGGGATCTGCTGCAGGAGAACTTTTTTGTTTTCAGTGAGGGAAAGCGTTCTTTTCGACTTTCCACTTTGAAACCTCCCTCCGGTGGTACTCGAAAAGTTTCACAATTGTTCGAGTGAGTCTATTGTCACTTTCACAATAACCCAGTTACTTTCAAAGTCAGTAGGATGGCAGAAACAAATACCGTTAACTCTTAATGTAGATAGCTGACTGACTCAATCAGAAAATCGCAACCATACGCTGTATTTGAGATTTATTGCTAAGCACTTGTAGCAGGTGTTAGATTCATAAGGAAGAACAGAAAATTCCTCTTCTCACAAATGGGCTTCCCAGATCAAAACGCACTGGAACACCTCCTCGATTCTGATGGAAAGGAGAATGCAAGGCCCCAAAAGAGGGCTCATGCACCATTCTTTATCACTTCTTTTCAAAACAACCTTACTCTTAGCTAGAACCTTTTCTTGTGGAGCCTGTATAGGTGAATGTGAACGAGCGCATGGAAGGTCTTACTCAGATGAACGCCAACCGTTTGTTCTGACTTCCTTTCAGCAAGACTAAGAAGTTTATTTTAGACCAGAGCTCTGTCTCCACTGTACACCTATTCTGAACATACTTTACTGGTTGATTGATTGACTGCCTCTGAATATTATTCACTCTCAACCCCATCGATTCCGTCACGAAAATCCACTTCTACCACTCCTAGGTTTTGGTAGGGAGACTTCATAAAACTTCAACATTCACGTTTTCAAATGTTCAGAGACCCTGATCCAGAATCAGTGAAGTGGGTACTCGAAGTACAGTGGAACTCCCTTCGCTCTACTTTGAGTACGCAATCCATCAGACAAGTTTTAGAAACCTCACAGCGCCAGGACACTCCGTTTGGTTTTGTGTCAACGGCTGTATCTCGTAAGAGTGATGAGGTGTCTTCTACGTGAAGCACTGCTTTGTCGCTACCTCTTGAGTGTCCTGACCAGTCTCTATAGAAGCATTTGTCACTGCGAACAACCTCGTGGCACTTTTATGACCTGCCCATTGTTTGAGCAAAACAGAAAGGGGGCCGCAAATCGTCGTAAACCCAACCCTTTGAGCAACATGCTGTCCACTCAATCGCATACCGCCACTACAACGGATTACAAGTCATAAGCATTTATTGAGACGAACGGTTCTGTGGGAAGGGGTGGGATGTGACCAGAAGCACTTATGGGGAACAGCGGTATGGGGATCATGGTGCAGGCAGTATTCCATTCCTCTCATGAAAATCGCAGTTTCAAGGAGTTCATTTCTAACGCCCATCTCAAACTCTTTTGGGCTGCAACCTACGGAAGTCAAGTAAAAGGCTGAATCCATGAAACTCGTCCAAAATTTCGATTGGTGGTTGAAGTTTCTTAGATTCTCTCGCACCAGTAAAGGAGTCGTAAGGAGTAAAGGAGTAGTAAAAGGTACTGAACGAATGTTCCCACAGTGATACGCTGATTGTTGGAACGTATCTAGCGCTATCAGGTTTGCCTGACAGCCGTTGCGAAGAGGCTGGGTGAGCATGTAGGAACCTGACCAGGTCTCCCAAACCGCTACCAGAACTCACTTAGTAGAGACTTTGTTGACACCCATATCCTTTACAACTCGCCTATCGCTGATTCTTCATCACAAGCTCCACCTCCACATTCCCAACAATACGGTAGAGGGGTATGTGGGCGTGGTTTCGCGCAGCGGGTAGCCACCACCATTACATGCCTCCCATGGAGAGCGGACAATGCAACGGTCAGCACCGATGCCCCGTTGTCTTCGTTGATCGCCGCTTATCGTCTCATCCATGCTTCTTAGCACTCCTTTAAAACACCTGGGGTTTACCCACAGCGATTGTTTCTCCTAGAGATTTCCTAAGCCCTTTATTTTATTCAAATGATCGTTCCAGTTCCATCTTGATAGCATTAGAAGGGATCACAGTAATAGTGTAGCAGTAGTTTAGAATACTTAAATCGCTTTACCCTTTTCATTCCTCCCGAACAAACTATCGTCTTGGCAAGGGTTCCCCTCCTAAGGAATATAAGAAATTCCAGCAACAGGATCAGGCGAAATGTGGCAATTTCCTCGTATCCCGGCGATCGAGGGTCTTGGTTTTGGGCCTTCAAACCCTCTCCCCTTATTTTCAAGCATCTAAAACCAGTTCCCTTTGTTCAAGACTCCATTGTACAAGATCTATCGAGGCAATGCTTTACATGGCTATTGATCGCTTTTGTGTCGCTCCCATTCCATCCCCTTGGCCGGTCGAATTGCGTTTTCGTTTCCGTTCAATGAATGCTTCGTTACAGGCCGTTCGATGACGTCAAATGCCGAAATATTTGACGACCAGCTGTGCCAACCATCGTCTTCTTCCCAATCAACGGTGAGTGAAATCTTTCATTACGTAGGATTCGATCCACTATCGACTTCCCTTTCACCCCATGGCCAGCCAGCTTCAAAGGAAGGCCAGTCGCGGCACAGGTTCTGTTCTTCGCCGAAAACAAGTGTCGTCGCCAGACAGGCACATCGATTGCGCAACAAGCGAATCTTGTTCGCCCCCTTGCCGATCGACTAAGGCTTTTTGGCTTTTCGCGAAACACAGCAAGCAATCGACCACCCACCATTTCAGGGTGTTTTCCCATGGAATCAGCTACCGAGGGAACTGCAAGTGAAGATTTTGAGGAACTTGAACCGTCGAGATCTCAGCCAATGCCGTTCGTTGAACAAGGAAATATTCGAAATTATACGGAGCAACGAAAGTTTCATGAGAAGACGACACCTTGATCTCTTGCGGATAGAGCGGGTTCGTTCCTTTTGGATTCTCCTTTCTGAATGGCATAGACGGGGTTGAGATCAAAAGCAGTCTTCATAACTCTGCAAACTACGCAATGTTGCAGATCGGTCAGAATCGGGTTCAGTTGGTTATGCGATGTGATGAGGAGGGAATAAGCAGGAAATGGGTCACCTGCCAAAAAAGGAAGAGACGAGATCCCGCGGGGTTGGATACAGATATCAAGGTCAGTTACTGCCTCATTGCTAAGCTGTCACCCTTAAAAACAATGCTTCGAAGTCCTCTCTCAACAAGCAAAATCCCTGTATCACTGCTTGTTAGTGCGATCTGCGTTCACCGATCCTCTCTTATGCGCCACACAATCGACTGCTACTTGAAATCATAACATCTGGATAGGTCCGCAACCTCCCTGTAGAATTACTGGCAAAGGCATCCCATTCTCATTTTGATTTTTGAAAATTCCAAGATATTTGAGCTGGGAGGGTTGAAATCACTACAACTAGGAGATATCCTGGGTAGGTATCTGGGAGATACCGTGGGTAGAGTGTGTGTTATGAGACAAATTCAGCTGCTACCTGGTTAAAAGACGAAGGAGAAAGTCTCCTCAGTTCCCTATTGTATTAAGAATCGTAGTGACGTTTTGAATGCACATGTGGCCTATACAATTAATTGCTATAGCCAGCCGATGTAACAGTGAGTGCGTTTATACTCCCAGACGAATTTGCTACCAACCAACCAATCGAGAACTGGAGGGCTTGGTTATCTTAGGCTGATATCGTACCAGGATTCGATCCCTTGGTCATGCATGCGATGGTGAGCCACTTGCCCCTAGGCCACCTCAGCCAGATTCTTGCCTTATCTTTCTATAATATATCTATATAAAATCTTTAAGCTCTTGGATCCCCACTTCTCTCAAAATCATTTGACATTCGAATAAGGTGCGCGATCAGATTTCTGATGCAAAAGGAGCTCTAATCTTAAAAAATCTCTTTTTTGTTAGTCGTCAATAAGTTTGTAGTTGTGAATAATAGAAATTTCTTGAATAAACATCGAAACGATGTTCCTTTCCCTTCTTTCCCACTCCTCTCTCCACAAAGTAGTTCAAATGAGTAGCAGAACATGTGTCATTTGTTTCAGTTGAAGATTGAAACAGTTTTTCAGAACGCGTTCGTGGAACTGTTTCCAACTGTAGCGGCGGCCTCATTAGGTGCTATCGCTTCTCGAGGTAACCGATCGGCACAAGATGCTGAACTGCTCTCCTCCTCCACTGAAATTCCATCAGCAATCATCGACCGGTTGGCAGAAGTGACTAAAGGAAGCGAAATAGATCGGTTACGAATCAATGAGGTTAGTCCACAATTTTTTCGTTTCTGAAGCTGTTGAATAGGCACCATATTGAACATGACCCGAGAGAAAGGAGGAAAAGGAGAGTGACATGGCAGCTGTGTGGGAGTCTGATTTTCGTGAATTTGACCTCATTCCCAAGCGATTTTCGCCTTTCCCAGGGAACCTCTTCGAAGACTTTCAGAGTTGGTAATCAGTTGTGTACGTTTTTGACAGGAGTTTGAGTTGTCACGGGAGTCCTCTTCGGAAAGTAAACTCATGGCGCTTCCTAGGAGGATAAAAAAGTTGGTTTAGTTTTCCTGAACCTATTCCTCATCAGCGAACCAAAAGCAATTCTATAAATTTAGGTACTTGTAATACAAAGACATTTCGAGGAACAACTTACGATGAAAATGATTTCTAAGATATTTCCATGGGATGAATCTATGGTCTTCATATATACCATATGTAGCGCTGGAAGATCGGAAAACGGCCTGGATTAGGTTTTATAGGAGCTGAAAGATTGTATCGGCTGTATTTCACGCCCAAAGGTGGACGAGTTTCAACGGCGTTGTAGAGGATGTACCATTCACAAGGGACACCCACGTTGAAAATTCAAAAAACCTGTCATGACCCATAGCGACAGTGGAAGGCAGTTCCGAGCATTTCTGCCTTTCTGCCTTTACGCAATTGCAAACGGCTGTAAACGGCATCCAAATATCCCTTTCATACCATTTCCACCATATCAATTTCGTATCTCGTACAAGCCCCTAATTTCACCACTTTCGAGTGGCGTCGTTTTTCGCGTACTCGATGGATTTACTTGCTTGCTTCGCAGGCACTGTTCTCCACTAACACTTCCGCTTTCCATCCTAAAAGAGGGTAACTCGAAAAAACCTTCAAATGAGTGATACAAAAGCCTAGCCACCCTCGATAGAACGTTCCATTTTTCTGGACAGCCATCTGTTGGTATTACAGTGAATAGCGCCTAGACAGAAGCAACAGAAGACAAATTCCATCGAAGGCAGGATTCGGAAGTGCATAATCAGATTCAAGCTTTTGAACTTCGCGTTACGTCTCACTGGCTTGAACCATGGCGAAAGAAGTTGCCTTGCTGTTGCCGGCGTTGCCGGAAGGACGAGTTTAGACTCACGAAAAAAAGGGAAGTGGCGAGGTCGTGTTTGCCGATAGAATTTACGTCATCTCTGGAGTACCGCAGCCAACATCATACCCTCTCTCATTTTTACGGCTGCGCGGATGTGATAAGAAAGTTTGGGTTACCTGATATCCTATTTTCAACGATGCAGAGTACCAGAGTGCTGGCTGTTAGCAAACATTGTCAGTTTCTACTTGGTTTAGTAGCACCTACAATCATTCGACCTCGGAGGGATAGAAGGCTTGGTTGGCTCAGGTTGACATGGATCCGGGGCTCAAACCTCGACCATTCTTTACGCCACCTCCTCCCATGGCGACATATATAAAAATGTGGCCCATCGTATTCAGGGAATCGTTTTGTTGGTTTGAACACCGACTACGATTTTCGCAGTAAATGTAGCATGAACGATAAGAGGCTCTGGACTCGTTCTCCCCTGTATGTAGGTCGTCACTAGTTCAACTACTTTCTCGTGTCGTCTCTGATTTGATTCCAGAGGCAGGGATCGATCTAACCGTCCATTTTCATCCCATCGCTTATTCCGTATTGAATCTCGTTACGGAAAAGAGCTTTGTTTTGATTTGTCTCAATACAACCCCAATTAGGACCAAAGTTTCCATTCTTCTACGAAGCTTTATATAATTCAACAAATTTCTTAATACACAGCACTTATCCAAAAAAATTGATTAAACGAAAAACCTAATAGTTTAACAACTGTACTGCTTTAATCTAAGAGAGTTTCCATGTGCCAATACTGGAATTCAGCTTCCGCCATTGTAGTACTCTCGATAGTCATTCGTTGCTGTTTTGTGAATCTCAGAACGTAATCATTTCAGATGGAACTATCGGACAGCGCGCTGTCGTCAATCTCGTCCTGCCTTCTGAATGCCGACTGCCGCATTCGACTGCTGTCATTCGAGCTCACGTCGTTCGCTGCCGTCACTCCCGCAGCACTGCTTCGCTTCGTCCATGACATCGCCCCAGCCGACATCGTGTTCCGAATGATTCGCGGTTGCTCACAGAAGCACTTCGGCGTCGAGATGTGCCGATTTATCGCCACCAGGCGCTTCTTTAGCGTCAGCGAACTCGTGGACGTCGAAAGCAACGACGTTCCTGTTTCCATAGATGACGCAGTTCTCGCTCAACTCACCGCCAGCACATTCCAAATCGCCGCTCCCAATCTGATCACTGTCAACGGATTACGGTCATTCATCAGGGTCAGTTCGAAATTTACTTAATTGTCATTGATTGTGAACAATCAGCGCTGTGTATTGTAGGATTTGACGGGTGAAAAGCGACAGTTGGTTGCTGGCAGGATTCAGGCCAACTTTCCCCTCGACAATGTGTCGTTCCCCACGGCGACCCATGCAAAACTGCTCATCAAGGATCAGAAAACCATCGATATCTCTATGAGGAGGGCCACGGAAATTCCTTCATCGCTTCACTCTTCCCCCGAAGAGGAATTGTGATGAGATTTTTTGGTATTTGACTGGAAGATTCTGTATAGTTAGAAGTATTTTATGCGAATACTATGTATTCTTCGAATAAATTATTGTACTTTTTTACTAAGAGACTTATTTAGTTGTTCAGAAGCGGCATTTGAGGATTTCCGCTGTCTACGGGGTGCCGCTCATTCGTGCTATCTTTAATGCCATCGGCATTAATCTGCCAATATATTAATCACCCTGTATCTTGACAGAATACTCTACCAGCGAATCCCTTCTCGTCAAATTGGGATTGCCATGGACAATTGAGCAGCGTTCCATGACCCTCACAGACGGACAGAAAGATGCCTGGGGAAATTTTGATTGGGTCGGATTAGCGCGAAGCGAAATAGGATTGCCAATCGTATGCAGTGGTACAATACTGCTCTTAGATTTGAACAATGGTCTATAGAGATGGTGAAAATAGGGAACTCTTTTTTTCGCCGGCAACGCTCACCCGTAAACTCCACCCCCCCCCCTCATATATTCTCCCCGAGCTGCCTCGAACAAGAACAACGCGAGGACATGACATTCGAAGTATACAAGGGCAATCCTAAATCGTCCTGGATCACTGGGACCACGCTGGACTTGACATCGGGAATCGCTGAAAGGGCTACCAAACAGTGTTATAACGCGTTACTGCAGCAGCCTTCGAACTTAGACTGTCGATTGGTGAGACAATTTGCCACCTGAAGCTACTTCCTCTAATACAATGCTCCACATGCCAATTTGTGCGCTGCACAAAATGAAGCTCCTACAACATCATTCAATGGTTCTTTCGCATCCGGCTCTCATGCTGTTGTTTCTGGTTGTTCTTGGTCCTCAAATGACCTGTAACATCAACGGAAAACGCTTGATGACCCGCTCCATAAAGAAGTGGCGGTGCCTTGCTTAAGCACGCTCCAGCTCCCACTCAGGAGATTTCATTCATAACTTGCTCGGATCGTTATTTATAGTAAAAGAGAATGAAGCGTATGAACCGACCGACGCTTGTATGACCGTAGCCAATAAAATTAAATGCACTCTCACTGCGGTTCTCCCTTTATTGGGGTAGAGCCTAAGACCTGTAGAAGCCACATCTCACTTCTACAGCCTGAAAACTTCACCTTGAAAGAATTCTAAATACTTCAGTATTGTCAACTGGTTAGCATCAGTGCTATCAAAAATAGTGATATACTGCCTTGAACATCAAGTTGCTGGAATGCCTTACTAAAGCCATCAACACACCAAATTATTTACTTCTCTAAACGGAACTGAGAAGACACGTGGTTGCGCATGTCTTTTGAATTCCAATTACAAGTAGAAAGGCTGGATATGGTTTTGATAGCGTGGTGTATGGATTTTATTATCAGAAACACTCTAGCAATGATCTTGACCAAATATTTCACTATGCGCTTTACTAGACACACAAGAACTCCCTTGCCAAAATTATAGAAACGAGCAGTCACGATTCTACTTCCTCCTTGATTACCCTTGAAGAATAGCCTCATTCAATACCAAGCGATAGCTGACTACTATAGTAGCTGAGTAGATCCTGTTACGCATCAGATACCGTTCCAGTTTGCCTCATTAGTTTAATGGGCAATGAGCGGTCTCTGGGTGCTGTCTGAAAGACGGCTGGCATGGAAGGCTCGATAAATTCGCCACGCATACGTCGGCAGATCGTATCGTGTTCAATAACGATGTATGGCGACATCGCTGATTCTATCTGATGGGCGCGAAAACTACCACGAGAAAGCCATGTCCTTCACACAAGACGAGCTGACTGATGAAAACCCACGGGGGAATTTGCGAATGCATTTTCCCAGTAAAATAGTCACAAAATCAGCTCCATTCGGACTAGTATATCTGGTCTGACAGCAAATTCCAAAGGCTTGACATGAACTCGGGATCCCGAGGTAACATAAAATTTTCACGCTAGCAACCGGTGTTAGATTCAATATTTTACACGACAGCGTTTTGCCTACGTTCAAAGCCTCCAGAAGAATGAATCGGTGAATGTCAAGTGGAGCGGCGCATCTCATGGGTCGAGAAGGTTAAATGTCTGGGTATTCTTCCCATGCAAGGGCCTACTTTTCCGTTCAAATCGTGTAATTTGAGTGTTCCATGTGTCCGTGTTGTTCCCATGAGGTGACCTTGGCCATCGTGTTGCCTCCCTCCCTAGCCCACTCTGTCAACGATCAAGCGAATGTCGCCCTCCCTCGCATTACAACTGTTACTCGTTCTGCTCGCCGGTTATCGAACCTTCGCTGAGTTAGTTTTTCATAACACATTATATTTAGTGATTTTGAGTGATCTCCTCTTCAACCTACTTGCGCTGACTGTTAAGTGAAAGTCCGATGCCTCTACTTTTCTTTCTTGGTGACTAATTGGAGACGAAAACGGCGATAGTCTCAGTAGTTTATTGTTAAATACTTTTAAACGCTGGGTTAGCATAGTTAGTTTATCCTCTACACGAAGGTACATTTACACTACTGTGTTTTAACAAAAATCTACAAAGAATTACATAATGTTCACCCACGTTGACGGTAAAGGGCAAGGGCAAAGTCGTTGGGCGTCAATCAACCCCAGGGAGGAGCCTCCACTTTCGACTTCAATTCAGAACCGTAGTGGCGTAATGAGTGTGTATGTGGCCTATACAATGACTTGATGTGGCCAGCCGATGACAAGTCAGTGCTTTTAGACGCCTCCTAGACGAGTAGGATACCTATCTAACCAACCCCGGAGGACTGGTAGGCTTGGTTGCGGATCTCACGTTGATACAGTAGCGCTCAAAAGTATTCGGCGAAATGCTTCTTCGATTGTATTTTTCATTCGCAACTTCTTTCCAACTGAACCTAATCATGCGAAATTTCAATACGTGTAGCATGGGTGTATTGTGAATATTTGCCACTATTAACCTGCAATCTGATCATGTTCCAGATATCGAAAAGGGCTTGAACAAAAAATCAACTGGAAATACGAATGGTGGCCCTTCTAGGAGTCCTTTCCTTTTTCCCATGTCTTAAGTGTACGAGCACTAATGTCGAACCCAGGAGAGAAGAAAAACGTACATAAGGTCGGAATAACGGCAGACGTCACAAACTTGCTTTCAGCACAGCCTACAAACGCCTCCCCATTAGTACGTGGATATGGCTGTTTTGCAGTAAAGTAGTGTTGGACAGTGTAAAATATGCTTTAGCTAAACATATCAGAATTTCATGTGATTTGCTCCACTGGGAAAAAAGTTACGGCAATTTAAAGCTGACCGAATGCTTTTGAGCGCTACTGTATATTGAATCGATCCAGGAGAAAATTCATTCAGACCGATACCTGGCATGGATAAAGTGATGTACGGGAGTTTTTGGGGAACTGGCTCCCATTTTAGATTTAGGATCCTCATGGTGACGGGTTATGGGTAATCGTCTGATCAATGGGCTTTGAAAACCAGAAAATATTCAGGCATAAAGCAGAGAATGTCTGCATCTGACAACTAAGATCTGAATAGCCTGCCCACGCCCAATATTCTGTAACTGCTATCGTATCTCGCTGTCCTGTGTTTCACCAAACTGCTCGCCTTCACCAAAACTTGTGCCACGCGGGGTTATACAGTATACACAACACAGCTCGATTGAACGTTTACCTCAAACTTGGGTAATTAAACCCGCAACAATACAATACTTGATTTATCCACAATAAAAACTTGAGTCATACTTGAACATAAGAAATAAGAACAGAGACACCAATAAAGGATGATATGTCGGATCAACTGAAGTCCTGCCGGCGTGGATTGCACTTCATATACCCAATACGATCGATTTGCGCGGGAAGACGTCGTGTCACTTGAATCATGGCCAAGACGATCGATTTCGCGCGGGAAGGCGTCGTGCACTTGATCTATCTGAACTACCAATATAGATAACTAAAACAGAGACACTTGGATTTAATATAAGGAAAAGGTCTTCAAACCTGGCATATTCATGGTCGCGTTCGCGACATTCCGGCCCTTGACGAAGAGGCCCGCTCACATTCCTTTTGTACCAGTTCTCTTCGTTTTTCCGAAACTCTTTCTTGTAGCTCTCTTTTAGCGTCGGGCACCGGACAAAGGGCACGATGGTGGCGATAGAGCGGTATGATGTCTTCGAACGGGGTCTGGCGAAGTTGCCGGCAGTACCAACAGCCGTCTTCTTTTGACGTGCATGCACCCTCGTGAAGTTTCAAACACTGTAGGCACCTGCCGGCAGCCATGGCTACTTGCAGCCTCTCACAGCCTTCAACGACCATAGGACACGAGTCCGAATAATGGGTTCCCATAGATCCACAGAAGATGCATTCGATACTTGACTGAATTCCCGTGGACCACTGGATTATTTTCCTGTACGGGTACTTGGAAAGAGCAGATTCCATCGCGTCGATTTCTCGGCACAATTCCTTGGACTGACTTTCTACACCTGGATGAATTGTTACACTAATTCTGCCTTTTTTGTGACTCACCGAAGGCTCAGTCGGGCAGACCATGGCGATCGGTTCTCTGTCGCTGGAAGTTCTTTTCCTCTGTAGATTCTGTCGGTCCTCCGATGGCTCTTGTCTCTCGACTGCCCTCTCGACTGCCTTTTCAACGCTCGACAACAACATACGATCCTTTGCTTTCTGCTTCGTTTCACTTGTTTCGAGAACCAAGCGTCCGAAATATTGCTCGTCTGTTTCTTCAAGTAGTTTTCTATCAGCTCTTTCTTTGGCCTGCGCCGGAAGGGACTTTTTCGGATCATCTTTCCTTTCCGCAACTTGCGCGGTCTCCTGTGCGACGACAGTGCGTCCCTTATTAACATCAACTTGAATTGCCAGCGATTCGCCTTTTCGAAGCTCTCTAGGTTTTTGGGTCATTTCCAAGGCAGTAAGCTTTTCGTGAAGTATCTCTATCTTATCATCACTTGACTTGTTCGGGATCGTCCTTAGTTTATCCTCCAGGGTTTGTATGCTCTTGGTGAGTATATCTGCCGCTTCCAGTTGCTGACGGTTAGACTTGAGCTCACGATCTGCGGCTGCCATATACTCCTTTATTTCCTTCATCGTTGTTTCCAAGCGTCGGACATCTTTTTCAACGATGGCCATAACCTCTTTGATCTGCACTTGGGGATCTTCAATCTGCAACCACTGCTCCCTTTGACTCGCCAGTTCCTCGTCTCCTTGGGTGCGACATTCGTAGAGTCGATCCATCAAAACATAGCGTGTCCCAAAGCGGAGAAGTCGTTCCTTTGTAAGACTAACGGTGAGCAGAAAGTGGTTCAAGAGTTGAACTCTTTCTGCTGGTCCCATCTCGCGAAGACTTGCACTACACAGAATATGGAACCACTCGCTTCGAACTGTTGTGGCAACAGCTGCTTGATTGCGTATTTCATTTAGAGTTGCGGTCATATCATTCTCTATTCTTTCTGCTGTGGGGTTCGGCTCAATGATCATTCGAGAAAGGTATTTCGGGCCTCCTTCCAGATCACGCGATTCTAGTCTGAAATTCGGAACATACTCAGAAATGTTGCTGTAGTTTATATTTTGTTTACTTGACTCAAAATTTGATAAGTTTTTCTTTTGTTCAAACTGTTTCAAATGTGTGATAATAGGTGCATTATCAGTTGTGGGGATACCAATGCTGACCGCGAGTAGGCAACACATAATTCCAACTATCGCTACCGTATTTGATGAGGCGGCTGCTGATTGCCTCGGGCGCAGATTGTAACGCGGGTTAGTGCTTGGTCTTTCAACATTCTCACTGCAATCTCTGCCGCTTTCGTCCTTTGTTGTCCCCTCGAGTTCTAGTGGAATAAGCAGGTTGATCGGACGCCGTATACATCTTCTCGATGGAAGACGAACCGTCGCTTCCCGTACGACTCCTTGTGGGTTAGGACATAACTTTTCTATGCGACCCATTCTCCATGAGTGACGTGGTTGAGCTTCATCCCAAATTAGAACGAGGTTCCCTTCTCGAGGTAAGTGTACTCCTCCTTTCCTCGTTTTCACGTCCACCTGATGACTTTCGCGAAGCGCTGTTAGATACTGAGTTTGCCATATTCTCCATGCCCGCTCCGTTAAGTTCACTGAACTTTGCAGCGCTTGGATTGTCTGTTGTTTCGTTCTAAATGCCGGAATTTCCTCTGATGGTAAGTAGGAGGGGTCCTCGATGTCTTCTTTGCTGGTTTCTAACGGGAAGTAAACCTGTAAATGGTTTTGCAAAAAATCAATTGGTCTTAGAATGCTCTCCGGATCTAAACTTGAGTCCGAGTACAACAGTGGGCGAGTGTTAAGAAAAGCTTCGATTTCGACTACAATCGTGAGTAACTCTTCAAACGATGGCGATGACCTTCCTAGCGTTTTGCCCAGGCATGATTTTACGGACTTGATGAGCCTTTCATAAAACCCGCCTTGCCAGGGCGCGTAAGGAGTTATGTGTCTCCATTTTATCTCCCTGTTGCCTAATTCTCGAGCTATGGCAGGGTCGATCTGAGCTCTTTCTGCCCTTTCCCGCAGGATCTCTTCACCTAGTAGGAATGTTGGGGCGTTGTCACTTGTTATTGAGCTGGGGATACCCCTTCTTCCGAAGAATCGTCTGAGCATGTGTAGGAAAGATGTCGTTGAAGAGTCAGAAACGAGATCTAGGTGGATCAGCCGTGTGACCATACAAGTGATTATACATCCGAAGCATTTTGTTTTTTCCCCCGTGGAGCTGCTTACATAGAGGGGTCCGAAATAGTCTAACCCGACATGTTCGAAAGGCCTACTCTGGATGACTCTTTCAGGCGGAAGGTCGCTCTGATGGGGGTACTTGAACGGTAAGTTGTTGAGTCGTTGACACTTGAGGCATGCTCTCACTTGTCTAATGACTTGAGATCGTAACTGCGGTATCCAGAATGTTTGACGAATTGTTGCCATGGTGTGATTGACTCCTGGATGTGTTCCTTGGTGGCATTCTGCCACTATGATCCTGGCAAGAAACGATTTTTGAAGTATGAGGATTGGATACTTGGCCGATGGGCTTAAAGCACTTGTGCCCATTCTGCCGTAGCACCTAAGGATCCCTTCGCTATCCTTCCTCACCCTTAGGTGACCTAGTTTTTTGAGGATTTCTGGTGTGATTTCTGTCTTCTGATGATGTCGAATTAACACCTTTCCAGCTTCTTTTATTTCTTCCCCCGTAAGAGGTATTGACGATGTCTCGGTTGAGGATCTCCACTCGCATGATGGTGTGACCTGTTGAGATCTCTCACTTCGAGGGTTGATTGCCCTGATGAATCGTAGGACATAGGCCAGAATGCGTTTTGCTTGAGTTAACGTCTCCGCTTGTTTGGGCGTCACCAGATAAATGTCAGATTTATCTTTATCCATCTTTTGGTTGCTGGTTGCTAGGAAGACGCTTTCGTGCTCATTTTCATTTGTCCACTCCAACTGGAACTTCTCTTCTTTTTTCGTCCAGTTGTACTCTTGCTCTTTTAGGAACAAAGGTCCATTCCACCATTGGTGAGCACCAAATTCGCCCTTCTTGAGCCCTCTTGTGGCGCAGTCGGCTGGATTCTGTGCTGAGTTCACATGATTGAAATAGACATCAGGTTCCAGCGATTTTAGATGTTCCACAATCTTCCTTATTTCGTTGAGTCGGTTGGTTACCATAACACTTCTTTCTGCGGTTTGATTCTTCAACCATTTTAGCACGATTTCCGAATCGGAAAAAACATAAATTCGCTTAATCCGAATCATCGATCGGAGCTCCCTTATAACTGCTTCTGTTAGACGAAATGCCATTGTGACAGCGTTCAGCTCCATCTTTGGCATTGTCATTGCCTGCCTAAGTGATGGCAGCCTTTCACGTGCCATCAGAAGTTGACTTGATTGAGAGTTGCACAAATAAATACATGCAGCCATTGATTCGGAGCTAGCATCAGCGAATGTCGCGACAAGATGATTACTTGAACTTACACCAACGACTCGCGAAATTGTTTTCTTAAATCCCGTGATATCCGTGATGATTCTGAACCATTCTTCTTTGTGGCTTTCTGAGAGCATGCTATCCCAATCGTAACCCTCTTTCCATAAAGACTGGAGAAATCGTTTGGCATTATGCGTCAACGGAATTAGCCATCCGAGTGGGTCGTAAATCGACGCTACCGCTCGAGCTACCGTTCGTTTAGAAACGTAAGAATTTTCTGCGATTGAACAGCTAACTTGAAACGAATCGTTTTGAGAATCCCATTGTATTCCAAGTATTTTAGGACACCGATCTGCTGATCGGTCCTTTCCATCCATCACTTGCATGAGCTCTTGGTCGTTAGAAACAAATTCTCTAAGATTCATGCTCAACTCACTGAACATTTTCTTGCACTTGAGGTACTTGTGCTTTGCTTCAGTATGAGTTTCTGCTGTCAGTGAAACGTTATCAACATAAAGGTTATTTTTGATCTCACCAACTAAGTCACGTTCACTTGAGTACGTGTCCAGATGGTAATAGGTCGTGGCCGCTAAGAGAAAGGGGGAAGCTGTTAGCCCAAAGGCCACTCTCGTGAATCTAAGACTTCTGATGTTGTCGGATTCAGGAGGTTGTTGGTAATCCCACAGCCAAAGGCATCTTGTGGCATCCCGTTCGCTTTCGTGAAGTCTGACCTGTAAAAAGGCCTTTTCCACATCTGCGATGAGTCCTATTTTCCCTATCCTGAACCGAAGGAGAACTCCAAAAAGTTGAGGGAGTATCACGGGACCTCTATGCAAGACTTCATTCAACGATGGACATCCTCGGTAATGCGCTGAGGCGTCAAAAACTATACGAAGCTTTGTTGTTGATTTGTTTGGTGTCACCACTGCCTGGTGGGGGAGGTAGTGTATCCTTCTTTCTGGCGGTGGCTTACTTTTGGGTACGTCCTCGAGAATGTTCAGCAGAATTTGCTCCTGGAAAACCGCGTCGTAGCGTTGTAGGAGATTCTGGTCCTTTTGCATTGAGCACCAGATACTCTCAAGGCGGCGTATGGCTATGGAATAGTTATCTGGTAACACCATAAGAGCGTCTTTCCATGGAAGCCTTACGTAATAACCGTCACTTCTGCGCTCCACGGTGCGGTTGAAATTGTCCCAGACTTCCTTATCTTGACGATCTTTTTCTTCATTCTCTGAGTTCCCATATTCGTGTATGCCTGCTGTTTCCAATTGCCAATTCTTTTCCCATTTGCTCTCATCATCGTCGTCTGGGGGTTCGTCATCTTCGTGGATCATGTTTATTTGCGGATCAAAGGACCAATACTTGTCCCACTGAGTGAGTCCTTCATAGTCGTTACTAAGACCTAAATGAAAAATGTGTTGTGACGATTTCATCTGCCCTGCCAAAATATTGCCCAGGGTGGTTGGCCAAACATAAAGACCTGATGGGAGTTGGACTGGAGAACAGTTTCGTTTAAGAAACTGCCATGCCTGGTCGCATCCCAGTAGAATACTTGGCTTCACCTGTTGTCCATGTGGTTTTAATACAGGTGCCATGTCAGTGGAACGGAGCGTTTCTTCGTCGACTTTCAGTAAAGGTGGGAGAGCAAAATTTTTTGTGAAGATGTCACTGGTTAGTAGATCCAGCATGTGGAGCTGTCCATCACTATCCCACGATGGCAGCTGAACTCTTCGTGATTGCTTCTTTTGCACTTCTGATGAGCCGAACGTATAGTAGCATAACTCCTTTTCCTCAATTATTGGCAGGCATAGCTCTTCAGCCAGGGCACTTTCAATAAAAGACATTTCAGCTCCTGTATCAATTAGCGCTTGCACTTTTTGAAGCTTTTTGCTACTTGGATTCACCACAGAGATTTCTCCCATAGGAAGGAACGTTTTGCGGGGTTCGAAACGATCGCTTTCTGGTTGTATGGCCAAGATTATCCCTTCATTCTGACTGGGCTCTTCTACATTTGTCTCTGTATTTGGGTTTTTATTCGTCACCAGATTCACATTCGTTGGTGTCTTTGGTAGTTTTTTCCCAGCTCTTTTATCCGGCCGTTCTGGCTGCGTTTGGGTTTTCGAATGTGCACCGACTTTACAGGGCTGTGCGGAGAATGCCTTCTGATTAGCTATAGACTTAAAACAGCATGAAGTGTGATGTAAGCCCTTGCAGCGGAAGCACGGTTGTCTTTTGCAGTCAGTTGTTGCATGTTCCGCTGATGCGCAAAGTAGACACAAACCCTTTTCTCGCAGATACTGTGCCCGTTCTTGCGGTGTTCTCAAATTTCCGCAAGCTGCTGGTTTGTGGTCCCCTTTGCAATACATGCATGGAAACATTCGATTTTTGCGGTACTGAGTTGTTTCCCGCTCGTCTGCACTGCGAAGAGGTATTTTTGCCTCTTTATCTAGATAGGCGTGTATCATTTCTTCTCCTGAAAGTACCTCTTCCATCAGGTCGAAAAGACCTTGCATCGAAAATGGTTGTTGATTTGATGAGAGCGACCTCTTTTTGAGGAGGACTTTTCGCTGAAGTTCCTCGGGGAATTTCGATAAGACCTTCTTGATCATCCATTGGCCATCGACTTGTTCCCCTTTCTTTCTCAGCTGTTCGATGATTACTTGCATTTGTTCCATGAGCGAACGTTGATCCTTGAGAGATTGGCTTCGTAAATGGAACTTTTCCAATCTATCGATCAACTTCTGTATTAGCTCTTCTCCTGAGCCATACCGG
Organism: Haemonchus contortus; assembly: GCA_000469685.2. Classification (NCBI taxonomy): domain Eukaryota; kingdom Metazoa; phylum Nematoda; class Chromadorea; order Rhabditida; family Trichostrongylidae; genus Haemonchus; species Haemonchus contortus. Next base: position 29,890,634 of record LS997562.1, on the reverse strand, counting down.
GTATGCAAAAATTCTATGGCTTTTGTGTAATTGTCCTTTGTCACTTGGAACTTGCGTACAGATTCCTTGGCTTCTCCCTGAAGCGCGTCTAAGAGATAATTGAACTTGAATAGTTCAGGAAGTTCTTGCGAGTGCACGTTTGCGTTAAACAGCTCCCAAAAATTCTCCCAGTCCCAAATGTTCCCCTTGAATTTTGGTATGGGTAGGGTTGGAAGTTCAACCTTTCGGGGCATAGCGGCTTGAGCATGAGTCTCCGACGTTGCCTGTGGCATGTTTTCTCTTGGTTCCATGCTTTCGGCTGACTTGATTGCTCTTATTCTGGCTCTAAGGAGCATCACATATTCAACGGCTGTGGCTATGCAGTCTTCGGCACGAACTGAGTACCTCTCGGTTTCGTTTGGGTCCGAGTCTGGTAGAGAGGAAGAGTCTCGTAATGAGAGAAACTTCTCCAATGTCGCCTCAACTTGACTGATCCATGAGTCGACTGCTCCGACTGCCTCTTCCAGCCTTCTCAAATGCTCCTTGTTCACGTCTGCTGAGCCGTCTCCCGATTCCGGTTGTAGAAACTCTAGTCTTTCTTCTTTGAAAGACTCTATTGTTTGTAGTAACTTGTTCCCGAAGCGGGTGAGGAGTCGCCTTGCTGTAGATAGCTGCGCGCTCATCTCTGCACTTGAAACTACTACGCCGTTTTATATTAACGTGACTCGACTTGGTTTAGAACTTTAGCTATTTGCCTACTGAATGATTGGGTTATTTTTCGGTAGGTTTCACTTGATAGTTTACTGTTTACTTGATAGTTTACTATTTACTTGATAGCTTACTATTTACTTGATGACTTGACTTCATAAAGAATTCAATTATTATTCACTTGATACCTTTACTTGAAAAGGAATTCAATCGATAAGCAGATTAAATTCCTGACCTGAGTTCCTGATTGAATTGCCGATGTACCAAATCTCGCTGGTACTGCGCCCTTTCCCCCGTGGAGCTGCTGGCGTGGATTGCACTTTATATACCCAATACGATCGATTTGCGCGGGAAGACGTCGTGTCACTTGAATCATGGCCAAGACGATCGATTTCGCGCGGGAAGGCGTCGTGCACTTGACCTATCTGAACTACCAATATAGATAACTAAAACAGAGACACTTGGATTTAATATAAGGAAAAGGTCTTCAAACCTGGCATATTCATGGTCGCGTTCGCGACATATCGATAGGCGAGTTTCAGATTGGTTAAAAGAACCAGTCAGTTGTTCCATTAAACTATTGCTATTGATAAAAAGTAAGTTAAATGCCCTTATAAGCGGCTTCTATTGGGGTAAGTCATATACCATGTAATTAAGCGCATAAGCATTACTGCTCTTTGGAATGGTTGCACACATTCAAGGGCATTCAAGAAATGAGCAGTGAGATCAACAATTGCCGAGTTCAACTATCCTGACTTTTAGTTATATTCTAAGCCCCTAATGAAATTGAATTTCTTCTATCCTCCTAATTCTAATCATTAAATCCGGGCTTCCTGCGCTGAATGGTTAGAAAGTTACATTGTGGTGGCACCAAGTAAGTAGGCTGATTGTGACTGTTTCAGGAACGTCTACTGCACGTACTACCGTGAAACTAATGAAATCACTTGCGGGTAACAACTTTTCTTTCATCAGTTTTCATCAAAATACTCTACTGGACTACTTCAGCATTGTCACCTGCGCCACAGAAGTGCCACCGAATGCCGATCTCGAGAAGGAAGGACTCGATGTGAAACTTCCTCGAGGATGGTGAGAGATATCATGGTTGACTCGATATTTAGCCTCGATGGTGACTGCTATTAAACAGGTGCTGGTGAAAGCCAACCCTTGTTGTATCTCAGGTTAAAATAGCCCGTAATTAGAACATAATCGCTTCAAAGGTTCCTTCGAAAGATGATATGAAAATGACCTCAACCTCGCAATCCATTATGTTATCGATACTGATCATAGGAATATTCGTCAATGGACGATTACTTCCAAATGTTTTCGCCCGCATTCTCCATTCTCCGTTCCCACTGTTCGCCTTCGTTGGTTATCACTAGTCTTTTCGCATTACCACTGTTGGCAAAGCAGATATGGTGTAGTGTCAAGTGGCGCACCATCACGCATGCATGCTTTGGGATCGGATCCCCGATCCCAACCAAACGTTCCATCGATCCAGGGTCGGTCACTTGACTCCAGACTCCTCTGGGACGATGAAAGCTAAGACGTGAACAGTGGCAGGTCACCGCAAGTCATTGTATGACCAACATAACCATTCAAACGTCAGTACGATTCTGAATGAATGTCGATACGAGGCGCATCTCAATAATAAGTTTGAGAAACGCCTACAACTTCACCCTCAACTTTACCACTGTTTGCACTGCTATGTCAGTGTTTGTCTCGAAAAGGCCAAGTTAACCGGAGACTATAACGCCTTGCCGGGTAACTAACTGCTCGGAATAGCTAGTAAAGTAAAGAACGGTCTTTTGAAACTATCAGAAACGCCACTGCATCATGCGGAAGTCGGGTTTTTACCATTTCGAATAGAACAGACTTGGATACGCTATGGAATTGCGCTGTTGGTTGAGTATTTTGATAAAATTGGATCATGTTCAGGTACCGTATCGGTGTGCAAACGATTCGCAATGATCACTCATGGTTTCACCTCTATCGAAGACGAGCCACAGGGACAGGATATTGGGATTTTTACACAAATATTCCTGAACGAAACTGCATTGGGTACTTTTCAATATTAGCCAAAACAGCAGACGGTCAAGTTGATCCATTCGATTTCATTTCATTCAGTCCCAAGTTAAGGTCTTTTTTGATTATGAAAGTCGTGACCAACACACAAAAGACCTGAGGATATTTTAGCCATTTTGCTTTGAAGCTATATTTTATATCTAGATGGTTGAAATGTACTATTCCAATTAACGAAAATACTTAGGGGATTTGGACTTCATGCGGGGAAAAATATGGCAGCGACGGTGACCGTGAAGGATCCCAACTGCTTTTCGAAGCTCGCTGATCAGGTTATTGACGTTCATTTCCTTTCCTTTGCTTTCCAGCAATGTTTGCGGTAACTCTTAGATGAGGTTCTAGATCGAAAAGAAATCGACAATCGAGAAGTTTGACGTACATCAATGCCGGAACTGCATATTCCACAGTTGCTGGCTTGGTACTCGGATATTACCTGCAGCTCGACAGTACACCACCAATCTAAGAAGTTACTGAATCATCGTTCTTTTCAAGGAATTGATTATCAGAATAAGGCAGCAATTGTTCTATCTTTCGCTGATAGTGACTATCGTTTGTACACAATGAAGACTGATTCACATGAAATTTCACCACTCACGGGTCACTTAAACTAATGCTAATGAAATGAGCACAGTGGCCGGGTAGCACAAGCACGGGTTCAAGTCCCGTCCGATGCCGAAGTTTTGTCCATGAATCACCAACTTTGTGAGTCAAGCTATAAATCTATCCCCACCTATCATTCCTCCATCGGCACTGAACATTACTTAGGGTAGAAAAACGAACCCTTGGAAATCGTTTCAAAACGAAATATCAATAAGAAAAGATTTCGAGTTGCTTATGCAGTCATGTATCTCGAGAAATGTCTTTAGTCAACATGTGGTTGTTAGGTTGCTCTGAGCTGTGTGTCGTTTTCGACGCCAATCCTCTTTAATATTAGCGAACTTGTTTCATGCATAACAAATATACCAAATAATGCCAAAATAATGACCAGTATCTGCATCAGAGCTAGAATTGGGAATGATACTGCCAACTGATGAACTAAGCTCAGCTCGGAAAAACAATCAGAGTATTCTCTTTTTGATAAATAACCGATCACCTCAACCGGGATAGAAGGACACCGGACAAAAGAAGCGGAAATGGCGACTATGCACTGCATGGTGGCCAACAACAACACCCTGATTTTGCTGGCCCATATGGCGCTTCACTCTGAGGGAAAAAAGGAAAAAACGAGAAGCGGATATGTCGTAAAACGCAGCGTTCTATATAAACAATCACCTCAAGAAATAAAATAATCAACTACCGCTCAAGTTTCTCACAATGGAGAATGACAACATGTACAAAGTGAGGACCTATTGCGGTCGAACACCTCCCCGCATTGTGACCAACTCCTCCGAGCTCGTCGGATGGATAGCAACGCACGCGTCGAACTGCGCTTTTGTAGCACCCATGTTCACCGCTACAGCGAATCCTTGGAGCATTTCATCAGCGCCACCTCCCAGCACGTGAACACCAACAACCTGAAATCGGAAATCGATATCGGATCGCTGACAAAACTGTATCAAAATTGGTAATTCTCGAACTAAATCCACCAAAAATTTGATCTAAATAGGATCTGTGAATAGGTTACACAACTATCCACGTCATCACTCGAGAAAAACAGAGAGCACGGGCTGTTTTTCTAGCGTATTTGTGGCTCGACCTCTACATCAACAAAGGCCCCTTAACTCTTGTGAGGTGCAATGCTAATCAGTTTCCAACCTTCTGCTGGTGAAACTTTAGTCAAATTATTTGCCAGCAATAAACCAAAGTTTCAGGTGGTTCTTCAAGTTATAGGCCGCCCCTAGAGAATCAAATGACTTCAAGTTGGTAGTCGTCAATCACCCGTATTAAATGCTCTATCTTAGCGTAAAAGCAAGAAATGTTTACGTCCGACGATCTCTATTTATAAAGCTAGTTAAAAGAGCTACCTTCTCATCAGGACCCGCACAAACAAGCTTCATCACGCATGGCTCCTTATGCTTCGTCACGGCATGATACATTGGATTGAACTTCGATTTATACAGCATGACCTGATCTTTTCCATATCTTTCAACCGCTTCGGCTGCAAATACGAAAATCCCGCAGTTCCTAATTTTAAGAGTAAACTCGCTAACAGCATTCTGATCAGATCACAGAATGCAATCGAGAAGCGAGACCAACCTTCAGTCAGCCCAACGGTACCAACTAGTGGATGACTGAAAACAACGGTAGCGATATTCTCATAAGGGAGGTAGTTCGATGACTCGTTATTGAATAGGCGATGAGAAAGGCGGCGGCCAGCAGCTATGGCCACTATAAAGATTACATTTTTTTAAATATAACAAAAATATTTACTAGAATTACTTGATCGCGATATTAAAGAAGAGTCAACAGAACACATAACTTCAAGGCTTTTTCGAAAATTTTCACGTAAAAAAGTGACAAGCGAATACCTGGAGTAAGGAGAAACTTTCCAGCGGCATCTCCAACGCACATAATGGATGGATTAGTGGTGTTTTGGAATTTGTCAACAATTATATGACCTTTCGAGTCAGTTTTTACACCGACCTAGAGGATATTTTTATTTTCCTGCTGTTTCAAATAACAAAAGCATTTAGCGCTACCTTATGAAGATTCAATTTCTTTGTGCACGGAGTTCTCCCAATTGCCCATATCAATGTTTCCACTTCGTCAATAACACCGGTATTTGTATGAATAGTCAGAAGCCCGTCAGAGCGTTTCTCAACGCTTTTTACCTAAATACTGTGAAATAATCTGTGAAAGTACTTTATAACAAGCTTAAGTGCGAGAAGAGCAAGTGAAGGAATGTGGAAGCTCCTTTCTCCCTGCAACTATCTCTGAGCCGCTGTTTCTGTTCGAGAGGTGAACAACTGATGGGCGACTTCACTAGAGCTCACTGGGTATTTACGCAAAAAGAATGACAAATGATAACGAGTGCGAAGAAGAGGTAAAAGAATGATGTCATATAAAAATATGTTGTTTGGAAAATCTGCGTATACAATGCCCACCTATGAGAGTGAAGCAATGAAGGAATAGCGTTACTGCCGAGGCGGTGCAACATAACAGTAGAAGTAAAGCAATGAATGAAGAGCAAATAATTACTATAAGAAATGTTGATCATATTGAAGTGAAGGAACGTCGTTTACTCCTACTTCCTCACGGAAAGGAGCAGAGGAGGAGAGGCCTGTGTCAGACTGATGGGACTGATTATGAGGAGAAATGTACAGTCGAATATAATAATTGCTGAGCGAGGGTACTTCCTTTATGAGGTTCAATGCACCTCACGAAAGTATTCCTGCTTTCGTTCTAGGCATTCTAAAGTTCCAGTCATTTTTCTATGAACAAAAGAGGCATCGAATCAGGCCATGCCAGGTATCCAGAAGAATTACTGTGAACCTGTTGTTCGATGATTTCTTTATCTACCCAAAATTAGCCACAAACCCGCTGGGTAAGCTAGGGTGAACGAAAAAATGAGGATCAAAAATATTGATCAACGTATGACCTATGAACACATGTCCAAAAATCGTCCAAAAAAAAGGAAGAAAAAAACGTACGAAAGCTCAACAAAAAATACCCACCTGAGTGTTTTTATGGATATTTACAGGCCCATTATCCATTGCCTCTGTTAAGGAGGTGCTGAGAGTTTCGTCAAATGTGCGCAGCACCTAAAATACTGAGCATTTAGTTTATAAATCCATTTTCTCCGTCTCGTAGATTAATATTCCACTTATATACCTTATCATATCTAATCAGAAGATGAGTGTCTGATCCTAAATTAGCCAGAACTCCAGCAAGTTCTACAGCTATGTAACCAGCTCCGACCACTACAGTTTTCCTGTAAGTAGTTCGAAAATATGGTTTGAACTTCTCAGATGGCAACTAAAAACATCAAAAAAAGTAAATCAGACAGAATACCGATTGAGAAGTACTGTGAGATCGAACATTAAACAAACAAGAATCAAGCTCTAAGCTCTAGGAACACCATTGATGAAAACCCACTTCGGAAGCTTAGTGAGCTCAAAAAATCCATCGCTGTCTGTACCAAACTCAGCACCGGGAATATTTGGAATGGTCGGATAGCCTGCAGATAAAGAAAAGGGAAAGTATCTGGTGAGCATACCAACAAGTTAAAGAACTTCGAGTTAAAGGAACACCAATATTTTCTTGAAGAACAATTCTTCTCTAATACAAGTCGAGCTGGATAAACTTTTACCTCCTACTGCGATAAGAGTGTACTTTCCCTTGTACTTCTGGCCATTAACTTCTATGCTTCCGTCATCGGTGAATGTTCCGAAGCCTCGAATAAGTTCCACCTTAGACTGAAAGGACGATCATCACTTCTTAGCCAATTCATGGTAGGAGTGGACTTCTTTTAAAAATAGTGAATCGATCAGATAAAAAGTAAGAATTAGAGTAAAGAACCCTTACTCCATTTAAATTATTTTCGTAAATACCGTTTAGACGCCGAATATAAGCGTCACGCGACTCCTTTATAACACTGAAAGCAAAATCGTGAGTACCGGGCAAAAAAGTGATATATTGTGATGGGCAAATCAGTAATAACCTCCAATCGAAGTTGTTCAAAGTGACGTCGAACCCATAGTCAGCATGATCACGTAAAAATTCCGCGTGCATAGAGCAATTGTACATCACTTTTTTCGGTACACAACCAACGTTTACCTCAAATTATACGGAGATATCCTGTGAAAGCATAACAGGACAATTCAGAAATTCATAATACTATTCGCTTTCCTATAAATCGAAACTCAAAAACAAAAAAGAAACGAAAACCTCTTACACACGTCCCCCCAAGCCGACTATTTTCGATGAGCCCAACTGAGACTCCAAATTCTCGAGCACGACGAGCCGATGCTATTCCTCCAGAACCACCGCCAATGACGAGGTAGTCGTACTCCTTTACTGCTGCCATTTTTCTGAAATATACGATTCACAATATCTTGAGTGGTCTTTAGGTTTATAGAACATTTACAAACACTGATCACTTGAAAATTGAACAAAAAGCTTATTTAGCACATGAGATTGAAAAACTCCATTTCCAAAAAAAAATGTATTCCACTCAGCTAATGTTGACTATCAGAAGATCAGTTTACATTCAAAAAATTTCGACAAGGTTGCTGAATGAAACGCAAAGAAGCACAGCGATCCCAATAGGGGAAATGATGCACCCACTGCTGTGAAGGCGCCCAAAACATTCAGTGGGAAAATGATGAGTCTAGGTGGCAACTTTGGCTAATTGAGTTTCACTAGAAGACTTTTCATATGAATTTGGGTATTAATAGGTACCATTTCCACAAGAAACTTGAGTGGCAAAAAAATTGAAAAAGCGGGACTAAAAAACGATGATTTGATGGTTCAAAATAGGTCAGCAATAAGCAGAGGAAAAAGAATGATGAGCTGAAAATTTTCAGGAAAGGGGATGGATTTCAAGAAATCGTGATTTCGTTGATTTTAGCAACCATTTAACGGTTGATGTGGGCAAAAAAGACGCAGAGCTCGTCAGCAAAGAACAGAAATGATGACATTGCGTCGGCGAAAACGACCTGATCTTTGGTCAATAAGCGCACGCTTTGATAGCGAGCGGACCGAACCGATGCATCGAAATAATCCAAATGTAGACGGCAAAGATGAGGTCAGTGACGGAACGAATCTTCGCCTAATAACCTATTTTTCTTGCAACTAATTCATCTTCGAGTGGGGTGGTGTAGTGGCAAAGGCGCCCTATCTCACACGTACGGTCACGGGTTCGAATCCCGGCTCGACATCCGAACAGGCCAACTGAGCCTTCCATCCCTCCAGAGTCGGTTGATCGGTACCAGACTCGTCTGAGAGGATAAAAGCACTGGCTTGCAAATTGGCCGGCTACCGTAAGTGTTGTATAGGCCACATGAGCATTCAATACGCCACTACGATCCTTGAATGGATGGGCGCATCCCTCAGACGGTATTGATTAACGCCCCGAGACTTTTTCCTTTGTCCTTTTCAACTCATCTTCATTGCTACAACTGGAGTCCCCAAGAACAGGCTTACTGCATTTCGAGAAGGGCAAGAAGGGCTTGCTAACATAGCTCCTGTGAGAACATTAAGTACATTAAGATAGGATACTACAATCACTAAAACAATGTGGATAAATTCGCTCTTTGTTGCGCTTATTCCTTGGAAACCCTTATCACCCGCATTACACACCCGCATTACATGTTGTCATGATGCACCCACCATACGTTAAAAAAATGGCACCAAGACAGATGGATACAGATCTTCCCAAAGTTGATTTGCCGTTCTGCGTCCCGGCAAATGCCACGCGTGGACATTTTGCGCTCTGATGTAACGGTACTCCCAACCCACTCTCCCTCATCATTCACCTATCCCTTCCCACTTTCGTAAAAAACGAAGAAGAGGATTGTTTGTCGACTGTCGTATGTCCCCATTATTGCCCTTTTCTTATCATGGGCGGTGTGAGCCGAAAAAAATAAGGTAAGCTTCATATCATCGTTGGAGAGTCTTATCTAGAACAGTCACACTGTCTACATAGGGGTACTCCACTTCACATCACAGTAACGAAAAACCAACCTCACAAAGTTCAGTACCGTACTGCGTGCGGCTATTGGCACCAGCTTAATGATTACCATACCCCAGAAATGAAGAATTTCTCAAACATCCGTCATAGAATAATCATATAATATTGAAAAATGTATAAACGTAGAAGCGTTGTCGAAATAGAAGAGAATGAAGGGAAAAAGCATGCTTCATTACAGCAAGTATCACAGTGATTCAAACAATAACCAGATCGATTAAAGAAAACTGCGCAGAATGATAACTAGATAAATAGATAAAACACCTCCAAGTAACAACGATATATCATGCTATGCATTATTAAACTCAGCAAGGACAAACTTCTATGGGTCAAAACACGTGATTCTCCCATTTGGGGCCGGCCGTAAAGAAGCGTAACAGTAACCATTTAAAAAACCACAAATCGTCCAATAAGAAGTATGATTCCGAAGATTCCTAACGATACTGCTACTTTGAAAAAAGTGGACCTGAAAACGTGAATTGTAGCAAAAAATTCACTGAGTTTACAAAACAAGCTAAAGACGCAACCTCCTGTTCAGGGCCTTGGCGTCCTCCCTGTACTTCTTACTCATACCGGATAAATCGGAGGCCTTCGCTTCGAGAACTTAAATTCAATTTATTAATCACATTTTGAAAAAATAATAAAGTTGCCAAGTTGATGAAAATGCGCTCGAAACGTACTATTTAACGCTTCTCCGCGATGAATCACATCTTCAATATTGCTAACCATAATGCGAGCAACATCCTGCAACTCATTCGACACAGCAGACATGGCGTACCTTCAATGGCAAAGCACTCCGTTCGATTGCTTATGAGATAAATTTCAAGTTTTCTTAAGTTTTCAATGTAGAATGTTGAAACCAATAGTTATCTTCCTTGTCAGTGACTAGTAGGAATATAGCATACCATAAGCTCAGATAGGCTAACTCATTCTTTCCATTACCTCAGTGGGGTAAATAAAGCACATTGATTTCTGAATAAAACACCAAGTATAAAAAACCTATGCTGACCAATCAAGTTAAAGAAGGAGAAAAGCAATGGACAATATCAAGCAGCTACAGTTGAAATATTACAGAAAAAAAGAAAAGTAAAACGAAGCGAGTAAGAAGAGGGAAAAGCATACAGATTACTACTTACCTGTTCCTGTCAACATATTTCTTTTTAGCCTGCTGTATGTACTGGTCTGAAAAATTAACAATTCTTATAAACAAGTAAACCAGAAATGATAATGAGAAAAAGCCAAAAAGTTTTTAGAAAACTCATACATACCGAACTCGAGAAAATGGTACGGCCGAGCCACTTGGTCAATCCTCGTAGCATTCTGATTCAGAAATTCTTGCGAAACATCTTCGAGGTATGCGAAAGCGAGTTTCCGTGGAAAGGCATGTTGACACAAACACAAGCAGCATATGGACTGCTTGATAACATAGCTATAAAACACAAAAAGATCTTTGTTCTTCTAAGGTGGAGCTTCATGAAACAATAAAAAATGAGTCGCCTAGAAATTTCTTTCCTCTTTCCGGAAGTACCACTTCTAATATGTTCAACTCCATCTCTTCCTGCCTCACTGGCATGTTTATTATTATTAACTACACACTGACTTACAATCGGATAAATTTCGGTTTATATCTAAATCAACTATGGGACCAAATGTTGACCACGAGGGAAAGGCTCGGTTAGGGAAGAAATGATTTCAAACACTATGATTTCCTCACATATAGTAGGGTCAAGTTGGTATTTGGTGGTGAATTTGTATACAACTCAGTGCTTCATAGAGGGAGTCTGGCTCAAGTTAACTGATCCCGGAGAATGGCAGGCCTAGTTGGTCTGGATGAGTAACAATGCGGGATTCGATTTCAGAATCACGCGTGTGTGATGGTGCGCCAGTTGCTACTACGCCACCTCCGCCCAAAATTACATTTGCTGAGCACTGTTTAACTCCTCAAAAGGCCACTACATTTATGAATGAGAACTAAATGTGGACATAGTACCGAACCGGGATTAAAAAACGGCAAAAAAACACCCTCCATCTTATACATTACAATTCACCAGGAAAGAGCAGGAACAGTACAAATAGGGATGGGCCAATTTTGGGTATGTCCCCGTTTTCAGAGATCTTTTTTTTGAGAACTAATCTGACATAATCTGTGACCTTCAAAGGAACACTGTTGCAAAAATGTGGCAAATTAGAAAATAAACGGGGAAAAGTACTTCGCAGGTGCGTGCGATATGCCACAGCAAACACTCGGCCACATGATGTATAGAAGGTATAAACATGACCAGTAAACATGCTTCACGAAAGCATAGTAAATTCATAATCATAAAGTTGTATAAGTTATCTCATAATTCCTAGTACTGAGGTACAAAAGTAACGAAGAATGATTCGAAATGGTCATGTTGAGCTGACAAATATTAGGGTCTCAAAGTACAACATAAAACAACAACTCACTGAAACATGTAAGGACCACTCTCGATAGACTGCATTTGTGGAGCGTTGTTCAGCTTTTTAAATAGCATTTTCGCCTGATTCGAATACTTTACAAGATTTGTGTCACCCTAAAAAATGTCTACAGTAGCGAACAACTACCGAAAATGAGCATGTAACACTGCTGCATAAATTGAACGAGTTTTGCGTGACACCTACCTTCTCTTGCTAGATAAATAGCTAGAATTTGCGAGTTTCCGCGCAAGGCCAAAATCCAGTGCGCTCGCTTTCAGTTGTAAGTGATAGTAGAAACAGCGTCGGTCAGAGACTACTGCTAGGAAGTTCTCACTGGCTGGGAATTGTGGAAAGCTATGGAGGAAATGGCAGGATGCCACGCAATGTATTGGATGCCCTTGCAGAGGAAAGATGCAGGGTCACCATCTCAACTTCATTTACGCTTAAACTTTCAGGGCTACTATACAAACTTTAAGCTCTGAATCTTGTTCATGATCTACTACAGTTTATTCATTTATTTCATACACTCGAAGGTGGGCCTAACTTAGAGGACAGAAGTCTTGACCATTAAAATGAAACTGAATGAAAGTCATTTATGAATTTTTAAAATTCATTGGGCGAGCAAAGGGATGGACCTATACCACGTTCGAAAAATGTATCCCGTTAGGGAATGTATGCACTTCCGTCTATACTCAGCAGACACATTGAATTGTTCCGAATTTAGCAGGACTTATTTGGACAATTACTTCGACATGGGGAGGCAATCTACCCACTCAATTATGCAGTAAAGAGGAAACGAAAGAATCGAGTAATACGAAGAAGAATGTGAAGCTTGGTATCATAATGGCTGAAGATGCAAAAAAAAGATAGTTTTTCTGTAAAAAGTAGACAACTATGGGAATATTTGACAGGCTCCGTTTGTTCCCAGTGTAGGCATGCGAGATAGTGACTACTTATTAGATCAGAAAACTAAAATTCAAGTATAGTAGATAAGCTACTCACACCATCACTGCCTTCTATCGAAGTGGCTAAGATCAGACCGTCCTTCACTCTGGCTATTAAGGTGAGCTCCATGAAGAAGGTGTCTGAAGAGGAATGATAAATAAAACAAAGTACCCTAAAATTCCATAGATAAGAGCGGGTGAGCCTACCGGTGAAAAATGAATTGGAAAAAATCGAAATTGAATGCAGTCACCCCTCTAACTTGATGGATGGATAAATTAAACTTCGAAGAAGAAGTTAAGAAGAAGCTCCGCCCCTCAACTCTAAACCCCGCCCACTTAATAAACAATTCATGTAGAAAAACAGCGATCCGTAAAAATCGCAGTTTTTCTACATGAATTGTTTATTAAGTGGGCGGGGTTTAGGGTTGAGGGCGGGACTTCTTCTTAACTTCTTCTTCGAAGTTTAATTTATCCATCCAACAAGTTAGAGGGGTGACTGCATTCAATTTCAATTTTTTCCAATTCATTTTTCACCGGTAGGCTCACCCGCTCTTATTTATGGAATTTTAGGGTAGTATATTGCACAAGACGAAAGACTTAAGACGAAACAGCGTCTCAATATTGTTTCATCTCATTTTCACGCTTATGGAAGGAAATAGAGCGATGGTCACAAAGCGAAAACAGAAAGCAGATAAATGAAACACGTTGCTTAAGTAGCGTGTCAGATTCCACGGAGTTTGTGTAAAAGTGCGTGAGGCAAACCTTACGAATTGCACAAACGTAGCTGCTATCGGACGTGTACCCCGACCCCTTCGATGGAATAGAAGCAGAACCTCATGAACGAAATGTTTTATTCGACAGCATCACATTCTTTGGCATAACATTCAGCGCCACAGTCTGAGAATCGTATTTAAGTACAAGTAAGGTCGGCTACCCCTCTGTTTCTGCACTCACGATGGAAAAAAGCGGTGCCTCCTCCCCCCTCCCAATTACATATTCAGGTGAAAATGTAGTTTGGGGTGCCAGGTACTTCTGTGCTCTGCGTCTCTTCATTTCTTACCCCATCTAATCATCCCACCCATCCCGGAGCTCCTCCCTTTTTGAAAGTTAGGGAAGGAGCTCCGTGGTGGGTGAACCAGTTGGATGTTCAATTCTTACCCCATCCCAGCTTTTTGCAAGAGCTAATCATCTTTCCCACCCCGGAGCTCCTCCCCTAACTTTTAGAAGGGGAAGAAATCATCTCTGCGATCTCTATGCATTCTGCCGTCGCTGTCAGAGACGGAGCGAACGAAAGGGCACTCCCCCCCCCCCCCCCCAACCCCCAACTACATTTTCCCTCCATATTCGCGTGAAACCCAAAGCAATGAAAATCATGAACTAAACTGAGACATTTGAAAAACAAAGGTGAGAATGACAAGAAAAATGAAAACCAAATAGGGAGCAGATCTCATTGATGGGCCATTATAAGGATAAGATAAGAATACTAAAACTAACGAAAGATCTTGGACGCTTACTTTTTCTTGTTCATTTTGGAATACTCGGATCCATAACGTAGAATGAAGAAGCACTGGAGACGTGCAGTTGTACTGGTTAGGTTCAGTGAATTCAATGCAATTTAGCCTTTTCAATCCCTTCTGGGGGATGTACCCACGCAGTCGTCTTCTTTTCAGAATCGTAGTGGCGTAATGAATGCGTATGCGGCCTATCCAAGAAATACGGTGACCAGATTACGTACGAGTCAATGCTACTATCGCCGTACAATTCTTCATCGAAGCGATCACACATCAAATCCCGGCAAGGAGAACTGAAGGAACGGCATATCCATCCTGCATAAGATGGTGGATAGGCAGGTAAACGCGGCTGTCGAAGAGATGGGGGTAGAGGTCTAGAGACGTTTCCTTTGCCCTACGAGATACGGTAACTGTTCCGTCAGGACGTCTTGTGGATGGTGGAGCTCCGTCGGACTTCGCAAATGTTCTTCCCAGCCTCGGCGGTCTGGGCAAGAACTGTTTCTCTTCTCTCTGCTAGATCTCCCTTTATCGCTTCTCTGCGTTACCTCGCAAGTTCGAACGCATGCTGATTATTGCCTCTGGCTCACGCGATTTTACTCTGGCGTATCAGCTTAAACGTCTTCGAAGTGAGAGGTCTCCTGACTACCTGTAGACTCTGTTTCCTAGCATTGTCGTGAATATGGGCCGGTTGTATTCTTACTCGATGTTGTCCGCAACGGTATCTTTCCAGAGACTCACAATGAAAGTCGATAGTAAAGCGGTCTCGATGACATGGTCTAGGTGGTCAAAGTTCCTCTTACAAACTCCAGGCAGAAGCTGATCCAGAACAGTTTATATAAGCGTTTCTAACGCCTTCCTGTGACATCTGTTCCAACGCGTGTGACCATGCTCCACGGATTCTACTTCTTCCTACGTACTCGAAGACATCATTTTCGCCATTCCTAACATGTACGCCATGGTTCGCTTCGTTTTGTTAGGATGCTCTGAACCTGAAATGGACCGATGGCCAACTCTTTGTCTGCAAAAACCCTCGCTCAAGCTGGATTCGCTCGATGAGGAACAGAAGTGAACTTAGAGGTCAAATAGGAATCCATCCGTTACGTGGATGAGATATCCTCCGTTCAGCAGCAAAAGTCTGCTACCGATTCTCCGTTCCTGTTTCTGACTTCATCCCACTCATCAATGATCCGTAACTTTTCGCGGAGGTGACGTCGGCCTTCTTAGAGTGCTTGCACTATTATAGCAAATCTACCTTTCTTTGAACGCCCTGATAACCCCTCATAGAGGAATCAGCCAACCCTATCAGGTGGTTACCACCATATCACGTCTACATATCCCTATCCAACCAGACTGTTGAGGGATACTTCATTTTGCTGTTCTGATGAATTCTAATGGAGTTCTACAAGAAAAAAGTTTTGTTCATTCTAATGGCGTTTTAGAAAACAGAACTCGATTGATCGACTGTCGACGCGCTGGAAGACAGCAGGCAAGACGGACTTGACCGTCCGCTGCAAATTGATATCGGATGCTTCGGTCGCCATCTATCGTATCTGAGCACACGGACTGGCGGTTCTGAACATTGGATTTATCGTATTCAATTCGAGGACAAAAGCTGCTTGCCCACAGTAGGCCAATATACGCTAGTATTCTCCTCACCATGGGCTTTAGTGGCTATCCGACCTTCTCCGAACGAAGTAACAAGTTCTATTGTCAACTCATTCATTTGATTGCGCAACTGACTTTTCGAACTGCTGAGATTACTGTTCGGACTGTTCTACATTCATGGTACTAACTTAAGCCAAAACCTCACTCGTTTTGCAGCCCATTATTACTGTCATGGTTTGCATAAAGCTACTGTAATAACTCCTTGGAAACTGTCCGTGTTAGATGTTCATGAGAATTCCCCGTTGGTTGACCGTGAGGTGAAGGTTGTTCTATAGAGCCTGAAGACCGACCAGAACTTTCCATGATACTGCACGACCTATCGATTGTGTTGGTCTCAATTTGGAAACCAGATCCAGTTCCGATAGCGATCTACTTTTTATGGCAACTTGGAAATATCGCTGACTACACATTTGGACAAACCTTTGTTTAACAACATGTGTTCTTTACTGTTCTTGCCTCTCAATGCGGTTCTCAGTGGGCGTGCTGCAGTTCTTGTGTTCGCTCGCTGTAGGATGAAAAACTCCTTATCTCAAGCAACTTATTCATAATGAAGCTTAAGATCGCTCGATGCTGAAGACGGCTTTGTAGATTGTGAGTGGCCCATCGGAAACGGCGATCATGTTATGTTTACTGTTCCTCATTTCGAACGATAATTACTGGTTGTATTTTTTCTATTATTAACTCCACTACTGTGCTTATGATTCATTAGTTTTCCAGATGCATACCTCGACATATATTCACAGTAAATTTTTATTCTTCAGTTTCGTGAACAAACTTGCCATGGTATGCAGTAGTTTTCAGGTTTCTTGGAGCTGTAACCAACATTGTAATACAGTACTTTATTCGGCTAACGTTTCGACCTTTTTGCTTGCGTCCGAGCCTGAAAAGTTAGAGATAAGTGTCATCCATCCTCACATCTTTCAGACCTATGCACTCGTCTTTCTATTCACTTTGGTGACTCAGTTATCTGAGCTTTGCACTTCCGTAAGCCAGTACTGCCTTCCGATTCTGGATAGAATAGGATTTCGGGATGCCTTTGCAACAATTACTTTGTGATTGCATCCTTTCATGCTCTTTTCCGATACTTTCCTCCTCTCGTGCTCCAGCTTCCTTGGATGTTTCTCCCTGTTGGGATGTTAGAAGTGATATTATTTTTGGGCTATGAAATCTATAGATCGTGTTGCTCACCATGAATAATGCAAACCTTCCTTACTCAGAGCAATATTTCCTTTGAAATCGATTTATATAAATTTTCGTAATGTTCATTAGGTAGGGTCTTTGACGTGACACCTGATCTGGAGGCTGTTATATTGCGACTGCGAGACGACACAAATTCATTAAACATTTATTGACACAGCCAATATTTAATAAGGTTGAGAGAAAGTGAGATAAGATAAAAATTGAAGAAAATCCACCAACGCGAGAGGTTGGACACCAGAGAGAGAAGCGGAGAGGATCTACACCCATAAATGAAGTTAGTCACTTAGGATTTCACTGCCATCCAGGAAACCTACGGGGCTCAAAAATCATTTAGGTTCACTCTAAAAGCTCTCACAGTGTTACAGTTGTTGAGAGTCTGGAGACACAGTTAAAAAGGAGAATTAACAAGATCAACACAATTAGTACAAAAATTTACTTGGTGGTTCGTTTCGCCTCTTTCATTCATACGAACCACTTCGTTTTTTGCCAACACCGAGGCTCATCAGTGCATGAGGGCTGGCAAAAAACAGTGTATATTAACGTTAAAAATCATTAAAACAATAAAATTAGATAAAACTAGAAAAACCGCAACAGTCGTGAGGAAACAATACTACGACACAAGAGAAGAAGAAAAAACAAGCGAAGTGAAAAGGATATGTGCTTCGAGGGGGGGGGGGGGGAAGGAGGGAGGCTGTCGTGACGATTGGCGACCTCCCCTGCTCGGGGTCTGCCTTTTATATTTGCCTTTTATACAAGCATTCACCACCTACTCCCTCCTCAGGCTATTTAACATAGAGGTTAACTGCCGCATGATCTCCAGATCGCCCACAAGATACTGTATTGATCCTAATAGGACCTCTTCTTTGGCGTGACCCCTCCTAGGCAGCTCCTAGGTCTGATAGCAAGATAGTGGTATTTATTTACACAAATGTTTAAACACTGACCGCACTTTCAATAAAGGTGACACAACACAAATTATGAGAAATTGGGAATGAAAAATGTACTTAAAGTTTTGGAAATTGTCCCTCGCTATTTTCAAGCAGAATCAACCTTTCATTCATGGTTCTGAACGAGAACGAATCGAATAAAGGTGGAAAACAAGGGAAAAAGTAGCGCAAAATTCAAAATACAACATTTTTTCAATCAATGACGAAGGGTGAAGGACGGATCCTAGGAGAATATAGCCATAAAAGATGACTTTCCCCAAAGACTGTTCTGATGTACCAACCTACTCCATCGCTGAGCGTGCTGCAAACGCTTATCATGTCACTCCTTCGAAAGTGTGCAAATAATTTTCTATTCCCTTCATCGCAGAAGCGCTTATATCTTTCTCCTTTAAACCATGTTCAGAATCATAAACTGCAAAATTTTCGTCAAAAAGAAATATTAAATTTGCGAACTGTTTCATAGGTTCATGAAGGTTTATTGCCAGTGCTTGTTATGGGGCAATACAGAGAGCTTCATCTCGGCTACAAACACAACTTGTACATTTGCAGTCCTCGTTATTCGTGCACGGGTTGCCAACTTCATAAATAGGCATTCCCATATAGTTTCCTCTGAAATTCATCTATCATTCGTAGTAAGACATAAGCTCCGACTTCGAGAAATTACACGTACGCTGAATCATACTCGCATGCCACGAAGGTCATGTCACTACACCACTCTACTGCGCATCCGATCTTGTTGCTCCACTGCCAGACCACCTTAAAATCAGGTATCTTCTTATTAGGCGCCACCATCTTCTAAAAATCCTCGAGTTACCTCCAACGCCACGATTAAAAACTGCCATGGTCATGACGTTATCACCAGGAACACCATTCTGTTGTAGTTCATCAAACCAAAGATCGACACTCTGAAACAGATATCTTCACTGCGAATTGTTACAAAGTTTGTATTTGCTTACCTCGGCTGCAGCTACTGTCTTATTTTGTTTCAAAATGGATGTCATATAAAGGTTTTGTACCCAATTGTTCCTTTCAGAATATGAGTTATGCGCAAATACGCACTTCTTAGCGAAATTCATCGTGTTTTCTTCAATGGCGCAATCGTACTTCTGTAATAAATTGTGCTCTTCTGCATCGGAGACACTCCCTGAAGTCCTCTCATGCAAAGTGCACATGACCCCTTTCTAGCTGCAGTAAGCCTTCCCGTCTTACCACTTTCAACATCCTGGCTGCCTTAGGAGCGTAACCACCAATCTCTTTGGCATTTTTCGCTTCTCCTTTGGCAACGAGTGTTCTAGATAGTCACAGTGATTACAGTGTACTCAAGTGATGTTACTGTTTCACTGGGAAAAACCAACCGATACGCGTTGTGTTTGTTGACGAAGGTCTGTCTTACTTCATCTGACATACCGTTGGTGTCTGGACACATGGCTGAAATTTCATTCTTTTGAAGATCTTCTGCTGAGGAGATAAGCAGTTTATCACAAATTACTTACATGCATGCCCATATGTGCTTAGAAGCGTCTGAAAACATTTATTCAATTATACTTGGTAAGCAAATAACGATCCGTGCAAACTTCTACTCACCAAAAGGGCGACAATGTCAAGTGAATACATGGCTTGCTTGCAGTGGTTGTGAACGTCTGTAATCCACACAGACATCTTTATATATCAGTTATATGATAGTTTTAGCTGTATAAATACTTAAAAATCAAATACGGACGATTGCTCCAGACTATGTCAACTTTCCTTTTATTGTTTTAGCTTTCAAATCACACAATGAAATCGAGAGTATAGTTGGTAACAAAAAAGAAGAACAAATGGGGAGCAATATGTGCTACTAACTACTGGAAAATGGAAGAAACAAAAGTGAAAAAACTGATGTGGAGGTGGCAAGCAAGTGGACTGCTCTAATACTCAACACTAAGCTAATATTAATACTAATACACAGAAATAATAATAATAATAGTAATAATGATAATACACAGAAATATTTTTGGCATGAAAAATCGCTTCGATACTACTCGCTCATGTCAGACAAGTTTTCCATATATCCGGGCCAGCTATTTGGTACCAGACTCGTCCGGTATGATAAAAAAGCCCTGCACTCGAATTCCATCAAGTGTGAGCTTGAAAGTTTATGTGGCCTATCTGTGGGCCTATGAAAGCTATATCGGAATATTGAAATACTTTAGTGCCGTACAAGGTTGTTAAACGTTAGGCCGTTAACTAAATCTATGCCGAGGTTAAAGCAAGAGAGAAGTTGGAAGCTATATCGGAAATTAGCCGATGTTTAGATTGGCTCATCTCTTTCGTAGAAGATTTTTCAGACGCGTAAGGTAGCGACAAGTACGACAGTAGAGCAGCTTTCAGCTATGTGCAAGCTCCGCGAAAGTTTGAAAGAAGATTGATCAACTGAAAACCACAAGTATATCTTATGAGTTTGGTCATTTAAAAAAGCGCTGAAATAGTTTTGTCTGTTATAGATAAGATGTCACGCAGGCCGTTATTGGTGCTCTCGGCTTTGCTGAGAGGTAATAGATTAGTATGAACTTACTTGTCAGAGTATGCTCGCAATGAGGGATGTAGGCAATTTTATTTAAGTGTTAGTACGGGTAGGAATTTGCCATGCTTGTAGAAACATGAAATGACGCTGAAAATCTCAGGCAACTAACTCCTATCTTGGAAGAATTTTACCCTAATGTTTGCGACATTGCTGCTGGTAACATATCAGAAATCAAGAGAAATGGGCCAAATTTGACTTGGCTTCGCTAGAAACGTAGAAGGTAAATTCATTTTAGGCGGCACCGTTATACCGTTGTTGTTTGTTGTTCTGTTGTCTTGTTGTTGCTTGCTTACTTTAGCACTGTTGTCATACTTAATCTCTATGTTTCCCAGAGACTTCTTCATTGATTAGAATATGGATTCGATTTCTATTCATTTCAGTAATCGATACCAGTTTGTCCATTTCATTGTGTGATTTGAAAGCTAAAACAATAAAAGGAAAGTTGACAAAGTCTGGAGCAACGTCCGTATTTGATTTTTAGGTATTTATACAGCTAAAACCATCATATAACTAATATATAAAGGCGTCTGTGTGGATAGCAGACGTTCACAACCACTGCAAACCATGTTTTCACTTGACATTGTCGCCCTTTTGGTGAGTAGAAGTTTGCACGGATCGTTATTTGCTTACGAAGTATAATTGAATAAATGTTTTCAGACGCTTCTAAGCACATATGGGCATGCATGTAAGTAATTTGTGATAAACTGCTTATCTCCTCAGCAGAAGATCTTCAAAAGAATGAAATTTCAGCCATGTGTCCAGACACCAACGGTATGTCAGATGAAGTAAGACAGACCTTCGTCAACAAACACAACGCGTATCGGTTGGTTTTTCCCAGTGAAACAGTAACATCACTTGAGTACACTGTAATCACTGTGACTATCTAGAACACTCGTTGCCAAAGGAGAAGCGAAAAATGCCAAAGAGATTGGTGGTTACGCTCCTAAGGCAGCCAGGATGTTGAAAGTGGTAAGACGGGAAGACTTACTGCAGCTAGAAAGGGGTCATGTGCACTTTGCATGAGAGGACTTCAGGGAGTGTCTCCGATGCAGAAGAGCACAATTTATTACAGAAGTACGATTGCGCCATTGAAGAAAACACGATGAATTTCGCTAAGAAGTGCGAATTTGCGCATAACTCATATTCCGAGAGGAACAATTGGGGACAAAACCTTTATATGACATCCATTTTGAAACAAAATAAGACAGTAGCTGCAGCCGAGGTAAGCAAATACAAACTTTGTAACAATTCGCAGTGAAGATATCTGTTTCAGAGTGTCGATCTTTGGTTTGATGAACTACAACAGAATGGTGTTCCTGGTGATAACGTCATGACCATGGCAGTTTTTAATCGTGGCGTTGGTCATTATACCCAGGTAACTCGAGGATTTTTAGAAGATGGTGGCGCCTAATAAGAAGATACCTGATTTTAAGGTGGTCTGGCAGTGGAGCAACAAGATCGGATGCGCAGTAGAGTGGTGTAGTGACATGACCTTCGTGGCATGCGAGTATGATTCAGCGTACGTGTAATTTCTCGAAGTCGGAGCTTATGTCTTACTACGAATGATAGATGAATTTCAGAGGAAACTATATGGGAATGCCTATTTATGAAGTTGGCAACCCGTGCACGAATAACGAGGACTGCAAATGTACAAGTTGTGTTTGTAGCAGAGATGAAGCTCTCTGTATTGCCCCATAACAAGCACTGGCAATAAACCTTCATGAACCTATGGAACAATTTGCAATTTTTAATCTTTTCTGACGAAACATTTCCAGTTTATGTTCCAGTTTTCTAGTTCACCTCCAAGAGTGAAGGCAAAAGATCGAGTCTTCCAATGGAGGCATATGCACCGACCTACACTGAATACCATTTGCAATGCCCTGTTAGTCCTGTATCCAACTTTGTGTACAGGAATACAGAAAAATATTATTTCTTTCGTAGAAAGAGTAGAGAGCTAGCCGATAACTATAACCTTGTCGGAGAAGGAGGGGAACCCGGCGTCAGCCGCACTAACCGACTGGTAAAAACATAACCTAGAAGTATAATCCTACTTTAGAGGATTGCATTGAACACAAAACATTCTGCCTCTAAAATTAGCTTCCGCTCTGCACGCCACATTGCTTTGGCGTTGAAAATGGAATCAACACTTTTCTGTAGAAGATTTTACAAATTTAGGACTATTAATTTTATTTAAACACACATTGAAAAGATATCAGGAAGATCGTTGAGCACTACGAGTATTAACCATTTTCAGAAAGTTTCCAGTAGAGTTTTCTTACTTCATCAAAGTCTAAAAAAATGAATTATATTCCCTAGTTCATAATATCTCAGGAATTAATGTTGGGAAATGGGATTGACCTCGAAAATCCTATGTTACAAATTTTTTGATTATTTTTTTAGCAATCAATTCATCCTTTAGAGCTCACGGAAGTCGTATAAGGTAGGCGAGGGGAACAAAGAACGGTCGAAATTCTGGCCTTGCAACCGAATCGACCACTGTTTGCTCATCAGCAAACTTCTGACCAATTGAGTGGGTTTTCCGGCAAGGATACCATTTGGAATTTTTGTATGACTGATTTGTTATCATCAGTGAACCTCCCGTCGAACGTAGAGAAGACATTCGGGTTTCCTTCTTTACAGACGAATAACGTAATAATGTTGCGGGGAAGCAGCGATTCTCTCATAGAACAAGGTTGTCAAAGGTTGCGCAAATACTCAGGTCATTAAAGCATCGTAGAAATTTTTTGACGCTTCGAAAAAGATGCTAAGAGAAATGTGTCCCATCTTTATGAAAAATGCACGAGAACGACTGGAAGATGCTCGCTGAAGGTGACGGCCGTATTGCAACGAGTAGATTTCGTATCCCAGCATTTTTCTTCCCAAAAGCGTTTCATTTGTTAGAATGATCAAAAATTAAAAAGGTGAAGCATAGCTGGCGAAGAGGGTCCAAGGATGAAAACTGCATCACTTTCCATCAGTGTTAACTTAGCGTGTCGTTTATCCTGTGGGCTGGCTGCAATCTTCAACTTGTTCTCAGAGGCACGATCACGATTTTTTGTACCAAGCAATCCATCATATTTCAATGATTGGTCGTTCCGACATGAAGGAGTACTGTAAACAACTAGAAGAGTAAGTCTCGCCCAACATTGGGGGAGGGGGGTGGCACTGAGTGGGAAAAAAAGAGAGAGAAATCTCTTAGATCAAAAATTAGAGATGCGTACGTGTCTTCAAGGCCTTAGAACGAAAGCCTTCCGGTAGTTTTCGTAGGAAAGTATTACAAAGAGACTTTTGCAATGACCATAAAGGATTAGCTTCCCAGCCCTATCGGTCCTTTTCTGCTCAGTAAGGTATATAAAAACTACTCACTGCGCTTTCGCAGTTGTCAATGTGGTGTTTTCAGGTACAGCTTTAGGTTTTCTCTTTACAACCAATTGAACCTGTGATTATGGTTATCTATATTTGAGAATATTTCTAATACTGATTTTATCATCTGGTAGCTTTTCATCAGTGCTTGGAAAAAACCCACTTCTCGCCCAGGGTTCCATTTAACTGAACTGAATTTTCGCCCTAAAAGGCAGCATACGGAATAGTCACAAACCTATGAGACTATCTTTACATCAGTATATTACATTACATTTACATTTGAAGCTGTCTGTCAAATTAATTTCCACAAATTTGCTGCTCAAATGAGGGGGTGGTTTTCGAGAAATCGAAATGGTCGAAAGGAAAGGTGCTTGAACTCAATTATTCCGACAAATTTTGGTTAATTTTACTCTGTTCGTTGCCACTTGGCTATTTTCATGCAGATTCAACCTTTCATTCATGGTTCTGAATGAGAACGAATCGAATAAAGGTGAGAAACAAGGGAGAAAATAGCGCGAAATTCAAAGTACAACATTTTTTCAATCAATGACGAAGGGTGAAGGACAGATCCTAGGGGAATATAGCCATAAAAGATGACTTTCCCCAAAGTTCATCCAACTCGTGAGACTTAACATGTATATAGATCTTACCAATCTGGCACGATTGGTTTAATGTGGAACGTTTGCATGGGCAACTCGGGTTCAGCGCAGATGTGCAGCCACTGAAAATCCACGAAGTACAGTTTTGACATTGCACAATTTTCTGAGGCTTCATTTCTCAACGTGCACAAGTGAGTAGTTGCAGGTGGTGTACTATCACTCGTGCATGTTCCGGGGATCGAATCCCAGATCGGTACCCGCCTAGGCCAACCAAGCCTCCCATTGAGCATATGAGTAGGTGTGTTCTCCCTTGAAAATATTGTAAACGAAACGCACTTGTCATAGCAAGGGAAATAAATGGTGAAAGCTTGGGAGAAAAAATTATATAGAGTGAAAGAAACACCAGTTTTTTGGGTTTCTTTGCTTGCTTCTGTTTTCGAAAACTGTTCCGATGTACCAACCTACTCCATCGCTGAGCGTGCTGCAAACGCTTATCATGTCACTCCTTCGAAAGTGTGCAAATAATTTTCTATTCCATTCATCGCAGAAGCGCTTATATCTTTCTCTTTTAAACCATGTTCAAAATCATAAACTGAAAATTTTTCGCCAAAAAGAGGTATTAAATTTGCGAACTGTTTCATAGGTTCATGAAGGTTTATTGCCAGTGCTTGTTATGGGGCAATACAGAGAGCTTCATCTCTGCTACAAACACAACTTGTACATTTGCAGTCCTCGTTATTCGTGCACGGGTTGCCAACTTCATAAATAGGCATTCCCATATAGTTTCCTCTGAAATTCATCTATCATTCGTAGTAAGACATAAGCTCCGACTTCGAGAAATTACACGTACGCTGAATCATACTCGCATGCCACGAAGGTCATGTCACTACACCACTCTACTGCGCATCCGATCTTGTTGCTCCACTGCCAGACCACCTTAAAATCAGGTATCTTCTTATTAGGCGCTACCATCTTCTAAAAATCCTCGAGTTACCTGGGTATAATGACCAACGCCACGATTAAAAACTGCCATGGTCATGACGTTATCACCAGGAACACCATTCTGTTGTAGTTCATCAAACCAAAGATCGACACTCTGAAACAGATATCTTCACTGCGAATTGTTACAAAGTTTGTATTTGCTTACCTCGGCTGCAGCTACTGTCTTATTTTGTTTCAAAATGGATGTCATATAAAGGTTTTGTCCCCAATTGTTCCTCTCGGAATATGAGTTATGCGCAAATTCGCACTTCTTAGCGAAATTCATCGTGTTTTCTTCAATGGCGCAATCGTACTTCTGTAATAAATTGTGCTCTTCTGCATCGGAGACACTCCCTGAAGTCCTCTCATGCAAAGTGCACATGACCCCTTTCTAGCTGCAGTAAGTCTTCCCGTCTTACCACTTTCAACATCCTGGCTGCCTTAGGAGCGTAACCACCAATCTCTTTGGCATTTTTCGCTTCTCCTTTGGCAACGAGTGTTCTAGATAGTCACAGTGATTACAGTGTACTCAAGTGATGTTACTGTTTCACTGGGAAAAACCAACCGATACGCGTTGTGTTTGTTGACGAAGGTCTGTCTTACCTCATCTGACATACCGTTGGTGTCTGGACACATGGCTGAAATTTCATTCTTTTGAAGATCTTCTGCTGAAGAGATAGGCAGTATATCGCAAATTACTCACATGCATGCCCAGATGTGCTTAGAAGCGTCTGAAAACTTTTATTCAATTATACTTCGTAGGCAAATAACGATCCATGCGAACTTCTACTCACCAAAAGGGCGACAATGTCAAGTGAAAACATGGTTTGCAGTGGTTGTGAACGTCTGCTATCCACACAGACGCCTTTATATATTAGTTATATGATGGTTTTAGCTGTATAAATACCTAAAAATCAAATACGGACGTTGCTCCAGACTTTGTCAACTTTCCTTTCATTGTTTTAGCTTTCAAATCACACAATGAAATGGACAAACTGGTATCGATTACTGAAATGAATCGAAATCGAATCCATATTCTAATCAATGAAGAAGTCTCTGGGAAACATAGAGATTAAGTATGACAACAGTGCTAAAGTAAGCAAGCAACAACAAGACAACAGAACAACAAACAACAACGGTATAACGGTGCCGCCTAAAATGAATTTACCTTCTACGTTTCTAGCGAAGCCAAGTCAAATTTGGCCCATTTCTCTTGATTTCTGATATGTTACCAGCAGCAATGTCGCAAACATTAGGGTAAAATTCTTCCAAGATAGGAGTTAGTTGCCTGAGATTTTCAGCGTCATTTCATGTTTCTACAAGCATGGCAAATTCCTACCCGTACTAACACTTAAATAAAATTGCCTACATCCCTCATTGCGAGCATACTCTGACAAGTAAGTTCATACTAATCTATTACCTCTCAGTAAAGCCGAGAGCACCAATAACGGCCTGCGTGACATCTTATCTATAACAGACAAAACTATTTCAGCGCTTTTTTAAATGACCAAACTCATAAGATATACTTGTGGTTTTCAGTTGATCAATCTTCTTTCAAACTTTCGCGGAGCTTGCACATAGCTGAAAGCTGCTCTACTGTCGTACTTGTCGCTACCTTACGCGTCTGAAAAATCTTCTACGAAAGAGATGAGCCAATCTAAACATCGGCTAATTTCCGATATAGCTTCCAACTTCTCTCTTGCTTTAACCTCGGCATAGATTTAGTTAACGGCCTAACGTTTAACAACCTTGTACGGCACTAAAGTATTTCAATATTCCGATATAGCTTTCATAGGCCCACAGATAGGCCACATAAACTTTCAAGCTCACACTTGATGGAATTCGAGTGCAGGGCTTTTTTATCATACCGGACGAGTCTGGTACCAAATAGCTGGCCCGGATATATGGAAAACTTGTCTGACATGAGCGAGTAGTATCGAAGCGATTTTTCATGCCAAAAATATTTCTGTGTATTATCATTATTACTATTATTATTATTATTTCTGTGTATTAGTATTAATATTAGCTTAGTGTTGAGTATTAGAGCAGTCCACTTGCTTGCCACCTCCACATCAGTTTTTTCACTTTTGTTTCTTCCATTTTCCAGTAGTTAGTAGCACATATTGCTCCCCATTTGTTCTTCTTTTTTGTTACCAACTATACTCTCGATTTCATTGTGTGATTTGAAAGCTAAAACAATAAAAGGAAAGTTGACATAGTCTGGAGCAATCGTCCGTATTTGATTTTTAAGTATTTATACAGCTAAAACTATCATATAACTGATATATAAAGATGTCTGTGTGGATAACAGACGTTCACAACCACTGCAAGCAAGCCATGTATTCACTTGACATTGTCGCCCTTTTGGTGAGTAGAAGTTTGCACGGATCGTTATTTGCTTACCAAGTATAATTGAATAAATGTTTTCAGACGCTTCTAAGCACATATGGGCATGCATGTAAGTAATTTGTGATAAACTGCTTATCTCCTCAGCAGAAGATCTTCAAAAGAATGAAATTTCAGCCATGTGTCCAGACACCAACGGTATGTCAGATGAAGTAAGACAGACCTTCGTCAACAAACACAACGCGTATCGGTTGGTTTTTCCCAGTGAAACAGTAACATCACTTGAGTACACTGTAATCACTGTGACTATCTAGAACGCTCGTTGCCAAAGGAGAAGCGAAAAATGCCAAAGAGATTGGTGGTTACGCTCCTAAGGCAGCCAGGATGTTGAAAGTGGTAAGACGGGAAGGCTTACTGCAGCTAGAAAGGGGTCATGTGCACTTTGCATGAGAGGACTTCAGGGAGTGTCTCCGATGCAGAAGAGCACAATTTATTACAGAAGTACGATTGCGCCATTGAAGAAAACACGATGAATTTCGCTAAGAAGTGCGTATTTGCGCATAACTCATATTCTGAAAGGAACAATTGGGTACAAAACCTTTATATGACATCCATTTTGAAACAAAATAAGACAGTAGCTGCAGCCGAGGTAAGCAAATACAAACTTTGTAACAATTCGCAGTGAAGATATCTGTTTCAGAGTGTCGATCTTTGGTTTGATGAACTACAACAGAATGGTGTTCCTGGTGATAACGTCATGACCATGGCAGTTTTTAATCGTGGCGTTGGAGGTAACTCGAGGATTTTTAGAAGATGGTGGCGCCTAATAAGAAGATACCTGATTTTAAGGTGGTCTGGCAGTGGAGCAACAAGATCGGATGCGCAGTAGAGTGGTGTAGTGACATGACCTTCGTGGCATGCGAGTATGATTCAGCGTACGTGTAATTTCTCGAAGTCGGAGCTTATGTCTTACTACGAATGATAGATGAATTTCAGAGGAAACTATATGGGAATGCCTATTTATGAAGTTGGCAACCCGTGCACGAATAACGAGGACTGCAAATGTACAAGTTGTGTTTGTAGCCGAGATGAAGCTCTCTGTATTGCCCCATAACAAGCACTGGCAATAAACCTTCATGAACCTATGAAACAGTTCGCAAATTTAATACCTCTTTTTGGCGAAAAATTTTCAGTTTATGATTTTGAACATGGTTTAAAAGAGAAAGATATAAGCGCTTCTGCGATGAATGGAATAGAAAATTATTTGCACACTTTCGAAGGAGTGACATGATAAGCGTTTGCAGCACGCTCAGCGATGGAGTAGGTTGGTACATCGGAACAGTTTTCGAAAACAGAAGCAAGCGAAGAAACCCAAAAAACTGGTGTTTCTTTCACTCTATATAATTTTTTCTCCCAAGCTTTCACCATTTATTTCCCTTGCTATGACAAGTGCGTTTCGTTTACAATATTTTCAAGGGAGAACACACCTACTCATATGCTCAATGGGAGGCTTGGTTGGCCTAGGCGGGTACCGATCTGGGATTCGATCCCCGGAACATGCACGAGTGATAGTACACCACCTGCAACTACTCACTTGTGCACGTTGAGAAATGAAGCCTCAGAAAATTGTGCAATGTCAAAACTGTACTTCGTGGATTTTCAGTGGCTGCACATCTGCGCTGAACCCGAGTTGCCCATGCAAACGTTCCACATTAAACCAATCGTGCCAGATTGGTAAGATCTATATACATGTTAAGTCTCACGAGTTGGATGAACTTTGGGGAAAGTCATCTTTTATGGCTATATTCCCCTAGGATCTGTCCTTCACCCTTCGTCATTGATTGAAAAAATGTTGTACTTTGAATTTCGCGCTACTTTCTCTCTTGTTTCTCACCTTTATTCGATTTGTTCTTATTCAGAACCATGAATGAAAGGTTGAATTAGGGTTTTCATGCTTTTGGCGACATCCTTTGTAATTATTGTTCTTCCGCGGCGCAATGTGGCTAGGGGAGGGGGGGGGGGGGGGCACGGAACATCGCGGCAAGCCGCTTCCCATTTCTAATGATATGCAGGTATGCTCATAAGTTTGCTACTGTTCAGACAGAAGGAAAGAAAAAGAGAGAAGCGAAGGAGGTAGACGAAAAGGTGAACCGTGCAGTTATCGACAAAATCGTCCTGGCTCAGGGCCAAGTATTCACTAACGACGACTTGGTGCAGCAGAAATCTTGAAGAAGTACCCGTAGTGTTATATTATATCGATCTTAACCTTGACGGTTTTCGTTAAAACATTATCATCTGAGACTCAAGGTTATTCGAAGCTCCAATTGATAAGAAGTTGCTTTTATAGGGCTCCTGATTCTTGCTACCTATGTAGTTAGACTGGACGGAGGTGGTGTAGTGGCAAGTGGTGCACTATACCACATGCGCGGTCAGGGGTTCGAATCCCGGATCGATGCCCGCCTAGGCCAACCAAGCCTTCCATCCCTCCGGGGTCGGTGAATTGGTGCCAGACTCGTCTGGGAGGATAAAAGCACTGACTCGTACATCGGCTGGCCACCGCAAGTCATTGTATAGGCCACATACGCACTCATATCGCCATTACGATTCTGAATGAAAGTCGAGTGCGGGGGCGCATCCCTCAGACGGGATTGATTAACGCCAAAAACTTTATCCTTTATCCTTTATGTAGTTAGACTGTAAAAAAATGCTTCGAAGAATTATAGTTTTCATCGAATAGCGGATCTCTCGTTCCCCTCTCGAAGTCATATCGAATTACCCGATTCAATCCTGCTTGATTCCGTCGCGATCAGCACCACTACCCATTAGTTGTTAGCCTTTTTAGCACTTGACAGTAGAATAGCAGTTTTTCAGCCTTTTTTGACTTATCTAAACTCGTAGAAAAGACGAAAAAGGCTGACCTTTCGAGAAAAACGAATTAAAGCCCGGTTTGCGTATGAAGTGATCTAGTAGTTCCATTTTTTTAGCTATGGGTAAACATAAAACAGACAGAGTTTAAAAAAAAACGGGGCCCAAAGTGTGAAGCAGGTAAGACAGATCGGTCATTACGACAACGGGTCTATCCCATCTTTGAAATGGGCACACCGAAGAAGAACTAGGGTTAGGATTACAAAACTTCTAGCCGATTACTGATTACAGTGCGACTGCTAGGTCGAAGGTTCTGTCTAGAGCCAGCTCCGCGCTTTTATGGGCATCGGATGCTTGCGAGTTCGGCTCCAAATGGCAAGGAGGGAGGTGGGAGCCCTAAGGCTAAGGAGGAAGTCTTAGGTGGATGAGCCAGCTACACTGAGGCAACGCAGACGAGAGCGTGGACTGAGGCAAATGAAAGGCAGAGTTCAAGTAGTCCGTCAACCTAAGCGACTAGATACGCAAAAAAGGCGACGCTAAGATAACGCAGTAGAGGAGGTTGAAAATCTTCTAGAGATTTTTTTTTGCTCAGGCTACCAGGATCCGTTAAGGGGGACATCTAGTGGCTGCCCTAACCCCCACCCCCCCCCCCCCCTAGACTGCCTGCACTTCCCTGGCTCAAGGGGTCCCGTGCATGCGGCAGGGGGAGTGTAGGCAGTTTAGGGGGGGGGGGGGGGTGAGCGCAGCCACTTGTTGCCCCCCCCCCTTACCGGATGAGACCCCAGGATATTTTATTCTAGATATTACGTTATCATAAACTTAAATCTTGATTTTGGGAGCTTTTCAAGCCTAAATACAAGATTTGGCAACTTGTCAACGTTGAAGCGCCATCGCCGCTCCGTATGTTTGACTCCCCTGGGACGCTCCGCGAGCATACCTTACGGCTGCTTTCATGGACGCTATTCTCGGGAAGAAACGAATCGGGGCGTCCCAGCCCCGAAGAGGAGAGCATACCTTACGGCCCCTGGAGCTCCTTTGCTTATCAGACTGATGTTGAGGTAAAAATACATATTTATAATTTTCAAAGAAGCTATGAAACACACCACAGATGCTCAAGAACATCTCTGCGCTCTAGCGCGTTCTCTATGCACTCTGCCGCATGGTATGAGAGACGCATAGCACAATAGGACCCTGCCCTTCCCCCTCCCCCCCCCCCCCCTCCCTCCTACCCTCCCTCCGCCAACTACATTTTCACCAAATTCTCAAAATAGAAATGGCCCTCAATTGGATTAGAGAAAAGGGTCTGCTTCTCACTTGAAAATGTTGCGCGTAGGATAAAGTATAGTGCGTGCATCCCAGCAAGAGTGCATCTTAATCGTCGCCTAAATGGATTTCGAACAACTTTTCGATTTGCTGTTTTTCGCTACAAAGCAGAGAAGAGGGTAGAGGTTCTAATTGTTGCTCTCTTCCTCTCCTGCCCCCTTCCTAGCCTTCCCCGTTCCTCCCCCTTTCGTTCCTCTCTTCTACGCATATTAACTTTACATGTAATTTACTGGAATCTACTCTTGTCTTCAACAGCCTGGTAATGATAGGTGCAACTCATAGTGCGTTTTTACAGCATACTTAGAGAGATTGAAGAACTCCTTATTTTGGTATTGACATCACCACTGGTGATCTCAGTATTTTCATATTTTCTTTTGTCCCCCTACTTATGAAAATTAATAAGGGAATCCCGTTATTGCAGTAATCCGGCTTCGAGTAGAGCGCGAGTTACTAGATGTGATTTAACACAGCGAAATGATTACTGTCGTTTGCGTTCCTGTTACCGCTTAAACACACCCATAAAGATTAGCGGACGAGTTTTCTGGTACTTGTTTTATTGACACTTCGCTCGGGAAGGCGTCATGAACTACAATGTGAATTCGAAGCTGTGTGCAAGGGGTGGGGTGTTGAGATTTTTAATCATTAATTCACGTTCATTTTACTCAGGGCGGAGGTGGTGCAATGGCAAGAGTCGCATTGTCATACACACGGTTCGGGGATCGAATCCTGAATCGCCCGACCAGTGAAGCCCCGACCCCAACCCCTCGGTTAATTGGCACCGGACCCAATTAGGATAGAAGCATTGACTTATTCACTGCTGATCACCTGCCTGGATGGGTGTGCATCCCTAAACGCGATTGCTTAATGATGAATCTATTCTTTAATCCTTCATCCTTACCCTGCTCACTCCGAAAGCAGCGAATGGGGCATGCCGTTCGCTGTCCATCCCACCTTAGGCGCGATTCAAAGGTCAAAGCGACTCGATGCCATCAAGGGTATTAAGCGGTTTATGGTTGCAAATACCTAAACTACAAATATGAGATTCAGGGAAAGGAAAGCGATTGTGACTGTTTTGAGGTCATACTGATGTTCCTCCGAAAGGGAATTTTTGAGAACTGGCTGGGTCATTTAACGAGATTTAGTGCCGTTTCCCCGAAACATAGCTCACAGCTGACTCCGTTGCTTTGCTCCATTCTCGACCTCTTCTAATTTGCAAGTATTTTTGAAAAACGTTTTCCTCTTCGTCGGCGTTTAAGTCAGTGGCTAAACCCACTGAAAAGCATTGCACTTTTACTTATCGTTCAGTTCTAAAGCTAGACTCCTTTTCAGTTGTGGAAGCCGCGCTCCCACGCTCATAGATGGAAGTAGTGGCGGCTGTTGCGGCGTGCACCATCGTTCCATTTATCTACACTTCTATACGGTGAGTGTAGCTTCTCAAATTTACTTTTCTAACTTTTTTCTATGAGTTTAATCTGTGCCTGGTGGCGATATTATAGTGGCTAGCAACACAGTGACCCTGTGACCCTCACCACCGTGTGACTAGACTATTTTCCCTGATTCGTTTGTTCAATGCTTGTCATCCTTCCGAGCTTTTGATTTGAGCATTGGTCCCCTGCTCTCTTGCCTCTTCTAGCAGCGATCATTTTCTAATGTGAATAGTTTGTTTGTTGCTTCGTGATTTTGGCTGGCTATGGTTCTCGTGTCATTTTGGAGCAGATCTCCCTAATACTAGTAGGTATTTAAAGTATCTTTATTTCTGCAAGCGAAGCAGACATTGCGGATTCTTGAAATTCGCGGGCCCTTGTATGACAAGATGTTGAATAATTGCCAGATATAATCGATGTATATGCCCCCACAAGCCCATCAACTATCCAATGTTCCCTCCCGTCAACTCTTCGCGGCTGTCTGCTTTACGCTTTCCACACGGGTGTCGGGTGGTAGGCCTTTGTTTCCGGGTCGGGTTGGCTGAATACTCGTTATTCAAATACTTATTTTCTCCGCGTTTGGAGATGAAACACTGTCGCTTTGGTTTCACGATAGCAAAGCCGTTCAATGACCATTCCCTAGAGGAGTCATGTAATTAACAAGAAACGGAAAAACGTTCAAGGGATGAGAGTATTTCGTTACAAGATTATTGAAAACAGAGCAATCTATCAATTTCAGCTTCTAATTAATAGCAATGCATATAAGATTGCTTGAAGTCGTTCAAAAAATACTGTCGATGTGTTTAAGGAAACGCTTGCCTGTAAAGGTGAATTGCTGGTTTTGTCAGCAAGACCAGCGAGTTCCGTATGAACAGAGGAATTCATTCATCTGTTTGAGTTGTGAACAGTACAATGGATTTGATGAGTCTGGAGGATACAATCGCAAAATACCCGGCCAGCATTGCTTCGGCGTTACAGCACCACCGAAAAGGTATGTGTTAGTCTGCTTGTATTTTGAGTGACAGCTTCATCACAAACAGACCGAGAGCATTTGAGATTCCGAAGGAAGGGGGAAGGTGTGTTGAAGATTGCTAGCAGATATCAGAGTAAGAGCTGATAAGAGTAGTAAGACAAGTACTGTGCGGTCTGTGTGACGCGTGTGACGCTCGTATGAGCAATAGGATCCGCTCTCGCATATGTTATAGAGGGTGGGTGAAGGTTGGAACGTTGGAATTACTGGTAGAAAGAGTCAATTCAAGTCACTCATTCGTTTTTCTAATTAATGTACTACTCGGTTCTTCTAGTTGATGCTTGTTCATTGTAGCTTTCTCTCTGATAATAGACATTGTTCAATTTGCTTCTCAAAGATGCCCTCATTCACTAACATGGCAAAGTTGAATTTTGAGAAATGTAGCCATAAGCCTTTTTCAAAGTGGGAAAGTATCCAACGAAAAGCAAGCAAGACATTAAGAGTGAAGCAGCATTGAGGAGAGTTCAGGAAAGAAATAACTATGTCGCGAATTTTTGTCACTGCAGGTTTTGTACCCCAATGAAAAATATTCATGCACGGCCAGATGTTGTTCCACGAGAGGGATATTCTAGCAATGGTTTGTGTGAAAAATGTAATCGCTCGCAGGAGATAATAATGCGAAAGGTCGCGGACTTCGAGCCCCTAAATGAGGTTATTTCTCGATTTTTCTTGGACTCTAGTGCCATGGTGAAGATCGTATGCATTGCTCCTCGAGTTTCTTCTCTTTTTCAAGGATCGTTGGAGCGAAGAATTAGAAATGTATCGCTATAAGCTTAACAAAGTTTACCCATTGTGTGCTAGATGTACGTTCTTCACGCAAAATCGGATGCAAGAAGAGAAGGTATTCTCGTCACTGTCGATTCACGTGTCGTATTGCTTTCACAACGAATTTTTCAGGTGAAATATGCTAATCTTATTGCGCTCAAAAACTCGATAGTGAATGGCATTAGCTCAGTTACAGGACTGGCTAAGAAGGTCGGTAACGTAACTCCTACTTGGTTTGCCAAGTTCTTTGGTGAACGTTTCCGAACTCTTGCAGGTTTTATCGCCTTTTAATTAGAATACTCGTATTTAACGCCAGTGATTTCCAGGCTGTGCGACGGCGGCGTCATTTCTTTGCTGGTGGCTTCATGGTTGAAGTGCTGCATGCGCTCTCACTTGTGCTGGCTCTGCTATTGTTCATTTCTCAGTTCAATTACCTCCAAGAGGTTAAATATTCTCTGATTTCCTGTTTGGTGCAATCAAATTTCATTCATGTATTCCTAACTGTTGCCGCTCAAACATTATACAGAATGCAAAATTACCACGAATTTTCGCTTATTGACATTTTCTTCTCTACTGTCCTCCGGTTTTTCTGCTTCTTAAATCGTGTTTCAGGATGCTGGACTTGATCTCCTTCAACTCCCTATGTTTCTTCAGAAAGCGCTTCCAACTGTGCTGGCTGTTGCTTATCATCTTGTTGGAGGGCTTTTCTGTGCACACATGATAACGATTTGGACGAATAGGTACTTTTTTGAGATTCTTTCCGATATTAATTGGAATTGCGTTTACAACGACTACTGTAGATGTCGCATAACATTGCCGGACCTCATGCTGCCAATTATTGCTGCATTACATCTGGCCTCCTTCCTATTTCCTGACAAGGTAGGTCTAGTAATTGTATACTGTCGTGGTTGTTCTCAAAAACAGAATAAGATTTGGTTCTCCTTCAAATTAAAGCTCTTAAAAGTGGTCTTATTTCCCACAGCGAATTATCTTTCTTAGCGTTTTCCTATAAGTCCTTGTGTAAGTAGGGCTTTTGGAAGTGACGAAAAGTGAGACTCACAAGGTTAGCGATCTATGGACAAAACTTCAGTCTCGGACGGAACTCGAACCCATACTTGTGCTTTCCGGGCAAATGACGAGCAGTAAGAGTTGGTAGAATAGTTCATCTGTCAGTCGCACAAAAAAGTTTTTCTATAGTTCTCAATTGCTGCAATGTGGACATACAAAAAAGGTCTGCTACACTTGTCTTCAAGTCTATTCATTGGAATTCAAGACACGCATAGAATGAAAGGTTAACCTATGTTTATATAAAATCATTCTTGAAAATAACACCCTGTGAGACTTTCTAAAATGCTTCTTCCACTTATCACTTACACAGCGTTCCACTTCAGCTATTTATTTCCAGGCATATCGTGAAGATTTGGCGTTGTTTCGATGTGCCTTTGCTTGTTTTGAAACGTTATTGGCAACTGCTATCACATTCGTGCCACGCAAAAAGATCCCGCGAACACGGCCTAACAAAAAATTTTCGAGGTAGAGTGTTGAGCCTTGTACATTGTTTTGGTTGATTGTTTACAGAGTCTGAGATGATTCGTTTTCTATTGACATATGTGATATCGGCTGACCGGTGCATTATGCTAGAAAAGTGAATGCTGATAAATCATGACTGAAATGTCATAGAGAAGCCATGGGAGACCTCTGTAGTGTAATGGATAAAGAGCACAGCGAAAGGAAAGCACAAGTTCGAGTCTGAGAAGAGAAGATTTGTCCGTTGCTCAGCAAACTCGAGTAGATAGAGTTTGGTTTTCATAAAATCGGGCCTATTCACATAGCTTAGAACTTGCTTTCCACTGAAAACATGCGGTTTAGTGTATTCTCCGTTGTTTCTACGCCATCATCGCAATGTTCTTCTCAAGCGGCGAGTCGCGATAATTCTCTGGTGTTTGGTAAGGACCAGAATACTGTAACTGTTGTCAAGAGAGCTGGTTCATCTCCGAAGAATACGGATGTGCGACAGCGCCTTAAATGGCGCGAGCGTCAGCAAACGCCGGAGCCGGCAACTGCAAGCCCAGCTAAGAAGACTGGATTTGACTATGAGGTTAATAGCGTTTTATCTGTAGTTGAAGTAGCAGTTCCCGTTACTTGAGCGCTTTGTTAGTTTGTTAGTTCATTTTTTGATTTTTTAATTTTCCGTTCCAAATTTGATTTTTAGGATATGGACTGGGAACCGTCTTTAGATCGAGAAACCACTTATTCACGCGATGTGCGTCCGTCAGCGATCATGGCCCGGATGATACGGGAGACTACTCCGAGTCGAGAGCTCGCACCTTCTTTATCATCTCTGTCGTTGCTCAGTAGCGCGCAACAATCCAGTTCCAGCGATTTTATAGGGCCCACAGGGAATAAAGCTCGTCTGGCCGCTTCAGAAATTGGTAAAAATCGACGACGTGCACCTTCAATGGTCCATTCACAGTTTTCGGTATGTTTTCAAGCTCTTCTTATGTTGTGACTTGAGTTATTTGTAAAACGCGCGAAGACATGGTGGATGTAGTGTTTCGATTATTTCATGCCAAGAGTGAATTGATAGAGTCTAGTCTTACAAGGATGAAGCCAGTCTACTTTTCGATTACTGAGTGCCTCATATGGCGAGATTCTTCATTATGTTCTGTCAGGAGGAGAGCACTGCATGAACAATTTTTCTTAGACCAACACTTCACCGAGACTTCCTTCAATTCGTTCTCTCCGCCGCGATGTATCACCTTCACGCTCCGTCTTCACTTCTGTATCGCAGCGACAAGAAGAATATCCAAATCGCTGGGTAACGCCTCTATTGGTGTTTTTTGCTGTAGCAAGTCTCATAGGAAATATTGTGTTGTTTTACATGGTGTTCAAGAAGTAGGTATGCCTTTCTTTCCTACAGCGACAAAAAGTGGAAAGGGTAATTCGAGTAAGTTGTTAAGTAGTTTCCTTATTACACTATGCTACTATTAATAGGTTGACTATCGAGGTTGAATTTTGTTGTTTCTTTGTGTATTCATCTCATGAACGTTGATCTGTGAATTGTTACGTCTAGCATTCCCAGAATTCAATTCAATTTATTTCTGCCGGTACCCGGAACTCAATATAAGGCTCATTTTTGTTTCCGCTCTTTCCTGACATTGCTGATTGTTGATCTCTTACAGTGTTTTTGTTTCTGTTTTCGGCTGTTTTATTCATGACTGTTGGTTTCATATGTATGTTTCCTTTCCTGTAAGAGATAAGTGATTGATTTCCTGGTGAGAAACTGTGTCATTTATATTTGTTTCCGGCGAATAAATGAAAGTGATAACACCGTTGGTGTTTATCGTTCTATTCACGTTCGAGATCGTTTACAATTCAGTAGATCTAGTTTAGGTTAATTGGTAGCGGAGTCATTTCGTTATGGTCTTCATAATCATGTAGGAGGCAAATAAGTGCGCAGGATGAACTCTCATACCACTCATTAAATACGTGGCGCACTCTAGTTGAATTCCGAACATTTTGTCGTCCGATCAGCTTCTGCAAACACCAAGGTGTGCACCCCGTGTACATGCAATCACTTTTCGGATTAAACTCGAGTGCATGGCCCAATCTGAAACGAAGAATTTTCAATACTTTATGTTCCTATGGGGCTCGACGAGCCGAGTTTAAAGCTATCGTCAGCTCCTAGAATCACTCTGAGCAGAGTAATGAAGAAAACACGAAAAATTGCGTTTTCGAGTTCATACGTCGAGTACTTCAAAGCAGGGATGACAGCAGTGTCGAAAAGGTGAATGCGGAGCCGGACGTTCTTCGTCTTCTCCAATACTCCCTCAATATCATAAAGTTCTGCCCTCGCCGCGCTTTTCCTTGTGCTCACCTTCGGAGCCGGATGGTTCATTATGACTTCTCGACCTGGGTACACGGAGCTAGATCACTAAAAGACGATGATTTCGTTCAGGGTGAAAGGTTCATCAGGTTCTGATAGGGTTCCTATGAGCACTGTTGCGTTAGGTTAAGCGCCGTCGAGCTCGGTCACGACTGGTCCAGCTTGCTCGATATTCCGTGCTGCAAGCATGATGTCGTGCTGCAGAGAGGTGGCGATGATGTTGTCGACCGTCGACCTTCATTCCCATGTCTTCCCATTCCACCTGACGCTTGTTCTCGAGAGTGGCGCTGAAAAGCTTGGGCGAGGTGGTATCGCCGTCCTCTCTTCATGTCGACGATGACTTTTTAGTAGAATGGCGAAATCCTGGTTGTAAAATTGTTGTAAAGCTCATGAGGTCTCCTTACATGATAGCGAGTGGGGACACAGTGGTCGTTCAAGGCTACAATTACCGTTTCATTCTCGGTAAGACATAAAGGCATCCTCCACTCTCGTGGTACTTCAGTGGGTTTCCTGATAGAGTGGTTATAATGAATCGAT
This sequence comes from Haemonchus contortus, assembly GCA_000469685.2. Classification (NCBI taxonomy): domain Eukaryota; kingdom Metazoa; phylum Nematoda; class Chromadorea; order Rhabditida; family Trichostrongylidae; genus Haemonchus; species Haemonchus contortus. The sequence goes on along the minus strand of LS997562.1, from coordinate 29,850,852 downwards.
AGTGCCGGGAGGTTGTGGTTTACGACAGTGGGCAGATAGGGCGCCGAACTATCCTTCATCGACCGAGTCGGCATGTTGAATTCCAGAAGGGAAGCTGAAGTGAAGACGTATCCGTAGGCCGAAGGTCCAAAGTGATGTGTAGGCAGGAAGACTTAGCTGTCGGAAAGGAAGTGGAAGACCGTGGCAGTCCCTTGGTCTTGTGATTGACAGAGCATTACGGATGCTCCTCAAGATCTCGACGGCCTGCATCAGAACTGCTACCATTCTTTCCATCAGATCTTCTTTATCGCTTCTCTAGATAGCTTCGCGAGTTTGCAGGTTGGTAGGTGATTGGATGCAGTTCGCGCGATTACTAGCTGGCATATGAGCTAGAGAGTCTTCGAAAAAGGGTCTTCTTCCCCAACTTTGTCTTGAAGGTCTTCGACGTGTCCGTTGCACCAGTCAAAGATTCGTCGATGTTTCCATAACGGAATCTTCCCATAAGGCCTGAAGGAGAACACAGTGATCCAAATTGATAGCAATATTTGGGCTCTGCTTCTTGAGAGTCTCGATTCTTTCTCCGCGCTTTGAGAAACGGAATCTAGTGCGAGGGGACGATGGTTCGATCCCTTGCAAAAGTTTGGAAAGGGCTTTTGGAACTGCGAACTCTCATGGATATGATAAACTCGGACAGTCCTTCACTCCTTCAACTCCATTCCATGATCTTGACCCCTTCGGCCGTTCCTATGGGCCCAAACTCTAATGAAGTCGTCGGCGATTACCGCGATGAAAGTATGCGCGCTCTAAACATCTTATCCAGGTTCCCACGGAACGCTTCCAGCTCACTTCCGCCATATCTCAATGTTGGTTAGATTGTTGGAGCTGTAATTTAGCAACATTATTTCAGCCTCAGAGGCCCAACCGGAAGGCAAGGTTTTTGTACGGATCGATATGTCCACCCAAGTGGGGCACAATATCGCCAACGCCTCTTTTATGCTTCAAGGAACGGCTCTCCACTAGTGTCAAAAACGGCGAACAGCCAGCGGTACCTCGTTGTCTCAGTTATTCCGATGACGTCTTACTTAAATCATCAGAGCTGCGATACTCGCTTTCCATGGAAGCGTTCGTACATTGAATGCAACTCGCAGCTAAATCTACACCCCGAAAAATTGGCGGACGAGTTGCGCGCGACATTTGTCAACTTTTTGCGACAACTGCCTAGCTGAAAATCAGGCAATTCGTTGCGGGACCAAGAACAGTTACCTCTCAGTGCTGATCAATGCAATCTCCCCTCTTATTTCCCTGTTCCCTGCACTATTCTGCTATAATTTTGGCCTGATGATTCTTCTATCCTGCTAAATTCTGTGCTGAACACTATTCTGCTGCTATTCTACTGGATAACGCGCGTTAACCGAGGCTGAACATTGTCGGTATCTTATTTGCATGTCTTTATTCTGCTGATACTCTATTCTACTTGTTATCTATTCCAACTCTGGCATTTGACACTCGTATCCTCCCAGGGCGCCGATCGATCCTGCACATTTCATTCCGCTCTTCCATGGTAAGTGATTTTTTTTTTGTTACTTGTCGTATTTAAGGCTATGTGCATGCGAACGCAACAAAATGTACATGCCGTCCGTGGCAATTTGCCAATTTTCGCGGAGATTCGTCGTAGGACCTCTGTTGGCACGGTGCCACGGCCGTGCTAACAGGGGTTAGCCGGATTGCGACGAGACGGTTCGATTTGAATTAAGTGATGAGGAAGTAGTGGGTGCTGCTAATTGCAGTGACCAGAGGAGTTTGAAGAATGTTAATGAAACATGTTCCAAGAGCAAGGAGGTTCTTCGGCAGATCTTCAGGCCCTTACTAAGTACCTGCTTACATTTTTTAGTTAGATGCTTTCCTCGGAGCATGGTTTTTCGAATAGTCATTTATATGCCCTTCTTCCTTTGGAGGCATGTAGATGTAACAAATTTAAAATAATAGAACAAGGTGAATCTCATCGTCGATAGGCTGCGGCTTATGAGGGATCCCCGGTTAAGAGCGTGTCACGTATTTTGCATGTATACGTGACTTCATGGAAGGATTATCCTTGGTAGTTGTCAAGAAAAAATCGCAGACGACTGCCAATGGTTGATCAGTAAAAGGATTATCGTAAATTGTCACTGTGTTCTATTGTAACATTTATGTAATGCGCTAGGCGGAACCGAAGCGGGGTTCTTTGAAGCACCACACTACTGAAGATCTTTCTGCACCATTGGCGGAAGTTCAGGGAGCTGGATGGAAACTTGTTGGAGAACTTCGCAATTTAAACATTGAACTCCGTAACCCTTATCTATCACTATCGATGCCCAAAGCGCAGGTCGTTTCAAATGAAAAGTTTTTCATGACATTTGAAATGACGGTAACCATCTACAGTTTATTAAAAGGCCCATTCCATTACAAACAAAAGCAGTTCAAGCCCTCCGGCGAGAAAATTGATTAGGCAACATTATCTGCTACCTTAACTAGCTACCAAATTCCAACGATTGGAAAAGTAGCAAGGTATCCCTAGGACGATTAGAGCCAATCGTTGTCTCATTAGAATCAATTGAATCACTCGGGTTTTTTACAATATGGCCCTTCCGTCAACAAGTTCAGTTTTAGTGACAAATTTGATGCAATAGTAACCTTGGTCGTGGTTACGAAGATTGAAGAACATGGCAAAGCTGAGCGATCGCACCCGATTTTTGTTTTCAGTTTTTTAATGAAATCAACTTCCCCAACTATTTTCATTATCCTTTTCTAACCAAGGTTTCATTCGCAGGACAAAAATGTGCGGATCGGAGTTGAAGCGGGGCCACGGCCGTGGCACCGTGCCAACAGAGGTCCTACGACGAATCTCCGCAAAAATTGGCAAATTGCCACGGACGGCATGTACATTTTGTTGCGTTCATGTGCATGCTTTATATTGCATCTCGCTTGTTGACTAGTTCTTTAAGTGCTTCACATGTTGACTTTCTTCTACTTAACCCTTGGATTCTCTCCTAGTTACCTTTAATGGCATATGACTGAATTGTGGGAGAACTTATATGATTCTACCCCTTTTCATGTTTATGCTGCTTTGGAGGTGAATTCACAGTTTTTTCGCCAATCTACATCATTCTGCCTCTCAACCAAGCAATGAACAGTTTTCGCCGCGTCTATTCAGTTTAAGTCTAACTATTTTCTTCACTCGAATTCTTCGCACAATTTCATCCAGTAATTGTTTACAATTACAAAAACTTCGGTACTATTCTACTATTACACCCCCAAAAACTCAAGATTTTAATTTTCGATGAAACTTCGCCTATAGGGTAATCCGATGCCCTGTTAACGAATATTACCTTCATTTTTGGCTTTGGCGCTATTTGGCGCCAATTGGCGCCATTTTGGCGCCAAGGATGTTTTCACCAAATTTGCTGAAAACTTGCGTTTAGGGGTTATTTGAGGTCTTGATAACGAATATAACATTCATTTTTGGCGCTGGTGCCATTTGGCTCCAATTGGCGCCCATTTGGCGCCAAATTGGCGCCAATTGGAGCCAAATGGCGCCAACACCAGAAATGAAGGTCATATTCGTTATCAGGGCATCGGATTACCCCTTTAGGCAAAGTTTCATCGAAAATTAAAATTTTGAGTTTTTGGGGGTGTAACAGTAGAACAGTTCTGGGGGTGTAATAGTAGAATAGTACCAAAACTTCAGTAATTCTAGAATGTGCAAGTATTTAGCGATGATTTTTCATATCCTATCGTATCAGAAAAAAACTTCTTCGGGATCCACTCTTATACCCTTCACGGATTGCGTTTTTCTCCTCATTTCTTTTTGAACTGGAGCTCTCTTTAATTATGTGATATGAAGCATATATTTAACCTAGACTTGGGCCTCAGATTAGGTTATGTGAAGTAACTTTAGAGGCAAAAGAATGAATGTGAAGAGGTGAAGGAGCATGCAAAAACATTACCGAAAATTAACGAGAAAAGACCTGTTGAGATGAACTCTTGCTCATACCGGCAACAAATTGAAAAGGGGTAGAACCACACGCGTTCTAACACATTTCAACCCTATGTTGGTCTACTGGGACGTGAAATGGAGTATTTCAAGCGATTGGCACTTCTAGAATTCGATAACCAGTGAAGCAAATGTGAACTCGAAGCATATGCAGCCGGCGCCATGAGAAATGAAAATTTATCGCCATAATATCCCATATTATTGAATTAATATGTTAAGATTAATTGTTAATGGTCAGTGGATTTAACGGTTGAAGCGGAAGAATTCGAGAAGGCAATTCATTATAAATGGCGAAAACTGTTCATTGCTTGGTTGAGAGGCAGAATGATGTAGATTGGCGAAAAGACTGTGAATTCACCTCCAAAGCAGCATAAACATGAAAAGGGGTAGAATCATATAAGTTCTCCCACAATTCAGTCATATGCCATTAAAGGTAACTAGGAGAGAATCCAAGGGTTAAGTAGAAGAAAGTCAACATGTGAAGCACTTAAAGAAATAGTCAACAAGCGAGATGCAATATAAAGCATGCACATAGCCTTAAATACGACAAGTAACAAAAAAAAACCACTTACCAAGGAAGAGCGGAATGAAATGTGCAGGATCGATCGGCGCCCTGGGAGGATACGAGTGTCAAATGCCAGAGTTGGAATAGATAACAAGTAGAATAGAGTATCAGCAGAATAAAGACATGCAAATAAGATACCGACAATGTTCAGCCTCGGTTAACGCGCGTTATCCAGTAGAATAGCAGCAGAATAGTGTTCAGCACAGAATTTAGCAGAATAGAAGAATCATCAGGCCAAAATTATAGCAGGATAGTGCAGGGAACAGGAAAATAAGAGGGGAGATTGCATTGATCAGCACTGAGAGGTAACTGTTCTTGGTCCCGCAACGAATTGCCTGATTTTCAGCTAGACAGTTGTCGCAAAAAGTTGACAAATGTCGCGCGCAACTCGTCCGCCAATTTTTCGGGGTGTAGATTTAGCTGCGAGTTTGAATGCATTGAATGTAGAGGTCGTCATCTTCCCTTGCCCTCTTTTTAGGCCCTGGGATTTCAGCAGCCACTCCCGAGCACTCCTACCCAACGCTGGAATTTGTGTTCTGGCAGATGGTCAACCACGAGTAGCTTCCCAGGCTCTGACGTGAGGGTTAGTTAGACTTCGGGTAACTAGCCGGGGTATTTCAGAATGGACAACAATCTTATGCGTAAGAGATGACCTCAGACCCCAGACTGCCACTCACCAATCACTTGTATATAAGTTTGTAGCACAGCAGTTATGCAGGATATGAACCCACAAGCACGCATGGGTGCACTCTCCAGAAGGCAAAACGGTGCTAAGTGGGTTGGGGGGGGGGCCACGCGGCGCGGCTGCGGCGCGCTCTCCAGCGAGGCAGTACTGGGCCTGAGTCTGGGAAGGAATGGTAAAGTTGTACTCATGTGTTTTGTGATTCAGAACAAACAATATGCTTGCATATAGTGGATACACTTCTTCTGAGCCGACAAAACCTATTTTTTAAGCAGGGGAGGGGCTCCGGGAGTGGGTGAGATGGTTGTCTCGTGCAAGAAGCTGAGATGAGATAAAAGTTGAACGTCCAATTGGCTCACCCACCCCGGAGCCCCCCCCCCTTCCTGAAATAGATGAAAAATACACAGTTACAACATAAAAAACTATGAAACATCTCTAAACAACATTACGGGCTTGGAGAGCGCAGTGCGCCGCGCCGCGTGCCCCCCCCCCCCCCAACCCACTTAGCACCGGCAAAACATATAGTTCAGCCCAACACAACAGAAGAAAAGATCCCGTATTTCGAAACCATCTTTGTCCATCATCAAAACAGGTGGCTCTAGTTTCACGATTTACTCCTTTATCCGCCCCCTTGGGTCGCGCCAGCCTCGCTCTTAACCGACTAGAGATCCCTCAATGAAGGTGATGGACATTTATACATGCATACATAGGTATAGACGCAGATCATAGATTCAGAACCAGAGGAATGTTAGCCCTTAATCCGTTCAAGTAAGTTAAGTAAAATTTTTTTATGTACCATTCAACGTCAAATACAATGCTTTCCTGGTGCAAATGCACCCGCTGCACGCTATCCTACGAGCAATACTTCTAAAGCAAGTCTTTTTATTTAGATTTTCCATATTCTTGGGGTCGTGATACATATTACGACTTTTCATTTTTTATTCTGCTGGTCCGAATCACATTTTCATTCTACGGGTTTGCATCTTGCTTTCTATCATCTACATCGTTACATCTAGATAAGAGTGAACAACGCTTCAGGCCTACAAAGACAAAATGGTTGACGAAATCGTTCGAGTCAGGGCTATTCTTGTTTTAGCCATGATGCCCATAGAGATATGAGTTGCCACTATAAGATTGAACTGTTAGAATATTGGGGAAATGGCGGAATGGCGAAAAATCGAGCTATTTGGTTGAAATTGCTTAACTTTGAGAGGAATGAGTAAGGGTCTGGATGTAATTTCATGGTTCAAATCAGAAACATTCCGTCGATCACTGCAGGCGTTACACTCTGCTCTGTTTCGAATCGGACATCCGGAGAATTCCTCCAGTGTTTTCCTCAATACGATGTTAAAGAATTCCATGACCTTCACGATAAACACGCCTTTTTGGAAGTGTCAACCCCTCCTTTTTCCTTCCTCGTATCGAAAGCCGTGTTCGAACTCATTGCTGAGCTGTTATTGTATGTTTTGCTCCGCAAATCGCAGGGGAACGTGCTGTGAAGGGTTCAGAGTCGGCTACGGGCTACTGTCAACGAGCGATTGCCGTTTTCCAATCGGTGAGACCAATGTGAAGGAGTACTGACCGCAATTATACAATATTGTCTTTTTTCTGCCTCAACTTAGCCTGATGGAGCATGACGTCTCTGCGGTAGTACTAAGTACTGCACTTAACAGTACGACAAGAAAGGGAATAGAGTGAAGGACAACGAATAAGAATAAAAATTATTTTGTTCTTGAAATCCAAAGGTTTCAACGTAGCGTTTTTTTTTGGAAAGTAAAAAGCTAGAAGGGGATCGGCAGGTGATCCCTGCTTCTGATGGGTCAATCGGTAGCCTTCTTTATGTGGGTTTTGAGAAGCTTTGAATGCTGCCAAGGAGGAGGATATGATGGATCTTGCTGCTGGACCGTAGAAATAAGTAGAAAGATATGAAAGTGTCTCGAAATTTGCAGTTTTCGCACATATTGTTTTCTATGCGTCTTTGCTTGTACTTAGGCAGCCTAGTAAAGCTAACATATGTAGGTTACACGGAAATGTATCTCAAGCTGTGATCAGTGCCTAGTTACTCGGCTAGCTAACAGAATTGCTCGTTACTAAGAAGACACGCCGCAAATTGGCTGCATCGGTACTCCGCTTTGAAGGCTGAGCGACACCCGATCAATGCCGCGATAAAACGTTATTGGTAGCCAATGTGACCCACTCCAGACTCTCACTCTCTGGAGGCGCTCAGACATGCTTCACCCACGCTTTCGTACACCATGGCTTACGGCAATGGTTGAGCAGATCTTACCTTCGATAGAGTGCCCCGATGTTAATTCAAAAGATCGATCACGTGAGGTAACGACGTCAATGACGTCGTTTACCGACTTCGTCTGTAACGAGTAATGAATGTAACTAATGTGAGGTACACGCCCCTCAAGTATAACTTCTAGAAAAACTATTAGAATTGAAATACTGCCTTTTCTTATAGTCTTTACGGGAAGGGAAGCCTTTCAGAAAGCTTCTCGATGTCGGGTTGACTTTCATAGTAATCAGTGGTTCACGGTATCATCTGTATCACCGGTCACCTCGGCGATCATCGAGTTCCTCGAGCGATTGAAGATAGCGTCTCCATTTGTCCCTGTCGCTGGTCAGAGTAATCCAGTAGATCGCCCTCGCTCGAGGGACATTAGGCATATCATTCCTTTCGCCCAGAGCTTTCATGAAGAAGTATGACCCCAAAGATTCTAGTCCATGATCGCCTCAGTCCAACTGTCTTAACAGTTCATGGCATCATCCTATCCACAGCGCGCTGTATAGCCCTGATTGCATGTTTGTCCTGCTATCCTAGAATTCTAGTCGCTATCAGATAGGTCAAGGCAGAGGGACGCAGACGTCGACAAGGTGAATGCACAGCTGAATGTCTTTTAACTTCTTCACTTTTCCCTCGATGTCCGGAAACTATTTACTGTTACCGTTCAGCCAATTCCTTACGGTTTTACCTTGTTGTCTTCGTTTGAGAAGTGGTATTTTGTCCCTGTTAGCCTTCTTTCTGTCTTTCTACTCACCCTACGCTATGCTATGCGTATTTATTACAGAAGCATTGATGAACAATGTATCTTTCCCTCCGCCAAGCGTCATGATAGGCAATCCAGGTATGTCCAATGCATGTTCTCCACTCATATTTGTAGGTTTTGTTTCTCATTCTCGCTCATAACATGTGATTGTATCACGGCTGGGAGCCTATTGCAATGCATCGGTGAACTCGAGGTGAAGTGAAGTGAACTGATGAAATTGTGAAAGCGATCAGGGGTCGAAATTGACTTTTGTCCCTGGGGCATTTTCAACTTACAATGTCAAAATCATCTTCATTAATGATCACCCCGTTTTGATCATTCGAAAAGTTCAGTGGAACTGTACGAGGCCTTCATTCGTTTATCATATTTCACGTGCTAAACTTTTTATGTTTGGAAGAGTATTATTCTTTTTGCATTAAGTTTAATGTTATTAAGGTTATTGTTAATGCGGAGACTTGAGATGAGTTATTGTTGTTGTAGCCAAGATCTAACTATTCTTTATGATCCTGAATCTAAGGATAGATTCTGGATGGACAAAACTGTTCAGAAAATCTCAATTTGACTCATACACCTCCTACCATGCCAACTACGCAAATGCACCCTACCACGCAGATGGCGCAGATGTCGATTCCTCCTCCAGGAGTTGTACCTCCAATGATATTTGGTGGTCAACCTCCTTTTTTCGGTTCTGTGGGAGCAAATATGCCTTGCAATCCTGTGATAAACATGTAAGTAGCACTCTACAGCTGATCTGTGTTCTAGACTAAATTTCATACGGAGGGAATTTTGATTTCAAATTTTTTTTTCAGAAGTGGACCTGGTCCTTCTACCGCGAACTCAGATGTTGGTTATGATACAAATTCTAAGGACCCCGTTTTGACAAGGTCCCGAGTCTTTATTGGGCGCCTCGCCGGTTTTCCAATTATACGCGATGATCTCATCAACCTTTGTAAGCCGTTTGGGACGGTTTTGGGTCTCAACCATTTCAAGGTCTCTTAGCAATGTTTATTCCCTACTGTCCAGAGGCTTCCATATCCTTTTTAGCAAGGTTTTGCCTTCGTACAGTTCTCGATGTCCACGGAAGCTGATGCTGCAGTGATTGGATTGAACGGGAAGAAGTGGATGGGCACAATACTCGGTAAGATTTAAGTGGCCCGAGCTTCTTACGAGCGCGAATCTACCTGAACTCACCTGACTGCGCGGCTACTTCGCTTTTTTTCAACGTTCTCTTGTTTTGTTTTTTTTCCGAATTTTCGGTTTTCATGAAGATGAATGCTTCGTTACACTTGCTTTAGTGTTTTCGTTGATTTTTAAGATATATGAGTTTTTGTATGCTTACAGCTCATTTCATTCTACTCGTAGCAACCTAATTTGACATTTCTTCGCTGACTTGTGAAGAAATGTCCCGATTATCAGCCGTTTTTCATAACGAGTCAGTGGGCACTTTCATAGGATAGCGTCAACTGGTGGCGCTCGCCGCTCAAAGGCCCAGCTCGCGCTTTTTGCTTCTAGCCGATGATTTCCTCAAATACCGATTCTTCGATGCCCTTCTGCGGTGCCGGAAAAAGAGGCGAGCGCCATTGGTTTGCTGAAGCATCGCCGGTTGACACAAGAGCGACGGGCCTCGACGCTGGACTTTTGACGTTCTTGTGTCAGAGGGCCCGATAATCTACTCTGAAAGATACCAGTAACCTCTGTCTTTGATCACTCGCGCATCCCACCACTGCTAGGCTGCTTTCAGACTTCAACGATTCAACCTGCGTGCCTGCGTATGTGCACGCACGCAGGTTGAATCGTGTGCCGAGCGGCGATGCGACGGCGACGTTGGGCAGGTGTTGGCAACATTGGACGTCGATGGATCACCTACCAATGCTGTCAACAGGTGACTAGCACCGCCGTCGCATCGCCGCTCGCTCGCTCGTGCGCAAGGTTCAGCCTGCGTGCACGCACGCACCAACGCTCGCAGGTTGCGTCGTTGAAGTCTGAAAGCAGCCTTACGAGGCAATCGCCAGGTGGTAACAGAGCGACGTCCACCCCTTGTCGGCATTGAAACGTCACGAAATGTAACGTTTATGTGAGAGACACCCAGACAAGCGCAGACCATGGGTTCATACATCTACTTTCTGTACTTCTTCTTCATTCTGCTTTGATACCTTCCCAAAAAGAGTTACCTTACTCTCTCTCATCTCGAGATAAAAAATTACCTCTGAATAACCCCTTTGGTCATTACCGTTCACCTGTAAAATAAGGATTGGTAATATTGGTCAGCGCCGTGGTGGCTTTATGGTGCACTGTAGTATGAACGCGATTTTTTCTTTCGTTTGCGATTTTATGGAGAAGTTTGGAGGAGAATAGGCAAGTATCGTAATATTGTTCTTTTCTTGAAGTCCCACGGAATTCGTACAATATTCACCACTGTCCAACGTCTACTGCAAAGCCGCGAAGAATACCTTTTATCCGATCCTCAACGTCTTACCAAGCACAACTGCGCAACTTTCACAGTGAATTAATAAAGAACTGTTTTGAATTGAAAGTGTGAGTGGGAACGTCCATTCCGCGCGTCCGTTGAGACTAGGTCACCTCGCCCACTTCGCGCGCGGCGCAGGCCACCGCGATCTCGATATGGCATTACAGTACCATTAAATGTCGGTGGAGCGAGTTATTTACACTATCCGTGCTATCTTCTCTTCAAGCTGATTGCCGTAGACCAGGCGCAAATCGCATGCCCCAGTGAAGTTGCGCCGTCCGTCCAATATTGCGGGATGATCCAGGGCATGCGACGGCTACGGCGTGACCTAGTTTCGACGGACGCGCGGAACGAAGCGCACCCCTTACGGCTGTCACGTTGTGCAGTTGTTTCCTTTGGGTAAGACTCAGCTCTTCATAATTATCTATCTCCCTTCAATTAAACGTTTGTTGTTAGTCTTAATGTTAATAACATTAAATATTATGCTGCATGATCGATGATCATCCAAATAGCCCACGGTAAGTCCTAAATTTTGACTTCTGAAAGACGTCGGCTCAAACTCTGAGGACGGTGTCAGCTTCGGTGGAGGCGGGCAGTAGGAACGATTTAGTGGAACCGATCGGCCGCACGCGGCTATCGCGGATCATTTGCCTCGTTATTATCCCTAGCGTTCTTCATTCTGCTCAATCGCTATGCGATTATTACTTATGACATGTTTCTACTGTTAGTTCTTTTGTTCCTAAATTTCTTATTGCTGCATTCTGCTACATTCCTTCACGCGCGGCGTCTCTCGCCGTGACGCGACTATTTCGTTTCTACTGCACCACACCCCACCTTCGATCAACGGCAGCGGCTCATGCTTCGCTTAGCCCTTCTTTAGCATCTGAAATGAAGAAAAAGCACGCATGAAAGCGCTTAGGTGGGGTTCAGCCTCCTGGGTTGTCGTTGGCGTAAGCGTCGCCGAGGACGCTAAATGTTGATGGTGGCGACGACTCCGCCATGAAGTAACGGTGCTCAGCCAGAGATCACTTCAGGTGAAGAATGTATATGTATAGAGTTGCAATTCTGCATTTCCCTTTTCAAAAGCGCTTTCCTAGCATTGTACATGTTGGAAAGCCCTTCAGATTTGAGAACGAAGTTATGGAACCCCCGATAAGCCTCTGTCCAAGACGCGTTTACAGAGCATCCAAGCAGTTGGACCTGCACACGATCATTGCTCTAAATGTTAACCTTTTTCTCTTTTTCGATATTTTATTGTTTGTTTCGGTATGCTATGTGATATCGTGTCTATTTTTCTCCATTTAATGGCGTTAATATTGATGCTAGCGATTACGTACCAAAGATGTATGTACTGCAGATGTGCATCTTGTGGATCCGCAAGCGCCGAAGAAACCTGTGGAGCAACAGGAAAGGTAATCGATGTTCAACCCCTGACCCCTGACGTCTTCCACGTTGGAGTGGTGATACTTCAAACTTTCCGTGGTTACTTGAAGCTATTTTGTTTTGGATTGTCGTGATTTCGAGCCATGTTTGATTGCTTATTTACGTTTATCATCGTTCTTGAATTTTTTCCAAACTTTCTTTTATGGAGTATAGGTCGTTGGTTTTTTTTGAGGTCACTTTCAACCCTCATTGGTTACCTTTTTAGTGCCCCGCGTAAACGTGCTAGAGAAGAAGACGAGTGTCGTGCTGCTACCGAGGAAGATATAAAGGAAGCGAATCGGCGCAATCGAATCGTTGCTCTTAGTGATTCCACAACGAATAACGATCTGTCTCATGCAGGTAGTTTACAGTCCGAGTAGGATTTGTCTACGAGTAGAAACAATGCCTCGGTCTGGCCAACGCTCCCCGATTATGCGATGTCACGTTTTTTATTTCAAATTTCCAGCTCTTCAATATTTTAAACTTGTATCTGCTCATTGTTTTATTTCCTATTGAAAGGGTTTTTCCCAGTTAAATTTTCTGAGCAATGAAATATTCCGCAGAAATCCCTGACACGATGATCTGTGGCAGTTGCCGCTTCGTAACAGCCGACTATGAAGCATTCAAGGATCATCGCATCGCTGGGTGTACTAAGGATAAGAGCAAAAGTTAGTTTCATCGCTAATAGTCTCTTTCCCTTTTTAACTCTCGTGTTATAGGTGAACCTAAACATCTCAAATGTGCTTCATGTGACAACCGTTTCAAAAGTGCCTGGGGATTGCTGTGTCATTTGACAGAGTTCCATCGCATGATGCTCTACAAGACTGACGAAGAGACGGAGCAGTCTACAAATAAAGAGGTGGTCCTCCTCGGTACACATATCATTTTATTAAAATCATTTATTCAATGAGCAACTACTTAATTTACTCGTTCCAAATGTTTTGACTGTGCTCTTCTGCTTTCTTACCCATTTGAGTGCTTCGCTGATTATAACGAGATCTATGCGTGAAATAAGATACACTGTCTCTGTTTAGCAATTTCTGAACGGAATTCAAGTATTCTTCCCGAGTAGGTTTCGCCCTCGCAACAGTAATGTTTTTGAACCAAAATTTGCTCTGTTCTTATATTCTTGAGCTTCCTTCTCGAGAATACTTCTAAGATAGATAGTTTAGCTAGTTCTAGCAGCTAGCCACATTATCTGCCTTAGAAGCCTGGCAAGTAGCTCTGACCAAGCAACGCTGAACCACTGGGTCTACGACTCTGGAGCTCGGAACCGTTTTTCGCTGTGTTATACCATTGTGTTTTACGCTTAAGCAGACCGAGTGGCTGCTTTCATAGTCCGCGATTCGGTCCGTGAGAGAGCGATCGAGCGAGCGAGCGACCGGGGACGGCGCTTGCCCCTTGTTTGCAACTGGATCTTGGTCGATGCCGCCGGACGAGTAGTCCCCCGGTCGCTCGATCGTTCGATCGCTCGCTCGCGGGCCGAATCGCGGATTATGAAAGCAGCCAATAGCACCCCCATAGTGCAGCGATTGCGCATTGGCAAGTCGATGGCCTCATAGGAGAGGCAGGGAGGTTCGGATCCTTGCGGCCATTTGGTCTCATAAAACTGTCCTGACCGCAACTCCAAAATGCTTAATATTGACTCTCTTCGGCCCTCCTCACCGAGGAACACTGAGAAGGGTAATACAATAAGATTTTTTTACCTTCGACCAAATAGAGTTGCACTCCTATCTCGACAATCAAGGTATTGTTACGGAGTTTTTTGGAACTTCACGCACTTTCCCGGAAAACCGCCGAGCACCTCGACATTAGCAACTGGGTTGTTTGCTGTCATCTCGAGACCACGAGACCTACGGTTTTGATGGATTACTGAAGGAGAGAGGAAGCTAGCGCAAAAGATGAACGGCAAGTTTTAAGCAAATGTCCAACGCCATACCTCGTGAAGCTTGAGCAGCCTCGGGGTTGCCTGGCTCGAAATTGACGGTTTGGAGAGCTATAAATTGTATTAGCAACACAAAAAGGGAAATCATGAAGGTAGTGTCGCACCGGAAGTTTGTTCGGTCCTGAGTTTGCCCGGAGACATGTTCTGAAACATTGGAGGCACTGCTGCTGTGAAATTAGCGATGCATTTCATGTCGCACAATGATTTCTTGTATTCGTGCAATCTTTTCCGACGAGGAGAGGTTTACCTTGTCTGGGCCGATGGCTCTCGATAGAATGGCGACATTTGAGAAAAGAACCAGAGAAGTTTAGTCGACGAAGCTTCGGCTGCGGTTTGTCAGGACCAAAAGCTGGAACTAGCATTTGTTTCTTGTCGAGTGGACTCGCGAGAGTATCGAGAGATTCTTGGGTTCAGCTTATTGCCACTAATTGACCAGCGGCGAAAGGTGAAGCTAGTGTTTCAGCAGGATAACGCAAGGCTCCACGTGAGCAAGTTAACTTTGATAAGTATAAGTATAAGTATAAGTTTATTACGCCTGCGGAAGGCAAACGTGAGAAAGAAAGCAAAACTCAATATAAATATCGAACATTTGTACAAACAACAATACGCAATACAACGATAAATTAGTTAAGTAATCAGTCTCAAGAAACGTTAGGACCAGTTCCCTTCATCAGCAACTTAACTACTTGGCGTTTGAACCGAACTAGCGATGGAGAGTCACTGCCAGCCCTGAAGGTAAAATTACTCGCTCGCAAGTTAGTTTTAGGACGTGCCAAAGAAATCTTCATGGAGCCACCCCTAGTCCTAGAATGTGTCAGCTTGAATATATTAGAACCGTGACCACACGTACCGTGTACAAGTTTGTGAACCATACAAAGATCGAAAACCCTCCGTCGCGCTTCTAGAGATGTCAGTCCAAGATACTGATTCCTGATAGCTGCCTTAGGTATTCTGGAGTACAAAAAACCACCAATTCGAATAAGCAGCTTACGAGTAAAGTTATTCTGTACCTTTTTAAGTGCAAAGACATGTTTCCTACACTTGCTGTTGAAAACCGTAGTGCTGGATTCGACCAGTGGTCGCACATACGACTTGTAAGCACACAACAAGGCTCCTTTATTAGCTAAAGACAGCCCTTTGAAGATTTGAAATGTCCGATGATTGGCTACTCTGATCCTCGTTTTAATGTGCTCCGTGAAGTCCAGTTTGTCGTTATAGTAAAAGCCGAGGTCTCTGACGGATTGCACTGCAGAAAGAAGGACGCCATCAGCAGTGTACGTTCGCGTTGGTGAAGTACAAGAACGTAGTTGCATGTACACTGTCTTGTGTGGCGCTATAGGCAGTTGCCAGTTCTTCGACCAACTCACCGTTAGATCAATTGCTCTTTGAAGCTCCTGAGAGTCTGCTTCTACTGAGATTGTCTTATAGATTTTTATGTCGTTGGCATACACCTTCGGAGTGACGCCTGCCTCACGAAGCATCTCGATGTGGTTCCAACAGCACAGAATCGACGTTAGAGAGGTGCTCGCATGTAATCCTGATCCCACAGAATTTCATGGGATGTTCTACGGGTTTACAATTATCGCAAGCACCTTTTCGCGCGCAGCGAAATGAAAGATGCTATCATGAATGCATGGAGAAGCGTCGATTCTGCAATCCTTGAAATCCGTCAGTAAATATCGACTGATGGATCAGGCTTTGAAAAAAAAAGGGCTCGACTGACTGTTTATTTTCAATGAACTCACCCTGACATTGTAAATAAACAATAAATCAGGGAAGAGGTATGGCATGAAACGACCGAAATTCGGTAAGATACTTGTTCGAAAAGATCCCTGGCCCAAACTCCCTTGAAATCACTTAAGCCATTGTTGCCTTGTGTAGCAAAGCTTTTAGTGTATGATACAAAATAGAGTTACTGCACTAGGTAATGTTTTGGTAATGCGAAGAGTAGACGTATAGTGTTAAAACGCACTCAGTAATCAGTGGTCCACTTTGATAGTTGATCTCAATGTCATTTTACTTTTCTATCTTGACATCATTGTGAACATACCCTGAAATGACCAACTTGCACAGCGATTTTTTGCGTTGAAGTTCAGTATACATAGATCGAAATTTCCAGCATATTAGAACTTCGCCTTTCAGTCAGGGGCGAGACCAAAGAGTGGGCCAGAGCCATCAGAAAAGCCGCGCGAGGCAGCTCATGAACCGATTCTCCAGCAACCGCGCACACAACAATCGAAGGTATCAATTTGAGCTAAATCAGTTTGATTTACCAACCCGTTCCATTCAGGACACCATGCAATCTTCTTCGTATGGACCAGTTTTCCCTACCGATTTCGCTACTCCCCGAAAAAGTGAATCATGGAGATCGAAAGCTGATCCGAAGGCCTCATCGAGTCACTACAACAATGGGTCTGTCAATAAGGTTAAACAGCATATCGTAAAGTAATTGCATTAATCTCTTCGAGTTGAGGTAGGTATGATGAATTTTGATTGTTCTACGTGTCTTTGTTTTAATATGCTGGTGCAACTTCAATGATTTCCACTCACCCATCTGTTCATGTTCTGTGGTTGTGAAACAAAGGATTGGCTCAATTATAAAATATCGTTTATTCAAGTAAACGCTCTGCAAAATAAAGAAGAGATGCTTCGATCAAGATAACCCGATTCAAGGAAAATATGTCAGTTGCAGATTAAAAAAAAACATCGCTAGGACGTGCTTGCACACATAGATACATAAATACATAGATACATACATATCGGGGCATTTTTAACAAACGCTTCATAAACACGATAAAGAAAAAAAAACGGAGTGACTGAAATTGAATTACCATACATTTCGAAGAAAACATGTCATTACCGTAATTAAGATTATATTTGTTCATCTGTGAAGTAGGAAATCAGGCCGACGAATAGACACGGGTTTTCCACTTGATTTCGTAAGCGAGGCATCCAGTTATATACTGCGACTAATTTTATAGTAGTTTCCTCATTCTATGTCGTAAATTTTGCAGTCGGTTTGGTAATTCTGAATCTTATTTCATAAAACTTGCGACGATTTACGTAAATTTTGTATTAACTGTCGTAAATTCCCCCAATATGGATCTGTTGATAGCAGCCCAAATAGGGGGGGGGGGGCTCAGGGTTTCGAATTAGGGACATCTCCATTAGCTGTCCTATCAGCAGTCAGCGATACGCCAAGAATAGACGCCTTCGACGCTGGCTATCGATGAGCTGTTTCTGGTTTCCGGAAGAGACAGGCATCGATAACGCCGTCTTGGTGATGGGCATTATTCGATTTCACAAAATCAAGGAAATGGAGGTTCACTCACTATCTGAATGAAGTTGTTGAGTTTTTCGACTGTACGAATGAGACAAGAAATGAAGTTAAAATAAAGCGGAAAGTATATACTATACATAAAAAGTCAAGTCAAGGAACTAGATGCAACATTTAGAAGGTTGATTACAAACTCTATGAAACGGATTTCACAAATGCGAAACTGACTGTAAAATCGATGACATAGATGAGGAAAACAGCTAAAGTGGTTGCAATGTAAACGAAACCGACTGCAACGTTTACGAACTGGGTGATTATCCCTGTACATATATACTAAGGGGCTTCAGATGAATTTAAAAGTTCTTTGGCGACTCTAAAAAGGTTCAGATCTTTGACGTTAATCAATGCTATTTATGGAATCAATGCTATTTATGGGATGCGCCGGCACATTCGACTTCCGCCCAGAATGGTAGCGGCTTTAAATGGATGACCTGCAGAGTCAGTTAGGGTGACAACGCTTTTATCCTTCTGAACAATTCTTCAATTGGGTGCGGAATGGTAGGCCATGCTCGTCGTTCTCCGTTCTCACGTCTTTAGCCACAAGTTGCCTATAGTTCCGAAT
This sequence comes from Haemonchus contortus, assembly GCA_000469685.2. Classification (NCBI taxonomy): domain Eukaryota; kingdom Metazoa; phylum Nematoda; class Chromadorea; order Rhabditida; family Trichostrongylidae; genus Haemonchus; species Haemonchus contortus. The sequence continues at coordinate 29,832,810 of LS997562.1, read as the reverse complement.
GACGATGTCTAATCACTCTTCATCATTTGATATGTACAGAGACTGCTTGAATGAAGTAAAAAGAAAAATTTCTGGAAACGTCGAGGTAGATGGCCGCTCTCTATAGTTTTCGCTATGTATGTGGAAACCATCAGGTAAGAAAAGATGACATACGAGTGTAAAACAACAACGTTCGTACGTTAAGGCTTTCACTACGAACTTTCTTCCAAACTACATCTTGAATTTGCTTAGTTCTTTGAAGAAAAATAGAGTACCGAGAGTGGAGTCGTCGTCGATGCATTCAGATAGCTAACAAGACAGACTGTTGTGGTTTTCCTCTGCAACACTGAAAAAATACTTTTTTTAAGCATATTCGTGTTCAACTAGATCTTCACTACTAACCATACAAATAATTTTGACAATGTTTTTTTTGTAGAGAAAGCATTCGTGAGTTGTTACATCATTCGGTGGATATATCACTATATATATCACTGTATATATCACTAATGAATTATAATTCATTAGTGATATATATAATTCGAATGTACCGATCAGAGACAAAAATGGCAGGCTCCTCTCCAATAGCGATGAGCAGAATCAAAGATGGCTTGAATACTTTCGAGATATTCTCAACCAGCCCAGTCCATCGACAACATACTGTTTTGACGACACGGACCCGGTTGAACAGCTCGAGGTAAATACTGGCTACATAACGAAGGAGGAAGTAAGTGCAGCAATTGAGTGCCTCAAGAATAGGAAATCCCCTGGTCTAGACGAAATCTCTGTGGAATTATTGAAGGCGGGAAGCACTGTCGTGGTGGAAAAACTTGTGAAGTTATTCAATCGGTGCTGGAGCCAAGGAGAAGTCCCAGAAGACTGGAGAAGAGGCGTCATTGTTAAAATACCCAAGAAAGGAAACCTGTCAGACTGCGGAAATTGGAGAGGTATCACGCTGCTATCTGTGCCGGGAAAAACCTTTTGCATTGTTCTGCTCCGACGAATTTGCACGGCCATTGACGGACGACTGAGGGAGGAACAAGCCGGATTCAGGAGCGGAAGATCATGCAGCGAACAAATCTTCACCCTCCGAAACATCATCGAACAGTGTGTTGAGTACTGCCAGCCGCTTGCCATCAACTTCGTTGATTTAAAAAGGCTTTCGATAGTATTCACCGCGAGTCGCTATGGGCTATCCTGAAAACACACGGCGTACCGCAATCATTCATCAGCATTTTCAAGAATTTGTATCTCAACTCGTCTTGCTACGTGAGGACGGATACGGGATACACGCCATTCTTCCAGATTGATACAGGAGTGCGGCAAGGATGCATTCTGTCTCCGATCCTGTTCAACGTCTGTCTGGATTTCGTCATGAGGGAAACGATGAAGAAAGTAAGGGCAGGCATCAGTTGGCATGATCGAAGCAGACTCACGGATTTGGATTTCGCTGATGACATAGCACTTCTTGCTGAAGACGAAAATAAACCTCAGCAGAGAAGCGAGCATGATAGGATTACGTATCAGCGCCTGCAAGTCAAAAGTCATGAAGGTCGGCTTTGACCAAACGCAGCTGAACATCAGCGTTGACGATACAATATTAGAAACCGTTGGCAATTTCACTTACCTCGGAAGTACGATAACTCACAACGGTGATGCTGAAATGGAAGTTCGCATTCGAATAGCGAAAGCTGCTGCCGTATTCCGACGACTCCAGCCATTATGGGCCAGTTCATCGATATCACAGAACATCAAGTTGCGCTTATATTACTCTATCGTGATCCCTACGGCATTATATGCAAGTGAGACATGGAAGAGTACTGCTAGCCTCGTCAAGAGATTGAACGCCTTTCATCAGAGATGCCTACGACGGATAATGAAAATACGCTACACGGACCACGTCACAAATGAGGAGGTTTTACGACGTTGTGGCTCAAACTGCCTCCACGTGGTTGTGGCACAGCGTAGACTTCGACTGGCTGGTCACATTTTGCGCATGGCACAGCAACGAGTTTCACGAGTGGCCATGAACTGGATACCTCCAGGAGCCAAGCGAGGAAGAGGCCGTCCCAGAAACACGTGGAGACGAACGTTTGAGAATGATCTAAAGATCATAAATGTTTCTAGGAGCGAGGGAGAAATGATTGCACAAGACCGGCAACAGTGGAAAAACCTCGTCGCCCGATGTGCTCTCCAGCACGGGAGGAACTAAGTCTAAGTAAGTAATATCACTAATGATACTTTTACAACGAAGCAATTTTTGAAAGTAGAAAACTATCACAACTACTTTACAGCAGGGGTGAAAGTTTACCCCATGAGAGCGTGTCGATCACACTACCGTAGTCTGCGTGGGTTGCCATGTCCGGCTGACGAAACGTGGTGTCCACTTGAACCCGGCCAATCCATTCAGAATCAATTCTCGGAATTCAGGATTCAGGAAAGCGTAGAGCATGGGATTAGCAACACATGAGAGCATTGCCAGACTAAAAAGAACAGGATTTAATATGGAATCTGGCAATATCGCTTTTTCCAAGATACTTTTGAAAGAAAGGAAAAACGACGTACAAGTGCGTGATGAGATTCAAGAGGTAGGTGTAGTCGTTGCCGTTGTAGGCGAGCAGATCGCGGCTGTCGGTGAATTCCATTAGTGTGCTGACAATGTTGTGTGGTAGAGATGTTATGCCGAAAATTACTACCATCGACACCAAGATCAATGTCACTCGACGCCTTTGCTGCATTACTCGTCGTTTCTGTTCGATTAGATGAGTTAACTGTAATAACATTGCTGCAGCTGTAAGTTGTATTACTGAATGTGAAATAGAACTGATTTTTTGATAAATTCAGTTTTCTTTTCGTCTTTACTCATTATTTTTGAGTCCGTCAGGAAGTGTACAGTCACTACAACTGTTTCGTCTGCTGACCAGGACCTAAGCCTAGGCCTGGGCCTCTTTGAAGGATCTCTAGTCGGTTAGTGATGAATTTCCCTGAGCGGCTTCAAATGATGATAAAGGGGAACCTGTTAGTATCAGCATAAAGGAAGTAGGTGGATTCGGGCCGAAAATTCACGGAAATGGTCGCGCCACCCACCATATGTTTTTCCATCTTGCCTCCTGTACTCCTACCAAACTTGAACGCTAGGGGTCCACGGAAACAGAAGTAATGAATTTCCGGTCGGACACACAAACAAACACACAGATAGACCGTCAGATAAAATTAGAGCGTTATTTATAGTGGGATAGTAAATTCTATTGAAAAGAATATTGAAGGCTGCAACGCAAAGTTCCGTAGAGGAGTAGAAAAAAGGTGCGAATCCCATCATACTATATGTCGAAAGTTTCGTGTGTGCTGGGAGAGAGAGGCCTCTGAGGTACACTAGCTGTAAGCATGGCTTATGCGGTTGCGTTCTCAATTAAACTCAAAGGCACAATACACGATAATTTTGGGTAATCCAGATTATGATGAAAAGTGGAAGATAGGGTGGAAAATAGTGCGATGAAGGCAAAGAAAGTGCGCGAATCAGCGTTTCCAAAGTGATAAAAGCTTTGAAAAAATCGTTAAAAAGGGACTGGACGACGAGACCAGAAAAATGAAGAGGGAGGAGTGTTTGACGAGTTACACAACTGTGTCATTGCGTATATGTGAGTCCCAGTGCGAATAGCTGACTACAGTAAGCAAAAAGGTCCCTTAAAACTCATTCACTCGTAAGTATAAGCTAACAAAAACCCTAGTAACAACAAAAATAGCCCACCCTTTTTAGCCCGTTGAGGTAAAAAATTAAATAAGGCAGCAGCAAAAAGAATAACAGAGAATAATAGAAAAGGGAAAAACATCGCTTCACTACTCGGCGATCAGCCCATTGCTGAACGTGTGAGTCCTGGCGAGAATATTGCAACCTGTATCGTCCCTACACTCTTCTGACATAAAGATTGGTCGATGTGCGTGGCATCCGACCGATCCGATAATGGGGCTCGTATTATGCCCTAGCTCTTGAGTTTTTAGCCTGACAGCATTCTTCCTGTTACGGTTGGGGGTCACTGGGTCATCCTGATGGAAATCTAAGAAACTCTACGATCGTGAACTGGGCCTTTGAGTGACAGGCCTGGCAGAACTCTTAAGTCAAGTACAAACGGCAGTTCTCTTTTTGATTATATTTACAACTGTAACATACTTGCTCCTTGTGCTGCTGGGTGTCACCTCCGGCAGTAGCTGCTACTACATAGAGGAGATTTGCTTGTTGTGCGATTGAAGTCAGACGAGATTTCGCTCTACGTCGAAGGAAAGAGAACACCTGAAGTAGTTTACGGGTACTACCTCGCAAAATGAATAAGGTTGACTACTCACCGCTTGATAACAGATTGTCATTATCGTAAAAGGAATGACAAACTGGATGGCGAGCACGAATAATGTGTAGATCCGCTTCGAATGAACATTTGGCCACTTCTCCGTGCAGAATTCGCCACATACATCTGTAAAAGTGTCAAGTGAAACGAGTTAGTCAATGTGGACGAGTTACCACTGTAATTCCGTAACACTTACTTATCGTGGGATACTTTTTCATTTTCATATGGTATACATAAGGAAGAGTAACGATGATGGAGATAATCCAGAGGAGAATTGTTATTCGAATCGCATTCACTTTGCGCAATGGGCTACCTACAAAGATATTGGTCAGTTGTTTACTCAATCATTTGACGGAAAAGAAATAGTTCTGAAAAACAGCTGTCGTGAGATGGAACGAAATGTAATCACTTGATGGATCAGAATGCAGTTGAAACTGTTCCCAAAACTGCTCAAAGGCATAGTTTACGATAATTTTGAGGTACCCGTTTTTGACGGAAAATGATAGATCAACTTCAGAGTAGTGCGATAATCCTACTATATATAATTCGCTAAGTGTGTCTGTTGGTGTGTCGGTGTGTTTGTGTGTGTGTGTGTTTGTTTGTGTGTGTGTCGGTGTGTGTGTCTGACCGGAAATTCATAACTCCTGTCCCCGTGGACCTAGAGCGTTCAAATTTGGTAGGAGTAAGGGGGGCAGGATGGGAACACCTATGGTAGGTGGCAGGACCGGACTCCGTTCACAGGGAGCGCGGCGTGCGCGTTAGAAATTTTGGGCCGCAAGTTCATAACTCCTGTTCCCGTGGACCTAGAAAGCTCTAATTCGGCAGGAATACAGGGGGCAGCATGGGAACACTCATGACAGGTGGTAGGACCAGACTCCACCCACAGGGGGCAGGTCGTGCGCAATAGAAATTTTAAGGTCGTAAATTCATAACTCCTGCTCCAGTGGACCCAAAGCGTTCAAAATTGGTAGGAGTACAGGGGGCGGCATGGGCACACTTAGGTGGGTGGCAGGACCGGACTCCATGCACAGGGAGCGGGGCATGCGCGATAGCAATTTTGGGCCGCAAATTTATAACTCCTGTACCCGTGAACCGAGAGCTTTCAAACTTGGTAGGAATACGATGGGCAGGATGGGAACACTCATGGTGGGGGACGGAACCGGATTCCGTGCACAGGGGGCGGGGCGTGCGCAATAAAAATTTGAGCCGCAAATTCGAAACCCCTGTTTACGTGGACCTAGAGCGTTCAAATTCGGTAGGATCACACTTTTCGTATTACCAGTGGGACCTCAGCATTCTAATAGGTGATGCGCGATATGACGGGATCGTAGGTTCTCGGTGACAAGAACTGATCATAACTGATGAGAGAAGATAAGGGACCTAGGAGGCCACCTACCGATCAAAATCCTAACGTCTTCGGTATCTACGATGTATCTTTAACCGTTCAGTACGTTTCATTCGATAAGACGGGATGGTAGAGTAGGGTGACAAATGTGAGTGGTAAGTGCAGTGATAGGGACCCATTAGGGCAATACGATAGGCAGATTAGAACTTTGTTCATTTCTTACTATTAGATTACGACCACTACCCAGCAAGGTTTGTGATTCAATGAAGGGTCCTCTTTGCTCGATATCATTTGCGGCAAAACTTATACTTATACAAACTTATACTTATACAACTTATGACCGCCTATAATCTGGAATTCTCAACTAATGATATCTCCGTAAAGAAAAAGGTCCATTGGTAAAAAATATCTGATAACGGTGCTATCATCACTCAGAACATCAAAGCATCATCTTTGATAGTCTAACAGTTGGATTTTTGATGGGTATTTATTCAAAGGTTCGAGACTTCCGAACAAGGGCGTAAGCACAGACTATAACTGACCACCATTCGCACTGCCATGTTAGTCCTGTGTCAAATTCGGTGTACAGGAAACTGCCAATCGTTTCAAAAAAGGAGTGGAGAATTACACTTACTACAACTATCAAAAAAGAGGGATACTTCCGATTTCTGTTGTGTCAAAGAAGGATTTCGAGCTCTATTCCAGTTCCATACTCTCACTCAGCTAAGCACGGAAAAAACTTAAAAACTATAAACTTTGAGAAAGGGAATAAAATTCTTTAGTTCAACATTTCTCGGGTATGGTGTTTGACACAAGAAAGAGGAGAGCCTGGCGTTAGCCGTGCGATCCGATATCTGTACATTTACCAAACTTTACTGTCATTTATTTTGCCTTTTTCCTTAACTACTACCACTTCTGCATTGCAGAATGTTGTGCTATCAGTGCCGGATCATTCCAATGGCACTGAAATTTAACGGAGATACGCCTCCTTAGCCCCTCTCTCTTTTTTTCTCCGAATAATCGCCTTTGATACAATACGATGTTCTATTCGAACACAGCTAAGATGGTTTACAGAAAAAAATCGCTCCCAATTCGAAGCTGCTACTGAGGGTGTAGAGCTTCCAAGGAAAAATGAGAATCCGAAGAGTATTTACGCATAGCAAATTTCTTACGGGAAGGGAAAGCGCCCGGCGTAGCCGGGCGAACCCATAAGAAGGAGGAGAGCCTGGCGTTAGCCGGGCGATCCGACTGGTTATATATAATTCGCTAAGTGTGTCTGTTGGTGTGTCGGTGTGTTTGTGTGTGTGTGTGTTTGTTTGTTTGTGTGTGTGTCTGACCGGAAATTCATACCTCCTGTCTCCGTGGACCGAGAGCGTTCAAACTTGGTAGGAGTAGGGGGGGCAGGACGGGAACCCTTATGGTGGGTGGCAGGACCGGACTCCGTTCACAGGGAGCGCGGCGTGCGCGTTAGAAATTTTGGGCTGCAAATTCATAACTCCTGCTCCAGTGGACCCAAAGCGTTCAAAATTGGTAGGAGTACAGGGGGCGGCATGGGAACCCTTATGGTGGGTGGCAGGACCGGACTCCGTTGACAGGGAGCGCGGCGTGCGCCTTAGAAGTTTTCGGCCGCAATTTCATAACTCCTGTCCCCGTGGACCTAGAAAGCTCTAATTTGGCAGGAATGCAGGGGGCAGCATGGGAACTCTTATGACAGGTGCGTGGGTCGTGCGCGATAGAAATTTTAGGTCGCAAATTCATAACTCCTGCTCCTTCGGACCCGAAGCGTTCAAAATTGGTAGGAGTACGGGGCGCGGCATGGGTACACTCATGGTGGGGGGCGGAACCGGGTTCAGTGCACAGGTTGCGGGGCGCGCGCAATAAAAATTTGAGCCGCAAATTTGAAACCCCAGTTTACATGGACCTAGAGCGTTCGAATTCGGTAGGATCACACTTTTCGTATTACCAGTGGGACCTCAGCATTCTGATAGGTGATGCGCGATATGACGGGATCGTAGGTACCCGGTGACAAGAGCTGATGATAACTGATAAGAGAAAATAAGGGACCTAAGAAAGGCCACCTACCGATCAAAATCGTAGCATCTTCGGTATCTACGATGTAGCTTTAACCGTTCAGTGTGCTTCATTCGATAAGACGAGATGGTAGAGCAGGGTGACAAGAGTGGTAAGTGCAGAGATACATTAGGGCAATACGATAAGCAGACCCAGTTAGGTTTGTGATTCAATGAAGGATCCTTTTGCTCGACGTCATTTGCGACAAAACTTATTCGACCGCCTATAATCTGGAATTCTCAACTAATAATATCTCCGTAAAGAAAAAGGTCCATTGATAAAAAATATCTGATAACGGTGCTATCATCACTCAAAACACCAAAGCATCATCCTTGATTGTCTAACAGTTGGATTTTTGATGGGTATTTATTTCTAAGCGAGCAAAGGTTCGAGACTTCTGAACAAGGGCGTAAGCACCGACTATAACGGAACACCATTTGCCTGCCCTGTTAGTTCTGTGTCAAATTTCGTGTACAGGAAACTGCCAATTGTTTCAAAAATATAGCGGAGAATTAGACTCACTACAACTATCGAAGAAAGAGGGAAACTTCCGATTTCTGTTGTGTCAAAGAAGGATTTTGAGCTCTATTCCAATTCCGTACTCTCATTCAGCTAAGCACGGAAAAAACTTAAAAACTATAAACTTTGATAAAGGGAATAAAATTGTTCAGTTCAACTTTTCTCGGGATAGGGTGTTTGACACAAGAAGGAGGAGAGCCTGGCATTAGCCGTGCGATCCGATATCTGTACATTAACCAAACTTTACTGTCATTCATTTTGCCTTTTTCTTTAACTACTTCCACTTCTGCATTGCAGAATGCTGTGCTATCAGTGCCGGATCATTCCAATTGCACTGAAATTTAACGGAGATATGCCTCCTTAGCCCATCTCTCTTTTTTTTCTCTGAATAATCGCCTCTCTGATACTATACGATGTTCTATTCGAGCACAGCTAAGATGGTTTACAGAAAAGATCGCTCCCAATTCGGAGCTGATACTGAGGGTGTAGAGCTTTCAAAGGAAAAGGAGAATACGAAGTGTTATTTACACATAGCAAATTTCTCACAGGAAGGGAAAGCGCCCGGCGTAGCCGGGCGAACCTATAAAAAGGAGGAGAGCCTGGCGTTAGCCGGGCGATCCGACTGGTAACGAAGAAAGCGCAAAACACGACGAATGGAAAGAAATACAAAGCTTCAAAGAAGAGGTAAAAAGAGGGGCTGGACGAGTTCCACAGTGAAAAAAGGGCGGTTAAGGGAAATGCGACGCAGTGTCTGCAATTGCACACAACACACCCAAACCGCTGATTTTGCCTTCATTGTTGGGGAACACTGTGCAAACAGCTGATTTCGTGCTGAAGGGTGGATCCTGACACGAATACATGACTCTGTACCGCGTCTACATCTCGTATGACGCGACATCGATCCAGCGGCGGGAAAGCCAATCACGGCAACAACAGGGCTTGCACTATGCCTTGGACGTCGAGATTGGGGGAGTGAGAGGGTCCCTTCTACCACCCATGGGGGGCGCAGAGTATTCCTAAGGGAAGAACTCGTTAACCATTTTTATCGTGAACCGTGCCTTTAACCTCTACAGTCAATTTATGTGAATGTACCTCAAAGTGATCCTTACCTGGAGCGATAACGAGCCGGAAGTACCTGTCGATGGCGATGGCACAAAGGGAAAACGTGCCAATGAATAGGCCAATCGCTTGTATACCTCCCACCACACGGCATAACATTGAACCGAAGTACCTGCAAAGGACTTTTAAGGGAGTTGCTATCGAATCAGTGGGTTCTTTCATTAGATTCCTTATTGCGACATTTTTTTTACATTTCACTGCCAGGACTGCCAGGACATTACCCTAAGAGGGCATCACCGATCAGCAAATAGATGTCGTTGATTCTTCCTCCAAAATTGGGGAGGACGGATTCATCAAATAATAAGTTTTCAAAATCCAGTCGAAACTAGCAACAAAAATTCCTAGGCTAATCAGGTAAAAGAAAGTCTAGGAAATAGGATGTGAGGGAAGTTTCGTCCTATTCGGTGAATACTGTTAATCGTGAAAGCACTCAACAACTACATGGGGAGAGGTATAGATAGCCCCTAACCGCAGTCAGTTATAGGTGACCAATTTTGAAGAGTAAGCTCGCGAAAGCATAGACTAGATTTAGACTTCAAGGATAAAGTCTCCGAACTATGAGTAATCCTCTCTGAGGGGTGGGCCCCCACATTCAACTTCCATCCAGAATCGTAGTGGTGTATTGAATGTGTGTGGGTGGCTTTTACAATGACTTGCAGTGACCAGCCCATGTACTAGTCAGTGTTTTTAACCTCCCAGACGAGTCTGGTGCCAACTAGCCGACCCCGGAGGGATGGAAAGCTTGGTTGGCCTCAGCGTACCTCGACCGGGACTCGAACTCCTGACCATACGAGTATGATAGTGCGCCACTTGCCACTACACCACCTCGGCCCTTGGACTTATCATTAGTAAACAATACTGATCTCGAATTTTTTTTTCAGTGTGCAGCTTAGGCATCAAAGGTAATGAGTGCCCTTGCGCCGTGCGAGGTTGTTAGGTGAAAGAATATATTAGATTAACGGCGGAACGTTTCGACGTTATCGTCTCCTTAGTGACCAAGGTTCCACCGCTCAAGCAGCGGATATGAAAATCCGCTATTGCCAGAGCCAGGCGACTGTCAGTAGCGTATCGGTGAATTCTGCTAGCATGAGCCCTGTTCAAGAAAAACACCAACTTGGACAGCGCCTCACAACCCCGATGCAGTGTGTAGACTAAATAAGCAATTAAACTCCGTATAGTAAATAAAGTTACATGCCTGGCAGGTCCCTGTAGAACTGATTGACACAAGGAAGTTTATTTTTCACCTCATTATCGATACAGCTAGAGATATGTAGGTAATGTAAAAAAATACAAACCATTGTTTGGCGATGTGGGTGACAGGAGTAAGCGGAATGGACAAAACGCAAAGAATAACGTCGCTAACGGCCAGGTTCACTATAAAAATATTTTGCACGGTCTGTAGACTCCGATGTCGTACGGTAGCGTAGATAACTCCTGAATCAGGTGAACAGATAAAGGTAGACGGTATCGCTAGAACACTGAAAAAAAAACGCAACTGACCTAAATTCCCTGCGAAGCTGATCACAAAGACAAATGAATAAAGTACAGCAAACAGCGCAACCGTAACCGGATGATTGCTTGGATCAGGAAATTTTTCTGTGTAGGACCGGCAAACGACCATGCCATCTGTAAGAGTGTATAGTACAAAATTTTCCGGTTATTTGACTAATCATAGCTAATCGCGCTATGACACTGCTGCCCTTTGGCTGTCTCTCAGACCCTTCGGATTGAACTACTTGAGCGTGCCCATGTGGACTTTTGTAGGTTTTTTGAGAGTCTTTACAAAAACATCTACAGTATATTCCTTATTTAGAAAAAACAGTGTTGTGAATTCTTTTCTTGCAACATAAGCTTTGCCTAGATAGCAGATTATTTTTTCCGGAGAAGAGTATAACCAACAACAGCGTACTAGGATGCTTGGCTCCACTTGAGGACGGCATGATGAGTTCACTGCACTGCATGGATCTCATAGAATCGTTGGAATATATTCTTTCATTCTTGTTCGTGTTTTCCTCTTCATATGCTAGGGGAAACAGCTTAGAATAGCTCCAGAAACTAATGCGGGCCCCTCCGATTCTTATCCATTCCACCTTCCATAGTTAATCCTCAAAAAGCTATTTTCTCTGATTTGATTCGTGGCAGGACCTGGTAATGGCACACAGGGAGGGTACGCTAATCGAAAGATGAGTCAAGCACTAGTTCTTTTGGGTGTGGCGCGATTCACGCGTCAATATAATGAGGTCACCGGACGAGACACGCTATAACATCATGCCTACCATCATAATGGGAGAAATCAGAATTTCTAAAACTTATAAGTAAAAAAATGGCCAATTATGCACTCACAGTAGGATTGCGTTTTCTAGAACCGAAGATTTGAAGTTATTCCTATTTTGAACGTTTGACAAGTAAATTGTTGACTTATGAAGTAAATTCTTAACCTCGAAGGGGCTTCATTGCCATAGTAAAGAGATTTGCTCTAATTTATGGTAAAGCCGTGGACTACTTCAAATCTCATTTAGCCCATCTCAACAGAAGGGTACTGAAGCTTCAAATCTTATTTAGTCCATCTCAACAGAAGGGTACTGAAGCGATGCTGCGTGCGCGAAGAGCTCTACTGGGGTCACGCGTGAATCGCCCCCCCCCCCTCCCAGTTTTGTCTTACTGCGACTGTTTATAATTAAAATCATCCATTTCTTGTCGTGTAGCGGAGAGATAAAAATATAGGGTGAGACATTAGAAGAATTAAATTTCGGGCATTGATTGATCCCGTTTGAGGGATGTAGCGTCATAGTGAATTACTGAATGTGTAATTGGCCTATACAAAAGCTTGAGTTGGCCAGACGATGTACATTTCAGTGCTTATACCCTACAAGGCCAGGGTCTGCTACCAGTCACGAGGCGGACTACCGATCGGGATTGCAGGGATGGAAGGCTTGATTTTACCTAGGCGGACATCGATCCGGGATTCGAACCCTTGGCCATGTGTGTGAGATAATGCGCCACTTGCCTCTACACCATCTACGCCGAGTAAAGTAAAATGAATGAAAATCACAAAAGGATAAGTATATATAAAATGGACCGCAAGGAGCAACATCAGAACAATATCAGTTCAAATCGGTGAAATTTCTCCTGCTCATAGGGATACTATAGTCCGTCAGCTCACTTACAACCATTGCCTCTGCAGGGGACCGACGCCTGGACCTCAATATTGAGTAGTCCGGTACTGTACTTGTTTTATTCCATATAGTTATATTATACATTTTTTTTCAAATAGTAAAAACCCAGTATTCAGTAGTATTCGTATAGAATTTATAGAATTTCCGGGGCAGAAGTGGTGTAGTTGGAAGTGGCGTCCTATTCCACACGCATGGTCAGGGGTTCGAATCCCGGATCGATATCCGCCTGAGCCAATCAAGCCTTCCGTCTTTCTGGAGTTGGTGAATTGGCACCAGGCCATCTGGGAGGATAAAAACACTGACTTGTACATTGGTTGGCTACTGCAAGTCATTTTATAGGCAACATACGTACTCATTACGCCACTACGATTCTGAATGGGGGTCGAGTGCGGGGCGCATCCCTCAGACGGGACTGATTGACGCCAAACACTTTATCCTTTATTCTTGATTTATAAAATTTATAATCCATACATGCGTTATATACCCTTACTAACTCAAATGTTTGGAATTGGAATACTTTGGTTTTCTCATTCTCACGGTGTGTTCGTTCCTTTTCGCCTTTTCTGAATCTTAGTCCTCAACAATGCTAATTTCTAGAAAGAAAACAGTCAAGCTAGTTAGTCTGATTTGTACCGAGAAAGCAGGAGAACGTGTCTGAGTGGTAAAACCGTGCTGCTTAAGTAGTAGCAGTTTGAGTACATACATATCAAGAGCAAGAGTTGACTGTTCCTTGGAATTGCGAAGGGTTTTCCGAGGAATGTAAAGTAACCCAACCGTCCTAGGACCTTCCATCCTAGGACGGTTGGGTTACTTCAAATTCCTCGAAAAATAATCAGCTCACACAAGATTGCAATGCTCTGTAACGTTATTGCTCTTCCAGTTTACAAGTTCCTCCATAGCAATTAAGTGACACGATAGCAAAAAGCCGTATTCATCACAGAAGAATTCAAATGGAAGTAGAGAGGAGATCAAGAAAGATAGCCTTTCCTTCCTAAAGACACTGGCACTGAATGGATAGCGTCCACCAAAAAAAAATTGAACAATAAACTAAATTATAGTGCTGAATGAGTACAGTGTAGATTGGCGGCTCATAGCTCTTCCTTGCCGAAAACAACGAGTGCATTGTCTTGTTGGGGCAAGGGAAACTGCTGAATGGAGAATCGCATATTAGACTTCCTTCCTGAGTCTTCGTTTTGACACAAACAATATCTGACATTAAAAAAAGTGATGCTCTACTCCTCTCCGAGTAATCTACCACGACCAATTAACTGAGGAGGTTTGGCCAGCCCGTTTTGACATCCAATCAGGACTTTTTATTTGGAATAAGTGCCGGATAGCCATCGGTTTTTTTTATCTGGTAAAAATATGAGCTTCGCACTCCTCACTTTATAAGGTTGTGGAGATTCTTGGTAAGTTGTTATATAAGGGTATAGCATAAAGTCTTAGGCGTTGATCAATCCCGTCTTAGGGATGCGCCCCTCACTCGACTTCCATTCAGAATTGTAGTGGCGCATTGAATGTGTGAATGGCTTATACAATGACTTGCGGTGGCCAGCCGATGTAAAAGTCAGGGCTTGTATCCTCCCGGACGAATCTGAACCAAGTAATTGGCTTCGGAGTGGGGAACACTTTGTTGGCCTGGGCGAACATCGTTCCGGGATTCGAACCCGTGCATGCATGTGAGATAGTGCGCCACTTGCCACAACACCACCTCCGTCCATTTGTTATACACCTTCTATTTTTACACGATATGCTATCGTGTCGACAAAAAGGTCATAAAGATGTCGCTGCTACACTTTCATGAGAAGAAGGCCAACGTCGAGCGTCCGACCGAAGCCATTTAGAGCGATATGGGCTAGAGCTGCCCGACTTCCCCTACTTTATTCATCTTCGCTCGGTGAACGTCCATGGCTTCTTATCACAGAAACACTTCTTGAGTGAGAAGAAGTCCCTCGACACCAACCAGTACGCCAAGAACTGACTGGTTGGTTGACGTCAAGAAATGAAGAATTCCATGAGTGCGGTGAAATTTTATTGTCAGAGAAGTGTCAGAGATTTTTTGACACTGGATGGCATACGTTTGGATTGGTGTTCTTGGATAATTGAGTTACGTCCGCTCTACAACTCAGCTCTGTACTTTCCTTCTGAGGCAGAACTTCTTTCCCCACGTCACATTCACTCTACGTTTAAGATGAGTCTATGGTACCGTTAGAATGAATCCGACTGCTGCTGGGCTCCCAATTACCTTCTGTTCTACAATTCATTTAACGAGCCTCCCAATGGCACGGGGTATCACTGCTGTACATCTTCGCCAGGAGGATGCACTTTCGGGGACGCTAACAGCCTATCAATGCACTCTGTCAGTCTCAGTGTTCGGATCCAAAGTGACAGCGAGAGAACACAGCGTTTTTCAAATGCTGTAGAAACGATGTTTGTTGACATCTGATGAGATCGGCATGAGACATCTCAGAGAATGAAACCTTGCGGCGTGCCGGGCCAAGTTCTCTTCGAGGCGAGACTGAGATTTCTGGAAGTTGCTTCCAAAAAAGGTGTTGGAGTAACGTTAGAAGGGAGGTAGAGAAGGAGTAATGGCTATCTGACCTTTGCGGACTAGAAGCGGAACTCGCGTGATCGGTCCGGAAACTAATTAAGTTGAAGTGTCTGTCAGGGATTTTCGTACTTTTGTTTTAATCATGGGGTATCAATTGGTACTGAATGACCGGGTACGACAATGAAATCTTATATGAATGTAAGCGTCATGGGATGGGGGGAGGTGATGTACTAACGAGTGGCGCACGACCTCACATGCATGATCAAGGGTTCGAATCCTGGATCGATATCCGCCTAGGCCAACCACTCGATAATTGGTTTCAGACTTGCCTGGGAGGACAAAAGCACTGATCTCTACATCGGCTTGCCATCGGAAGTCGTTGTTGGGCCACATGCACATTTTATACACACCCACGATTCTGAATAGGAGGTAAATAAGAGGGCTCAAACCTCAGACGGGATTGAAGAACACCCAAACACTTTGTCCTTCGGCCTTTCACTCACGGAAATAAGTGTAAGCTGCCCAAATCTAGCGAGCTCGAATCAAGCACATATTAGAAATACTAACGTCAATGTGTGTCAGGTATCCATTCAGTGGTTTTGTAGTTGTAATTTGCTTCATAAGTAACTTCTGGCTATTCCGAACGAAATCACGATGCACCTAATCCACCGCCCGCCGCTCAGACAACCTCATGTCAAAGATATTTCGCCCGCTCCCTCCAACTCTGCTTTCCTATTTCGCTGATTGCTGTCAAATTTACTCTCCGCCCAGTGTCAGGGAATCTATGCGAAAGGCATAAGCTGAGATAGGAACCAGTGAGAGTAATTAAACACTATGGTAATGAAAGTAATGCAGATATTGCAGGTGGGAGGAATATCTCTAAACTAGATGTTAGCAAGCAAAAACTTTACTAGCACCCTATTTCCTTCCCAATTTGAAGTAGGGGAATGCCATTTCAGGCATTTTTGACGGCTTGTTTTATCTTTCCTTCACAAGCGGATCCATTACGAACGAAATGACTGGTAAGCTGATCCGTCTCTAATTAATAATTTGGCAGAAACTGATATATAATATGGGTGGCAAGTTCGACGGGAATTGGAAAAAGCATCCAGTGGGTTCTTACTCTGTTATACATTTCACTCGAATGCCAAGTTGCGGGAGCAATTGTATGTTTAATATGACCTAGTACAGTACAGAAAGGGGTGTGGTACAGTTGGATAAAATTGTTGCTTCGCGGCATGAGCGACGTCGCGCACGAAGGAATTTAGCAGAATTGAGTAGAAGCAGCGCAGTGAGTAAGGAAGAACAAAAGAACAAAAGAACAAAGTTGAAAGTCAGGAACAAAAGAAGTGACAGTAGAATCATGACAAAAATAATAATCGTATATCGATCGAACTGTTTCAAGTACGCTAGAACTGCAATAATGGGACAACTAGCCCGCGACTGCCGCGTGCGGCGAATCGATTACACTTCAACTGCTCGTTTACAGAAAGTACAGAAACTCTGTTCATACTCGAGCCAGAGTTTCACGTTTGCAGTCAAATTCGATAGCGCAGCTGAGGTCAGAGCAATCCCAAAAATCAAGCGCTCTTGAATGAAATTTTGAGAACCATAGAATAGGGTCTTGCCTGCCACTACCATGCCGATTAGCCACTTTTCCCTGATAGAGCATAGGTAAATGAATGAAAACAAAAGATCAAATAAAATGAACCGCAAGGCGTAGAAAAAAGAAATGGGAAGCAGAAATGCGTGCGATACCACGGTGAGTAGAAGAACAGATTATTTCAGAAGAACGAGCGTGAAGCTGTCGTTTAGGAATGCAACAGAATGCAGGCCAATGGACGGCTTCTGAAAGCGACTTCATTGCTGCCTCAAGAATTTCATCTTCAGTGACTTTGCCAGTCATCCGTTTAATTGCAGCGTATCTCATCAACAACAACAAGCATCTCAAGGAATTGTCTGAATTGTGGGTTCCTCACTTCAGCCTAACCAGTAGTTCATTCCTAAGGTGATCGTACTTACCCAAGAAAACCACCTACAGTCATCGATAAGTCTAAAGGATGCGGAAAACTCTACGCATTTGTAAAATTTCAAGAGGAACAGTAGGAACAGACAACTACACCGAGGAACCTTTATCATCAGGAACGGCTAGAAGGATTTCTAAACTGAATGACCCGTACGTGCCTAGCACCCAGTCAATGGATAAGAGTGCGAAGATGGTTAATGAATTGGCCAGCTGAGCACCCTTCATGTAGGCTTCCCTGTGACCGCCTTCTCCAGAATGCCCTTCAAATATCACGCTGCATAGGATATTTCGCAGAGGTTGCGGATGACGTTCGATTTTCTCTGGCCATCAGCTCACATCCGCAGTTTTTTCAGTTGATCGTTATAAGGCAACAAGGAATAAGAAGAGTTTCTTCAGTAAAAAGTATTGTATTTCCCATGGATCTCTTCCTATGGGTCAATTTACAAATGCCGAAGACTGCTACATAAGAATGAACTGGGAACTGAAAATTTCTTTCGCTTGTTGCCAATAGATATTAGCATATGCGAAGCAATCAAACGGGAATACCCTCTCACTTCGAAATAAACACCTTCCGCACATCGACTCTCAAGTCTGCTGGAAACTCTGCGAATTTTTCATGCCTTCACCTTTACTTATACGGAAAAGCATCTCACTGCAATAGACTTCGGCATGTCATCCATCCTGTATTTGATTGTGAGCGATTTCATGATGAGTGGCGCAAAATTGCCCATAATTGAATGAATTGAGGGACGCCAGAAAATGCTAGAATAAGTGTGAGCATCCCACTGGGCAGCTCATCCAGTCTATCATGCCTCTTCTGGGGTGAACCATCCAAAAACCTAGTGGAATTAATTGTAAGTACTGGCCATTAGCATAACCTTACCATTTCTAACTATTGACGGTTTACTCTTAGTTGAGTAACGCGGGTAACGAACTGTATACAACTGTTAAGTCACTATTACTTAAATCATACCGTGACTACGAGAAAATTCATAAATGACTATGAATAAAGCCTTTTTTTGCGTCAATAAATCCCGTCAGAGGGATGCGCCCACGCAATCGGCCTCCATTCAGAATCGCAATGTCGTATTGAATGCGTATTTTGCCTATGCAATGACTTGCGGTGGCCAGCCTTTGAGCAGTCACTTCTTTAACCTCCCAGACTAGTCGGTACCGATCAACGAGGGATTGATTGGCCCAGGCGGATATCGGTCCGGGATTCTAACCTCTCACCTCGTCTGTTTGTTGTTGCGCCACTTGTGTTGAATATCATGAACTTCTCTTCTTCACGCTCTATTAAAAATGTAAATGCTACATATTCAAACAAACAAGGAAGTGCTTGTCGAAAAAGAAGAAACTCCGTTTCATGTTTCGACGTACTTCTCGAGGACCCGGGCCGGTAGTACAAATATTTGCGGAGAGATTACCTTGACTATGCGAATTCATAGTTATTCAGATTTTTAAACGAAAAAGGAAATTCAAGAAGTGAAAAGAGAGAAACCGACAACTTCAATAACGAGAAGGTTAATTTGGAAACATGGGAGGAATTCTGTAGAGCAACCTAAAGGGGTAGGGTAAGGGAAGTGAGAACCGTAGTCGCGACTAAACTGTGAAAACTGAAAAAACCTTTTTGGGGGGATATCGAAGAAGAACACGAAGGAATTTCATTCTCTCCTAGTGTTATTCTGCTATTGAGAGGATTTCTCCTATGTTTTTCTATCAGAGGGATAATTGGAAAACTCGAGAAATTGGCAAAATCAACGGATGTGCCATTGCTTCGAAAAAGTCGAGAATCCAAGTCCAATCGTAACAAAAATCCCTCAGAGCCTTCCTTGAATCTATCATTCTCATTATCATTCTCGGTGTCTTTTATTAACTTATTTTATAAGAGAAAAGAAAAAATGTAGTAATATATTCAAATGAAAGAGCGACGTCTTAGAGGATTTATGAGCATTGGAAGGTGACAAAACAAATTCTGAACGGCATTGCTCAACGGGAAGATTCCGTTCACGATATGGGCCGTGGTGTGGTGCTGATATTAAATCGCAGAAATTGAATGTTCGCCGGCTAATGACCAAACCACAAAAAAGCGGGGCGATGAGAAGGAAAGAACGAAGAGTGACACTTACTAATAGGGACGACAACGGGCTCATACCGGGGCAATTCTGCAGGGAAACGTCCTCTCTTTACTGGTATCGCTTCTAGTGCCTATTGAAGACCTAATGACTTACATAATTCCATAATGGTAGAACGGAGCATGGTTGCTGTGTGACCGTCCGGGGACGGCGGCTGTCGGAAGGAAGGTTTCGCGAGATTTATGTCGACAAGATCCTCAGCAACAGCACTCTCCACACCCACAACAACAACGATGATGCTTAAGCTGACGATGACCTGAGAGCAGCTCGTGTCGCCCCCCTCCGTCGTCCGCCGTCCGTCCACCCGCCCGTGCCTATACACCTAATCGAGTTCTCGTCCTCTTCTCTGCTCTGTTTCGCCTACTGCTAGCTTCTCATCCAAAGTTCTCGTCAAAGCTAAGATGATTCCCCGTCTAGCAGCCGCATTTATCGCCCACTCGCCATGAAAGAGCATCAGAGGCCGAGGTTTCAATTTAATTTAGAGGGAAATCGTCATGAAATGACCGCAAGTTCCGACTCTTTCCTACGAGAACAAAGTGGGTCCAACGTCGGGGGAGGACTATTTTTTTCACGTTTCTCTTGAATTTTTTGAACTCTGAATGAGCAGCTCATACCTGTCCTTTAGGTGAAGCATGAGCCTCATGCATAATTCGATGTGAACCGCTTGAAACCTCTGATGCAGTAAATTCCAAAAGAAGTCTTCAGAAAGGTAGTCATTTCCAAAAGAAGCACGTGATCCCGTGCAGAAGCCTATAGTTGTTTATGACAATCGGGAAGGAAGATATGCTTTTCCACGAAGCCACGCATGAGCACTAATATTCGGGAAGCACGCTCCGTAAGGTCGACTTAAGTCCTTTCCTTTTACTAAATATATGCTTTTTGAAAAGTAATTACAGATTGAGTAGCCCATTGATGAAAGAACTAATACTGAGAAGCAGGACTCGAGGGAACTCCTCGCAGAAGAGCATCGAGCCCTCGTAATTTCCGGGTAGGAAGTTACTGCATTCGCAGGTAGCAGGTTTGTTCTGAAAGACATCAGAGATCGAAGGCGGAGTCGGATGCATGGCGCATCTTAAAGGAACCCATCAGCCCTGAAGCTTGAGATGTGGTGAAGAATTTGCATGGGAGCCCTGAACTCTATCTACGTTCACGTCACCCCTAGGAGTGGGACTACCGCAGCTGACATTTCTGACACTACCCAAAAGCTTAGCTCCTTTCCCATTCAGCAAATAGGTTCGGCCAGCCGTGGTGAAGTGGCCATTTGCATTTACAGCGCCATACATGCTTTTACCTATCGCACGCTATCAAAGTCATCGTGACCATGATTATAGTAGACGACTTCCAACGATTGTCTACGCTGCGCTATCGCCAAAACCGATACTATAGGCTCACAAGTTGGCGATTTGTGGGGAAACCTCCAGTCTCGGACGGGACTCGAACCCGTACTTGTCCTTCCCGGGGACCGTGCTCAACACGTTGTACGTGTGATTGCTGATAAGCCATGGCATAACCTAAGCGGGGTCTCGGTAGTGTAAGGGATAAGAGCACGATCCCCGAAAAGGACAGGTCCGAGCTCGAGTCCCGTCCGAAACTGAAGTTTTGCCCACAAATTGCCAACCTTGTGAGACTTTCGCTTCGCGCACTGCGGCGTTCAAACAGCAGTTAACAAAACATCAGGTCGATACTATAGGGGATCAGCTATATTGGTTTTTTCTTGATTGAAAGCATTCATCACCCACCACCCGTTCCGGGCACACTCATCCCATATCTAATTGTGCTGGAAACTTTGTTGAAATTTTGGCTTTTGCCCAGTTCTCAGGCATCGGATTGAATCTCCAAGGCACAATGGGTCATATCAATCTTCTTCAACAGTCCTCTGCCAACCTTGGGCTGGATTGCACGGCATTGCTTGCACGAACTCCGCCTAATCCGGTTAAAGCCCCGCCCACCCAGAATATCTTGCTCCCCGAACGCTTGTTGTTCATAGCTATCGATCTTTCTTAATTCAAAGACTGTTAGAATATGTTAGGAATTTTTTGCTGATGCTCCACAAACTTAGGCGTACTCCGTCCACACTAAATACTTAAGCTCGTTCCTCTCCTGTGCTATCACCTCAGGTCCTTAGTGTTCCTTTCGCATCTCTCGCTCCACTGATGGGAAAAGGTTTACTTTTGTCATAGAAAACAAACAGCTCTTTGGGATTATGCTGCACCCATTGAGGACGAGGTTGGCTTATTACGGGTGTTTCTTTCAATCTTCTCGAATGAAGAAAGAAGCGCGCATCATGAGCGTCTGGAAAGTAAAACTACATCCACACCTAGACGGACATTCCATCTGGATGTAGGGCACTGGTTGATACGCTGATACAGGAATCATCATCTAGCCGAAAATGTGTCCCCTGGTGGGGGGGGGGGGGGGGAGGGGAAAGGGGGGGATCGTTGGGCACAGTGCCCAGGGTAAAAGGTGAAGGGTTCTGGCAATCAGATGTTGTGGGACAGGTATATGTAGGTGAATCATCAGGTGAAAGGGAACTTCGCGACGCACGAGCATAAACGTAAAAACAGACAGGTATAGCGCGGAAAAGAAAGTTAGGACGTAATTGAATAGAATAGAAAGAGGGTTCGATGGAATCAAGCATCAAAACTTTCCTTTGAAATCCTGCATGTCCCCTGAGATCCTACTCTTTAAATAACATGAATTTTTCTCCATCAAAAAAGACAAAATTCGATACACATTATCAAAAATAAGGCAAAAGTCGACACTGGCTGAGACCATGAGAGCTTCCTCAGAGGTGCATTGGTGCATTCAAGCTGATACCACAACAACACTAACCAGGAGGCTCCAGTAGTGAGTGCATGGACAAGATAACAATCACCACTGAAACTAACTAACTCAGCAAAATTACAAGTTAAATTACTTTTTCTAGTTGGGAAAGGCGATTGACAAGAGCCATATAGCGTCGTGTCTACCTTTGGGAAATCCACATGACGCTTGTTACCATGACACGAGGATGCTGGCTGTTTGTATAGAGTAATGAGTAGCCCCACTGTTACACACAACACGTTACAGCAGAGGAAATTGAATTCGAAGGAGATTCAGATGGCTGTGTGGCGAAAGCCAGTCATCCAGTCAATCTGTGGGTGTTGACAAACCAAAACGTCTGCCGATCGAGCTCTCGCCGCTATGCTTGCGCCGCCATCGCTTTGCAGAATATTAATTGATCCAATTATATATTTACTCGGAAGAGGGAAACGAGAATGGAGAAGAAATCATTAGACTATAGGGCTTTCAGGTCTCAGCAGAAGTGCGACGGCAGTTGAAACAAAGGCACAAGCCAAAGGGCCAGGGTATTGGGCACGAACTGATTCCCACAAACGCACACCTCTATTCAGACTCTAATACGTAATTACCTTCATTCAAAATCCATCTTTCAGGTTTTAGAACGTGTGTTCATGTAAAGGATAAAGGACAAAGTCTTTGGACATCAATCAATCCCGTCTGAAGGATGCGCCCCGCACTCGACTCCCATTCAGAATCGTAATGGCGTATCGAATGCGTATAAGGCCTATACCATGACCTGCGATGACCAGCCGATATACAAATCAGTGCTCTTATTCTCTCAGTCTGGTACCAATTAACCGAACCCGTAGGGATGGAAGGCTTTGTAGGTCTAGGTGGTTATCGAGGCGGGGTTCGAACCCGAGAACAAGAATGTGTGATGTTGCACAACTTGCCACTACACCACTTCTGCCTTGTGTGTTTATGTGGTCTAACAGTAAGCAACAGTATATCAATTCTGATCAAGGTCCACAACCGAAGCTTTGTAGGTTTTCGACATTGGCATTAGCTAGAAGTCCGGGAAAACGATGCGTAAAAATGATCTGATGGGTTCCAGACCGTGGCGGCAGTGGTTACCAGTTGTGGCATTGCGGTCTCACTAAAATCGCTCGTAATGTCTGATCGGGTTCAACGAGGCTTCATTTCGTGAGTATGGGGCTGAGTCAACCCAACGACCCAACCCATGACTTCCCCTACAATATGGCAGTTCGGAGTTCTAGAAGGAGCTAGGCCGATCTGTCGGTTTTCTAATGACACTGAATGAAGGATAACGTGAAATACCAAGGTCATAGTCATACTCTCACCATCCTGAGTGTATGGTGTGCTTTGTAGCTGAAAGAAGCGAACGTCATGAGGGTATGGTAGTAAAAGGATATCGTGACAATAACTAGATGAACGTTTCATCTTATTGTGGGGCGCTAGGTAATAGAGCAAATGGCATACCACCGAAAAAGCGGGCATAATCTGGCGCAGCGCCTAGGATTCGAAGGTAGAGGCTTCTAACATATCCTGTGAAGGGCACGACGTCAACTGCCGACCGCCAACGGAAACAGAACCCTTGTGCAGGGGCTGATTAAGAGTGCAGCTTCATCCTTATTGGATTTACTCCTGCTCCAAGCTTGAGCGATCATCTTCACGTACAGGCTCGAAGGCTCTGACTAATTGTAAGAGCTCTAGGGGCAGTTAGAAAGAGAATAAGCAGTACTCCCTCATGAACGTTCTTCGCTGGTCATTCAGGCCTATAAGATCTCAAAGACCAAAGGTGATTGCGCTTTGTCGAGAGTTAATTTCATTCGTTGCCCACGATGCCCTAAAACAACTCTGCCCACTTGACGATTTTGGTCAGAGGGAGAAGCAAGGACAGATGTTAATCGGTAGTTTCGTAGGTAGTCTTAACTCCCAACAGACTGAATAGACTCAAAGACCCAGTTCATGATAATTTCAAGGTACACTGGTTGAGTCGAAAAATGGAAGTTTTGGTTGAAAATAGTGCATCGGAGACAAAAAAGCGAGAATTCATCGGAAAGAAATCCATGACGTTCATGGCATAGAAAGGGTATTGGACGAGATTTCGGTTATTGCAACTGCGCAACAAGTTGACTACACCAAGTCAAAACTGTTCGAAACTCTGCCCCGCTGTTCGCCATGGGTCATGACAAGTTGTTTGAATCCCCCACATGGGATCTTCTGTGAATGGTACATTCTCTATAGTATCGTTGAAATTCGTCCACCGGTTTGGCGTACAGCCGATACTCTTTAAGTCCCTATAACGCTCTCTCTAGCCAGTTTCCTGACCTGACAGCGGCACCGCCACAGTGGTATAAGAGCGGGTTGCAGGCTCAGCCTAGGAGGGTTTCTCAGATGCCTTTTATCGCGTACTGTGCCCTTGAGGGAAATGATTGAAACTATTCGAGTGCCCGTGCACCTTCATGCACCTTCAAGACGAAATCATGTTCTTGAATGGGTTTTACAGTGAGATTACAGTCAATCATGGATTGTACAGTGGGGCTTTTCATTTCTCTCGTCTATCGAAAGAAAAAGAAGAGATGTGTAAGGTTTACAATCAGCCATGTTGACAAAAGTGGGTATTCAACCGTGTTTTCTTCCAAACCGTTCTCCCAATCAGGAGACATTCAAGCAAATCATAAACAACAAACACTGTTCAAGAGATTTTAGATTATCAATGTGAATCCGGAATGAATTTGCCTGACAAATGACTAATTAACGAAAGACGGAAGCCTACTTCCATCGAGAGTTATCACTTCTGTAAACGAAATTTAGGACGAAAATTGGCCACCCTTACGGTAATCCCAACGCTAAGTTTTCAAAGGGGCAAACTTAAAAATGGCTATGGCATGGCATCCGGAAAAGGCATCCCAAAGAAAATATAAGGGTGCCGGAACTTCTCCCCGAATTCCCACGGTTAGCGGCAAAAGTCACGCAGCGGCTGGAAAAAATCTCCTCACTGGGAATTCAAGCCCTTCCCTCCAAAGCGCACAACTGCGCGCGATTGGAGGCGGCGAGCGGGCGCCGTTTACGAGGGGAAGGCACTGGACCCGAAAAATATAACAACCAGTCAGCAGGTGGTCCGACATGTCGATACAGCTTTTCTCAAAATTCGCCGAACATGGCACAGCTCAGTTGGACCATACGCCATTTCATGATGTCTTTCGAGTGTTAGAAACAACGACTTCTGTACCTGAGTCTGCTCCCGCAAGTCGTTCAGTTACCATCTTCTATGGCTGAAGGGACTGAGCAGGGGGAACAACGTAATGTGGTGTGTGGTTTCGTCACCTCACAATATCCCAGTCGCACAAGAGGAAAATACGTACTTCGAAAACTTTCAATCCTCATGTATACGCAAGTGGCCAAACAAATCATGTGATGGCTACGCTTCCTAACGACAAAACCTAGGTGTGTGCATCAATTTTCTCCACCGAATTGAAAGAATCGTTGCATGAACCATGTTGGAGGTTTACTTATGAAACCTGTTATATCTTAAGGGCGAAAAGATCAGTTTCTCCACAAAAGACCGTTGCTCTCAAGCTGATTGAACGTGGAAGGTGGGAAGTCGCTTTTCGGGGTGCTTGATTTCAAGAAAACAGCCAGTGAAGCTCATCGAATGCTTTTTGTTACTCCATCCGACCGAACCTGCACAAAACCGTTTCATCGTTCAATTGGTGGAGCTTTCTACTTGAAAATTAAGGAACGTCTAGGCTAGTCGAAAAAGTTTGAGGATTCGCAGTTGCAAACTTCGTTGGATGAAGATCCAGCCCAGACCCGAACAGAGCGCAATGGAGCTGGACGTCAACTGTGCAACTATTTCCAAACGCTTGCACGCAATGGGAAACATAAAACAGCAAGGAAAATGGCTCCCTCGCCAGCTATCAGAAAAGTAGCTTGAAGCACGCGTGAAGGCGTGCAGGAACACCCTTGAAGATCACAAAAGGACACATTTTTGTCGCCAGATTGTGACGGGTGATGAGAAATGGATCTACTACGATAGTCCGGAACGGAAAGCAGCATGAGTGGATCCAGGCCAAACAAAGAGTTCACAGCGAAAGCGGAATGTCCACTGCTAGAAGGTGATGCTGTGTATCTGGTAGGATCAGAAAGATATTATGTACTGTGAGCTACTGGACTCCTTCAAAACTGTGATTGCTGACAGCTACGAACACCAGCTTGACAACTTCCAGCGAATAAAAAGCGGCTAGGGAAAAAAGGTGCTCTTCCACCACGACAATGCCAGGCCGGAAGGCACGTCGGTGAACTCTGAAACAGCCTTTCGCCGCTCAACAGCTAACAATAGGTTCATCCGCCTAGCTGCAGGAGATGCTGGCCTTTGAAATAAAGCGAGCATTGCCTCCTAGTTTTGTATGGCGTGAAGGGACCTTCCACTATGAGTTGCTAAATGCAGAATAGATAGTCACGCTGTCGCTTACCCCTAGGAACCGCTCCTTCAAAGAAATCAGAAAATGGAATCGTTTTTTTCTGGTACCAGTAAGTTACGGCGTTCTTTTTCATTAATTTTTTCTCGTGGTTTTTATATCCGCGCAATTACTGGCTATTTATAGACTCTGACGCACCTTTGAGCGTAATAAATGGATAAGGGATTAGGGACAAAGTCGTGCTCTTAGGGTGAGCCTCGCAACCGACTTCTCTTCAAAATAGAATCGGCGGTTTGAATGCGTATCTGGCCTGTGCGATGGCTTGCCCTTGCCAGTCATTGCACAAGAAAGCTTTTGTCCTCCCGAAAGGAACCGCTACTAATTAATCGAAAGTCCTGATTGGCTTCGGCAAATATTGGTCCAGAATTCAAATAGGAACAGTGCGTGTGTGGGAGTGCGCCCCTTGCCACTACACCACCTCTGCCAGTTGCTACGAGTAATGACATCAAATTTTGCTCTCGAAGTAATCCAGTCTCTGAATAGAAAATTGGAGGCGTAGGGAAGAAGAGTGCTGATAATGATGCAATAAATATGATCAGCTCCTTGCGCAGCTCTTCCGGAGAGTTCTGCCCTTCTCCTCCATGGTACTCCACTTGAAGATCGCACGATTGGTACGCTCCAAACCGAGGAATACGATTTTTTCCCCAAAGCCACGGCTTTCAGACACTTAGCGGTCATGTGTAGGGACGGTAAGCAACCACGAGGTTGATTTGATTTCTTTTTACGAAGCTGGAAAAAAGGTGCTATAAGCCACACTTCCTATAAATACCGCGCTCACTGACATGTACCAGTACCAAAACGTAGCTAGTAAGTGGCAGATCAGACGATTAAAGGCACCATTCACGATAAAAAGGTTACTGAGTTCTTCCTTTAGGAATACTCAGCGCCCCCCATGGGTGGTCGAAGGGACCCTCTTGCTCCCACAATTTCGGCGCCTAGGGCATAGGGGAAGCCCCGTTGCTGCCGTAGTTCACTTTCTCGCCCCTCGATCGTTGTCACGTCAGACGAGTGTCGAGACAATACAGATTGCTATTATTCGTTCCAGGACCCACGCACAATCAGCTAATCGCCGAGTGATGAGGCGATGTTTTTCTCCCACTATTCTTTCCTGTGTTTTTCTTTTTGCTGCTGCGATCCCTTATTTAATTTCCTACTCCTAGAGGCTGAAAAAGGTGAGCTACTTTTGCTGTTACTAGGGTTTGTTTGTTTAGTTATGCTTACAAGTGAATGAATTTTTGCTTACCATTGTCTGTTAATCGCACCAGGACCCACACGCGCGCAGTGAATTTAAGTGAACGGTGCCTTTAATCACAGTGATATGAAACAAGTTCAAAACTGTTTAGCTCGTCCGGACGCCCCACTCTTCTTCATTTTTCTGGTTTCATTCCCGTCCAGCCCCCTTTTTAATGGTTTTCGAAGCCTTTTTTTACTTTGGAAACACCGATGCACGCAGTTTCTTCACCTCAGTCCCACTAGTTTCGATCTTGTCTTCCATTTTTTATCATAATCTGGATTACCCAAATTTAAGTGAACGGTGCCTTTAATCACAGTGATATGAAACAAGTTCAAAACTTTGGCAATGCAGGGGGCTCCAGTAGGCAAGAGGAGGCATTACCATTTGGTTAACACTCACCCAACTACCAACCTTCTATTATATAATCTCGTTCAGAGGTTACCCGGAAGTGATTTTATTCCTCAACATTTCCGGCAAATTCCTTCGGTATTCCCCTGGTCACTCATAATTTCGACTTCGTATCCGAACGCCAGTGATTCGCTAAGTGGGGCGTTCCTAACATGATGTCGTGAGGGGGATTCGCACATCGTGGGAATGTTTTTGAGGTTCACGTAGAAGAGGGCAAGCGCTTGAAGATTATAAATTCGATCCAAACACAAGTTATGGAGTCGGTTAGGAGAAGTTGTCCGTTCCTATCACAAGGTAGAAAATATAAGAGAACAGGGGGAGAACCAGATCACTCCTAGCTTTTTTCCCCTTCTGTATGACTACTTACGAGGAAGTTCACGCTTCTGTTGACGATTTGCCCTCCCGGAAAACCCACTGAAAATGTTGGAAGCCTTTTCAATTCTGACAGCTCCTATCGTTTGATAAGAGTGAACATATGATACAGAGTCCCCAAGCCATTGTTTCATATCTAGGCAGACTCATTGAAGAGCCCTTTCCTGTTGACTCCCCTGCCTCTGACTGCCGCTCCGATATGTGGACTTTTCCAAGGTTGCAAAAATGATGGGCCGAAAATCCCTTCATCATTCGAACATTTTTTTCTTGAAACATGTCTGTAAGGCGATTATGTTATGATGAATGAACACATAACTACTGCCATTTAGAAAATGACGCCTTTATGAATGGATACCAGTCTTATGGGGCACTACAATGGCAGCATTCCTCTCTTCCCTTCATGTTTCTATCTTTATAGCTCCTCAAGAGAAACATTTCTCATGTAAAAAGGTACTGCGGGATCGTGGTTCTTTGATAGACGCTGAATCGGTGAAGCATCAGAGACCATGAACACAAACAGCCGAGTAGGCAAAGACTGCCGGCAACATCAGGACCTCCTGATAGCGTTCCGATGTGGTGGATAAGTATGAAATTAGCCTTCATCGAACGGTAGAGCCAAGGAAAATCAATTTTGTCTTCAGTACATCCATAACGGATTCCATACCTTTTACTTCAAGAGTCCGTCCTACAGGGAGTCATTAGGATGGAAAACGTGAAGAGAAGAGGGCAAGGCTGCCGTTGTAGTGTAGTGTAGCGAAGGTCCGTTAACCAGTCACTAGTGACTTTGCACTCATATGTGGGATACGTTATTCTCTCAGGACTGGCTAAGGGTCCGGGACGGCGCTGAATCTCGTGGTCCTTGCGTTTTCAAGCTTTACCATAGCCTGGTGGATTGTTTCAATCAGGGCGTATAACAATTTCTTAATAAAGCGAAGGTGAACAAACAGAAAAAAAGCGTACATTTCTTTTTTACATTGTGTATATATCGGATGAGGCATTTGAGAGCATTCAACCTTGCTCCGATAAACAGCCTCAAGAAAACCCGAAGTAAAATGAATGACTTGAAAAAAAGCACGGCTTATCCCTTGCTCTAACACTGGGAAAATCTTGAAGTTCGCATATCACTCGACAGTTGATCCTTCGACATCAGTTGAAGAATGCAGAGCCTCACTAACAGGAACCAGCCAGTGATCAAGACAACCTTTCTATTCGCCTAAACGTTTCCCTTCGGGGTAAGTTCTTTGATATGGAGGATTAGAAAGTTCAGTCATCCGCAAAAGTTTAGATCCATAGTGCGACACCTTTGAGCTACTGCGTCACCCGAAATATCAACTAGAAAATTCAGTCCTTCGCAAATTCTGAGTGCTCATAAAAAGAGCTCACAGCTGAGAAAGGCCATTTGGCGATTCACCGACTCAGAAAACGAGTAGCTCAGCCACGACACTCCGAGTTCCACCTTTTCTAATTCCTTTTTCTACTTTTACACGAAGATATGAAGCATTCCCCAAATACAGAAGAAAAAAGCGAGACGAAGAAAGGATTCCACACTCTGATCAAAACTGGTGGCACTTATAATAGAGCGAAATGATGCATTCCCATTGAGAAAGGCCAATTTTTTTGGTCTGTTCTGGACACGATACACGACCACAAGCTTGGTCAGCGTGGATTACTACCGTAGAAAGCAGGACCCTAGAGATCTTTTTTCGGGAGCCTCATTAGCATACAGAAATATGGTAGAGCTTAAACGTTATTCAGAAGGCAAGCTGAACGGGCATCGATCGTTATTGATTATCACTTGGTAGGGCCTACTCGTTTTCAATATGAGGAAATCAAAATCCTGTATGCTTGCCATGGAAGGTCCCTAGAAGATCGTGCCAGGCTTCACCTGGGAACTCTCGTCTCTTTAGTTAGGGGATCAAGCCGAAGGAGTGGGCGAAATGGTTGCTTGTCGATTGCAGGGCATTAACACTAAAATATGTCAGGTAATAATTCATCCAAGATTGGAATTAGCCTCGTAGCATACTCTGTTGAAACGGATAAAATCAATTAGAAGTATTCAAGTCGACCGAAGAACTCTTTCTTCCTACCCCTCCTTACCTCTTTTACATCATTTCAAAAGTCACCATTTTCAAAAGCCATAATTTGGAGCAAAAGGGTTATGTGACCCTCCAAAGACTTTTTTCCAGAAATTGGTTCCTATCTGTAGTAAGGATGTATCATGGATGAATTGACCCCTTCTAAACTGAGTGACAGGAACGATCGACGCGACAGGAGGTCTAGATGGAATAGTTGAGAGATGGTATACAGCGAGAAGGACGATATAAGTAAGCCCTGTTCAATTGGAGTTAGAGGTAGATGCTTTGGACAAGCAAGAACAGAAATGGCTATCGAAAACATTGCCCCCAACCAGACAAAGGAATGCCCAAATCTTCCAGCTCTCAATGGGCCTATACGGCTCACTTCCTCCACCTGAACTACGCATATTTGGACTTTACGCCACAACGCTTTCCTGTTTTTCAGAGGAGAACAGGATAATTGGCTAGAGTGGTAGGGCAGTTATGGAACCGAATGAGCCCAGGTTGGGGTAGATTCGTCAATAAGAGAGAATCTCCTAAAAAGAACTTTTCCTGGCAAAAATTACATAATAGTAACTTACCGAGAAAGAACATTTTAGCCGCATGCCGCAGTCGGCACTGCCAACGAAATCGACGCCTACTTCTCCCGCTTAGAGGGCAGAGATTTAAGGCGACTAAAAACAAGGGTGCAATGCCATGCTGAATCGTCGGAATCGACGCCCGAAACGTCGTCCAATTGGGGGATCTGATCACTGCTCATTACGGATCAAAGGTACAGTTCACGATAACCTGTAGGTAGCTATTTTGAGTTAAATAATGGAAGCCATGGCCCAGAATAATGCTAAGGTAGTGAAGGAAGCACTAAAATTGTTGGGTTTCGAAGAACTAATTTCAAAAAATGAGCAAAAAGGAAAGTTGTATGGCCGTCGGGTGTCTCTCATTCAAGCGTACTATTTCTCTTGTCCTGTGAATAGTACAGTAATAACAAGGCCGGCATAACACGGCCACTTTGAGCGTCTGCTTCGCCCGAACCGGTTTTGGAGACCTCACTACGTCCTATCTAGGCCATTTTTCGGCCCATAACGACCCATGTGCTGCTATTCTCAGTGGCACGGATTCATTCTGGCGACGATTCTCAGAAACCTTTTTATCGCGAACTGTGCTTTCAACCCACAAACGAGTTCATTGGGTTGTTTTTTCATCAATTTCTAGTAGAACATACTCGCGATTTGCTGATTTCCCTACATACAATTAGATACACCTGAAAAAGCCCCAAAAGAGTTGTTCGAGCAATGACACTACTCTAATAAATCAATTTCAAGTGAAGGTACTCTCAGAAAGGAACATTCGGGATTTTCAGAGCGGTTGACAAAAAATCCATTGGCCTGGGTAATAAAGTGAGTGGCCGGAAACGTGACGCAGGTGGCGCTAACCGGCAGAGTAATTGAAAGCATCTGAAAGCTCAGAGAGGCGGTTGGCACTAACTCATTGAAGTTGCGTTAGGCTGACTTTGTTAGGTCTGAAGTTCAACCAATCCATCACTGGCTCGAGTTTCGAACGTCTCAGGGATTTGTGAGTACACCCGCCTCAGGTCTGCCAATTCTGTCACTTCAATGTTTCCGGAGGCCATCATTCAGGGGACGTTTACGCCATGCTGAACAACATATCTGCTTGGGACTCCAACAGCTTAGGAAATATGGAGCGTCCGTACACCATAATATTAATCATGAACCAACAAGTTTTATTATAACATTTCTTCTGTACTCTTGTGGAATAATTGTAATAATCTTTGTACTCGTATTCAAACTAATACAACCGGTTTGGTAATTGACCTAGAGGTCGTAGGTGGCAGTCAAGAAATTGAGAACTCGTGAAAAAATATATAGACAATTGTACTGGAATTCAAGAACATGGCTCATAATGAAAATGAAAACTCATAAAAGAAAGTGATGGTAAATTAGCACTACTAGTCTTCCCGTTGAATCAAGAGAAATGAATGAGACTAGTACTCTTTGAATCAAAATCCCATAACCTTCAGGTCGGAAAACTTTGAATTCAAGAAACTTCGCCCGTTTGGAATTGTTATCGCAGGATTTAGCACTAACCTTGACCAACAAAATGTCTCTTAAGTCACAGAGTGTTAGACAGATATGTTGTTCTCCATATGCGAAATCTATATTTTAAAAAAGTCGGATCCCAAAAGTAGAGAATTCGGAATGTTGGAAAAGAAACCCTTCCTTGTGGCCAAGTGCATCACATGGTGATGCACGCCGCGAGCCGAACCAAAAATCGCTTGGCCACGCGTATGGGAAAATCGCCGAAAGCGCCGGTACGCAACGTGTTAATTGGTACCAAACTTGTCTAGGGGGATAGAAGCACTGACTTGTGCAGCGGCTGGTCACCGCAAGTCATCGTATAGGTCACATGGGCATTCAATACGCCACTACTGTTCTGAGGTGAGTGGTAGTTGAATGCGGTGCGCATCCCTTTGACGGGATTGACTAAGGTCAAACACTTTATCCTTATCCTTCAGCCAGCTTAAGATATGAAGCCAGTTTGACAGGTGATTCGAAATGTAACGCTGGGTATCCTGGGCCACAATGCCAGATCTTTTTCATGCACGCAATTGAAAGTAAGCTCAAACAAGCTGGATGATCAAAGAATGAGTTTTTAGGGGACTTAATTCAACGCCTGAACTTGATCGTACCAGTCACCGAAAAACAAGCTACTGATATATATTGGGTTGTAACATAAGTTTGTAGAGTTTTGCGTTAGAGTTATTTTACAACGAATTATTTTGCTTTTTATCAAAGTGTATACATTCATTCGGAAGAGCTTTTTCTCCTCTACAAAACTGTTTTATTTGTTTTTTGGATAATTTGATTGTTCGTCTTTTTTCGGGCTCAGAAATGGAATATCCAGGGAGAAAAATTTGCATTTTCGACATCTGCTTTTCTTTGCTTTTCGTCGAGGTCAAAAAAGCAGCCGAAACCGCTCGGGGCCTATGCAGTGTGACGGAGAAGGTGTCTTAGGTGTGTCTACTGAAGGGTGTGGGTGGCCCGAGGAAAGCTGAGAGTCAAGCAAGATCTTCACCCAAAAAAAGGTCATGATCTACGCTTGGTGGGACTGGGTAGGCATGGTGCACTGGGAAACTGCTCTAACGAAACGCCACTGTCAACGAGAAGGTTTACATTGCCCAGCTGAACAGTGTAAATGAGGCTATTCGGCTGAAAAGACCATATAGACGAGGTCAAGTCATCTTGCTTCACGACAACACCATGCCCCATATTGCTCAAGTCGACAAAACAGCACTCCAAGAGCTTGAATGGGAAATTCTTCAGCATCCACCCCACTCTACGGATCTTGCACCTGCCGACTATCACCTTTTCCGCTCTATGTTGAACCAAATGAGGGGTGTTACCTTTGATGGCAAAGGGGATCTTAAAAATTGGCTCAACAAATTCTTCGACACCACAACGGCCGTTTTTTGTCTAATCGCCATCAACAAGTTGGTAGAGAGATGGGAGGAGATGTGAACAGTAACGGAGGATACATCATTGGTTAAATTATTATTATAATTATTGCTTTTTGCTTCAAACAAATCTTTGTGAAAAAACTCTACGAACTTATGTTACAACCCAATAAATGTTCCTGCATCTATAATTCAAGGACAACTTCTTTCAGGTACTTGCTAGGACTCTGACCATAGCGAAGAGGTGCATATGAGAAGAGCGATGAAAAATCTTCTGTTAAAAGCCAGACGAAGAGACCTGGAATGCTTCAAGCAACTACCAATGCATTCGTTGGAGTATCATATAAATAACTTGCAAGTACCACTTCAGCCTACAGTGAGTCAAAGTCCTTCGTTCTTCTTTTCTTTTCTTCTTCCTTCTTATTCATCATTTCATTACTATCTGATCTCTTCATTTCATCCAGACCACGTTTATTCGCCTTTGCAGCCCAGTCCACTCTATCTTCGGCGATTACCAATCTCAACTTAGCTGTTCAAGTTGGTGAGGTTACCTCCCATAGTTTTAACCTACAGGCCAGCACTCGTATCCCATATGCAAGAACTATCGTGGCCTTCACCACCTTTCCTGCGAGCATCGTCAGTCGCGTAGGACACCCAGGGACTTCTTCCACTTCATCCATCCCGCGTTTATTTCCGCCTTTCTATTTCGGTCCGGCCAGCGGCTATGTGTTGGGGGTCTTCAACATTTGTGATGGCCTCTTAAGGGCAGATTACGGTTGACTCGTTCTCAGAACTGAGAAAGTCGATCTTCTTAAGATTCAGTCAAAATCACTTCACCTCTGAAACGTGGTACCTCCTCTCCAGCTAATTCTGTACTTTTTTCTACTATCCTCTATCAAAGCGATGCCATTATCTTCAGATTGTCTTAAACGGACCATTTACGAGCCCTTTTATGGAGACATACAGCTGTGTTAGCAAAAGGGAATGGCTCAGAGCTGATCCTTGATGCCCAGTGACGTACTGCTTGTCATTTAGCCGGATCTGTAAAACTGCCTTATGTCCCTGGTCTAAGGGACTCGACGTTCTGAAACTTTCCACTTTCCACAGCGCTTTCCAGGGTACAGATCGGGGTAAGCAGTCGAAGCCTTCTTCAGATCGAGGACGGCGGGGTAGCTGGGTGTTTCTCGGTATTCCTCCATCTACGAAGATGGCATCTTTCGTGCATGGAACCTTATTTTGCTGAAGAATTCATGACAGAAACTCAAGCTACTCCCGCATATAAACACAGCCAATGAACAAACTACTCAAATGAGTAAATGGGGAAGTTCTTCTCCCAGTGGATGGAACTCACAAGCTGAATACCAGCTAAGTAGCCTGAATTTGAGCTCATAAATGTCCATTCCCTGCTGTTTTGGTCTTCAATCTTCTCGATATAAGGGTATAAATTGCATAAATAACGTGCGCTATGAAATATAACGCACTAGTGAGCTACCCGAAGCAATTTCCCCTTTGCTGTCTTGCACGTTCTTTGCCTACTCAGCGTAGTTCCATTAATCATAACTTATAACCATTTCACGACTGAGCTCTGATAGAACCAGACACTAATACGTTCATGGGGTCTGTTGATAAAATCTCCGGGCAGAATGGATGGCCTCAAGCTCGTTGACATCGAAACTGCAGGGACAATTGGAGCCTATAATGGCATGTGAGTTTGAATCTGGACGTTGCACAAAGTTTTTTTGTAAACTACCGAAGAAATTACCACGCCCGGATCGATATGCGCCTAGGCCAACCAAGCCTTCCATTTCTCCGGGGTCGGTTTATTGCTACCAGACTCGTCTGGGAGGATAAAAGCACTGACTTGTACATCGGCTGGCCACCGTAAGTCATTGTATAGGCCACATACGCAATCATTACGCCGCTACGATTCTGAATGAAAGTCGAACGCGAGGGCGCATCCCTCAGACGGGATTGATCAACGCCCCAAGACTTTATCCTCTGTCATTTTTTATCCCCTTCTACTTGTGTCAATGAGTCTTGCGCTCTGAATCCATTGGAGCTCAGCCGCTGTTCCGTTTCAGAGCACGTGGACTTGCATTTTTGCCTTTTTCAAAGTCTGGGCATTTGGCAATGCACGCATATATTTGGGGCTCCTGTGTGGTCCCAGTCTTCTATGGTGAATTTTTCATGAACGAAGACACGAACGCGTTTTCGGCTGGTTGCATTTCGAACCATCAAACTCCGTCGTTGGCGACAAAAATCATTGGGAAGTGTACAACCGGATGTTCTTACTGGTTTCATTTCTTTTTCAAAATGACCAAGTATTCTGTGGAGGGCCATTCAAACTGGTTGGTCCTACTTATTGTTGAAGTTTTTCAGTGGTCATGTATTAGAGAGATTCCAAGTCAGGTAGGCACGAAGGTTCATTTCCTCCACCAAACTTAATAAAGGGTTTGACGTGGAGATTCCGACAGGATCTTCCTCCTTGTCGACTTTCTTTCACATATTGCAATGGTTACATTAGAAATTTTAAACCTAGATGGGCACGTTTGACTCCCTCTGAATATCCAGATAACGCCGTGATTTATACTCCAACTAATCGAATGGTTGCCCTAACACCGAAGAGCGAGCAGAGTTCGATGGTCTAACGGCAGAAGCACTGATTCAGATGGCTGCAAAAACGCGAACTCAATCTCGCTTGCATTTGCAGTCTCCTATACTGCAGTAGGTTCATCACGTGTATCACGCACATGTGAATGTTGAAGTAGGACGGCGAGGAAAAATCAGAGGCTTAAAGTACCGCATTCGTGAACCGGCTCCAAAGGAACGGGGTTGTTGCTCAGGTGCACCTAGGGTGAATGCCGCTGGATGCTGGACAAACTTGCCTGACATCCAATCCCTTACTGTAAGTGTCATCAGAAACCACCAGCCAACAATCTTCTGCTGTAAGATCGAAACACAAGCATTTAGAAATCCGCCAGCGACATTAAAAAACAAATGAAGAATCATTTCAAGGAATATTATTCGAATGCGGGCGCTCCAGAGCCATATCTTCTGATGAATCCATATCTTCTGACGTTCTCCTTTTCTACTGCTCAAAAGGAGGTACAGCAAAATGTGAATTGACGGGTGTGGTGCAGTAGGAACGAAATTGTCGCGTTGCGGCAAGAGAGATGCCGCGCGCGAAGGAATGCAGCAGAATGCAGCAGCAAGTAAGATATTCAGGAACAAAAGAACTATCGGTAGAATCATGCTATGAGTCATAATCGCAGAAAGATTGAGCTGCATGAAGAACGCCAGAACTGTTATAACGAAGCAAATGGTCCCTTTTTGGATCCCTTTTTCCTCGTGATAGGGCTCCGAAATGGGTTCTCAGATAGAAGAGAATTGTAAGGAATGTAGGATATCTAGAAAAGACAGACTGCAAAACGTTGACATCGGCAATCAGCAGCTAATGCTCACAATTCTTCAATCGCTCCCCCATGGTTCTACTATGCTTTCTCGTAAACGATGCCAAGGTGTGCAGTTTTAGGATTCGGTAACAATCAAGACGTGAATAGAATAGAAATGCTGGGACAGAAGCCTTGAACAATTGTAGTCGAATTGTGAAGGTGTGTAAACATGCATTTACTAATACCCCATACAAGTCTAAATTGATTCGGGTACACTCAGAAAGCAGGAAGGACGGTGGCACATTTTTTTTGAAGGCCTTTTCGTCACTGTCGCTTGTGCCAATTTCTGCCCCTATCTCTTGGCAAGCATTCATCTACCAATTCGAGTGAGTTCATCCCCCGGTTGTACCATAATAAAGCGCAAACCGTTTCTTCTGGAATTTTGCCCGACCGACGTTGTCGCTTTCATGAGTGAAGCTTGGCCTTATTTCGGCAGCTTTTATGGTCTTCACTGTTCGAGACTACGCTGTTCGTCAATTATAATGAGAAGGAACGACCAAGATTTGGAGAATGCAAAAATTTTCCCCAAACGCCACATGTTTGAGTTCTATCAAGAACTTTTAAGTACGGAGGTAGTGCAGTGGCAAGTAGCGCTCAACGCTCGCGCTGGTATGGTCACAGGTTCGAATCCCGGCTCCACATCCTTCAAATCATCAAAGCCTTCCATTTCACCGGGGTCGGTCAATTGGTACCAGACTCGTTTGAAAGGATGAAAGCTCGGCGCCTACATCGGCTGACCAGCGCAAGTCACTATATAGGCCACATACGCATTCTTGATGCCACTACGGTTCTGATTGGGAGTCGAATGCGTATGCGCATCCCTTGGACAGGATTAACCAGCGCTCAAAGACCTTATCTCTAGACTTTTAACGGGGACTTCCGGAAGAGAGGCATTCGAATAACTTTCAGACTTATGTCATGACTTATTCAGATCAACCATTACTACGAGCAAAGTCTAGTTTTTTTTTTTTTTGGAATAAGCTGATGTAAAGCCAAACCAGTCGCGACGGGCAACCGTCGTGATGTAGGAATTGCGGCTATTCTCTTACATAATAGTACAAGAGAGCCGAAGCAAAATCTTGGAAGGAGCGAATCCAAATTTGGGTAATCATCCGGTAATATTCGTAGCTGTTGGTATCCAACCGAAAGGCAACCTCGAGAAGCTTTCTAATCTCGAGCTGAATAGGTCTAGTTGGAGCTGTTGTTCTAGGTAGATTCCACTCAAGTTTTTTTCGCTAAAGCAACCTACAAGTCAGGAAAAACATCTTCTGAACGGAATTTTTTTCAGAGTGAAAACACTGATCCTGGGCATCATCTTGGTTTCACAGGGAATCCCAGAAGCCTGATACACATTACAACTTTCCCGAAATCCTGAATGGGAATTGAAAGTGTAGACAGCCACAAAGAAAAAACATTCACCTCGAACTTGACATCTGTTTTCCCGTGTCATATTTGGAAAAAAACTCTGTGTGGTCGGAATCCTTCCTTCCCAGTTCGATGTTATGGACAGATTTGAGACCGCATAACAAAGGAAATTGTTTTGAGAAACAACGCATCCATGCATATGTTTTACGACCATCTCCAACACCTTGCAAGCTTCATAAATATGCAGTAGATGCCAATACTACTTGTGCAAATGTGAACTGCCGACCTATGGGTTGATGCATTTCGCCTCGTTTGCCTGAAACACCTCACCATACTGTCGAGAACAGAATGCAGTAAAAAAGCAGTTCTTTCCCTTCCCATTCCCTATGAAATGATCCAGTCGTTTCCTTGGAATCAAATGTTCTTGAATCCTCAGAGGATGCTGAATCTGCTCATTGGTACAGATGCGTAGGACTTGATTATATGAAGTCATGGAACCAAGACGATAATTGCTTTGCAAAAAAGTTCGGTAGCTTCTAGCTAGATCCTGGGAGTGCGTTTCCATAAAAAGGCGTCAGAATGCGAGTTTTCAGTTCTAGAACCAATTGAGGAACCCAGGAGGATCTATCCTTTGAATGCCCAGAGCATGCCGGCGGCGATGGTGCAGCAGACTGACTTCTCCATTAGTCCAGCAAGCATGCACTCCCATTCTGTAGCTAAACTAGAGGGACGGCTTTCGGTTCCCTTTGGGGCCGAGCCAGCCTGTGCAACATAACAACTGGAGAAGGCTAGCTGAAGAACTAAAAAAGGCCCACCGATGAAGGCAGGGGTCCAGATACAATGTTCTGTAGGTGGCACTTTTTCGCCTACGTCTTCACTAATGTTAAAGTCCAAAGTACATTGGGACACATTTGGTGGTCCAAACGTGCAGACCGCCTTTTTAAAGCCATAATTCTTCCCTGAGCAGTTTATGAAAGCATATAAGTCAATTTTATTTGAGCTGTGCATATACAAAGATTGTCGCTAACATTGGCAAATGAAAGAAGAGAAGCAAGTTGTTGGTCGAGGGGCGATCCCACGGCCACCCTATTGCCACGCACTACCTGGGAGACCCATACAGCTGATGGTACTGATGCTGAGTTGGTAAGTTTACTCTAACAGCTTGGTTCCCCTGGATTAGGCACATATGGCTCCCATTACTCCCTGTTTTTCGTAATCCAGCAAAAGTTGGACTCAAAGTCCCTATAATGGCGTAACCGTAGATTGGTGAATGCTTTCAAGCTTCACCGATACTCATCGAGGTTCTCAAGTAAAATTCAATTTTCAAGTAATAAAAAGAGGGAGCTAACCTTTGTGTCCATCGTGGTACTCAGAGCTGTCCATGACTGTCCCGTGGTGAGCGTGCAGACGATGGCGAGCAGTTCTTGTCAATAAAATCCTACGATGAATTACTCGGAATAGACTACAATTGATGACGAGATATCTATAATAATGTTTACCTGGGTAGAGTAGGCGGAAGTTGACTGGTTATAGAACTTAATCATGAAGTGAG
Source organism: Haemonchus contortus (assembly GCA_000469685.2). Lineage (NCBI taxonomy): Eukaryota > Metazoa > Nematoda > Chromadorea > Rhabditida > Trichostrongylidae > Haemonchus > Haemonchus contortus. The sequence continues at coordinate 29,792,337 of LS997562.1, read as the reverse complement.
GGCGGATAGGCCGCTGCCGGAATCAGCCAATATGTCATTCGGGCATCGGACCGCAACTGGCCATCAAAACTCGGCATTCAACACCCGACTTCTCATCAACGTCACGCAATGACTGCACATATTCAGTATATCAGGATGAGCCGTCAATGATCGCACGTAAACTAACATCGTCGAGATCATTTAGCGAGAAAGACCAACGTGGGAGAGAGCACGAGTAAAAGACAACTTGTTGGACAACTGCCAACACGGGGAGTTTGGCAGGAATGGAATGAGAAGCTCCCAAGAATGGAAATAGAAAGGAATGAGAAACAAGTGCAGGAGAGCTTAGGGTCGCTGAAGTATTGTTAGGGTGCATGGAAGCCATCGAGTGCTAGTAGGAAGAAACATAAGTGGATTTGAGCTGAAAGTGGATGATTCAAAGTTGTAGAGCAGTGTTCCAAGAAAGGAATGAGAAAAAACATTTCAAAAACCTGAACAATCTCAAATATGTACGGATACGGAGAGGTCCTTAGCAAGGTCTAACTTATCTCATGCTCTCTGTGATGGCTTGGAAATTCTCTAACAATCTGTTTATCCTTCTTACTCTAATTTTCTCTATCTTTTGGTACTAATATAATCTAACACTAATATAATAGTGAATACGAAATATTAGAACTTTCTTTCTTATTGAAAGTAAAGAGACAGACAACGGGCTATACTAGCGGAATCTGTGGGAAGGAAGAAGGTGCTACGTTGAGGGAAGACCCTGTTCGATCTGCATTCTTATGACGATTGGGACTCGTTAATGGGGCAAATAAAAACGACAGGAAACGGAGGAATAAATGTGAAACGTTCCCCTGTTAGACATCTATAATTTAGTTTGAACCCTCATGTTCCCAGGAATACATGCACTGGCAAAGCCTACGGGGAACTGGCTCTCGCGGTCTTTCAAGACGCATGCCCTTGTCATAACTCGAAACAGCATAGTTCACCTTAAACAAATTCTCCTAGGCAATTATTAGGATGTGAAACTCGGAATTGGTATCTATGGATCACAATGGGAGGCCCATCCAACCTCATCATCACCCTTCTTTTCCACTACAAAATGGAATCAATAATGAATCCGACTATCTATTGGCTGTGTCTGAGTTTCGAAATCCAAACAGAATGCATTCAGTTTTAACTCAGACCTGCCCAGGAATTCGCACCCTGAGCCAAAGCCTACGGGAAACTGGTGCTCACAGTCTTTCAAGACCTTTACCACTTCCATATCATAAAGCAGCACACTTCAACTTAGGTAATTTTTTTGGGACAACTATCAAACCAGGGTACGCCGTGCATTCGGATAGCAGAGGAAATTGTGGAGGAGCAGCTGTAACTGAGCACACATAGAAATTTAAAGAGCCAATCAGTGCCTGAAACTCGCAAATGGTATCTATGGATCACAATGGGAGGCCTATTCAACCTCAACATCACCCTTCTTTTCCACCAAAAAATGGAATCGATAATGAATCCGACTATCTATTAGCTGGTGGCTGAGTTTCGAAATGCAAACAGAATGCGCCTGAGCCCCCGACAGTTTCGATTCCCTCGAGAAAATGTCATGAAATGAAGAAAGAACAGGCGAATCATCTAACTAAATTACATTGTGGCTCGATGCTCTTCTGAGTATGCATTCTCGCATGTTCGACGACGATCTCATTGAGCCCTTAAAAAGGGGCTGCAACCGGAGCAATTAGAAAGGAATTTTACACAGTGCACAATAGAAGGCATGGCATGAATTCCACGAAGGGGGGGGTCCACTTGATCCTTTGATTTTTCTGGGTGGGAGGCCTCACGGTTCAGCCGGAAATCGATACGATGGCATACGTGACCGAGGGATTTTCGTTTTTATGGTCCGCTAGCACCGTATAGTTCTAATAATGAAAGGACAAAATGATTTCATTAAGATGAACAAAGGGAATTTCAAAAGACCCCCTCTCTTCCAATAGTCAACGTTGTGAAGTGTGGAAAATCTATTGGAAAAGGAAATGGAACGCTGAGGAGGGTCCAAGGAGAGTAGATGAGGATTTCAGGGGAATCTCTTTCAACAGCAGCAGCCTTGAGAAGGGACTGCTGCACATTCTGGGTGTTTCTGCAATTTAATTCCTTCAAGTAACGATCCATTTGGGACTAGCCCCTTTCATGGAATACATTCATTAGTAGATTGCATCTGAAATCTTAGCTTCAGAAAGAAAATTATCCAAGGAATCGATCTTTCACAGTACAAAGGAAGAGTAAACAGTAGTCCTCGCTGATTGCTTCACAGCTATCTGGGAGCTATCTCGTAATTAAGCGCCGTTCGCATGGAAGCATTTCAATGCCCATAGAGGTATGGAAAATTGTTTGAGGGAAAAAAGAAGGGTTGAAATCTGAAGGGTGAGATTGAATGAGGTTGCTGAGGTTCAAAAAGAAAAAAATTCCCTGGCGTTTGACAGCTCAGTGTTCCTGCTCCAGTTTATTTATTTATTTCTTTATTTATTTATTTATTTATTTATTTGTCTGCGCACGAAGGCGCTCTACGAAAAGCTAGGATACTTTGGGGCGGAGAGTTGCTAGTGGTAACATAACTAATAAGAAAAAAACTCAGCAATTAAAATCTCTTTTGAATTTCTCAGATGGCTCATTTTTACTGAAGGCAAATGGTGATACATTCTCCCCGAATATGGACTAAACTGAAAGGAAGTGCGGAACCAGCCACCAAATGAGCAAAGGAGGGAGGACTTACGAGTTTGTTTATCGCTATGGCCGCCACCGCCAAGCCTAACCCTCGGAAAGGAAAATTTGAAAAGAAAGTTGCACTCAAATTGTATATTATATTAGGTGTGTGCATCGATTTTCACTTTTCATTTTTTTACTTTTACTTTAATTATTTATTTTCTCGATTTTGTTTGTTTTCCAAAACACATCCGTTTTAAAAACAAAAAAGAAGATAAAAATTCAAAAAAAAAATCAGAAAGCAAAATTTACCAAAAATTCAAATCTATAGCTCATAGTTGACCTTAATTTCTTTCCATCTTTCCTACAGTCTGGAGGTTTCCAGATGGAAGATTCCTTCAGCCATTGGAGCAGTCCTTCCCAAGCAAGTGGGCGGCGGGAACACACTGCACACACTTTTATGATATGTATATTTTTATTATGGATGCTTAGCTATGGCTTTCTTTTTTCTTTTATTATGGCGCAGACATATGGAAGCAACTTCGAACAAGTGTTTTCCCTTTTCCATCTTTTTTCCCCAGTATATGTTCCCTGTGTAAACTAATAAACTCCCGGACGGAAGAGGATCATGTTGGAAGTGTCGAAAGAGAATCTTCTCAAAATTAAACTCAAAAGCGTTTCCAGGCAAATCGCTAAGGCCAATTGAAAAGAAAGAATTATTGAAGAGATAATGCAATCGGCGATTCTTAACTATTCGAGAAATATGGGGGGCAGTGGTTGGAAGCGATAAATCGTTTTCCTTCCCCTACTCGATACCATCGGTACATTCATCTGATCCTTCAGTTTCCCTAATCGTCCTCTGTTCATCAGTTAGGTAAGGTTGAAAGCCATAAATGCAAGCAAATTCCTATATTTATGTCCTCCTCAAGTTTGAACGAGCTCCCGTAAGGTCTGACGTCCCGTTATTTATCCATTTACTTTATTAATTCATTCATTATTTATTTATTATGCACACAAAGGTACATCATCGGCATCGGTCGGGAAAAAACTAGTGCAGTAATGGAATATTACAATAGAACACAACGAACAAAACGAGGCTCATAGAAAAACAAAGTTCACCCATAGCCAAGATTAGAATGATTCTTACAAATAATATTCCTAACTTATTAGATTGTGCGGAAAGTGCATGCCGGAAACTTCGTTATAGTATAGATTCGTTCCGGGGTTAGAGCTTCCAAGGTGTTTCTATGAAAGGCCGCACACGCGTAACGATCCGGCACCTACTCCTTCCTTACTCAGCCAATACTGCCGACGCACTTCTGGACGACTTCGAACCCGGCCACCTCGCTGCAGGAACCCCTTAAAACCTGTGTCATACATTTGACTGCGGTATCGTATGATATCTTCGACGCTGAGACGACGTCCCTAGTTATGAGTACCCATAAGTGATACAGGGGGTAAAACCGGACCCCCATAAAGGCCGCAAAGCCCCCAATCTGCCTAGAGCAGTTGTAAGGGCGACACAATGACTGGACCATTTAACCATATTGCTTTTTTATTATCTTTAATTGCTTCTATTAAATTTTATTACCTTTTACTGCTTTTATTGCCCTGTTACGTCACACATATGTATGAATTAGTCACTCAACCACCCCATGTTTGAAGCGCCCTCTAAACAATTCTGCGCACACCTCATTCCAACCTTCACGGTCTGAAACAAAAACTCGAAGATGAACCTCGATCTGCTCAAATAGTTGCATTCTAATGAAAGGCACAGTACACGATAAAAATGGCTTGTGAGGAATCCGATAGCGTAAATCTGTGGCCCCCTCTTACACCATATGTGGCACTGGCAGGTCCAAAAGGTTTTCGACTCCGAATGGGTACCTCAAAATTATCGTGAATTGTACCTTTAAATCTTTTGGTATGCTACACTCATACAAGTGATAAGTTCTTCTATAGTACATCTATTGAATCTTCAAAAAAAAACACCAGGGATAATCCGGAAATTATGTGAAATTTTGGCAGACATCCTAATAATGTGATTGGTGCCCTTTTAATTATTCTAGGCTGAGAAAAAAAAGGAAAACGTCTTAACCTGAGAAATGTCGCTTAAAAGTAAAACTTCAATGTATTCACAGTGAGGCACCTAGAGCTTGGTGTTAGTGATCAGACTCCAATATCGGTCGTGCGGGGACTCTCAAAAACAGTGGCTCCGCACTCAATGGCAAGCAAGTCCAACAAAAACTGTGCAGGAAATAAAGGGTATTTTTCTTATGTGGTGTTTCGGCACCCGTACAAGGGCAAAAAAAATATGATCCGTAATGTCGGATATGTTTTAAACCACAAAAAACAAAATTGAAGGGGAAGTAGGGGCGCACGTTGTCAAAAGATGAGCCAGAAGTCGGCAAGCAATGAAATTGGCCGTAACTCAGGCTGCCCGGAAACCATTTACTGGCCGCGTTTTAATTCAGTGGGCGGACTTAGTACTTCATGACATGACCATCATGATTGTTTTTAAGGGATTTCAGCGAGGATCACGGTTTCAATTTTTCTTGAATGACGCTGTAACTTTTATCGCCCTGAAGTAGCTAAAACCAGATGGAAATCTCTCGGCATTGAGGAAGGACCGATCGATCGAACCGAATTGAGACGTTCGAAAAAGGCACAACCTGTTAAGTAAGAGAGGCTGAGGAGATCCAGTGAAAAGCTTCATTCTGCACTTCTTTCCTCCAACGAAATAAGTAAAGGACTCTTTAGACGATTCATACAGAGGGCGCCGAGTCTGAATGGGGAGTAAAAGCACTCAGTGACAGATCGCCTCCAAATGGGTGATCACACTTGAAACCTAAAGACCTCTATGTCTTATGAGAGAAATTTGACGAAATCTATCTTATTTAAACGAAAGTTCAAGTTTCCATGTTGGGCAGGCTGAATTGCTACTGTTTTACAGAATCTAGCGTTTTCTTTGTTCCCACAGAACACTTAATTTTCTTTATTGACTACTGAAGCTTCTGATTATTGAAACCAACAGCTTTGGGCAGGGTTGTTCTACTGTAAGGCTTCTCCAAAGGATTTTTAAGTGTGGTTGTGAAGTCAAAAGTCACAAAAGGAACGTAGGGTTCACGAATGTACAGATATTCCTGAACGGTTTATTGCAGCTCCAGTCTGAAAAGAAGGCTTTGCATGATTCCTTATGAGAATTCTACTTCCCGGACAGCGAAATTTATTTATTATTTATTTATTTATTTTGCATACAAGACCCACCAAACATGGTAGAGAGACAATACAGAAAAATACATCTCCTATTTCCTTTTGCCATATTTGTTGTTTACGTCCACTCGTAGGAAAGCACAGAACATAATGCTAAACAAATACATGTATGAAGAGTTTTCTGGTGAAGATCAAGTTCATTTTCATTGGAAGGAGGAGAATAGCTTATGACGGCGTTGGCCCGGGCGAAAGGAACAAATTTGTTTGACTAAATCCTTCCGGCTTATTCAAAATTTAAGCCGTCGAATTCACGTGTAATTTGTGGGAACTTCGGGCGTCGTGCATGAATGTAAACAAACTTGCCAACAACAACTCATAAGAGAATTTACGAGGTAGGTCAAACTGTCCTCACATCGTGAAGCATGCTGTCAACATCATGGCATAGCGAGCGCTCGAGATTCCTCAAGATAGATTCAAAGATGGGAGAGTTCCCTTAATGACTTGAAGGCCTAATTCCAAACTCTTGCGAAACCAAGTAAAACTGTAGCAATAGAACTTCGTCATTGAAACCATGAAGGCAGAGTATGATCCGCTTTAAGCATCGAACTCACAAAAGACCCGTTGAAGAATCAGTGGAAGTACAAGACGATGGAAGGCAAGCAGATGTAGCAGGAAGAACACGCGGTGAGCGTTCGTAAAGAAACAGCGCAACAGATAGCTCAAGTTTTACAGAAATCAATGAAAACTTCCGTTTCTCTAACTCCCGATAGTGAGGAAAGTACAAACACTGCGTAGAAAATCAGCTCAGCGAATTGCTATATAATGTGAATGTGATTAAAGTACGTCTGAGTGCGCTGGTGAGTGGCGACGACGTCGTTTGTCCTGTCAGGGATAACATTTGAGATGTAATTTGGTCTTAGAAAGAGTAGTGCAGTAATAAGAGCTCAAAGGTGATCGAACTTTCGCGGTGGTGTACGTAAGGGACCAAGCGGCAGCTGAGGCAGGCGAATAACAACTGAAAGGACTGGACGGTAGATGAAATGACGAAAAGCAGCACATGATGGAATATTCCGTACAACTTTCTTTCGAATCTAAGGCTTACCACATTCATCAAGAAGAGAACAGTCTCCACATAGATGCCCGACTTGAACTTTACAATTTGGTAAGTGAATTTTTTCTTTAAACCTCTTAAGAAGTGATGGGCTTCTTCCCCTTACTCCAGAAGAATTTGCATGCTCTAGGCCGTTCATAGTTTACGTAATTTGATAGAATTTCATGACCATACTGGAGTCCGCTTTTTAAAGGCTACCCGTATAGCATCTCATTTAAGTGTGATTAGTTTGAGCCGTTGCCCAGAGGTGCAGGTGGCCAGCTTCTAGCTAATTATTTTTACGATATCAAGCTGCTGATAACCCTTAAACTCTTTTTCCACATCAAATAGAAGGGCGCACGTGACATTATAGTGAATGCACTTTGAAATATTGAAAGCAAACCTTATTAATTAAAGGCCCAACGTTTCAACGTAATAATCGGCTCCAGAAGCCTAAACGGAAAGGAAACTCATCGGAAAACAATAATATCCGATGAGTTTCGGTCATTTTTTGCTAGAGGGTCTTACGCTATCGGGCGATGTAAATCATCTCGAATCCATTCAGGCCTCTGAAGACGAGTACAATGAAGTATTAAGGGCCTAAAAAACCCCGGAAGACAAAAGAATATTTAGCAACGTCAAGGTTAAAACAAGAGAGAAGATGGAGACCATTAGAGGCAAAGTTCACGATAATTTTGAGGTGCCCTTCTTAAGTCGAAAATCGGAAGTACTAGTTCCAATAGCGCATCTGTGGTGAAGATAATTCTCCGATTTTGCGAAACGTGAGGCTCCTCAAAGGAAATGAAAATAAAGGAAAATAGAGGCTGTACAAAATAATTATGACCGAAATGACATGGGACGGGTATTTGGACGAGATTTCAGTTGTTGCAATTGCGCAAACAGCTGACTACATAAACCGAAACTGTCCACAATAGCCTCTCACTGTCGCTATGAGTCACGACAGGTTGAACTTTCTACATGGGCTTTCTAGTGAATGGTAGAGCTTCTGTAATATCGTTGAACTCGTCCGCGCCTACAAACGGGACAGCTCTGAAGATTTATAACGTCCTGTCTAGATCGTTTCCCGGCCTGATGGCGCTACATATGGGCGGTATACAAGAGGGCCCACAGATTCATTCTAACAGTATATCTCATGAGCCGTTTCTAACGTGAACTGTGTCTTTAATGTCACTTTTCGTCCGTCAAATGCTTCTTTTGCCTGGAGGTAGGCAGCGCCAATTATCCTACCAAAGTCCGGGACGACATCTGAGAACCTCGAAATTATCACTTTTTCATTCGGAAAGACATTCCCACTTCAATTGTCAACCCTACCCGACCATGCATTTAATCTTTATATCGCAAGAAGCACCTGGAGAGACCGGGTTTGAGGCCAGACACCTGGAAAATGAACTAAGTTTAGATTGACAAAGAAAATGAGGGTGACCCATGTGCAGTGGGTGGAATGTCCTAGAAGTGGGTAGGGATTTCTACATGAATTCATAATTGCATTCCACCATGGTCTTGTGGTAAAGAAAAAAGCTGAAATGAACGAGTTCCAGGTATCCTGATCATGGCTATACTAGGTGAAACCCAGCCTACGACATACTGCGCCATGCGTGCTCCCTATTGGAAAGGGCATTCAATGAAAATTCATATCCTCATGACATATGTTATCACCTGTACCACCCGTCGTCCTTATAATCATTAATTTCCTAATGAAGGGCCAATAACGTCTAAATTGTTCTTTACGCGAGTCAAAACTGTCTAATGGATCGCCCTCGAGAAACATGGGGCAAAGCATCCTTTCGTTCAAAGCTTTAGTGAAGAAGGGCGACCATCGCGATAGCTGCCGTCCTGAGGTTTATTTGACGTCCAGAGGGATCCAGTCAGTAACCGCCCGGTCCAACGGTCATCACTGTATCGCACAACGTGTCCGGCACGCCTGATCTTCGATTTCTTGGCGTAAGCAACGACGTAATTGATCTTTGTTCGTTCGAGCTCGGAACTCCGGATTCCCTCCTGCAATTGCGTGTATAGAGAAATTCCGAGCGCATCTTTCCCAAAGAACGTTGAATGCGTGTTCCGAAGCAGGAAGGATCGGGAATGTCGGAAAGGTGAGCGCGGGGCCGATGTTCTTTGACTTCGTTATTTCTCCCTCTTGCCCCTAAATGCTTCCCATTTTTTCCTGCTCAGCTCCGGAGCTAGATAATTCGTCATGTTGCGTTCTCGACCTCGAGCATTTGAAGATATTTATCCCTACGAGCGTAAAGAGAGCATCAGGTACCAACCCGTTTTTCATGAACATCGTCTTCGTTAAGTTTAGTATTAGAGGCACGGTTCGCGATAATTTCGGGGTATCTAGTATCAAACGAATAATGGAAGTGATAGTTTAGAACAGTGCAAATAAAGAAGAGAAAACGCAACATTCTGCGTATATCAAGAAATATAAGGCAGAAGAGCAGTAAAGCTAGGGGTTGGGCGAGAATGTGACGGAAAAGTTGTTTCGAGGCTCTTATTGCGCCTTGCCTAAGCCGTTTCCTGAATAGCAACATTGTGCTATTCTTGGAGGTAGCAGTTCGTTCTAGGGAGAAATCTTAGAAACTATTTTTAACGTTATTTGTGTATTAAAGCAGATCATTCCACAAGCTGTCGAATTCGGCAAGCATTCGTTCGGTTTTCTGGCGATCGGGTTATATGTACTGTGTTGTCTGCAAAGATGATGCAAGCAGCGACCGCCGACCATTACCTGAGAGTTTTTTTTATTCCAATAATGCATGATGTCACGTGTGTCGCCTTACTGCCACGCGGAATTTTTGATATTGGTATAACGACAGCCAAACACAGCGATTTATTCCCCTCAAACTTGGGTAATTAAACCAAATACAAATATATGAGCAAAATAACTGTTAATAAAATTACTACCAACAATCGAAAAAAGGGATGAGGAAGCCATCTGTCTTGAGTGCCTTTTACTCCCTCCTTTCCCGCCAAATCCGTCTTGCGCCAAATCCTGCAGTAGTCGATCGGGCCATCCGAGACGTCTTTGAATTTGAAATGGAATAGGTTACGAAACATCCAATACGAATAGAATAGGTGTTTATCTTCAGTGTGAGTTAAATAGTAAGAAAGAGAACTGATGCAAACTGATGGGGGCAAACTTGAATGATCTCCTCACTTCCCCTCAGCAGTAGATCGTGGAGTGGGCCATCCACGACACTCCCGGCCACCCCATCTGTTGCTACGATCCATTCCCTGCCATTCGCGGAGAGCATCTTGAAGCCGTCTGTGCATCTGATCTTTAGCCTCAGGAATCGGGCACAATGCTTTGTGATGCCCATCTCTGGGGACGAGGTCTTCGAAGGGTGTGTTGTAGACCCTGTCACAGTACCAGCATTCCTTATTCTTCAGGCCACACCTGTTTCCACATTGCTCCAAGCAAAGGCGGCATAACTTGCTATCATGGACGATCTGGTTCCGTGTACGAACATCTTGGACAACGGGACAGTCTGAAAAATGAGCTGATTGCGCTCCGCGGAAAACACAAGGGCGTTGAGGCTCCACACCGTCCGACTAGGCGACCAATTTGCGATACGGCAATCTCTTCAACGCATACTCCATTGATTCTATCCAGCGTCGTTGATTCTCGAATTCCCTTGTGTGCGTAGTACGCTCCGAACTGCACTGTACCACAACACTAACAGGACCACCTTTATCCTTTGTCTCTTCAATCAACTTGGAGAGATGTTCGTCATCCGTCATTTCCCGATCCTTTTCTTGACTAGGTTACGAAACATCCAATACGAATAGAATAGGTGTTTATCTTCAGTGTGAGTTAAATAGTAAGAAAGAGAACTGATGCAAACTGATGGGGGCAAACTTGAATGATCTCCTCACTTCCCCTCAGCAGTAGATCGTGGAGTGGGCCATCCACGACATCACGAATGCGGCACTGGTAAGTTTGAACGAAATGATAGTTGGTCCACAGGTTTTCTTCACTGTTTTCAAAGTGGGTTTCCATTTGTAATTCACGATACCTTTTAGATATATATAAGTTGTACTTGTACCTACGCTGAGGTCTGAAATGGTGCTTGACATAGATGAATTTCAAAAATTTATGGCTTCAAGGCTTTGACGAAGGACACAACGCCGAAACGTTGGCCGAATGAAGAGTTAAAACACTTGGTTGAAACTTTACAAGAACACCCTCACATCGAAACACATATCATGCCAAGATTCGTCGAAATTCGATCATAATTACTTCGAAACAATTTAAGTTTCGTGACAACTGCTGCGTAGAGCATACGTCCTGTGGACCGCGAGCTCCATTCACCTATGCTCAGTCCATCCTAACCCATGGACCTCCACTTAATTGGACCTCTCAAAGCGATTGGCTATGTGATACCATTTTCTAACTCGCAGGCACACAACACACTTCATATTTGGTCAGTATGCGTGAATTTTGCTAGGATACAGAAGCATTTTCGTTTATTTCAGAAATCTTTGCTTTCCTTTGCAGCGTACTCGTGACAGAGCACTGCAACTCATTTTTCGTGGTAACCTCGGAAAGAGGCTTTCAGCGGAGAAATGCACGCCTATAATATATTAGGTGTGGAAGAGTCCATGCACATTTTTATCTCCATGTTGTGAAATATTTGGGTATTGCTTTGGGACGTTCACTGTCAAACATATGTATGTGAATATCAGCGCAGTGATGGCACAATGTCTGCTGTAGCATTTCATTACGATTATGGCTGAAAGAAGAGCTACATACTCAAAGCAATTTAGGCTTCTTCTGCTTTGAAAGCGTGAACCCAAAACGTGCAACAAGGATTGTATTTGGCGCGATGTGACCCGTTGTCTCTCAGCACAACAAGAAAGTGGTACCACATGTTCAAAAATGACCACTTTGACTAGACCGAGAAGAAACGACCTGGGAGACCAGCTGAACTCAGTGACGACCACCTTCTGAAGCTGGTTGGAGAAGATTTTAGGTTTAGTACCCTCGAGCTGGAGCAGGAGTTCAATAGCCATCACGACACAGTAGCTGCCCATTTGTATCGCCTCGAAAAAACATGAAAATACAGGGGAAGGATAAGTTGTGAGCTGGGTGGTCACCACCTCCGGATGAGGAGAGATTCATGCCTACACCTGTTGACTCTCCGACGCACCTTTGCATGGCTGGAAGGTTCGATCACCGGCAAGGAGAAGTGTATTCTCTTCGTAAAGTGCCGCACGTCTATGTGCCAGTGACCTGGACGCGTAATCCGAGCCCAAAATCAGAGCTCCAACTCAAGGAGGCAATGCATACCGTTTGGGCCATTTGGCACTTGGCTGCCAACAAACTCCACTGTCAACACCGAAGACCTAGTGTATTCTAGTAGAGTAACAGCAGAGTGTCCTCCCATGGTAACATCCGCCCACCCATTGTGAAGGAGATCCAGATGTAGCTACAAAGCCTGGGGTGACAAAGCTGTTCTGCCCTACCCACTATATTCAAGAAATACGCTTCGACAGAGGATAAACGTTCCTGTCGCTAACAAACAATTTCAAAAATAAGAAGTCCGATTATGTGAAACAACTTGAGACCTGCATCAGCGAGTTTTTCTCCTTGGAATCTCGGGAATTCCTTGCAAGCGAAATCCACAGATTCATCGATAGATGACAATACTTTGACGATAATGAGAGTGCATATATTGTTAGTTGTATGAAGGGAAAATCGAACTTGAAAACAAATTGCAAAATGCGCAGAGAGCTTTCCGATAGCCCAATATTCTTGAAGAACAGCAGCCTTGGCGAAGGCTGCCTGGCATCACTACGCTTTCATGTCTTCCATCGCTGTGCAATTCCGCCGTCTGTACACAACAGTGTTTTCCTATCGGACCGGTATTCATGTAACAATGTAGAGGAAGAGGCTGAGCTCAGAGGGTGAAATCCTCAAATTGAAAAAGAGAACCTCTCCACATGTTCAACTTAAAATACTTTTCCCTCATTTAAATCAGCCAGAATTTTTTTCTGGGAGGGAGGGGTATAAAAGTGGTTAGGTTTCCCCGAAGATTACCCAGTGGCCCTCAAGTGTAACAGAAAGGATGCTGTCGGGCCTAAAAACTCATGTGCCACGGCATAACAGGAGCCCCATTATTGGATCGGTCGGATGCCATGCCCATCGACCGATGTTATGTCAAACAAGTGTCGAGGCGATACAGGTTGCGCTATTCGCACCAGGAACCACATGCAACCAGCTGATCGCCGGGTGGGAAGGTACATTTTGCTCTTATTCTGTTACTCTCTGATATTCTCTTTGCTGCTGCTGTCCTTTATATTGTTCTTTACCTAGAGATACGAAGAAGGAAAGAAAAGGGTGGGTCACTGTTTCTGTTAACTGTTTTTGATAACTTATGTTCATGAGTTAATAAATTTCGAAGGACACTTTTGCTTCCTGTTATAGCTATTCGCACCAGGACCCACGCGTGCGCAATAATCCATAGTACATATATAGCTCGTCCAGTACCCTCTATTCTTCTTTTCCTAGCTTTAATCTCCTCCACCCCCTCTTTAACGACTTTTTGGAAGCCTTTTATCAATCTGGAAAGATCGACTCGCGTACTTTCGTCTTCTCCTCCTGCTTTTTCATTTTTCGTCATTATCTGAAATACTCAAAATCATCGCGAACTGTCCCTTCAATTAAGTAGTTAGGAGGGCAGTGTCAAATGAATATTAGTTGGGAGCGTGATTAAGGTCAGCAATCCTAAGTTCCCATATTGTCAGAAAACAAAAGTCATGCAATATTTGAAGAATTGGCTTAGGCCTTTCTTTCAGCCTAGTAGAAAAGGGAGACATCGACAGAGATCGATATCGAAATTTTACAAAGAGCCCGTGCCCTCCTCGAGGCAAGTGGTCTAAGGGTTTCGCGCACGGTGAAACGATAACCTACAAGCTCGCCAAATACTTTGATATATCTCGCAAGACGATATAACTCTTTATCTATGAATGTGAGACTTAAATAACTTTACAATACTGAAAAATGTCGCACTAACAATTGGAACGCCATGTACAAATGATGCACAAAATACCAACGTTGAACTCGTCTGAAAACCGAGCAATTGCCCGAATTTGCCGATAAAAAAGGCAAATACGCGTTAGAGAGACACTCAAGGAAACTATGCATACGATTCAGAACCAGTACTTACCACATGGAGTGAATTCAATGAGCACGACCTTAGAGGCAAATATATAGATCAAGTGACAGATCAAGTGAGTATCGGTGAAGGCAACAGCAGAATACGTAAGTTTACAAACAAACAAATGTGATTTCTCTGCTGTGTACAACAATAGCTCTAAAATAAACAAAACTAATGACATAAAGCACACTACGTCGGATCAGATCCGCATACGCAAAAGAAAAAAAACAATCTACAAGAAAAAGCCTAATCACGTTAAATGAAAGGTCATCTGAGTGAGCATCTTGCCCGCTTTTTACAGCTAAGTTGAATGAATTTTGGTTTACCGCAAAGACAAGCTATGGGTAGTGCTCTCACTGGGGAAACGATGACTCTAACTGGACTTGATGCACGAATCGGTTAAGCACGACGACAGCATGATCAACTACATCTCCATGGAAAACCCCTCAGTACCCATCGATGCAAACACGCCTGCTAATGGCTCGAAATCCGAATTCACCACACTCAACTTCGACACCAGCGACTGCGCCGCACGAGCTGAAAGATGAAGAGTTCCAGATGGATAAAAATTTAAGAAAAATGCTAATCCCAAATTCTGACGGATTACCTATCTCTGGATGAGAGCTGTTTGCATTCGCGTCAATTAAAGGTCGATCACTGGCCCACAGTTGTGCTAAATTCTCGTCATCTGCCACTCTGTCACAGGTCTCCAGAATCTGTATTGGTACTAAGTTATACTGATGTTGAAATAATTATTTGTTCTATGACGCTCTTTTTTCAGGCGATTACATGAAAACTGGAATCTTCTACTTTTAGCCTATGAACGAGTCAAATATTGTACAAAGGTAGAACAATGGGAAGTGAACTAAACCAATGGAAGCACCTGTACAACGAGATTGTCCTCAGTGAACGTTCGCAAAAGCTCCATTAGCGAAACAGGACTGTTTCTAAAATGGAAAAAGAATCGAGAGGAAAGATAATGAAGGGGTAAATCACCATTTTGGGGGGCAACGCTTGAAACAACACATACCGTGCAAAAAGGGTGACCGTTTTCTTTGCACCCTCGTCGCAGAACATCACCAGATTGAGGACCCGGAAGCATGCTGTCAATATGTTCACAGTCTCTCTACGATTGTCATCCTGTAACACTGGACATAATCAGCAAGTACGTATAGATGATATGGATATCTGGACTTACAGTAGCATCTGCCCTGGTAATAGAAATCACATTGAAGACCACTCCAATGATGTTTTCACCTTTGTCTTCCAGGACAGCTTGTGTTACCGTGGCTCCCCAGCCAGCGCAACAGCTTAGTAAAAGTGTCATCAACTGCAAAAGTAACTTGCTTGAAGTACAGTCTGTAGAAACTCCCGAAGTAATTTAAAAAAACTCACCCGCAGAACGCGAGCGCGAATGCACTGGCTCCCATTGGAGAGTAGCTTCAGAAGGCACACTTGGAATGACTTCTGAACGTAGTAAATGTGAGAAATAACAAATGCGAAAACCCAGAAAGCTTTAGAATCCAGTACCTGCGACAAGCATGTATCCCTAGCCTTAGTCACGTCTGGCTTCAATGGCTCCACAATTAAGGAGTTCAAACACAAAAGAATGTTATCAACCAGCTCCTCCAGCATATTCCTCATCTCTTTCGTTTGACTCCATTGTTCGAGGCTACAGAAGTTTTTTGAATTTTGCTGAGATACGTGCAACCAAAATAAACTCACTTGGAATACTGGTAGCACAATCTGGTGAAAATATCAAAGGCATTACATTCTATGAGAAGTCTCTGAAATATTCGAATAAAATGTCATTTTCTCACCGAGTACTAGGTAGGTTGAAGCGAGGCCATGAAAGGTCGACGATATCACAATGCTAATGATCACTTTATTGTAGAACGAGATTGCCTATATTTCTATTGACTTCAAACTTGTTAAACAGAAAAAATCGGTAATCGGGTGGGGGTTAATGCGCAACCAGGTACGATCTAGTAAAATCGTTAATTCCCATTTCGAAATTCCAAAAAAATTGAAATTGAGGAATTAACGAGTGAACGAAGTTAACCTCAATTTCAATTTTTTTGGAATTTTGTTGTACTTGTTAAAAAAAGGATGGGATTTCTTCTTTTTATAGCACATCAGTACATGGACACAGTAGAACATTCGCCCGCAGCAAAAACTGTTCTTGCTCACAGCTATAGCTCCACCGGTTCCAGAAGACTGTGTAGAGAACGTACTAACTGATTAGGGCTCTGCTATAATCACTCTAACGAAAATCTAGAACTAAAATGGGGCAATGAGCTGAGTTAACTTATCACCAGAGGTATGAACCAAATAAAGCTCTCCTGCAGCGCATTCAGCTGCACACAGCCTTAGAATCATCTTATTTCGTTGTTTATACTACACTAACTCGAATGCCCGTATCTCTTCAGAAACAGAAACTGGTAAAAAGTGATTCATCAAGATGAAAACTATCGAAGAAAATTACCTTATTAACAGGTCGATTTGCAATGACATTCACCAAGAAGCCAGAGCTGTACCGCCTAACGAAAAGGTCTCGATCGTTCGATCTACACAAAATGTCTAGCACCTGAAATCAACCTCGAAACATAAAAAGGATGATTTAAGATGATCAAAATTATTCTTGTGTTAGGCGAATCTATAGACTATAAATTTTCAAGTGTCATTTTGATTACTTTACACAGTTTACGAACCTGTCGTATGGAGACCCTCAGATCTTGGTCATCTACGGTCTTTACATCGCTAGCCAGAGCAATGAGGTGAATGCCCTCTCGAAGGACATCCGTTGATTGATAGAGCCGTTCGCAGACTTTCTGGAAAATGTCATTACTTCAACCTGCGCGATCTCGCAAAGCTTTGAAACAAAAAACAACCATCTGAAACTTGAAAAGAACGTACCTGAAGACCTCCCCAACGGACGAATAGCTCTGCAGCAGTCTGGCTAGCCATGACTACATTAAGTAGAGCAAGAATGCGATATAGCAGCCGTCCCTGATCTCTAGCATTATCAGCTAAGACCAGCAATCCACCTTGTGCAGAACCGATGAGCAGTTCGATGAATCGACCATTATAAGATTGCACGATATGTTGCTAAAATCAAGGAATCAATGCCAGACACAAACAATAAACAAAGTGTTGTGGTATAGTACCTTGGCATTGTTGTCCTTGCGAGCGAGAAGTTGCAAGGAATGAAGCACGAATAAAGTTCGTTTTCGGTCTGGTTTCTCTTTCAAGATATGCAGCAAAGCATCAAGCACCTGCAATACTCATATGGGCAAATTAAAACTATATTACACCCATAAAAAGCATAAGCATACCGCTCCAGGCTGGATCTGCTTGGCGTACGTTATGCATTTAGCTCCTTCTGGACCATTATAATCGAAAAGAGTATGGAGGGTGAGAGCGGCTGCCCAGTTCAGATTGACTCTGAAAGAAAATTACGATAGAAAAGGAGTTTTCTGGGGGACGAAAGTTTAAAATAATGCAGAAATCATACTTTGCAAAATGTGCTATAATGTAGATGAACTCTGACGTATTTTTATCAGAAGCTACATGCATTACCACTCTCAATGTGGTTTGATTTCGACTTAAGTAGAATATCGTATTGAGCAGTAAATTACTCGTCTGAAGGGAATTCTGTCGACGAAACTGAAATCACTTTTTAAAGAATGTTGCAACTTCAAATTGTTCAAACCAATCAGTAAATTTCTCACGTTTGGGTCGATTGTATTTTTGAGTAGTTGTGTTATAAGTAGAAGTAATTTGTGTACACTGCCCATATCCACGAATTGGAGCATATTCCGTTGAGCATAATGGCAGACACATTGAATGATTTTGAATTGCTAAACGTAAGCAAGTGAGCACAGTGATACAGCGTAATTACATAAAGTCAAATAAATGGCTATCAAAATACTTTTAAAAATTACCTCGTTACTATAGAAGTTATTAATAGAATAAGCAATATTTCTTCGAACTTCTTGTAAAGTGGCAGGATCCACGTTTTCTGTACAAGGCGGTGTTGATGCAGAAGACGAAAACTGCGATTGTGGTCGCTGTAAGGAAAAAACTCGATTGCAAGGGTACCAAACAGTATGGAAAGAGATTCAGATGCAGAATGTCGTACCAGTTCAGTCAGCTGCGAGTCTTGCGGGCAAGGTGCTGTGCTAGCGTTTAGCGTTGTTTGAACGCTCATCACAGAAACAAGGTCATCTTGCATGCTTACATGAGACATTACAGACGGTGCACCAGAAGGGACCTTCAAAATTATAGGTTCGGTGAAAAACTGAATAATTCTAGTTACGACGTGAAAAAGAGACATACCGGTGAGTTAGCATACACCGCATTATAGGGACCGCTTAGCCAATGACTAGTGTGATCTGTTTGAGGAACTCGAGAGGGTGATCGCGGATAGCTAGCAGGATACATATGTTGCCTGAATTCTTGATAATAATATTATAGAGTAGAAATCTAGGCACAACAAAGCCAAAGAGCTAAATACTTGACTTTGTTATGAAGACTACCCTTGGGCAGAGAAACTCACATGTTTTGTCTACAAGCTGGAGGGTACTGCTGCATCATTTCTGGTTTCGGATAATGTGAAAATTGTGAAGTCGAAGGTATCTATAAAGGAGTTTATCAAAACAATACGTTTATCAGGAAATTATGACGGGAATAATTGGATTATATGATTCACTATCAGCGAGATTGTTTGGTTTCACCGTCTTCAGCAAACGGAACCGAGATAAGAACTCAAGAGAAAAAATATCTATTATTTCAAAGAGATTACCTGTTGATCATACACTTGCTTTGCATCCATAGACAGCAAAATACGTTCGTGCTTTGAAGCCGTCTCGATTACTTCGAAACGGCTTTGGATTTGCACTTAGTATTAGGCTTCTGGAACAAAACCCTCATCTTGGAAATTTATTCTCATCACAAGAGGGAAAAGTAATAGACTTCGATATGCTAAGAAGCTGAGAAACTCTGACAAAAAGTAACCCTTCGTGACACAGAAAACTGTGTAAAGGAATATTTTGGGGGATAAATGCTTGAATTGATCAACTGAAGCTAACAAAAAAAACCAAAAATAAAAATGAAACGAGTTCTGAAAAAAAAACGAATTTGACTGCCATTATATAGGTCTCGATCAGGATTGAAAGACCATAAATCAACGCTTTATGACGAAGCAAATTCAGTTCCAGTTCAAGAAAATCCCGAGCGATACGATTTGAGAAAACGAGAAACCAGCACAAGCCAGGGGTATGAACTGTCTTCATGAATTAAAACAGAATTCCTGAACACATAGTCCAACTGTTGGTAGAAATTCACTACTACAAGTAACATTCGCTCCATAAATGGTAGGAAAGCTTTTTCACTTGTTCCGGACAAAGCGGAGAAATAAACCGTAGCTTCAATTATAATAAAACTTGAATGACTTGTTTTGGAAAAAAGTAACGGTCGCATAAACTGAAAACGAAGTTATAGATAAGTATACACAGTAATTAACTAAAGGTCCAAAAGAAACGCCATATAGAAGTAATCGATATGAATTTTTTCGATCTGGAAACCTGTTCAAGGCGTAATCTTAAGTTGTGGAGGAATTAGATCGAGTAAGTTACAGAGCCAAAAGGAAATACTGCATATCGGAAAACTGTATCGAAACTCAAAGAAAAACAGCGCAAAGTAGAGTAGTACAATTTGGCAGAAACTCCCAAATGGGGAAATTCAAAACGAATATTTCTAAGGGACAAGGAGGCGAGGATGCTTTTAAAATGAAGAAAAAACCAGTCAGTTGGACAATTAAACGATTAAAACGACAACGAAGACTTCCGGGCTAAATTACGGTCGGGGCGGAGGGAGATTCAAATTCTAGCGTCCCCCTCCACACGACCCTGATGGCCACACTGCGTCTCTGCACGGGCCACACTGCCTCGCAGTGCCCTGGCGACTGGGTCTCCCTTGAATGCTTCCCATTTCGTCGCCTGCCTGTCTCCCACCCTCTACTCTTTCGTGGGTACCCTTCTGGGGCTCACACTTGATATCAAGAACCGAATAGAAAACTGTCGAGTACCGTATGACAAAGGGTCACTCAACAGCATACTCGATGCAGTAAACTCGAAGAGTTGTGTGGGAATAGGTGGGCAGTGTTCTGCATTGGACATGGCTATGAATTCGTTACTAACTGATTTTGGCTATCACTCGGGAACCCCACGGAGTACGACCTGACTTGATTTGGGTGCTTGCTGGAATTCAAATCTTCCATCGTGGGACGGGTTTTCGCGTCGAAGTCATAAAAACACGCGCCTGTCCGGCAGCGACGATGTGCCCATTGTGGTGGCGGCCTTCCACGAAATGGGCACTATGCATCCCATAGTTATCGATCGATAGGCCTTATACGAACTGTCTCCGCAATCGATTTATTCCGTTCAATATGTTCCTGGCACTTCTTTCGCTTGTTATATAAAACATATCTGGGGAAATACCTGAAGGTCCAGTGGGCCCGAGAATCTGGGTGAAATTATTTTTTTCAAAATTTCAATGCTGCTGGTACTGGGGATTCTACATTTTCCTAAAGCGACCTACCTAAATTTATTAAGTGGGAATTACTTTCCATTAATTAGGCAAAACAAAGCAGAACTAGATATCCTCAGGCCTCTTCTTCTCCCATATTACTCATTCGCCCTACTCTACCACTCCCATCTGTTTTAAAAACAATCATATTCAAGTTCTCATAAGGTAGCGGCAATAACTGTATAGCAGTCAATGTCATTACCCGAAAGATAGTTTAAACTTCGCCCAGTTCAATGACGAGGGGAATTGTTTTTCTCTGATGCCCAAACTAATGGGAAACATTACTCAGCAGGACCTCCTATATCGGGACATCATTGGAGAATTGTGACTCCCTAGATCCCTTAGCGCATTGAGGTGGCATAATCCGATTAGCTGCTGACCTGCCTGCGTGCCCAATGTGACAATTTAGGCTCATGGAACACAGTTGTTCCTATCATTTTGAAGGGTAAACAACGTGTTTGGACACTTCGCCTTCATTGGGAATTGTTTTATATTCAGTTCTGAATAAAAAAAGGTTTGTGAGAGGGCACTCGATTGCAAAGAGTCAAGGTATATACATGTTATCCTTCTTACGATTAGGAGGTGAGGTGCTGTAGTGGGAAGTGAGGCACTATAACATATGCATGGTCCGGAGTCTGAATCCCGGACTGATAATCACCTTGGAGGCGTAAGACATGGTCGGATTGATACTAACCCTGACCAACAAAGCCTTAAGCCTCCGGGGTCGGTCACTTGGTACCAGTTCGTTTGGGAGGATAAAAGCGCTGACTTGAACATCGGCCAGCCACCGCAATTATTGTGCAGACCAGATACACGTTCAATACGCCACTACGATTCTGAATGGGACTTAATGCAGGGGAGCAGCCCTCAGACGGGATTGTTTAAGACTATAGAATTCTTGGATTTTTATCCTCCCGAAAAAGTCAGGACTACCTGCAATCGATGTTCCAATTTCTTGATAATGGTGATATCCAGTCACATCCGAATGGTTGCAGACCTCCTCCTCATTGATTTAATTTTTGAAGCACTTCAGAGCAACGTGGTTCCCGGGGTAAAACGCTGGGTTCCCCACGACGTACGATGTACAGGTCCCAGCTAACAAGTTGTTACATAAGTAATGGTGTTTTTGCCTATATGGCTCCACTGTTTGAAATCCGGCCAAATTCTGTTAGAAAGGAAATTATCTGCACCAGAAATTGCGAGTTTTGAGGTCTTACCATTGGTATGAGTCTGTTATGCTCCAGGTTACATGTGGTATGGACCAGTCAAAAAACAGGGGAGACGGGCGTTAGGAACGATTTTGGGTAATCGATTCGCCGCACGCGGCTGTCGCGGACCACTCATTCGCCGTTATTACAGCTCTGGCGTTCTTCATACAGCTCAATCGATATACGATCATTATTTCATGCATAATTCTACTAATAGTACTTTTGTTCTTTTATTTCTTACCTACCGCTGCATCCTGCTACATTCCTTCGCGCGCGACGCCCCTCTCACCGCGAAGCGACCGTTTCGTTCCTAACGCACCACACCCAAAAAACAGCTTGTTAAATGGGGCGCAATAAGTGCCAAGAAACCGGTCTCGGCCCCCCACTGTCGTTCAATACTAAATACCAAGATGGGGCGTGTTTAGCTGAGGTGGCGGATGTTGTGTCCGAATTTTTACGGAGCACCCCGCGGCGAAGGCTACGGCAAATTACCGTAATCACCCAATACAAACTACTCAAATCCTATCACACAGTTAGATGATACATGCTAATAGCTGACACGCATTGCTCTGCGGCGACTGGAATCTCGTCCAACCACTCCTTTGCCATCGTGACGTCCCTAACTGCAGAAATGATTTGCTCGGAAAAGACCATTTGTTTTTAGATGTCTAGGGATTTCTTGCCTTCTTCGCTATTGCCATGAACCAAGCCTCATCAGCAACTCCGCCCTGTAACCTGAAAAGGTACACGAAGTGAAGCCAACTAAGTCGTTGGAGAAAGTTTTGGTTGAACTTCAAGCTTGCGAAGTGGGGTCTGAGATGAAAAACTTAACCAAGCCGGCAATGACTCAATCCCTAGTCTCCATATCAAGAAATAAACTAGTGATGTACCATTCACCTGGTTAAGGACCTTTCATACGGCTCACTTTTGGATTTTCTACAAGCCCTGCCGTTTTTCTTCCAGGATTAGTTTTCCATCAGAAATCAAAGTTCTATAGCTGAGCCATAGAGTGACAGATGAGAAGGCCTCTGCCGTAGGGCATCAAAAAACTTGTAGAAGCTTTGCAGAGACTGTGAATAGAGGCTTGGACGACAATAATAACTGATTTCTGAAGGTATCCAATAAAAAATAGGGTTTGAAGTAATGCCTACATTCTTGTCAACTGAGCACGTTACCGAATGGGCCTGGACCGAAACACATACTTGAGTTGGGCAGAGGTGGCGTACTGGCAAGTGGCGCGCTATCACACAAGCATTGTCACAGGTTTGAATTTCGGGTAGATATCCGCCATAGGCCAACCAAACCATAAATCCCTCTGAGGTCGGTTAAATGGTATCAGGCTTGTTTGTGAGGATAGAAGCGCTGACTTGACATGGGATGGCCGTAAGTCATAGTATGGGCCACACACACGCATTTCTACGCACGCATTTCATGTGCCACTACGATTCCTAACGGAAGTCGAATCCGGGGATGCTCTTCTCAGTAGAGAATAGCTAACGTTCCAAGATGCATTCGGATTAAGGTGAAAGAGAACCTTTGAAAGGCTTACGATGTGCTGTCAAAATCCATTCGTCAGGAAGGAAGGCTGACTGTGGGCTCAAGAAGCCATCAGATCTTCTAGCTCGCCGACTCGACCTCACATTTCGTGGACATGAAATTCAAGAAAACTTCTGCTGCTCTGTAAGCGACATATACTATATATTAGGTTGACAACAAAGTAATTCCGTTTATTTCAGAGAAACATTGCTACTTTTCTGGAAAAATCTTTATTCATTCAAACAATAACCATAAAATACTAACCATAAGATAACTAGTCTATAACATAAATCGCATTGAAAAACTGGTAGTTATCCTCTATAATAAGCGTTTGAAGCTCTTAGAGAAGTACGCAATTACTTAGTTGCTAATGTACTGCCTGTCGCATCATTCGGCTTTGGCTGGTCTTCCCTCCTCCTCTGACGGAGATGAATTCTTGGCTTCCTCGTCCTCCCTGTTTTCAGAACAAGGAGTACAATGCTGATCACAAGATTTTCAAGAGAAAATACTCAGAATATACAGATACAGAAGTATACAGATAGATCCCACATAACCTACCATGTATCAAAGTTTCAGTGCTGACAGGAAGGGTTCAACAACGTCGTTTGCTTTTGTCTTCTAGTGTATTTCCCCTTGTCAGCCCCTACCAGTTGATGATGGTTGCTACTGCCAACCCGTTACACCTCATATCAGTGAACGAAGTGTCAATGTCACACTGTTACCACAAGGCCTTGACGGACCCGGTGACTCTTGCTTATGTACAATGGCCATTTTCAGCGGAATTCTATTACCAACCATTTATGGTCTCTACTTGACCTGCACCACCCATGGCTCCTTATCAGCCGTAAATGGTTGGTGAAAGGGTGATCTGGTAATAGCTGAAGTTATCAGCCAGATGTTACCAATCCCGTTCACCTTTTACCGACCATTTAGGATCCCGTAACACCCCACATCACTCCTAATGCATAAGGCGCAGCTCAACTATTTCAGTGTCTTGCTTTTTGGGGCCCTCTAACTCTTAGCATTTTTCAGCACCCTCTTTCATCAACCGTCAATGTTTTCATTCTGCGAAGTTTGTTAGGGGCTTAGGGCGGTCGAATTTTGTAAAGTTACTGCCACAGTATGGGAACATTGATGATGGGTGATAAGACTAGGCTCCACCCACAAGGGGCGGAGCGTGCGCGACAATTGATAGGTCGGACCTAGATCATTTGATCTCAATAGGGGTACAGGTAGCAGAATGGGAATGTTGATGGGATGTTGCGAGACTAGACTTCGCACACTGGGCGGACGCTCCCGAGAATCAATTTGGGGAGGCAGTCGTATGGCGCGGCTCATCGCATCGCGGCGCCCGTTCGAGGCGGCTTCTGAACTGGACAACTCGTCCACGGTATTCACCCTCCTGACCATGCGAATCGGCGAACCCGCCGCCCATCCAACTGATATACGCGCGGTGCATGACGCCACTATGATTAGACGCCGAAATGCAGACGTACTTGTTTGGGATGCACAGGCACACATACAAGCCTACAGACCCACAGCACGACCAACAAACCAACAACAAATTGCTGTTTTATATATATGAAGTTTCGGTGCTACTCAATAAAATTCTTTTTCAAATTCCACGCACTGAAGACGTAACACAGAACTAAGTCATCAAAAGGCACCTCAGACCATGAGCTGGTTGTATTTTCGATATATGTTCTCCAATGTGAATTGTGAAGGGGAACACCCTCCACGGTCAAATACGTTCGGTTGTGGGTGTGGTCGCCGCCGCTACCTGTTTTTGAGCCTCATTGCGCAGTAACCAGGTGTTTTTTTTTCTACCCGACAACATCCCATTTGCATTCTAGGTGATCCTAGATTCGCCCTAGTGGGAACCCTGTCAAGACCATTGTTGTCGCGAACTGTGTTTCAAAAACGTTCGAATTTGGAAGGAATACCTGCGGTAGGTGATGAGAAGTGATAGCAGCTGATAAGGGCTGATAAGTAGTCCCCTGAAATGCAAAAGTCTTCGAGTCCATCAGGCCCTCTCTTTCAACGGAGAAGCTTTTACTTTGGTAGGGTAGTTATGAAACAATTATAGATTGTTGGTGAAAGGAACTGATAGCAAATAATAAGGGCTGATAAGAGGCTTTATAGGGCAATAGCCATCCGGTTCAGCCCTTTTTGTTAACAATAGAACTACGGTTGGAGACAGCAAACTAAACCACTTCCCCTTTTAGTAGTAAAGGAGCCGTCTACTTCGATGTGTGGTGTAGGGTGTGTCTGGATTGCAAATGAAGCATGACAGGAATTGATAACAGCTGATAAATGCTGATACGGACACCAGAGGCAAAAACCACTCTCGTACTAAAGATGGAACCTTAACGCTTTTGTCATGTTTCTCATAAGATAAGACGGGACGGTAGAGCTCTTTGGCAAAAAGTGACATCAGGAGCGATAAAAATTTATAGCAGCCAGTAAATTATGAGAAGAACAAAACTTGGTTCATTCCTTGATAATGATTACTACAAGAAGATGTCAGGATTTGCAACTCTGTAAGGGATCACGTTTGCTCCCCATTCCGATATAGGTTGCGACAAACTTCTCCTACCATCAATGTTCCGGGAATGTCTGCTGCAGCTTCATATCCCTGAGCATAGGGAGAACCATGGATAACGACTTCTGATAGTGGTGTTACCATAAGTCAACGACATCATTAGGTATAATTCGAGTCGTCTGCAAAAGTCATTGTGCCACTGAAGAGACATTTTGCAGTCACCATGTGTGAATATTATTAAATTAAGAGGAAAAGATAGAATCCTGTGTGTCAAATTTGTACTACCCAGTAATTCCGCCATTTCCCTCCAAAAAATTCGCTATCGCAGATGAATGATTTGTTCAGAAAAAGGATGGGTGGGTCAGTCGAGCATCCCGACCTCGTCACAAGAAGAAGGAAAGCACGTAACATACAGCTTGATGATATTCATGGCAGCAGTTACCGCTGCAGGTCTAAAAGGAATCAAAAGTAAAGAGTTTTCGGAAAGAAATCCTGGTCTCCAGCATTGCAGTGACTCGGAGAGCTACTTTGTCATGCAGGTTCGTAACCTTCCAAGGTCTGATTGGCTTCAGCAAGCATTGTATCAACTAAACAGGGCCTCAGAAACTTCTGTACATGTCCAAAGTTCAAGCTCATGAACCAACGCTCTTTCTAGGCTTGATTGGTCATCGAAAAAGTGTAATATTAACGAGCGGTACCGGTTACCCGATGAATCATCAACTTTCTTCAAGGGTCTGCTTTGTGCTGGACTTTCCGGACGTTTAAGATGGGGTGTTATTGTTTTCGAATATTTGGAAGTCAGTATGCATTGCTATACGAAAAGCTGCAAAAAATGTCATCTCCCCCCTCTTTGCTCCTTTTATTAGCGTCAATTCGCGAAAGCACAGGGAGGCAAACGACTGAGGGCTCTCATCTCGTTGGTCGATCAAGCAATTGGATGGAGTGTAGCGGCACCGAGGGAACATTTTATGTCTTCCATCACTTCCTAATGTGACCTGCGTCACTCATGGGAGTCAAGCCTTCTCCGTGGGCCCCGAATGGTCGTTAAACACGAATCCATCACTGAATGATTCACTCTCACGGCCAAGCTCATCCCGAGTAGAAGCTGCAAATGAGGCCTTTTGAAGCTTCTACTATGCGCAGCTGGTACCTTTCCCAGTGAATCATCAACTTTCTTCAAGGGCCTGTTCTTTTGTTGGACTTCTAGATGTGAGAAGCATTCTCGAAGAAGGCTGATTCTTCTAGTGTTGGTATCACGAGGTGGGAGATAATGGGACTGGTTTTTCCCTCAGAAAAGGCCATGAACTCATCAGAGGCATTCAAAATAAGTCTACTTATTTTTGCAAACTTGACTATCAGTTTATCTTCGACTCATGAAAGGCTTGTCAGTCTTGTGCAGAAAGTAATCCTTCTGTTGTGGATTGTTGTGGTCGCTGCCGGAGAGCTCCAATAGAAGAGTACTTTCACTGCAGTAGTGAAGGTGCTGTATGGAGTTGCATTCAGATTAAAACGAAGGGGTTATGCAGTACCTGCCCTCATCAAATTATCTTGTCGAACAGAAAAACAAGTGATTAAAACCTGAGATTTTCGCCTGAAAAAGCAATGAAATTTACTAAACCAACCAGACATGAGGGTATTTGTCCTACTGTACCAATTAGAGTGCAAATTGGAATTGATAGGTGTCGATCGATTTATTGGCATCGATCTTTACTAGCATTATCGATTTCCCAGAATTCGTACTCCCTTTCGTGCTTTGAACATTCTTAACCACTGTCCCGACGACCAGCCATCTGTATGAGTTCCTCACAAAAGTCATTCACAAGAAAATTCATAGAAATTTGATAAGAACAGTGATCCGAGCTCCGGAGCTTCACAAAAGGGTTCAGTAAGGGTGATGTTATCTACTCGGAGAGTGTCCTTATTTCTTGAAGAATTTCTATGACACTGCGGAGATCGTAGCCGTTATTCTAGACCTAAGCAACCGAAGTGTTTCTTCTCAAAGGATGAGGTTACTCGACATCCACTCCGGGACCAGCATTCACATTGAAAAAAGAGTACAGGGATTTGTCAAGTCACTATCATTCCGCCCAAGCTTTTCACAGCCGTTTCCGAAAACGGGAAGTCATGGGTGGGGAGGTAAATTGTGAATTTAAATGGCCGGTTGATGCATTACCTCCTCTTGAAGAACGAGGATGCAAATCGACGACACTTGTATGAAAGTTGGTTCACAACTAAACCCATTAAGGGTGAAGTTCATTGAAAAGAGTATCTGATGCCTCATTGCAGCGGACATCTGCATCATGCTTCAACTATGTGTATCTGGTTCGGGGAGCCAATATCACGACTATAAAACTGAGCAGAAAGGAGAGAGTGATGTTGGAAACCTACGCGGATATCGGGGATTACTACTACTGAAGTTACTACTGAAGCTAGCGGAGATGGGAAAAACTGACGAGCGGTACGGTTCCGTACCCTCCTTCTTGATTCTACTGCACTTTCTTCTCTGACTTACACCCTGAGACTAGGACTCTGCAAATCACTCACAAACAATTCAGCTGGCGAAGCTGGGACGAACTCATAATTGAAGGCTCCATCATGAGGGGTTCCTCACGAAATCTTACCAACAAATGCCATTCCTGTTTTGCTCAAAGTGTTCTGTTCGAGAAGGTGTCAAGAGCTGTGCGTGAGGGCGACTCCTTCCAGATGGACGAGTTGTTTCAGCGGCACCAAGTGCACCTCGTGTTCCAGGTGTTTAGCGATTTCGTTTTCCTACTCCAAACACGGATTTTGCCTGAATTTTTCACTCTTTCGGATGGGAGTTAAGTGTTTGGGCTAATCCAGTTCAAGATAACGAAACTGGAAACTCGTCCATACAGAGGGAATGGCGTACAGCTATCCTAAATCTCGGCTCGAATGGTAAGTAATCAAAAATAAGAGGGAGCTCTCAAGTCTAATTGGAACGATAATGGATCCAATAGGCATGTCCTAGGCAGATACTAATGCCAGGGGCCTACTAATGACTGACAGTCGTTCATAGAGTAGGCTCACGCTGACAAGTGATCATTGTTTGCGATGGAGTGGTATGCCGTTGGCGAGACTCTTAGCGATATCTGACTGCGAACGTCAGAGATCGTTTTTGGGGATATTTCTCCGCTAATACCGCTAGCTGAGGGAACCATAGCCATCAATATAGGGGATGAATTTGAGCTTACTATGAGCACCGGTTCGTAGGTGCCTATCTACAAAGAAAATGGAACGGTCCAAGGTCACAAGACCTGAGCCAACACTCACAGCAAACAATTTTCTGAGAATGCTGGTTTTCAGTTTTACCAGAATGGGATTTTTAATAATTTTACATTGTGGAAGGAAGGTAACCAATTCAGTGTTAATCATTTCTACCCTTTGCCAGCCCAAAGATTTGATGTCCAAGGCATAAAAAAGGGAAATAGATGGCCATCTTCACTTTCAATGCCCGAACGCTTGCATCGGAATCGCGCATCGAAGATTTGATGATGCAAGCCAGGATGATCACGCAAAACTTCATCGAACTGACCGAGACGAGAAGAGATCGCCCACTGCACGCTGTATTTGAGACTGGAGGAGAACTGTTCCTTGGAACATGCGACAGTAGAGGCGTCGGCGGTGTAGGTGTCCTCGTCAATACGCACTTGGCCATGAACATCGATTCGTACGAAAGCTTAACAACCCGAATCGGACGTTTGCGATTAAGAAGATGTGGCTCAATCCCAGCTCTAACAATCTTCGTTGTCTTTGCACCAAAATCGAGCTACGAAAAGAAGAAAAGCTGAAAGACCTCTATATGGATCTGGAGAGGCTCTTCTCTTTCCCAAAGGGACCACACTTTCTACTGATCATCTTCGGTGATTACAACGCAATGATTGTCCCTGGACAAACGGATGAAGGACTGAATAACACTTACGGGATAAAAAGAATTCTTTTCTTTTCTGTAAGTTGGCCAATGCAATCCATGATTTTCTCCAGCCGTTCTTGTGGGACCAATCTTGGCAATACTCTTGCATATGGTCAAAAAATCATAACGAAAAAAAGTAAAACACTGGCTGATGTTCCACTGTGGCTGATGTAAATTGCAGATTGCAAAGGCCATGCAGATCCAAGGTGTCTCCGGCCACAGAGCTACTAGTGCGAAAGAGGGCGACATCTCGATGAAACAATGTTTCTTACGATAACGTTGCTCCGTATGAGAAATTGTTATGAATGACTAGCATTGCAAAAGGATACAGTTAGGAGGAGTTGTCTGTTCTTCCTCTACCCACAAAAAAAACTACCTCGCGCTTCGGTCAACCCACTAATCCCTCCCACGGCAGGCATCTCTGAGATGGGGACATAGATGAAGGTAGAAACCATAGTAAGAAAATGTTAACTGCCATTATTACAGTACGATGCGATGCGAAAGTTCACAAGGTTGGCGATTTATGGACAAAACTCCAGTCTTGGACGGGGCCGAACCTTTACTTGAGCTTTCCGGGCACTGTGCTCCTATCCATCACACTACCGAGTACCCGCTTGCCCTAACCTTCCTAGTCCATTCAGTGCAAACGGGGTTTAGGTAGTGTAATGGATAATAGCATGGTGTATGGATAGCGCAAGTGCAGGATCGAGTCCGTCCGAGGCTGAAATTTTGTCCATAACTCGCCAGCCTTATGAGAAAAAGGTTGCTCAAAGGTTTTTTCCATACAGCATTGCGTGTGCCGCATATTTGGAATATTTATTTTGAGCGCTTTGTGGCGGAGAAACGAAAATTCAAAACGGGCCCTCGGTTCTTATAATAATTTGGAACGGCATAACCCCATTTTGATACGCGAATTCTCACCCATCACGTATACTACGCGTCGAAAAGGGACACTGGGCAAGGGGGTCCGGGAACTTCCCCCCCCCCCCCCCCAACACGGCGTCGCACCCGCCGCCTATCGCAGGTTTGCGATGGAAGGTTGGAGCGCGCAATTTGTGAGGTGGGGAGTCCTTTGAACATTTGAATTGGCCAGCCGCTCTCTTCAGTTCCAAAGCGATCCTGATCGTCATTTATATAGGAGGAGTCATTTTAATTAATCAAGTCTAATAAACATGAAAACTAAAAAGAAACAGAAGAAAAAACGATAAAATCCTATGAAAAAGCAAGCCAATAAAGGGAAAATATCGCGTCCCATCGATTGGCGGGAGGCGGGGTGAGTACGGTAATTGCAGTGACATTTGCCGCATGCCGCACGGGAGAATGCCGCGATAGGGGAGAAGTTCCGTTACCCCTGGGCAATGTACTGAGAAGCTGAATGACATTTGAAAATTTGCATCAATGCAAAATATATGTAGCTCTTTACCCAACGAAATATTTTTCTCCTAGCATTTCTCTCGTACAATTTCATTAGAAACCAGACGGGTCGCACGTCTTACGGCGGGCCTCATTCCTTTCTCGAAAGAGTAACTGTAGAAAATGATGTAGTTACGGAGGAGGGGAGCGGCCTCGCTTTTATTCAACATTGAGGACTTTAGTGCGAAGAAAGATGGGTAGCCGACCTTGAAGCTAGGGTGAGGTATGATTTGAATATCCAATTGACCCCGGTGCTCCTTCCCTCTTGAAGCTCAGGTCAGAAAATTGTATGATTACGGCTAAGGAAGGTTCCTGAGCACAATTATGGGCAGACCTCCTTATCTCTAGCGCTCAATGTTGAAAATTAAAGCGGAGGTCCCCAGTACCGTACCATCCCAATTTTGGTATAGACATACATAGCACGATGCTCACACAGACCCAAATCACAGTTTTGAATCCCTTTTACTCCACACTACTCACTTCACTCCGCAGTACTCACTCTTCTCTATTTACCTACCCACCAAGTCGCTGCTTTTAAGAAGGAATAGTAGGATAGTGTTGGGTTCTCCACATCGCTACCTTTATTATAATCATAAAGTTTTGCGGACAGACAGACCGACAAGCCCACGTACGGACAATTACCCAAACCGACAAACCGAACCACCAAGTTACTGCTTTACAAATAAGGGAGATGGCTTTTGCCAGCAATAACAAGAAAATATATAAATAGCTAATAAAACCGAAGGAGCACATTCATTCAAGCTGTTTTACAGCATGATCCGTCATGATCGCTTCAGTGGTTGTTAAAAGTGTTATACACAAATCTGAAAATTTCTCGGATTCAGCTTAATCAACCTACAGGCCACTTTCTTGAAAACTAGCCGGACTGTCTCTCATTCAGCCATTCCGCAGTAGTTTTCCTGTTAGCCACACATAAATGTGTTTGGCTCGCCTAATTAATCTGAATGGCAGTACCAGCGTCCTCCGATCGTGAGCGACCGTGCATGCGGACGAGCTTCTCCTCTTTAAAATGACCGGCCGATTGAATCCTTTGAACCGTAGAAGATTGATGATAGACCGTTATCTACGCGATCGAGCGTCCCTTCTCGGAATGGTTGCGGACATCCGAGAACTGATGAAAAACAGTCGAATGGAGCGGAAAAGCTAATTCTACAACTAATTGTTCTAGGCGGTATGTCCTTGGACAGCTTTGGTTATAGGCAGTGGGCGGAAACTCCCGACAAGATCCAGTGATATTTGGGGTTCTGTGGACGTGGGATACGTGTCCATCGGAGCCTGCAATTCAATTTATCCACTAGATCCGTCAAAACTATCCAATAATTAAGTATACAGTAACCCCGCAAAGCCGCATTTTTCGGCCCGCGGATCTCGTCCAAGGTATTATACCTTTTTGCTGCGTCGTATAACGAAACGGGTGTTGGATTCGTTGAGTTTTTTTCGGGGTTACTGTATAACTCATTCACTAGACTTTGAAGTCGGCCTTTTTAAAATTACAACGTACTATAAACACCACTAGTGAAGTGCGCCTACCGTAACCCGTTCACCTTTGCGCCCTACAAAGGCATTACGACTCGCTGGCGGTTAATGACAGTTGTGGGGCCAGTTTCGTCTTTTGATGTAAACCCAACAACAGTATCTAGCCCTCTGAGAGTGTCGGCAGTGCAAAATTGGGGAACTTTGCCCATTTCCTGAACCGAAGGGGGCAGAGGTGTTGGGTGGCAGTACAACCCGCAGGAGGGCCTACTCCTTCGGAACGGAAGTTTTCTCGCCACCCGATCGAGCTTGCTACTCAAATTTTCCATGGAAAATTGGGCAGGTTAGTACTACCACATCTGCAACCCCCAATTCTAGAAACCCTTCAGCGGCAACTCATCTGCTGCCAAACTTCTCAAGCACACCATCCCATCCCATTTCACTGCCCCTCCAATGACAGTGACACATTCGCATGTGCACATCGCCCACTACTGTCATTCAGGCGTCCTTAATGTGATGCCAATGAAAGTTTCGGGCATTTCGGCCATTCGGCGACCGCTTCGTCCTTTCATCTGCGCCGCCGCGGCATCCCTTTGAAGCGGTTGCGAGCGCTTGCGTCGCGGCGTCGGCGACTTCAAAGCATCGCCGCAAGGGCGTCGCGGCTCTCTCAGCCGGCCATTATCCCCACGTCAGGCCGCCGCCGTCATTTCCCATCCCCGCAACCGACAAGTTCACATCCAACAACTCCCACACTCCATTTCTACACCGTCCGTGACTTTTCGATGTCGCCTACTGCAATTCCTGTTTGAAGCTTTGACAAGCTCCCGTGCATAGTCGTTTGTTCTGGTTGCTTTGCTGTGCTGCCTTCTGTACCTGGCATTCGCCGACGTCTTATTGTTTGTAGTGATAAGGCAAAAGGTCAACCAGCCTGTTCATGGACCACTCAACGATCATTTTCATCTACCAGGCGCCCTGACACCATTTGCATTGAATAAATGGTCGGAATGATTACTGGTAAGCTAAAAGGTCCGGGTAATTCCTACATAGAAAACCAGTTATCTCTCCAATAGGCTGTCACAGAAACATCTGATTTCAATCAAAAGGTGCTAGAGATGTGTTCACTTCTTTTCGGCATTTTGATGGCATTTCTTCCGTGTAATATGAGACATTACTGGGTCTCGGAAAGTTGTATGAAACGAGTTTGCAAAATTCTAGAAATTATGCAAGGCTGATTCATTCTGACCTTTTAGAAGTAGCAATTCAAAAAGTATTTTATCTTTAGTCATGAAGAGGGTTAGTGGTTTTGCTATCTCCTTGTATTTTCCTTAAAACGAGATGGTTTAAATGACCTTCCCTCTCTCTTTTGACTCCCTAAAGCTCAGAGAAAGGTGGATCCTAGCAAGTTTGAGACCAAGACATCGAAAGGAAGACATTCTCCTTTGCCAAAGAGTTGCAATATTGGCTCAAATGGCCTCGAAAATCGTTCCGATGTAAAGGTGAACTTCGTATGGAGTTATAGATATTGTGGGGTGTGGAGATGTTTGATCGGGTAAGTTCATAAATTTGATTCTATCCTTTCAGGCTCCGAAGAAGGCGTACTCGCCGATACGTAAGCCATTAAGGTATTGTGAGTCTCGTGTAGAGTAATACGTTTATGAGAGCCGCACGTGGAGGTTGTTAAAGAATCCATAGAGTGTTTTCTTGGCTGATTTACAGCAAAATGCTCGAAATATCATTTGCGCTTTATTAACATGGTTCGCGGTTCCCTTTTATCGTGCTAATGTAAGGCCCATTTTCAGTATTTATTGCCTAGTCGTAGTCATATTCGTAGATGAGCAATGACTGACTGATTTCATTTTCACTGCATTGATCGTAAGTAGAGGCCAGTTTCGGTATTTTCTGTTCAAGATGATCACGATAACTTTGCTCCTTAGAGGGATTAACTATTTTTTGCCGTGGTTAATTGACGTCCTTCCATTATAAACTGCCCATTGCTGCATTTCTTCAGAGCACCGTTTCAGTTCTCCATTATAAATTGTTTATACTTCCTTGGACTAAAGTTTCTAGGAATGGACATTTTAGTTAGGTTCGTTTGGTATTCATGTTTAGATCTGGTTTGATGTCATCCTGCATGACCGGCCTTGTTTATGCAAATCTATGCAAATCTTTTCTTCGTTTTTCCTTTTTTGGGTACTTTTTCTTCTGACATCTTGGTTTCTAGCCTTATATTGCGCTGCTCCCTTGTGAGATTCGTTCCTACTGAATATCGCTTACCTCTCTTCATTGGGTATTATTTTTTATTTTATTTTTTTTATCAGCACCTTTTTGTTTAATTCTCGTGAACATTGCCGTCTTCTTCCGATTGATTTGTGGTCTAATTTTGCAAACGTAATTAGACTTTCGATATGCCTTCTCACCACTCGAGAGTTTGATCGATTGATCAGCAACGCTGCGGAGTTTTTCATTTTTTAGGATGCCTACGGAATGGGAACGGCCCCATATGCGGTGGACACTACGGCTCGAGTACGTTCTGTCAGACCGAACTGCACTCGATGCTTTCCGTGACTGGCTCGTCGCCAATTCCAATCCTCAGGTATTCTTTTCCTATAGGAGGTTTTTTTTCTTAACGATGGAACCAGTAGGTAGTTTGTCAACTCATGTAGACGGAGATGGCATCTGTAATTCTTAAAAAGAGATCGTAAATGCTGTGGGACCATATGCTTTACGCGGTGTCATTTGAAAGTTGGCAAAGTCACTATTTACTATCCGATCCGCCTTCTCGGTCGATAGCTAAGCGCAAAACAGTAAGTAGGTGAAGCTTGGATTTGGTGATTTCGGATGATTCTGAAAGGCTTCAATCGAAAATACTCTAAATCGAACTTTTCCTGCTAAGTTTCGAGGGTTCTCAGGGTCAAAACTCCGGAAACGTGGTAGGGTGTTGATGGTCAATTGAAAGCGCTGTTCAACGTCTGCATTCTAAGCTTTCTTAGGCAAAATTCGCCCAATAAAATATTCAAATCCTTAATGTAATGCATGCAATGCATCGCATTTTTCTATAGAAACGTACACGTGTCCATTTATGTCAGCTATGATTTCCTTTTCGCTGATCATAAATGCTTCTACGTGTTGAACAAATGAATGTATGAATGATTTGGCAATATCGTTCACAATGCCCACTTTTGTCGCTTACTCATCGAACATTTTATAGCCTCTGGAGCTGCATTTCGCAGTACTTGCGTACGATCGAATGTCAGCTCAACGAAACGCCCAAACTGCCGAATTGGCTCGATCGATCTATCAGAAATATATATCCCTTCGAACGGCATCATGTTGTTTCAACTTTATCCCTCACAAAATCCGACAAGAGGTAAACACCTTTTTACATTGGGTTAGAAAAGTCATGACAATTTCCAATTTATTTTTCAAGGGTTTTTGTTTGTCAAAAATCGTTTAGACCAAGCAGTAAAGTCATGCTAGGCGATATCCCTTCAGTCAAATTTCTAGTTCCAGGTCAATTTAAAGTTTTTTTTTGTTGCAATTGGCGGAACAGAACCATTAACATTTGTAAAAAATGCTGTAAAATCTGTGATTATCCACGAAATTGCTCATGTTTTTTTTTAAATCGAAGGCGTTACAACCATCTATAAATCATTGTAACAGTGGCGTTGAATCTGCGGAATTCACCATAGTAATAGGCTGCAGTAACTT
Source organism: Haemonchus contortus (assembly GCA_000469685.2). Lineage (NCBI taxonomy): Eukaryota > Metazoa > Nematoda > Chromadorea > Rhabditida > Trichostrongylidae > Haemonchus > Haemonchus contortus. The sequence goes on along the minus strand of LS997562.1, from coordinate 29,755,760 downwards.
ATTCGGTAAATAATTTTAAATATGTGATGAAGTTGCAGACGACTTTATGTAACCCGAGCTATATCAGCCTCAACTTTCGATATTGTAACCCTTTTTTCTGGACCCTTTCAGTTCTGCCTCAGTGAAGTATTTGAATTCACAGGCTCAAAAATTCAGGGCAGAAACACGCTCGTACACCATAACTTATTGATAAGATGCCCTGGACGCAGAACTGACATAACCTTTTTTCAATACGCCTGACCTAATAGCGCAACGATGTTTATATGTAGTGGCCATCCCTCTTCGCATGTTACGTGCGCGCCCCGGCGATTGTGCACCTGTACCGCCCAGCACGTACTCTGCCCGAGGTCCATTTTTGCTGCGTCATCTATGTGAAAGGTGGTTGGGGCGTCTTAGCTTTGCTCCATCGAAGTGATGAATTTTCGGCATCGCAGTCAGCACCGCGCATGCGACGCGCGTGGTATAATCGACGGTACACATAAATGCCATCTGCCGCCACATACACCACCCATCAAAAGAACGTCTCGGCCGGGCAAACCGTATAAGGTGCTTTGTGCCACCTGCTTTATTGTCACATACCAAGCTCTCGCTCGCGGAACAGCTAGATTACTGTAAAAGCCGGGTATCTGTCAAGAACGTTTGTCCTGCATTTATATTCGAACGCGATCTTAACTTTTTCAGATCGGCATACGTTTGAAGTCGACGGGCTCCGGTTTTCCTGACCCTCGACTGTTCGCTGGTGTATTGCCTTATCTTGACTCCTTCCTTCGTCAGCAGCACGAGCAATTTGTTTGTTCCGAAGAGTTTCTGGAGGCATTCAATAGGGTATGTGGTTATTTTGCTGACTTGTCTTTTTTTTTTCATTGAAAGGCTGTTGTGGTTTCTGATCCTTTATGCTTTTTCTATAAGAACAGAAAAACGGGAGAGTTCAATGTATATTAACAAAGGGAATGATGAGAGGAAGGGATAGGTGGGGAAATACGGTAAGTTTCGTATTATGGTTATCAAAAATGAACGGATCCAGACCTCGCTCAATACTACTATGTGATTCAAGCTTAACGAGAGGAGTTCTGTAGTCGCTACGCTTGCTATATTACTTGTTTTAGGTAAACATGAGTGGAGATGATTCCGGCGATCCACCATCAGAACGACGTCGATCTGCTACGAGTTCAAAAAAACCTCAACTGACTGCGGAAACTTTGATGAAGTCGAGACATGACCGAGAGCACGTCTTAGGGGAGAGGTTGGAAACTTTTTGTGCTTGATTAGTTGAATGGGCTTGGCCGAAATATTTGGTTCTATTTCTTCAAGTCGAACTCATAGATTTGAATCTGTAGTCACGCTAACTGGACTTCAGAACCAAATTAAGACTAACAGATACCTTTCGAAGATTCCTCAAAGCCATATTTCTCCTTCTAGCTCGCTAGAAAAGATGTACCCTACATCGAGTATGCCCCGTCCTTATGTATGCCACGCGACAACCAGTCAAAATGACAGCGCCGTTTCGTCGTCATTCTCATCGGACGCCAACGGACATAGGCCCACAAGGTTCGAGCGATGGGTTTTTGTGTGGAGGCCATTCTAATAGTGACCTTGCCATCATGCAGTTTATTCAGATTGCGCAGCATTCGAGAGGAACACCTACGTGGGAACCCCACGACATTTGCTATACCGGTTTGTCTTTCTGTCGCTTATTTGACGCTGAAGAATACGCTTTATTGCATGGTACTCGTACTTGTTCCGTATCGATTGTGACATGATTTGGATTTCAGCGTGTTGAACATCACTCAAAAGGTGACACTATGCAGTTTGATCATAACACCGATGAAGGTACATCGTTGACAACATTAAAGCGTTTGAACAATATTTCATGGAAGTTTTCTTTTTCTTATAAAATTTTCCGCTTCTTCCAGGGAGACGAACTTTTGCTGCTGTTCTTTGTAAGAAGCTGAGTCGGTTACAAGCAAGACGTGAACGAAACGACGAAACTGAGCGACAACTAAGAGCCATTGAAGACAGAAAGTGCACGGTCAGTCTTTGATGTCATTCGTTAAGTGTGAAAAAAGTTCTTTTGTTAAAGCGCCGCCTTTGTGATTTTTCAGACCCGTGAGCTGATTACGACTTCTGCAGCTGTTCATGATGTTGCATGTGATGATGACGAAGACGTGGAGTGTTATTTGGAGCGAATGAGAGAGGATAGCCTGAAAGCTTCTGCGAATCGCTCCCCGCGGCTCAATGCTCTCTCACCAAGTATGTAATCTTCCGTTCTTCCGTTGCAAGGCATTTCGAATCATAGTACAATGATGAACCAAATGGTTAATGGTTTTTATAGCACAACGTGTGCTGGCATAGGAAATTGTCGTGTGTTATGCACAGCAAACGGTTTAGCGGACTGTCACCATAGTATTTTGAGTAGCGCTAGGCTTCCAGTTCTAGTTTAGAGTCAGAACGGTGCCAGGTAATGACTAGCGAGAATAGATTCTGTCTTGTCGACTTTCATTGCTGTAAGGAGAGTTTGGTACCAATCAATTGGTTTAGAAGGTTCCGCATTTAATCCCATGCACAGCCCAGTACCCGCGCCTTTCCCATTATATCCAATTTCGCATATAAAATCAATTTCGATTTACTCTACGAAATGTTCTGGAGGAGGAATTGAGGTAATCTGGATATGGTTTGGTATTTGGGAACAGCCAGAATCAGCTTGTTTATTTAGGCAGCGAGTTTCATAAAAGTGCACGTCTGCATTTGCGCCTGTTTATGCTCGTAGTGGGGGCTTCAGGCTCTTTCCGATGCGTTTTTGTTTCAAACAGTCTGTTCTCCCCGTGAGAATGTGCATTATGACTACGTAACTTGTAGCTCCTAACTAAGGGTTTACAGGGCCCTTTTCTCCTGAACACTTGAAATCTGGTTGTGGTACCGCTGGGAGCAACACTATGGGAGCTATGTCGATGTCGATGACGACTTACCCACGTTCAGCGAATCAATTTGCTCCACCACCCTTGCCTAATACATTTAACACTTCTGGAGTCTATTATAAGGAACCAAGGTGAAAGATTCATTCTGATACCATCTGGTTACCATCTAGTTTCGAGTCGTTAGCTTTTTAGGAATCCAAACCAAACAGCTCCGATTTATGATTCTTCGGGAGTGGAGTCAATGGCACCATCGGCATTCTCAGATATATCGAGAGGATCGCGACGAATGCCAATGATTCCACCTGGATTATGCACTCCTCGAAAAGCTCGCCGGTCCCTTCCGTCTGCAGGACAACAACTAATGACCATATCCTACAAAGGTAAGCGAACATGCTAAAATCAGTTTCAGCAGCAATGTGGAAGCTTTGCAGACTTGTTCTGCCGCTCTTTACAGTTGTCAATAATGAAATTTAAGGTGTTGATGGGGTACCTGTAGTAGCGCATGTACCGGTTCCACAAGCTGGATTGACATTGAAGGAGTTTCGTCGGCATTTCTCCATCTCGTCTCACTCTAATGTGCAGTGAGTCGATAACTTTGCCATATCAACTAATATAGGATTTCCCAAATACTTCAGCATTCGAAATTTCTTGGTTGTTTAGGTTCTTCTTCAAATCGACATGCGAGGATGGTTCTGCCCCATATCAGCTTCTTCTAGTGAACGACGATTCAGCCTGCCTTCCTGTATTTGAAGGAAAAATAACAGCTGAATTGAAAAGAATATCACCAGAATAGGTAGTTCGTAGGGTGGGGTGATGAAAAGTCTGGATTATCCATTTCTCGCCTCTCATCAGCTGCCCGTTTAGTGGATCTCGGTTGAATGCTGTTTTTAGTGATTTTCCTATAAGCTAGGTCATTCGATTTATCAGAAAAGCTCTTTTATTTTATATAGAAGCCTTATTCGCTTGCCTAACGAACGCTTGCACTTACCTAACTACTTGCCAATCCTTTATCTATTATTAAAATATTTTTTGAGTGCCTATGCTGCCGTAAGCATGTCAATGTCAATTTACTAGGTTTTTCTCGAATTTTGGGCAGCTTCGATACTCACCCAAACATTTTCCCTTCATTTCTTTTCACGTGTATACCTCCACTATCCGAGTGGTTTTCTATTGAGACAATGGTTTTGCTCCCCTTTTTCCTGCTCATCAGTTTACAGCTCAAGTGCCAAACGTTGCGTTTAAAATGCATTATTATCGAATGATAAAGTATTTATCTTTAGGCATGATTCAACGTGCTCCAAATCAACTTTTTGTGTTTATCTAGGTGTTTTTCGGAGAGCACTGAAGTTGTTCAAGAAGGGACATAACATTGTTGACATATTTAATCCTGCCATTCTTCAGGGTTCTTCTTCTTTTCTCTCGTTTCTGCCAAAAACGGTGATCTATAACCCTAAACTTTAGGCAGTCATCTGCATTCTACCTATATGTAAGTCATAAAAGGGGCGAAACCTACAAAATGCTGCGGAACATTCACCCAGAATTGGATAGACGCGGCAAATGGCGCGGTGATATCCGTGGCGTTTAGGACAACTTTAGCTCCTATCATTGCGGCTTAAACTTGAAGTAGAGTACTCCATGTTGGGGAGGAAGGGTGCTTTCAGAGTTCAACCAACGACCGACCGTGTCGCTAGCCACGCTTTGACAACGCAGACCAGATTGCGGTCAGATCCGCGTGAGCGGTATCGACGATGTCTTGCGTTGTCAAAGCGTGGCCGGCAACTCGGTCGGTCGACGGTTGAAACGACGCAAGTCCTTGAAATGTGGAAACACCCAAGGAGTGAAGTTCCAAAATTAATGTTTTTTCTTCACTAGGGTCTATAAAATGCCGTCAAACAAGTTAAATAGTGGTGGGTAAGACGGTCTTTTACATTAAAAGTTCCCCTTTTGAGCAACTTGTACGTATGTGGTGTTTTCCTCAGAGATCACCTATGATATGACACTTCATTTCTTTGCATTATTCTGAATAGTTGGGCTTTTTCGCGAGTCTGAGGTTATCTCTAAGTCGCTTAGTGTTTGCTAAAGCTTCGCACCATCTCGACCGTGCGGAGACGGGGAAACTGGGATTTCGAATCCGTGGGAAAAATGGTTGCTCAAAGAGTGCAAAGATATGAAGATCATATCGTTGACTATCAGTCTAGAAGAATGACGTTTTACTCCCTTTGAGTACGCCTCAAGCCTCTCTCCCTACTCGCTTCCTTCACCTGACCTACTTGATCATCGACGCTTTGACTCAAGGTCGTTACAAGAAGAAAATTGAAAGACTCGGAAAATGGAAAGAAATGGAGGGAGGTCGGCAAGGCCAGTTTCTATGACGACCCGGCTCGGTCTCGATGGAGCAGCCTCAAAAAGGGGGAAGCCGACAGGTGTATGGGTCAAGGTCATTGACCTAACTGCAATTCAGCTTTCTTTATTGGCTGTCTACTGCTATTCTTAGAGAAATAAGGACTAAGAGCTCAAAACGTAATCCGAATAAATAGCTTTGTAAAGAGAAAAATTCAAATAGGAATTGACCAAATTTAATAGTTTTCCTACATTAGTTTAAGGCACACTTCACGATATTTTGAGGTACTCTACTCGAGTTGAAACCTCGAGTGCATCGGGTGGCGAAGGAACCATGAAAGCCCGCAGAAGTCATGGAACTTATGGATTCTTGATATGGGTGAAAAAATAGAGTTGTACGCTTCACTTGTATCACTTGTTGTCCCGTTGATCCGCCACATCAACGACTTTAAAGTGTGAGAGGGAAACGCTTGAAGAGATCGAGGTGGATTCTGAGAAGGTAAGGAAGCGTGGTTCTGGAGCGATGAAGTTCAGCAGAGGTGGGACGTGCCGTTTACAAGCTCTGACAAAGGTCCGAGCTTCAAAAGACCTAGCTGCCTACAGAACTTGTGGGAGGCTCCCGTAGGGGAAGCATTCATTATGGAAATGGAGGCTTTGTACGAGGAGCTAGATGGTTAAGTAAAAGGGAAGTTTGACATACGGCTTCTGAAAGTGCTGCACCGGGCTACCAGGACATCGGGGTAGTGAAGTCCATTAAGAAAGCGAAGGTGTAATCCTGCGGATGCCGGGCGATCTCAAGCGTAAGTGGAAAGAATATTTCGAAAGGCTTCTGAACGAAGAACTACTACGTGAGCGCAGCTCCCTATTAGATTGACAGTTGCCTCCATCGTGCAGAGCAATAAGAGTGATGAAGGTTGAGAAGGTTGAACTGGTCCAGATGGGTTACCAATCGGCGCATTGAAGGCGTTTTGAGAGGATCAGGTGGCTCACGCAGTTAGATGCTTTCGGAATTGTTTTAGAATTCAGAACAGAATTGCTTACAGAATCGTGCATTGTCTCCACCGACGATCAACCGCCATTTCTGGCCACGTGTTGACAACGCAGGACAGGTCACGTTTAGGCTGGCGTGAATGGTGAGAGTGTGATCCATCTTTGACCAGTATTGCCTATGCCGTCGGTCGATCGGCCTGTCGGTGGAAACAATGCAAATCGGTGGATTCTGGAAACATCCATTCCTGAACCCTGTGACCATCAAAGGAGCAATTCCGATTGTTTGAATGAGAAGTACTCATCTTCATCTTTAAGCAGACGGGAGATAGGAGGATGGAATGCTTGAACTATTAGGTTGAGTCATAAGTCCTCGGACAAAATGATAGTGATGACTTCTAGCGATCATAACTCTCGAAAGAGGCGACTAAAATGAACGTGCGAGGCATTGTTAGATAGAGTATGGAAAGCTCTTCCAAACGCATACTGGAGAAAGCACCTAACTGTTTCTTTCCAGCAACTGTGCCTCATGATTTCAAGCCGTCGCAACTCTACATCCGCAACACCATCATATTTATTTTTTTATCTGGTCATGAACCCGCGGCAATCGATAGAGGTATGAAGGACGTTCACAAACAGGAGGTGTACAATTTACAAGTGGCACTAGAAGTTCGCATCGAGCGACTATTCCGTCGAAAATGGAGACCGTCCGGGACACTCACTGAAGTTGGATTTGAAAGTGCTGCGGAGCCAGGTGGAAGCCGATCCGTATCAAACTACTCGTGAACTGGCAGTCACCCTTGGGGAGTCAGTCCACAATTTTTCGTGGATTGAAATCAATCGACAAGGTGCGAAAGCTCGGTCCATAGATGCCTCATGCTTTGAACCAGTATGATATAGACCGCCGCGACGACGTGGCACTTTCTCTCCTCACGCTCAAGGGCACCACACGTGGCTCGAGTGCCAAGTCACCAGGGGTGCGAAGTCGATCCTCTACTCTAACGTTCACCGGCGTGCTCACTGGAATGACGAAGGTGCGCATGCAGAAGACTCCCCCAAACCCAACGTACACGTCAAGGATGTCATGCTCTGATTCTGGTGGAGCGCTCTCCGTGTCGAATAATGGGAACTGCTAGACGAAGGATGCACAGTGACCGCACACGTCTACATTACGCAACTGAGGAATTTGAAGGCGAATCCCGAAGTTACACGTCCACAGCAGCACAAAGTTCCCTTCCAGCACGACAACGCTCGCCCTCACTTTGCAAGAACGACCAAAACTGGACTGACGAATTTCGGCAGGACAAGTTTACCACACCAACCATGTTCCTCAGACTTGGATCCCCCCTATTACCACCTTTTTCCCCATCTTCAACGTCATCTGGGTAGCCAGGACTTTCAAACCCGCGACGACATCAAAATGGCACTGGTGCAGTTCTCCAAGGGCCAGCTCCCAGCGTTCTAAAGCAAGAGCATCTACGATTTGCCCAAGCATTTGCAGAAGACCATCGATGCCAATGGGGCATATTCCAAATGATTCGCTATAGTCGTTTAAAAAATGTAGGACAAATGTTATCATTGCTAATTTGTCCGAGGACTTATGACTCAACCTAATACTAAGGACCGTTCCACCCTCCTATCTCCCGTAATTTACTGCACTGGCGGCTTGTACTAGCACTTACAATTAGTTTGCTAGAGATTGAGAGAACTCGTCTCAATCTCAAAGGAGTAGTTCGGCTTTGTGCTGGGAAGATCTACAATGCAGCTATCTTCATAGCCAGAGAAGTGATGCAAAATATCGACAAATGCGCGGAACTTGCTACACAGCCATTTCCGATCATCTCCAGTCTCCAAGTCTTCTGACTAGCGCTTAGAGAACGAAAATATCAGAACAGAGGATCTCTCTGGTCAAGGAAATGTACTATAGGTCCAAGACAGTCATATACACACTTCACGGCTTACGTCGTAAAAACAAAAGACGTCAGGTTGGGATACATCGGGGATCAAATTTGAGCATCTTCCTTTTCCTGCTTACGATGGATGTCATCACATCACAAAAGAACTCACGGACCACTCGTTCTGACACCGGAAAATAGAGAAGAACCAGAGAACAATATGCCGAAATGGGAGGAACTGCTAGCGAATGATGGGTTAAGGCTGAGGGCAAAGAAAACACTAAGTTCTTCAACTCCGAGAAGTGCATGGAGTCAATCGAAGACGGTCCCATCGAAAGGATTCAGGGCCTCCGATACCTATTAGGTCAGCCAGCCGCTAACGGTAGCGTGGACCAGGCAGTAAGAGCCCGAGTAAGCGTGGCATGGATGAAATGCACTGACTTCACTGGTGTCCTATCCCGACATTGCTTCAAGACGTTCAAAGAAATGGTGCACAGTGGTGAAGCCCACGATGCTCTACTCAGCGAGTGCTTCACTCCACTGAAACGAAGACGATCAGATTGGTTCGCGGTTGAGCGCGGCTGGACACGATTAGAAACGAATACGTCAGGGCGGTCATACAGACAGCCTTGATTATGAGAGTGAGCAGCGTATGCGATGGTATGGACACGTACTGAGAAGACCACTGAATCATCCGATAAGGGCGGCATTGAAGTTTATGTTTCAAGTGGGGCGATCCCGAGGAACCCCGAAAAGAGTTGGTGAGCATGAGCATGAAGGACCTTATCATGCCCACCAACTCGCCGCAGCTGAAGTAGCGGCAGAAAATGCTGCAGATGAAAGGAAGTAGAGAAGTACGCCTTTAACTTTGTCGTGCTGCGTTTCTCGTTTGGAAAATTCCTAACTCTCAACTATATCTACTTTCTCCTCATCAGATTCGCATATTTCTTCAATGCCTCAGAAACCGCTATTCAAGACGAGCGGAGCGTAGTGATGATTTGTTCAGAATACCGGAATATGCTGCTCCTGACACTCGAATTTTCATTCGTTTTCTTTTTTTCTTTCGATGGGAGGAGACACAAATTCTGACCAAGATAGTTTTCGTAGATGTTAGGGCCAACTTTCATCAGGTGCGCCTCGTCGCGCGCGTGCGTCGAAACTAGGTCACGCCGCAGCCGTCGCATGCGGCGGGTCAGCCCGCGACACTTGACAGACGTCGCAGTTGTCAGTGTGGCATATGGTTTGCGCTTGGTCCTCGACAGTTAGCCCATGAGAAGATAACACGGACAAATGCAAATCAGTCGCTCCGTTCACACTCGGTGGTACTGTAATGTCATTTCGGGACCTCGGTGGAGTGGCCGCGAAGTGGGCGGGTGACCTACTTTCGACGGACGCGCGCAACGGACGTTCGCCACTTTCATTGTTTGGGTAATCTGACAATATTATTCATTGGAAATTGTATTGACCTGCCTTCATCACAACACTTTTTTCTAAGGACTTGTTACAGTAGCGCTCGAAAGTCTTCGGCCAAATGCTTCTTCAGTTGTACTTTTTAGCCGTAACTCCTTTCCTATTAGATCTGATTACGCGAAATTACAATACTGTGACTATTTGCCACTATTGGCCTGCAATCTGATTGTGTTCCAGATATCCTAAAGAGCTTGGACTCAAAATCAACTGGAAATACGAATGATGGTCGTACTGGGATTGTTTTCCTTTTTGCCATGTCCAAAGTGTACAAGCGCTAATGCCGAACACAGTTAAGGAGAAAAACGCACATAAGGTGCGAATAACTGCAGATGTCCATAACTTTCCTTTTAGCGGAATCTGCTACCGCAAAAAACATCTTGCTCTAGTTATGTGGATATTGCTGCTTCGCAGTCAGGTAGTGCTGGATAGTGTAAAGTATGCTCTATTTATGCATATGGAAATTTCGCGCGATTTGCTCCACTAAGAAAAAAGGTATGTCCGAAAAGCGTTGGCCGGAGACTTTTGACCGCTACTTTATATTGCCCACAACTTCTTTGCGGATAAAATCGCAATCTTTTATAAATGTTGAGAGTTCAATTGTGTACGTAACCGACTGTGTTGGACCTAGGGCTATATCACGGGGGCCCAGGGCTTCCAATTATGCTTATATGCGCTGTTGAGTCAAATAAATGCTGTGGTAGGTATTGCCTAATGCCTGATATTGTTTTACATATTTTTCGTATATTTTTTGACCGTACCAAAGAGAACGCCGTAAAAAATCAAGACAGCATGTATGAATACATCATTCAACCGAGGAAAATCGGTCATAAGGATGTAGTACACGGAGGCGAAGATTCGGTACGGGCACTCGGCTCCTACAGTAACCCCCTGCCTTACCCACCCTCTGCCCCCGTATCCCTCCTGCCCGAGACCCCTTTTCGACGCGTCGTATATGTGACGAGTGAAAATTTGCGTACTTACACGTGTCGGATTACTGTGAGAGCCGTACTGAATTTTTGTTTCTGTATATAATACTACGACCACCAGCAGGGGACGTCACATCGTTTCAGAGAACACATCACAAAGGTTATCAGCCGAAATGTTAGCTGTGACCTCTTCCAGGACTGTCGTACAGCCTTGCTTTTTTAGGCTGTTTTAGGCTGAGAAATTAGTGAAATGCCCTGATCCTGTTCTATTTGTGTCGCATGTATACCCTTTTACGGCCCCTTGATCCATTGCCCTTGAGATCTGCTAACAACACCTTTATTTGCAATCGCATCGATGAATACAATGAATAGACACAAAGGGTCGGCGTGAAGGATGGTGGTAATACGAGGATGGGTCGTCGAGTTGGAGGGAGGATTAAGCAAGCTGTATTAAAACGAATTTAGCCGATTCTCTGCTAAAAACGGACGGCTACATTCATAAACTATGACAATTCGTGAGTACAAATCAAGGGAACACATATCACACACGTGTCGTAACGAGCCTCCAAGGCCTCACAGAGTATCATCACAAAGCGGGCACAAGAAATGCGCTAGCCAGTGGTGATCTCTTACCGAACTGTAACGGTCGGTAATCTCGTTTGCCGAATTGCAAAGGCCGATATCCATCTCGTTTGCCGAACTGAAATCATAACGATTAGGATGATCAGTGCTTCAGAATGGAACCGTTAAGAAGCACAGTCGCTTTTTCGGAGTTTTATTATAAGGTCTTCACTTGGAAGAGAAATTGCACGTAGGACATAATACCAAATGAGGGCACGCTAACAATAAAGAAGTTGCAAATTATCTAGGGGTATTTCAATAAAAAGGCGGTGGAGTAGAGGCACGTAGCGAACTATCACCCACGAATAGTCACGGGTTCTAATCCCGGATCGATATCCGCTTAGGCGAACCAGGCCTTTCATCGGATAATTGGTACTAGACTCGTCTGTGAGGATAGAGCACTGACTTGAACATCGGCTAGTCACTGCAATTCATTTGTATAGGCCACATACGCATTCAATACGTCACTACATTCTGAATGAAAGTCGAATGCTGGACGCATCCCTCAGGATGGATGAACACCCAAAAGCCTTATCCTTTACCCCTCATTTCGATGAAACCCTGTTTAAAAAGCAGGTTGAAGATTTTCTGGCGGAAAGCCCCGCTTGTTGCACGTTCCTGAAAAACCCAGTTCAACAGCGTTGCCCTTTTGCTCTGTCATCCTTACCCGACATGTTATCTATGACAAATATTTCGCGTTCTCATTCTGATGCTCATTTTCGATTATGTTCCATGGCAATTACTCTTGAAATGTGCTCGAAATTTTGAAAGCCCACTATTAAGCTTTACGATCTCGTGAAAATATATGACATTCTCAAGAGGAAATGCTTCAAAAAACCTCTCAGTGCAGCTGGAAATGCAGGTGGAACAAAAAGTGAAGTTGAACCAAAAAGCTGTATCACATCAGATTCGGCTTGTAGATTATTATCACGTTAATTGATGTAGAGGTGTAATTCTTTCCGGAGGTATGCCGTTGGGAGAATTGCAAAAGTTCAGTATCGTTCATAGTTTGAAGAGAAAAATCTGAGTTGGGATAATTTACATCGGAGGCTTCTCGATTCATCAGTTCTTGTTATAGGTTGAGTTCACAAAGATTTTTGTAACCTCTCTTTAGAATGAACTTGTGGCCCTCATTCGCACTGGGACGCACAAGTTGAACGCAGGCGGCTTATTGTAAGCTGTACGCAATGACACACATCTGAACAGCTCGTCCAAGTACCCCTTCCATAAGTTTTTTCCGTAACATTCTCATCCAACCCCTAATTTGATTTCTTTTTCGAAGCCTCATAGTCCTCTGAATGCGCCAATTTTTTTCTTAGCCACTTCTGCATCCTTTTCATTGTTCTCCTGAGACAAGATATCCCAAAATTCTCGTAAGTTGTGCCTTCAATCAGTAATTTCATCCGGAACAGTGGTTGATCCCATGAAAACTGATAAGAAATGATCTTCATCAGATTAGAGAAAATACAGTCGCATTGGATTATCTCCCACAGTAATTGCATGACACTTGTAGCAGGCGAGATCAATTGACCCTTCTTCTAACTATCCTTCAGAGCCTCACAGGTCCCTTGATACGGTAGCTAGCAGTCTATTAACAGTCTGTCATGCTTGCGAATGTACTCTATGCCAAGTGAGACATTTCGGTCGTAAATTTGTACGTATGTAGTAAAGCTTACATCCACTCGTTCTGAAGCAGAAAGGGACCGCCTGAGCGGGTAGAATTCTGTCGGAATTATGACTGGTTTTGACGCTTTGTTTGTAAAGTTTCAGCGTGGTCAGAGCACATGCTCACCAATGCGTGACATTGTGAGATGATCCGGAAGGCGTTTGCGTAAGAGGAAATCGTCGAAATGTCAGGCTTAACAACCATACCCCATCAAATATCTAAGAGGGACGAAATAAAAAGTGAGAAGATGAGATAGAGTAAGCGAGTGACTTTTAGTCAAACTGGTAAGCCCCTATGTTCATCCGGAGGTGGTGTAGGAGCAAGTGGCATCCCAAAGGGATAGATTAATGCTAAAGACTTCATCCTTTGTTGATCCTCTGAGGCTTTTTCCGGCTTTTGCTCCCACTTCTTGCCATCATTACGTGATGGCTTCAAAAGGTGTCTAGAAGAACTTTTCATCTTCTGGAGCTTTACAATGAAGCGAATAAGATAGGAAGACATTGCCTAGCAACCTTTGAATTCAGCAATCATTGAAATAAGCACTGTGCTAAATAAAAAATGGCAAAGTTAGAGTTCAATATCGTGACGTTGATGGATCGAAAATTGGCCCGGATGGCAAACCGTTACTGGTTAACAGTAATCGTACCGTAACCAGACCTATGAGGTCTTTGGAGGCAAGGCCTTCTTCAGTTGGACTATCCCTTGAGTGGCAAGTTTTTATGGAAGCTACAGTACCCGCGGCAAGGAACATTTGAAAAACTTGACTTTGCAATCCTCGTCATTTTCTTGTGTTATAACTGGGTTCGACGATAATTGCATGGGGACTGAATATGCCAGTGAACTCAGCTTATCAAGATCTAGCAGACGTTCATCCAAAAGTATGGAAGAGTATCACAAGATAGTTTAAGTTCAATACATACCCTCTCTTTAGGAAAGGCTTTCGTCCATGCTTTTGAAGGCAGATATGCAGTTAATAAACGATCCCTTAGCTATGCAAGAACCTCGTGGTTGACCTGTTTACAAGCTGGCCTTGCCTCTTTTATGTAGCCTTAAGTATCAGTAATAAAAGTCAAAGTCTTTGGGATTGATTTATCCCGTTTGACGGATATGCCTTTGCACTCGATTTCATTCAGAATCATAGTGGCGTATTGAATGTGTATGTGGCCTATACAATGACTTGCGGTGGCCAGGCGATGTACAAGTCCGTGTTCTTATCCTCTCAGACGGATCTGGTACCAATTAACCGAACTCAGAGGGATAGATGGTTCCGTTGGCCAAAGCGGATATCGATTCGAGATTCAAACCCGTGACCAAGGGTGCGTGATAGTGCGACTTACCACTACACCACCTCCCCTTTGTTACGTTTCCGTACAAAGCCCTTTATTACCTGGAGACCAGTCTCCGAAATGTTGGAAGCAGCATGTAATTGACCCTTATCGGCGAAGAGAGAAGGAACCAACTGCTCAGCAAATTTTCGTACTCATTGAAAATGGTCCCGAACAAATCTCGGTCCGGTGACCACCATTGGAGTAGTCCATTTCCCAGGCGTGCACAAATTGCCTCATATCCTTCGCCAATTACTTAAATTACACGTTGCCGTTCAACACTCAGGTGATCGGCCATTGAAGAATGTGGCAGTGAAAACGAAAACAATGTAAACTTCCCACTAACCAGTGACCTGAGTATGGTTCAACAGCATTAGTTCTGGGAAATCTAACTAATTCCTAGGGAAGAAAAGAAAGAGTAGTCAGTCAGCAGCGGTACGTTGCCTCATTCGGGGTGAGAAAACGGAAGAAACGACCCTTGCAGTGCTGAGTTCCCTGCACAGGTCTAACCGCAGTTGAAATGGCTCATCCATTCCATCGCTGTTTTCTTAAAAAATATAAGGGCCCCTTCAGATTAGAGAGTATGCTTATGCCCAGGCTAAACTTGGATGGAATCTTCGCGATTTCTTGAAGTGCCATCTTGTAGAGCTAAATTGAATAGTATTATATACAGCTTCGATGAGGACTGAACCAACTCATGAATAACCTAAAAAACGTAAAGTTCATGTAGTTTTTTTGTGAATTTAAAGTCCTTTACGTAGGGTACTGAATAAGAGGAAGTACGGAATGGTATACCCTTCAGCTGTCGTGTAGTGTGCTTACTCCAACCCACAGGAATTAGGCGAATTCTGAACTCCTTTCTCAATTGCCATGGTGTAGGTCTTTTAAGCCGTATTGTTGATGATTGCAAGACTTTTGAGCTCTTGGAAGATTGACTAGCGGAGCAATTTCGAGAGCTTTTGTGCGGGCCAAGTAATTGTGGGGGTTTTGGACGCCATTTATGGCATTTCGCTATCATGTGGTCTCAAATTCAAGAGTTTGACATCTAGAATAGCTCACTTGACGGATGAAGTGCATATTGAGCTTGCCTTGCTCAGTTTAAGAGGTGCTTTATCATTATGGACAGCCAGAAACTTATTATAGGAACCATTGGCTTGACAATGAGACTTGGTGCAGGGCCAAAGAGTTCAAGTAGTAACTACTGCACTCAAGTATCAAGGAGTCAAGGGGTTCCCACCTACGAAAGCCTTCCAAACACATCAAGCATCAGCCTTCAGCCCCACTGTGAGCAGCATACAAATGAGCTATTGCTGCGTAGCAAGACTTATTCATGTCGTACATTCCTCCAAACAATTCGACTACCACAAATAGGACCCCGAAGAGATCAAATGCTTTGCAGAACCAAGCCAAATTCTCATGTTGTGGGAGTGCCCCTTAATTGGCGTTTGGGATGGTTTTGGTCGTGTGGGCTTTATGGCCTGCCACTAGCGCATTTCAATCAACTGGAACCGCCTGAGCCACCCCTCTTACTGGGAGCAGCTGTCCTGCAAACAAATTCGAAACAAATTTAGCTCAAAGCTCCCTTGTGACCAATGAAACTCGCATGACGAATTTGAAGGATTCTGTAATTTACAAATCTGCACAATCTGTGGTTGGTATGTGGCTACCCATCCACAGAGAGTTATCATCGTAAAGAACACGGTTGATCAGTGCATAATATCCTTGCTTTTGCTGGTTCCTTTTCCATCGTTGGATCTTGAACCAATGTATTCGCCCTTCATTTTTCTGCTTTCTCCCTACTTAATGTCAGGTCCACCGAAT
Organism: Haemonchus contortus; assembly: GCA_000469685.2. Taxonomy (NCBI): domain Eukaryota; kingdom Metazoa; phylum Nematoda; class Chromadorea; order Rhabditida; family Trichostrongylidae; genus Haemonchus; species Haemonchus contortus. The sequence goes on along the minus strand of LS997562.1, from coordinate 29,739,794 downwards.
TCGCCTTCAGGGACCGCTTAAATGCGCATAACACTGGACCCTGAATACCTCCCTCTCCGAGTTTTTGACAAGCACTTACAAATAGTCTGCCTGATCAACCCCATCATAATCAGTGACATCAGGGAACCCCTGCAGCCTCGTCCAAGTGGTTCACGCTCACTTGAGAAAGCTGCAATTCACGAAGAGACAGCACCATTTACGTCCATGAGGGCCGGCAAGATCATTGTTATTTAGTAATCGAGTAGATGACAAGAAAAGACCAGGGTTGAATGATGGTCCCTACATGTCCCTTTTCAATAAAAGTCATTCCAACCACCATTCCATAAGTACTGTGATGCCTAGAAGAGTAAAAACTGGTGTTCATGGGTAAACTAGGAGCGTGGGCCTGTTTTAATTGACGAACTCTTGAGAAGTCCCAACTTGGAGGTGCTCCTCAGAGCGAATTCCCACTCGATTACCGGTTGAAGGGGTCGCTCTTGTACATAAGGTTTTGCGGTCTATCCCCAACATCAACATTTGGTGGAGAAACGGACCATGCTAGGAATGTGGTCATCAAGGCTACTCAACTCGTGTTCATTTTAGCATCTATTCCTGCCGTTGCGCTTCAAGTCACTAATATAAGTTGCAGTTTCATTTTTATTATTTCAACTCCCATATAATTCTCGAAGATTCTGACAAAACGGGACATGAACTCTTCGAAGCGGAGGCCTAATCGGGCCAATGAACCCATACTTTCTTTCGAAGTAGTAGTAGTATATGCTACAAAACTTGTTTAGCAGCATCAAAGCTCCAAATCTATATGTAAATACATCAGTCGATACGCACGTTCTTCGGATGAGCGAATAGTCTTCCGACGTTGCGCTCTCTATCCCTTACTTGGTCTTGATCGAAAAAGGTTCATGAGAGGTGTCGAGCCGCGTGAGCATAACCTTTGTGACTTCATTTGGAATGCCCCATCTACTTTCGTCGCCTCCCTCGCGAGTGATTGACGTGCGAAGTAATCTCATGAGATGGATTATCACAAAGTCATAGCTTGATTCAAGTGCTAGTCAGAAATCGCAGAAAAACGCCCGCAGGGTGCTACGGGAGTTTCGAGACTTACGATGGGTTCTTTGATGTCTAGCGTATTATTAGGGTCATGTGCTTAGGACAAGGGCTTATCTGATGCACTTCCCGCAGGGAACTCAATTTATGGTATGGCCTGGTTGGGTTTCCCCAATGCCTCATTGTCGTCACAGTCTGGTCTACAGCAGAACCATTTCTTCCGAGCCCTCGTCATTCTCAGAAGGAAGACAGCTCAAAACAATCGCTTTTGTGCCGTGGAAGCGACCGCTATACTCAAAAAAATTTATATTTTCACTTGGCCATTTGCCGTCCATCCGACCAACCTACGCCACCGAGGCATTTCCTCCAACACCATCAGTCCTCCTACTCAGAAACGGCCCTGCGCTGCTTATGCTCGATAACAAAGGCTACATCTCCTCATGGTACACAGAACCACTGCTGATGGTTACTCCTCAGTACTAGCGAAGTATGAGGACTATGGCCAAGTGATCAGTATTGTTCTCCTTGAGGATACCATCCAAAGAATCAAAGAGCTCAGGGTAAGGTACAACATAACTAGGTGCGAATTTCTACGTTTGGCCTTCCGACCTTCCGGAGACCTACTACCGTTCAAAAGCCAAATAGAGTGTTCATTTGTGTTCGGTTCGTGCCCATTTCGTAGAAGAGCCTGTAGATAAACTGTCGGGTGCGCAACTGGCAATGGCATTCATCGACTCGAGTCCGTTAGACGATAAATCAGCTAAAGTAAAGTTGGCCTAGAAAAGTTGCGTCTTCTCTTTCAAACCTTCTCGTCTTCATCTTTCAAACCTTGGAAACCGACCAGAACAATCTTTCACTGGTAGGAACTTTCACTGAATTATCAGAACTAGCGCTTGTGAGGGCCTACGACTGGTTAATACATTGGTTGGCTGCAAACGAGGACCCGAGGACGTCGTAGGACCTGATGAAGACGAGATGAAGAGTTAGGTTGTTGAACGAGTTGTCATTCTAACTCTGGAAGGAGAAGAAGGAATATTTTTCTAGGAAGCCGGTCGTTCTTGGTAAATTCCAGATACCTTGCCGACTGCTACGCCATCCCATTTTCTTTTCGCAGCCAAAGAACGATCAGCCGAGCATGAGCTGTTCAACGGTCATAAAGCACAGATTGGAGGTAATGAAAAATTGCTATAAAGGTCCCAATAAGAATAAAAACCGTATTCAAAAGCTTGGGATTTCCATGCTAGCACAATACGAATGTCCGAGTGCGTAGGCGACTAATCCTTGAGGGAAACAAAGATGTCATCAAATGATGGACAACGTTTAGTATTCTTGTCGTCGCCAATCAACGCGCACAGTCAACAGAGCGTCATTCAGGAGGTTTATTTAGCTCCTCCTATCAGGAACCCAGAACTCGACTATTTTCAAACGGAAGGAATGCAGCATCGGTCCAACAAGAAAATAAACAGAAGGTGCTGTAGAGAAAATGGGTCGGAACCATAATTGTCATTTCTGACAAGTGTTCTTCGAGAAACAGGACCCATTATAGCTACTACCCTGCGTTGTAGGCTATTCTTCCTCTGCAGCAAATAGTGGAGCAGAGAAGCAATTCTTCAGCGCAGGATTACTACTCTTGGGAAGGGCGCTATGTCGTAGTTACGATGCTTTCTCTGCCAATACCCTCATGAGCACCGTAGCACCTAATTGCTTTCTCAGAGGCTCACCATTTGGTCAGAAGGTGAGCCAAATGCATCAAGGGGACGGGAGAAAGAGAAGCAGATAGAGGAAGGATAAACTCCTCGGGAAATTCCCCTTTTCTTCGGCTTGGTTAATAGCACCTATGGTAGAGAAAAGACTGGCACGATTCGCACTTTTGGCAAGGTTGTTACCAGTCAAAAATGATTGGGAGAGAATAGGTATTTCACCTAGGATGCATCATTTAGAGAAGGTTACCCGAATCCGCATTGCCTTCAAATGGATGGCTGAAAACTTCGGAAATTCGCGTGCCTGATATGTGGAGTGAACAGATCTCACCTGTAGTGGGCGATAGTCTCGATCTTCTCGTTCGAATGTAGGAGATTGGGCATCTGCTGTGGCTAAGACCGAGCAGGCCAACGCCAGAAGAAGCAGATAGTGAATCATGACGTGCTGGAAACCGCCAGATCGACTCTTTATATAGTGGACTCCGCCCCGTTGGCTACGCAAACTTCACCCAGTTGAAGAACGGATGAGGGGGGGGGGGGGGGCAGCAGGTGGCTAGTAATCACCTCGCACTGAAGCTATCGTTGATGATGATTGTGAAATTGGTTGAATTGGTTGCATTCGGCTATTTTTGGCTGCTTTCGAAAAATTCACTTGAAATCAGTTGCAGGGGAGGAGACCAGGGTGAATCTGAAGGCCACGATATGTAGTCCGTCGCACCACCGCAAGACGATGTCTCATGAAGGGCAGAGCTCTGGAACTTACTCTATGGCTTATGAAAACCGGGAAATGACTACATGGGGTGCTTCTCTTGTTACAGTGATGAATGAGCAGGTCTTCAATTATCCGTCATAATTTTCCTATGACAATCAAAAAAGGTAGTCAAACTATTATATCAAAGGCAGTGTTATGTGACAGAGTAACTACCCGCACTAACAACTGTTTCTGAGTTGATCATCGTCTCACAACACCGCGTCCGTATTTTTGAGGCAATGAAGTTTCTTTTCCCTCTTAGTGAGACTCAACTTGTGATGTCCGTTACAGATTTCATTGCTATGTACAGCTATCTCTAAACCTCGGCATAGTGCAAACGTTGGTTTTCTCTGCTTGAACTCGGACGAGGTTGATAGAAATTCTTTATTCCGGCTTACGTTTCGCCGTGGATCGCCTTCTTCAGAGCATGGAAAGATCGAGATCTCAGAGGTCATCGTTCCTCATGGAAGTGCTAACCTCATCGGAGACGAGCGGTACAATGAAGGAATTTGGCCGTTTAGCAAGGTACCACGGGGTCTGCTGCTAGTGATCGCATTTCTTTCCCTGTGAGAGGTCGAAGAATGTACGTAGCAATTGAGAGCAGCTATTTCGGGTGCCATCTTCACTGATTTTTGTCGCTAATCTTCTACGCTGCAGGCACCGGCTGTTATACGGAACATATTCCTTACAACGGTCCATTGGTCTAGAAAGGATGAGCCGAGTGGCAATGCACGATGATATTCTTGTTGCTGAGCTTCCGGTGAACTTTCGTTGAGAGCATCCCACTGTGTAGCCTCACTTGTACATTCAGAAATGGAAGCCAGCTTCCAGAGGGTCATTCTCGTGTCGGTCGGCTGGGATTGAGTGTTAAGTAGGTCAAAACGCAGGTCCATCTGTACTTGCGTCGAGAAAACTACGAAGCAGTCATCTAAATAGCGACAGTGGAGCTTGGGGCAATGTTCCAAAAATGGCGCTCCAATTCTAGGCATAAAGGCTATGGCCAGAAAAGACGCCAGACGTTGCCCCATAACTGAGCCCCTGATCAGCTCGAAATACTCTCCCGACCACCTGAAAATGTTGCAACTAAAACATTCTTTTAACAATAACATCACCTGATCATAGAGAGTCCATGCATGTTGATCATGCCTTGATACTTTGATAAATGTCATTGTTTCGCACCTGCACTACTGTTGTGAATGCTTAAGCCAGGAAGAGATAATACATATATTATATTGATATTTTACGAATTCTATTATACAGACTAGTGAGTCGGTGCGTCGGCTTGTAGATCATTTGGTAAGCTGTTGTGTCGTTTTATCCGTCTATCCGCTATGTTGTGTCGTTTTATCCGTCTATCCGCTATGCATCTAGGCGTAGCAAGATGAGTAGTTTGAAAAAAATACGGCTAATAGAAAGCAATTCGCAGAGACGCACGATACTATGGTTGCGATTCCCAGGGTTTTAATGAGTACATTTAAAGTAGGAAGCTCACTTTTCAGCCGCGTAATCACCTTTCTAGGCAGGTTGGCCGCACCTGGCACTTCTGCCTACTTCCTATGCAAACGACGATACTGTCTCTTATTTTATCTTGAATTACCAGTCGTGTTTCAAGGTCAGACTTGTCGTAGGTAATGTCTATGGCCCAACGGTTCACCCTTCCAATGCCAAGCGTTGCTAACGAAACTCTAGGATACTAGGTCGAAAGAAGAACACGTGATCAAGTTTAATGAAGTCACCTCTTTACAGATCCATGGGCTAAGTGACTGGGCTATGCAGGCAATCTGTAAAGTTCTCAACGACCATCAAAACTCTGTCAATTCGTGGCTTATCAATACCTCAGGTCATGATACTTCCAGGAGAGCGCCATCGTGCAATATTTTCAAATGGTCAGGCTAATAATCAATAGCGGGTTGGAGGACTGACGATAGGGCAACTGCGAGGGCTGAAGCAAGCCTCTGTAATATAGTCGGTCCTTTAACCCACTGGTGATTACTAGTCTGACTATTTGAATATATTGCACGATGGTGCTCCCCCAGAAGTATCATTGAAATGGAAATTTTTCCTGATAAGCATATATAAAAATATCTTCTTTCTCCGATATCCGTCGTAGTAGTCCAGTGGATAATATATTTATGTAGTACAACAATAGACAAAACAATACAACAAATCGGCAAGAATATGTTGCAGAAGCGACTCGAATGAAGGTGAGGATGGCCATCGATTTTGTGTGGCCATTTATAACCTTTGACCAAAGACCAAATCTCAAAACATCGTTCCCCCCCCAGATCACACATGGCTCGAGCTTTATGATTTTGGTGATCGCGAAAGTCGCGATATACCGCTTGGGGTCTCGTGCTTGTAACACGTGTTAGACAACATGAATTAATTGGTAACAAACAAATCAACATTTCACAGAAGTCACGCCCAGTAGATTTGTCGTGTAGCTATTCCAGCCGCTACTTCAGCACCTTGCTCCTGCTTGCGGCCTCCCTCTTCGCCTCCATTGCTTCAGCCAGATCTTTGTCGATTTTCGCCGACCTTCTTAGTAGTCGCAGATAGAGCTGTGGTATCCATACTTTTTGCAGTGATAACAGCTCACGTTGAACTTGCGACAAACATGGTGTGCGAAATTTGTTCAAGGCAGCAGGCGCATCTATGTTCTTCATTCAGTATCAATCTGCGCACCGAGCTTTTCTTGCTATAGTGGTCTCCGTCTTTCTGGTAAAAAAAATAGCGAATCGTTCTCTCGTCCCAGCGTCTTATGATGCCTCAACTGATGTCCTAGGGTTCCCTTTCAAGTTCGGCGCTAAGATTGTCGAGTTCCTCAGCTTCTGCGCATGTGTTAAAGTTGTTACAGGTGAAGAAGTATATAAATATATATACATCGTTATGGTCACAAATGTTGCTGCCACGCGTTAACGATACTGAATTAAACCATGATATCAGCAGTAACGAACAACAGTTAAACAATCATTACGTATATTGTGCAAGAGACTTCTATCGTTATGAGGATGCAAGAAACCCGTTAGAATAATGTAAGGAACTCCAACAGTTAAAAAATGATGTAAAAATACTTCGATCACAATTAGGATGGCGCGAGAAATATCAACCGGTAAAGACGATAAGAAGAACTTCAATCGATGAGATGATATAAGGCGGCGCAATAGAGGAATATGAGGAAATTATTAATAAGTAGCTTCCTAAGGGATTCCGATCGATAAATGAAACGAAGGTTACCGTGGAGAGACGCAATGTCGAATGATGTCCTAAGCGGAGTGTTGCCGTCATATATACCCGCGCTCTGGGCGCGAAACCGATATTTGATCTACTGATGAGGAAGATCATAAGAGGGCGCGCGCAATTGCAGCTTAAAGGCACCCTTCACGATAAAAAAAGCTATTGAGTTCTTACCTTATTAATACTCAGCGGCCTCCATGGGTTGTAGAAGGGTCCCTCTCACTTCCGCAATTTCGACGTCGAGGGCATAGTGGCGGGCCCGTTGTTGTCGTAATTCGCATCTCCGCCCCTCGACCGACGTCACCTTAGACGAGTGTCGAGACGACACAGTGTCATGTAATCGCGTCAGGACCCACCCTGAATTGCAAATTGGCAAATTGCCTGAGACGCAATGTGTTGTCTGCTATTGCATTGCGTCTCTGGCAATTTGCCAATTTGCAATTCAGTATGGGTCCTGACGCGATTACATGACACTGTGTCGTCTCGACACTCGTCTAACGTGACACCGATCGTCTCTAACCGACGCTCTTTCAATGTGAAACTCGTCCAGCCCCCTTTCCAGCTCTTTTTTTGGCCCTTTGTAATTCTTTTTGTTCATTGTTTTTTGCGCTTTTTTTCGCTGTTATCGCTTCATTCTAGAGCAGTTCTATCAATTCCCGTCAAAAAAGGGTACCCTAACTTTTTGTGAATGGTGCCTTTAACAATCGAGATATTCCTCCAAGAGCATGAAGGTGGACTGGTGTAAAGGCGAAGTCCAGAAGCTCGAATCTGGCGCACTAATCTGGAGGCAGGGGACAGGTACTCGAATGTGGCACAGTAATTTGGAGGCAGAGATCGGTAACTCGAATGTGGCGCGGTAAATTATGGGTCCCCAGATAGGCCCGTACTTCTGGAAGTCCAACAGCTTATTCAAGCCCCTCCTCCATCCCTCCCAGGCGTCTTGTAGTCGTGTTCGAATATACTCACTGTGGTCCGGGAAGTCAGACAACGAACTATGGCGACCACGTTCGCGACAGTAAAAGCATGGAGTGAGGTACTTCTTGCAAGTGGATCCGCGGGCGCACATTCGTTCGAGGCAAGTCCAGCATCGGCCTGCTTCCTTTATCAGTTCACTTCTTTCGAGTGGGTCGCGGGAGGCCGTGCAAGAATCCCAGTAGTGTATTTCTGTGGCCTCGCAAAAATCGCACTCCATATGCTTTTCATTTCCTCTAGTAATACGTCCTCGACCGAAGCGACGTGGTGGACAAGAGGCACTTGTTCGTACGCCGCGGAATCTCTTTCAAGTTGCGAATCGCCTGTTCCGTGCTACAGATTTCTTGTTTGATCTGTATCGCTCTTCGTCTCACATTTTCCCTTCATCGGAAATGTCTTCTTCACCCTCCAACTAGCGCTCCCCTTGCTCTTGATCTTCGGGCTCCCTTGTTCTGGTTCTTCAGGCTCCTCTTGTCCCAGCTCTTCGGGCTCCTCCTCACTACCTCCCACCTCAGAAAGGTCGTCATGGGCCGAGTCGGAGCCCATGTCCTCGTTGACTGAACTGGTCTTCTCGCTCGTGTTCGTCGCGTTCCGATTCCGTCTCCATCAGTCCTTCAATGAACACTTCGTTCTCTCTTATTACTTTATCTTCTCCATGAACTGTGCGGGTTCCCTCGCCCTTGTCTTGAATTGATGAAGATGCTTTTTCGCAAAGCATTCATGACCACATCTTAGAGATCAATATTGAACCTCTGCATCGAATCGAGTTTATCCCATAGTTCTGCTTCGAACGACAAGGGCTCCTTATCCGCATCGTTTAGGGCATCTACGCGGAGATCGTTGAGTGAAAAACGGAGAGAGATCAGTGTCTGAACTTGGTCGGAAGTGATATTCTCTAGGGTACTATCCATGTCCATTACTAGCGATTTACTACGGCTTGCTTCCTGTGGTTGGTGCATTAGAGTTTCCCAATAGTGTTGCGTCATTTTATCCATTGCAATGAGCAAAGGCGGAACAGAGAAGAGAGTCAACAACTGGAATCAACAGAAACGACACTGCAGCCTGAGGTATCTCCGAGAAACGTTGCTGAGGAGGTTTATCAGAGAGGAGTAGTCTACGTAATTTCTCTTCAAGAAATGTAACAGCCTGTGTATGAGTACAGTGATCAGTGCACAATGCAACAATCCTTTCATGCGCTCAGTCATAGGACTCTTCAAGCGATGTTCAAGCGATGTTCGAGGACATTCTGTTGAATTTCCGGTTAGAATTTCGACAGTACTTTTGAGAGATGAACGACCCGTTTAGCGAAACACCTCGTTCTTCCAACTAGGTCACAGTGGGCCATATTCTCTAAGCGCAATTGTAAATGGCCCACCAGCTTGGTTGGTCCCCATAATTGGCGCGAAGAAATTGCACTGTGTGCGCGTAGTTGTCAGCGGTGACGGTGAATGACTGTAAACCTTCGCATACATTCTTGTGCTTGACCACGCAACGCCTTGATGAGGCAAATGGATTTGAAAAGCGGTGATAGGGCTGACGACTGTGGGTGTTCGCATCAAAGAGCGTCCAGAAGTCCTCAAATTTTACCAGTTTTCCTGAGAAAGTTGGAACTGGTACGGTGGGGAGCTTCGGCCTAGTCATCTCGAGCGGTTCCGGCGCAGGGCTTCATCGTTGGAACCATGGTATTCCAATTGTGCGCAATTCCGCACAACTGTAAAGTTGCCCTATAATTTAATGGCTAGTGAGAGTGAGTCCAGAGCTTCATGCGTCCTCCGATGGTAACGAAGTAAACAATAACAATGACAACAATAAAACATAAAAAACAAACATTTAACAATAAAACAGTGCGTGAGAACGTTATCGCTACAACAACAAAGAAAATGGTAAATAAGCTCTATGTGACAGATAGTCTACATCTTGCTCTTAACGCTGTTTGAGAGAGAAGTGCAGATTACGCTTAGACTTAGATCGTTTCTCAGACTGCGGGAACGAGGAAGTATAGGGATAGAAGCGGCGGTTTCGACTTAAAAGACGACAAATTCCGCGATATTTTCATAGTAAATAGAACTTGTAAGTTCATCAAGATGTATGATATCAAGGCAGGCTTTGTGCACCAATAAAATCTTAAGAAATTCATAAATGTAGATCAGTGCCATTTTCTTCGGCTCAGAGATATTATTAACAAGTTGACCACTCCGAACAACAGTATTGGTATCACCCAAGGTTGGCGATTTGTGGGCAAATCTTCGGCCTCGGACGGGACTGAGTATAAAAGGCGGGAGGCATGGAGACTATTCATTTATGTGGACATACGTACGCCAGTGGACCGCTGTATTGTGCCAGCCCACGAGCGGACCACAGTATCCGGCCCAGCCCTCTCACTCACAATGACGCCTTCTGGACAAGTGGCACCGTTGCCATGTCGACCGATTGTAATCCCGGTGCCGAGTCCGGTCCCTGGACAAGTGACCGAAGTTCTTCTCTTAGTGGCGGGTTCGGTGTTGCCCGCGATGGACACCGGGGGTGCGAGATGGTGGACCCCGTCGTACCGTGGCAGTATCAGTGAAACGTGGTCGACGCACGCCCACGCAGAGGACGCCGCGCAGTGCTGAGAAAGGGACTCAACGAAGTTCGTCTATAGTATTCTCAAGTGATAGCCCGTGATAAGGAAAGGTAAGCAAGTGACTCCGTCACTTGGAAGGAGATGAAGGGGTGAACGATTGTTCTGATAGACTGCTTCTTGGAGAAGCAGCTACGAAATGGATGGATAGGAAGATGAGGAAGGATCCACATCACACCACTATATAAACCCCCACACAATAATGAATAGTTCCATCCAAGTGTTCGTCACGAGATACCAACGCTTGTTGTGAAGAATGATAAATTGAACCACTGCTGCAATGGCAGTTGTTATCGATGGGTATGCATAAACCCATCTCTATATATTTCAAAATGCTGCTATCTCTGAGCTTCATTCGAACTTGTTTTTCATGTGTATTTTCGAAGCCCTTGCTACTCCACCTTATTGGTTAGCTTTCGGCATATAATGCCTTCTTCAGACCTTAACTTTACAATACATAGTTGCAAACAATCAGTCAACAATCAGTTACTACATAGAACACATCGTATCGTATCAAACCAACCGGAAATAGTGGGGAAGAGGGGAGTGGACCTATTAGCGGGGAACTTGAAAGAGAAATGGAACACCGCTCTCGCCTGAGGCGACGGAGTATGATCATTCAATCAGTCTCAGGAGGTCACGCATCTCCTCCTTTGCGTTGATTTCCGGCTTGATACGGTATATTTCCCGTGCTTCCATGATTTTCCTTTCCAGGGGCCGTACCAAATATCTATGCAAAACCCTCACATCGAAAGATGGAGCGTTCTCCTTCTCATGTTTGAGTGTACGGTGCCTGAAAAAGCTGCTGTTTGGGTAGGCAGCAGGATTGGCCAACGCTCTTCTATGTTCGTCCAGGCGGATCTTCAGGGGTCTTGCGGTCTCCCCCACGTCTTCTCTCCATATCCTCCGCATTGAATCAAATACACGGTGCCTTGAAGCTCGCAGATCTTTTCGGATGTACAGTAGCGACAAGACTGCTCGCGACACCGTTTTTCGTAGATTCGAGAAGATGTCAGGAGATCTTTCAGTGTAGTGTTTCAGTATCTTCTCGAATCTACGAAAAACGGTGTCGCGAGCAGTCTTGTCGCTACTGTACATCCGAAAAGATCTGCGAGCTTCAAGGCACCGTGTATTTGATTCAATGCGGAGGATGTGGAGAGAAGTACGTGGGGGAGACCGCAAGACCCCTGAAGATCCGCCTGGACGAACATAGAAGAGCGTTGGCCAATCCTGCTGCCTACCCAAACAGCAGCTTTTCCAGGCACCGTACACTCAAACATGAGAAGGAGAACGCTCCATCTTTCGATGTGAGGGTTTTGCATAGATATTTGGTACGGCCCCTGGAAAGGAAAATCATGGAAGCACGGGAAATATACCGTATCAAGCCGGAAATCAACGCAAAGGAGGAGATGCGTGACCTCCTGAGACTGATTGAATGATCATACTCCGTCGCCTCAGGCGAGAGCGGTGTTCCATTTCTCTTTCAAGTTCCCCGCTAATAGGTCCACTCCCCTCTTCCCCACTATTTCCGGTTGGTTTGATACGATACGATGTGTTCTATGTAGTAACTGATTGTTGACTGATTGTTTGCAACTATGTATTGTAAAGTTAAGGTCTGAAGAAGGCATTATATGCCGAAAGCTAACCGATAAAGTGGAGTAGCAAGAGCTTCGAAAATACACATGAAAAACATCTCTATATAGTAATAAATCATTCTTATTCCTATCATTCGCCTCATCCTGTCCACTACAACTGATTACGTACAAACATTGTATGTGCAAACGCAAAGCAACGACAATCATTTGAGACCATGGCTGAACACTCGCCACAACGTCAAACTTCAACAGACAGAATTTAGAAGCAATGCGAGGGATGACACTTTCACTTCTGTAGAGGTCAGTAGCTCATCTTATCGACAGCCCGCCGCGGGATATAGAGCTTACTCTCTATGAGCAAGATCACCAACGCTTGTTGTGAAAAAGGCCCCTGTCTCTTATAATTTATCTCCTCAGAAGAAAGGTACACTAGGTGTCGTACCGTCGATGACGTCCTCCGAGCCCTTCCGCGTCGGTGGTCGCTCGGCAGGGCGTCCCCGGCGGTGTGAGCTAGGTGACTGGGGTCTTCTGCCCGCTCGCCATGCTCGTATTCAACTGCCACACGGACTTAGTAGGCCTGGGGCTGCTCCAGTCTCCCTTGCAAGCTCCTGCGGGATGGTACTGCCACCGCAGTACGCTACGGGGGTTGCTAGCCCAGCGCCGAGCTCCTTCGGACACTGGGCACGCAGTTCAACCAGGGTCTACGTGGTTATCCCCAGCGCTCAAGGATAACTGCGATATAATGATGTTACTGACATCCTACGTATTACCAGCACACATATGTATTACGCACTTTATGATAAACTACGTCGATACGGAATGAATGGTTAAATACGATTAAATAGAAAAGGCACAATTGAAAAATACTGTGAGAAAATACCTGGGAAAAGTGATATGAAAAAATGCAAAGAAATATACATGAATATAACTACACTGTATCCTACGGTCTGGGTACGATCCGATCTTATCCTCATCCTGGTCCCATCCAAGCCTTCCCACCTCCCTTTGGGCTATGCTGCATCCAGATCCTTGATTGCTACGGACCATCTTTCCACTTGCTTCCATTCAGCTTCGATCCATGCAGCTTGTCACCACTTAGAGAAGGCATAAGAGTGGTGCTATGAGCCCATCGGGGGCTACGTCGATATTGCTGACGTTGAAGGCACAGGAGTAGTCGAAAGCACTCGGCTATGGCGTTGACACGATGGCGAATGAATGATGCAAACGCCTATAGAGTCCGCCGCCACGTGGCAAACTCTAGCTCTCTGCAGCGTACGGTGCCTTCCCGGCGAGACTACGGGCGCGCCATGGCCGGGCCGTCCTTTAAGTCGTCCGAACGGCACGACACTAGGTTGAAAGGCGCAAGCATCGGCAAGCGATTAGCACTTAGAGGGCAAAACGTTCCTGTTCAACTACGTCCCCTGGTCAAGGACAAATACGATGGCTACAAGCACCTCACAATGCTCAAGGAATTAGAAACTGGAAACAATTAAAGGCATGCTGACATCCATCTTCCTATCAACAGCCGCCAGCCCTGAAATGATGTAGAAAGTGGCAATAAATAGCAAGAGCACCAGAATATGCGATTGTGTGAGATAAACGAAGGAAGGAAGAATGAGGAAGAAGAAAGACGATGAGGCTGGGTTCGAACAAGAGCTGCTTCTCGTTCTTGAAAATCTTATAAAGAAGTGCAAAATTGGAACTTTATTTTGTCGATTTTCAACGCGTTTCTTTTGTTTTTTCTATTGATCTCCCCCATTCTCGTTTTTCACTTGAAACCAAATTAACACATTCAGCTGCCTTTAAGCAATGTACTCGGATCCTTCAGGAATATTGGTGCAATGAGGTTGCAGTTTTGCCACCATCATTATAAACACTCTGACACTCTCACAAGGTTGGCGAGTAATGGAGAAAACTTCTGCCTGGGACGGGAGTCGAACCGGTACTTGTGCTTTCCGCGGACCGTGCTCTTATCCCTTACACTACCGAGACCCCGCTTGCCCTCGCCTTCTTAAAGGCACAGTTCCGCTAATTTTGGGTAACCCAGATTATGACGAAAAGTGGAAGATAAGATGGAAAATAGTGCAATGGAGGCGAAGGAACTGCTTCGATAGGTGCTTCCGAAGTGAAAAAAGGCTTCGAAAAATCGTTAAAAAGGGGGCTGAACGAGAATGAGACCCGTAGAATGCAGAAGAGTGGGGCGTTTGAACGAGCTACGCCCAATGCGTCATTGCGTACGTGAGGGTCCTGGTGCAAATATCTGACTACGGTAAGCAAAATTCATCCGCTTATAAGCCTGTCCTCAGTTTCCTCTATCGGCGCACTCAGTTGAGTGTACAAATAAATAAATAAATGAAATAATGACTATAAGTAAACAAAAACCCTAGTTACAGCAAAAATAGCTCACCTTTTTCAACCTCTTTGGAAGGAAATTAAAAAAGGGATGGCAGCAGCAAAAAGAATACCACAGGAAAAAGAATGGGAGAAAAGGGGTGTGTGTCAAGTCGTGCGTCCGAGGATGCGCGCGGCAAATTGCGCGGCGAAGTTCATGGCGAATTTGGACGACTCCGGCGCCTATCATTGGGGCCCAAACCTGAAGTAAGGTAGATTAGTAAGGTCAGCTGATCCTACTATTCTACTGTACTTCGAAAATGGGCCCAAATAATAGGCGCTCAAGTCGTCAGAATAGGTATGGGTTTCGCCGCGCAATTCGCCGCGCGCACCCTCGGACGCACGACTTGACCGTCCCCCGGAGAAAAGCATCGCCTCATCACTCGGGTGTATTGTTTCGACACTCTTCTGACATGACATCGATCGAGAGGCGGAAAAGCGACTAAAGACAGCGAGGGCTTCCATTATGCCTGACCGTAGAGGTTTTGGGAGCGATAGGGACTCTTCTACAACCCATGGGGGCCATCGAGTATTCCTAAGAGAAGAACTCAGTGACCTTTTTCATCGTGAACCGTGCCTTTAATGGCTTGTAGGCCATTGCTTATCAGCACTCACACGTACAACGTGTTGAGCCGGTCAGCCAATATAGCATTGAACCGTTAACCTGAAAGCTTTACATGATATAACTTGTTTTGACTTGATGTTTTGTTAACTGGTGTTATATCGCCGCAGTACGCGATATGAAATTTTCACAAATAAACATAAACATCAACACCGAGTCCGTACTGCCCACACAGAAGAACCTTGCTCAAAATGTCGTGTGCAATGAAGAGTTTTGACTTCATTCCTGTTCAGGCAAGAGTGGGATGGCGCATTGCGTCCAAAGTTTGCTGATCAGACCGTTTGCTACGTCAGCGCTCATTCAGCGATCAGATTGCGTTCGACAGTGAGTGCATGAACAGGTGAGATGGGCATTCGTTTGTTTTTTTCGTAGCCATTGACAGTAGGGTCCTCATGTTAAATTGTGAGCGAGCTTTGTATCTTGAAAAATATTCTATTCTGTCAAATTGGGCTGCCAAAAATTATTTGAAAATCGAAATTATACTTTCGCTGCTTAACTTATGACTCCTGTGCGAACGGGCGTAGCTCATTGATAAGCAGGGTAGCTACCCTATCGACTTTACGTTTCACTATCACCATTTGAATTGGCAGTGATTGGGAGATGTGCATATCCGCCGCGTAACTGACAGAAACGAGAGTTCACTAGAAGCACCCGGCGCCAACAGTAATCCAGCCAGTCCTGACACGAACATGTGCTCGTGCTACAACGTCAACCCCCTGGATTCCCAACAACCACCTCCGTCTTCTGCCCAAGCTCACGTTTGTTCCGTCGTATACGTGACGGGTTTGAATTCGCGTATTCAAGTAGGGATATGCCGTGAGGAAAAACTGTCTGCAGACTTCTGCGTCCATTGCATTTTATTTCACTGTAAAGTCACTGTAAGAACCGAATGCCTGTACGGGATATCGATCCTGTGGGCTCCTGTTGACTGCGACTATACTTCGACATACCTTTCTATCTTCACGTTCATGACTTCACAAGTAAAGGAAGACTTTCGATAGAGCGAAAAAAAGGGTGTATTGTGACGTTGAATGAGGTACCAAACTGGTCGCCCTTTATTCACCAACTTATCGGAAGCCTCTGAAATCATATCGGCTATCTCCGTCACTTTCATGGGCTTAAACTAACTAAAAGGAAGTAAGAATGCAAAAAAAAAAACAAAAAAGGAGTTTTGTTACCTGTGCATGTTTCTCTTGTGGGATTCCTAAATACATTTCTATTTTAGGGTCGTCATAACCGATGCTGAAACCAAGTTTCAGAACTCCTTTGGGAGTTTACCTACGATACGAGTGTTTTGTCCAGGCAGAGTGAATCTAATAGGTAGGGAAACTTGTTATAGTTTTTTCTTGAGGCTTTCTCTATTATGACTCTCCTTGTGTGCAGTTTATTCTTATACCTTAGCACGATCATTATAAGCAACTCCAATTTCAATATTTTAAGGCGAGCACATCGATTACCATGGGTATGGTGTTTTACCGATGGCCATCAATGAGGGCACAGAGATTTTGGCAGCTCCGAATGGTAAGCAAGAAATACGACTGGTGAATATCGACGATCAGTACCCGTAAGTGTCCAGATTTTCTTGCCTCCCAACAGCTAAGCAATATAAAAGCATTTAGACAAGTTTCAATTGCTCTGCCTCTCGATTGGAAAGGTGCTTCCCCACCGAAATGGTCTGACTATATTCTTTGTGGCTGGAAAGGAATAATGGACAAGCTTGGAGTGGAACAAATCGGATTCGACATGCTCGTAGGAGGTATGTGAACAAAAATAGATGCAGACTGGGACCAGGAGAATACAGTTTCCATCAGTTGATAAATTCGTTTGGCTCCAGAGCAGTTTTAGGTTCCATTCCTCCTTCATCTGGACTGTCAAGCAGCTCATCGCTTGTCTGTGCTGCTGCCTTAATAACTTCGATGATCCATACAGGAAACATCTTTGAAGGAATGACAAGGTCAATCAAGGCAATTTATCTAGCTTTACAGTAACCTCAGTATTTCGAGCTTTTGGAAAGACTGATGCTCTCTAACCTAATAATACGATACTTTCGTTAGAGAGGAGCTTGCTGATCTGTGCGCCACTGCGGAACATTACATTGGGACTCAGGGAGGAGGAATGGATCAGGCTGTGGAAGTGAGTTTAGAAGACCCCATCTTTTTCTCAGACTGTATTCTTTGAGAATTCTGCGTTTCCAGGTACTAGCTGTAGAGGGGAGTGCCCTTAAAATAGAATTTTCACCTCTTCAAGCACGTCCAATAGCGTTGCCACCTCTTGCATCATTTACAGTTCTTCATTGTGGAGATACACTTAATAAGGTACGTTCCTAGATTGTTTTTCATTTCGAAATCGTAGACCTTTATTAGGGTTATTTGTTGTTTTGCAGGCTGCCACATCACAGTTCAATGAACGGGTTGTAGAAGGGAGACTAGCTGGAAAGGTATAAATTATAGTTGTAATATTCCGAATTTCATGTTTGTAAAAACAAAATAAGTGCTACAGAAGTTAGAAAGTACCTTGATTATTTCACAATCAGCAACAAGTCCAGATTTTTGAAGTAATTGTCTTTGTCTTATGAAATATATGCCTAAAACTACCTTTTCACCGTTAGCTGCATCCACGAGAATTTCTGAACCACCCTCATTCTATGATTTTACATTTTAGTACTATTTATAAACTGGTTTCTTTTGACTGTATCAATGCTACTAACAATGCTTTGCCAACGCTTCTATTATATCATAAGACTTCATCAGTCGCTAGCCTCAGGAAGTCTATCTATTTTTCGCTCAAATTCTGAAGCGTTTTCCGCAGAGGATGAGAAGTACCTGTATAACCGGGCGCTTTTACTATTTATTTACTATTAGTTAGCAGTATGAGATCTACGATCATAAGGGAGGTAGAACCGTTATTGTAATTCTTTATTAAATTATGCAATAGTTGCGACGTATTAAACCTGCTTATTGTAGAATTGTGATATGAGTGAGATTTTTTGCAGCTTCTTTTGCAACAAGCTGGAGGTTTAGCTGCTAAATCGTTGCGATTAAAAGATGTTCAGGTGAGTTCCTCCATAATAATAGGCAGGTTTTTCGATAATACCTTTTCAGGAAGCTGTTGGCAAATCTTTGGAAGATATGGTAATCATGTGTGAATCTCTGCCTGAAACAGTTTCTCGAGAACAGCTGGAAGAGATGTTAGGAAAGGATGCAGTCAAAGAGTGCCTTAGCTCCAATACTCAGCAAAGTAGGTTCGAATTTCGAGGAAATTTTCTGTTTAAACATTCACAAAATAGTCCTCTTTATCATATCATCTCCCAAAGCAGTCCTATAGCAGTCCAATTTTTGCTTTTATTTGCTCATCTATAGCCGTCAATTTATCGCCAAACTTTTTATACGTTTTACGAGATTCTTTATGTTACGCAAATCTTTTTGCAATTCCAGTAACAGACTGTTTGGTCAATCTTCCAGACAGAATACCATAAGCAACTCGTCGATCTGCAAAACTGCAGTTTTCAACCCTATCTGTTGTCAGTATCCCGACCTTTTCTGGCTGGCTACTGGTTGCTCCCCACAGTGGGGGTGTTGTGGGCGTATCTCAGTCAGTGATCACAGTTTTTCATTTTAGTGACGTCATTCAAACTTCGATCTCGTGCTCGGCATGTTTACAGCGAAGCGGACAGAGTAAATAAATTCGAGCAAGCGTGCAAAAACAACGACTTGGCTGAAATGGGTAGACTTATGACAGCAAGCCATGAGAGTTGTAGCAAGGTGAGCTTTGTTTACAGGCCTTTGCAGCTCACGTTCACCTACGAAATTCTTTTTCGTCGTCTACTTCAGGACTATGAATGCAGCTGTAATTCGATGGACAAGCTGGTTGAGGAATGCTTGAATGCAGGCGCTTTAGGAGCTCGCCTCACCGGTGCGGGATGGGGAGGATGTGCAGTAGCTCTTGTCGACAACGCTCGTCCGCCAGATCTTGGAAAGAAAGTGCTGTTCCAAAGCGAGCCCTCAGCTGGAATTTCTGCTTATTTTCTTTGAATCAACCTCATTGGACATCTTTGTTTGTTATTCCATATTGGGAATATCCTACTCTTATACTGGGGCGCTAATTTTTTTTTACTGGTATGTGTTATACTTTTGTAACTCTGCAGCTGTAACTGCAAGGTAAGGCCTTCGCGACTGTATGTGACAAGAGGAGTAATAAAGGTGGGTGCAAGGTGGAAATCGCGCTTAATGTAACCGTTTTGAACAATGTCTGCTCAAAGACCCGTCATGCGTTCAATATGTACTGCGCTATAATGTTTGAAGTAATAAAGATAAAGTATGAAGTCTTGGGGCGTTGATCAATCCGATCTGGGGGATGCGCCCACACATTCGACTTTAATTCAGAACCGTAGTGGTGTATTGAATTTAACAAATATCTCCTATACAATGCTTTGTGGTGGCCAGCCGATGTATCAATCGTGTATCCTCCCAGACGAAACTAGTAGTACCAATTAACGGACCTTGGAGGAATGGAAGGCTTGGTTGACTTAAACGGATACCAATCCGGGATTCGAACCCGCGACCATGAGTGTGTGAAGTGCGTCACTTGCCAATAAACCACCTCCGCTCTGTTTGATGTAATACAAGGGAAAATTTGGATAAGTATGGTTATGGAAATAACAATCGACTGTATTTACTTGGAGAACATTCCTTGTCTCTGTTCAGAAATTTGCTTGTGATCCTACCTTAAGTCACGATACCAGCTTTGAGCATCGTCAGGAGTTAGGCATAATTACTGATAACCTGTCCAAGTGAAACCATTGAATCTGAGCATATTATACTTCCAAGAATCAGATTTTAGTAGTGTAATAGTTTTGTATGGCCAGGATTATATTGGGACAAATATTAGTCCAAATTCCCATGACAATTATTCCATACGATACTTGACGCGATAAATGGCGAGCTAACTTTATAACAGTATCTTTCTGAAAAAAAAATCAAGAAATATTTGCGAAAAGAAAATATTTACTGAACACAGTAATAAGGGACCGGGTCACTCCTCCAAGTATGATAGAAAGGATCTCGAAATTAATGGGTACATGCAATATAGCACAACATCACAAAACCCATAACATACGTCAAGACTACATTTCATCTCTAATAAATATAACAGTGTTTGAAGACGCATCACAGTAGAACTGACTCCAAGAAAGGAAATAAAGTGAGGAGTAAGTCCCAAAGGTTCAAAAAGGATCGGGTAATAGCGAACACGCCTGTGTTAACTAAATCAACAATGCGCTTCAAGTGGTCTACATATGCATATAGAAATTAGAACTACGCTCATATGTATGCAACCCATCTGATAAGCAACGGATCGGAGAAAACAGTGAAGACATAGAGCGCAAGTTATTGACAAGGGGAATAAAATGCGAGAGACAATTCGAATAATGGAAAACCGAAATGGAATGAGCCACCATTCTAGAACTGATGGAAATAATAAGGAGGTTATGATGTGGCTTTTTTCCGTTTGCACCATCTCTCAGTAAATGAAGAACTGGCTAACCCACGATGTCCAATTCCAAGTGCGTATTTATGGGAATAATTCGAGCGAAGCTGACAGCTCTGCACTGATTGAGAGAACGAAGAGCATTTTATCCATCGAACCTCAAAAATGAAATTTATGAAAGTGAAACTCAATATCAATACAGATTAAATTGAAAGCTTCTACTATCCAGCCCCCCCCCCCTCCCCTTGCCATTTGCTATTTCAAAACAAAAAGACTTGCGGGCATTTCACATACTTGAGAATCTAGAAACGGCCCTGGGTTGCTTGTTGGAAAGCTGCACCAGCAGCCGCAGTAGTCGCAGCTGTGGCCGCAGCTTGCACGTTTCTGTCAGCCATCACTCCATTTGTGAATTCTTGGCGAGCTTTATCAATAGAAAATCCTGATCCTCTGAAAGTGTCATGTATGTGTCGAATACGATCTCCCAAGGAGATGAATAAGGAATACTAAGATGGCGTGACTACTTAGTGACAAACCTGTACAATTTGTGCACTCTGATTAATGCATAAACCATGCCACCAAGAGCAGCGGTGAAACAGAGAGCCGATACTAGCATAATCAAAGCGATTGGAATCGAAACTAAAAGAATCATGGTTTGATGCACGATATGTCTTGAATATGAATAATGAAAACTTCTTTCTACAAGGATAGTCGCAAACCTCCAAAAGTCTCGATGGTGTTGATCCAACCACATGCGTATGAAGAGACTCCAAGGGTTTGCACGAGAGTAAATATGGAGTGGAAAAATAGCACAAAGAAGAATACCTTAACATTTCAACATTAATCATAGGGTTTTTCTTCAACTGAGCTATACAATAATGAAGTCGGTGAGTGAGTTTTTCTTTTATGAAAGTAATGGAAAAGACCATCTCTGGAAAATTTTCTTCTGCTAGTCTTAACAATCTGTTTCGAAGCTGATTGCGTAAGCATAGTGGAATCTATGATGGTCTTCCCGATGATAAAGTTCACTCGAAATGACAAACATCTTCGAACCTGAGAACTTCACACTCTTTGGATCAAAACAACCTAAATCGTGGCCTTATTCTAGAAAAAAAAACTAATGAAACAAAACAACCAGGATCGACAAAGGGTACACGCCTTCTCAAAGAGGTATTGCGTGCACGTGAATGCATTCGAAAAACTGCACAACGTCAGGATATTTCATGCCCAGAAATGCTCATCCCGGGTATCAACCTTTTTACGGCCTAAATAACCTATCGTGATGGAAAACACCTAATATTATCTTCAAAATTATGAATGTCATCATATCACATTTACTTTAGTAAGTGCGCTACTGAAAGATCATGATCAGAGTTTAGGAAAGGGAAGCAACGTGAGTTTTTCGGTAATGTGCCCTTGGCTTAAATAACTCATTCGACACCTACAATACAATGTGTGTAGATTCCCCCTATATTATTTAACTACGAAGTTCAAATACAGAATGCAAAAGACCATTCGCAGGAACTCAAATCTACACTCACAACCGCATGCTTATTCTAACATTAGAGAGCACCGACAGTTACGGCTATGCAGGCACCACCCGCCTTCGATATCAAGGATCAGGTCAGGTTTAGCCCTGCCAATTGCGGATCCTCTGTGGGTCACATCCTATCGTGCTCACGGAGCAGCTGGCCCCCACCAGGCCACGGGGGTTGTTTTTGTAAGAGTCTATTTTTACAATTCTTTATGCTTTTGTGTGTCGAATATCTGTGATTGGCATGATTTTAATTTGATTTTGCCATTCTTGCATGCTTCCGTCAATCCGAATATAATAGTTCAATGATGCTTCGTTGAGGTTTAGGTCTCACGACGTGGTAAGTATTTAGAGACGAGTAGTTTTTGCTCCATAAAACATGACTAACTAACACTATATGTCATGATGTAGCCCTAACATGTTGTCTATAACTTTTCCCATAACATTTTTGTGGAAAATTTATGATGAGAAAGCGCATAGGAAAATAGGGTGCCCGAAGCGTCAGCTCGAAAAAAAACGTGCCCGGTTCCATATGCAAGACACATTGAAGTGCGTGGTTGCCTAGAGGTCAAAAGATAAAAGGATAAATTCATGGGATTTTTATCGATCTCGTCTGAGAGATGCGCCTTCACATCCGACCTCCCTTTAAAATCTCGGCTTATTGAATGCGGGCGTGGCCCATACAATGACTTGCGGTGGCCAGGCGATGTACAAGTCAGTGCTTTTATCTTTCCCGACGGATTTGGCACCACTTAGTCGATCGTGAAGGGATGGAAGGCTTCATTGGCCTGGGCGGATATCGATCCGAGATTGGAACACGTGATCATGCGTATGTGACAGGGCTGCCACTTGCCACTATACAACCTCCATTCTCGCCACAAGGTTTATAACTAATAAAGGGGCAAGAAAATGAATCGAGGAATGCGACAAGCGAGAATTTTACTCTTGTAACTTGATACGGCTTAAAAGGCTGCTAGACGCGCGGCGCGGTTCCCTCGTTCATCCTTTTCCTGTGTAGAAACGCACTTTTTCAATCGATGGAGAGAAGACCCTCAAGTGGTCGCTGAGGAAGTTAGAAGGGGATGACTTTTTCTACACAAACTTCATATCAGTGATCCATCGTGACTACGCCTAATAACAGGGTCTCATGATCACTATTTTTCAGGAAAACTCCCAACTTTTGGTATCTTTAATACGCTATATTCATCTCTCAGGTCATTAATGCATCAAAACTGACCATGAAGTTGAATGACGAGTCATTACGGAACGCTTTGTAGACAGGACGGAACCAGAATAAAAATGAACATGGTGAAAACAAACATAGTTGTATGATGGCAAGCAGCAACTGCCCAACAGGACCTAAAAATGTTTAGATTCACATGAGGAAAGGATCATGCACTAAGAATGGTTAGCTTTTTGAGTTTATAACAAAGGTTTAATACAAAAAAAATGGAACAGAAAAACACCTCCTGCGAAGAGCATGTAGAAAAGCGAAGCAACCACATTGACTGTTAGAGCCAAGACGTAGATTAAAAATACATAATATACAACCGTCACGGTTTTCTGGAACTGCACTGGGATCTCAACCTCAATGTCCTGAAAGTATAAACGTTCATAAAAGATTGACAATATCAATAGCACTCACTTTATTTGCGAATTCCAGTTGAAGCTCTTCCAAAAAGGGAAATTATAGGGTCTACAATCTTAACTACCTGATAGAAGCAAGGTTCGATTGGAATGAATGACGGGAGGGGCGGCCAATTGTGAGGGTGCTGTGCAGTGTTTGCTGCTACAAAAATTCAGAAATTATTCTACACGACAAAAAAAATAGTGCCTCGTCAAGAAAAAAAAGAAAAGGAAAGCGAACCAATATTGCCAGTTATATTCTGCTGCTGTTGACGCCGATTGAGCTCCTCTTCACGCATTCGTAACTCCTGTGCCTTTCTTTCAAGTTCTTCTTGCTTGCGAAACAGTTCATCACTCATGGTGACGGGAGTTCCACCAGCTCCAAGTCCGGATACACCCTGTCAAAACTCAAAACTGCGAATTTTTTCGGATAGGGTGCAATGTTATGTTGTTGATGGTGGAACAACGAAAAAGATAAGGATCTTTCCGACGTAATATACAAAAAGAGGAATCGCTGGGAGTAAAGGATCAAAGTTTCAAGCGAAGAAATGCTTTGAAGCTCGCTAAATGCGCCACTTTTAGATGTGCGCATATCGTCAGAACGCCTGGGGAGCTCCTTTTCGATTAATCGATAGCGCGCTGCCTCAGCTTCAGAGTCCGTTATTTAGGAATGCAAATTAGGTAAAACCGCGATTTCTTTGTTGCCATATGTGAAAAAGTATTGTCCCGTAGCATGTAAACCATTGATGGGCCCAAAAAAGACTATTCTGTTCTATTCCACACTGACATCTTTCAAAAGTTTTTGAATTCAGGTGTACAATAGGCATAGAGCAAATAATTAGCTAAGACCTTGAGAACGCCCAAACATTACTTAAATGTACGTAAAATCTCAGTACATGCATTCGTGGCATTTTTCTGACTTTAACCCGTAGACTTGGTCAGAATTGTTCCATCTCCAGAGCATTTAATTAGCCATGTACATTAAACTACTACCAAATTAGGTCACTTTGCACATCCTTGCACTCTAATGTAGCGAACATGAATTGTAAAATTGCGATAGTAATGGAAATAAAATTCCCAACTCAAAATAAAGCGATAGCAGCTCATTTGAGAATGGTTGAGCTAAGCGATTAATCAAATGAGCGGGTCACTTCGCAATCAAGTGAGTAGAGGTGCGAACTAACCTAAGGTGAAACATTTCCTCTCCCCTGGTTACCCTAAAGTGACAAGACCGAAATAATTCCTAGTTAGATTCGTGGAATCCATTCAATATGTTCAAATTAACAGAAGAGGTGACAGGTCAAGTAATTACTCATAAAGCCTTTTTGTGAATTATGTAAATTTCAGTTATGTTAGGTTTTACGCAGATACCCCAAGTGAAATGCACATAACTTACAAAGAGACTTCATGAGTAATAACTAGACCTCTCACCTACGATTACGACTCAAGAAACAAGATTTTAATCGTAGTCGTAGCATAATTGCTTATGGAATAGTACTTGAGCTTTCTACATGAAAACAAATCTGCAGGTAACAAGCTAGAAGTGAAATTAAGTCTAAGAGTTAGTTAAGAATAACACGATGGGCATGTTGAGATTAACAATACGATTTCATCACCGAGATCTGGCTGAGCTCATGGCAGTGGGTTTAACTATAGCGTCAAACAATTATAAAAGCTTTCCTAACAAACAGGACAAGAAAGGCAGCAGAAAGATGTGTCCTGAGCAAAAAAAGACCGTTTGACCAAGTGCTCACAAATCGAAGTAGAAGCTTAATTTCGATA
Organism: Haemonchus contortus; assembly: GCA_000469685.2. NCBI lineage: Eukaryota > Metazoa > Nematoda > Chromadorea > Rhabditida > Trichostrongylidae > Haemonchus > Haemonchus contortus. The sequence continues at coordinate 29,714,439 of LS997562.1, read as the reverse complement.
ATCAAAAAGAAAAGAGCTTTAATGTCTGATGCGGAAAGGCAGAAAGAGCATGGCAACGTCAGTCGCTCACAATAATTGCATGCATACCGCTTACCTGATGTGTTGGCACGTTTGGATTCTTGCCTTGGCTAGCGAACGGATTAAAACTATCAGCTCCTTCTGATGTACCCCCTCCGCCACCGGATCCTGTTTGTTTTGATACGGTTTCCTGAAAACTCCGTGCTTACTGGCGAAAACCCCTGAGCAAAAAAAACCAAGATGTCATGAGTAAGGTGGCGTCCATTAGTGAGAAGTATTTTTTACAGAGCCATTAGTGAACCAAAATCAACCAGTACGATTCAGCTTGAGCACACTACTCAGTTTCCGCCATCGGTTACATTTGGATGAATGAAAAACAAGTTTTTTAAGGGCAGTGACAATCAGTTCATAAGCTAGTATAAGCAGTAGCTATAAAGTTTAAAAAAATTAATCCATGGGAGATATGAAATTTTCACAAGAACCACATCGATCGAAGGCTTTCAAGGCGTAACACTGTGCCATGCTCAAACCTGGAGACCCTGAGACCTTCAGACCTTCTATCTTCCAGCCCTTGCCAGTTTCTCTACATATTGAAGGAAACTTCATCTTTTCATAGAGGTGATGCTAGTTACTCTACATAGACTTTCTTCATGGAACCATTACGTTTAAAAGGGTCACTAGTAGCAGAATCGCTTCTCTTCAAACGTATAATTCCGTGGCCTCTATATATTCCTTCCATCTCTAATGTAGAGAGCACTACATTTTGAACGCAAACCCCTCGCTTTGAAGAGATTGAAATGTTTTTCAAATTGAATGTATTCGTATTAAAATCCACGCACAGGAACGTGTTAGAAGAGAGAATGATAGAAGGAGGCGTCAGAGACAGCTATTCAATGAAGTTTCAAAAAAACACCATTTTGGCACAGATTGATTCAAGAAACGGCATATCGCAATACATGCTCGATCCTGAGGATGTTGGTTCCCAAAAGCATGAATGCGTCCTTCCCATGACGAAATAGTTTGTCCGAATACAAACCTGCGATCCGACCCTGTATAGTAGTGGGAGTCATCGCTTTCATCGATTTCCACCCAACGTCGTGCTACTCGTATTTTCTCAAAAGTGCTTGGTTCTTCATGGAATAAGCAAAAGTAAGCCGAAAAATGAGAACGGCCTCTCTTCCGGCGAAAAGTTCATCCCTAGAGCTTTTGATTAATTTCGTTCGATCAAGGGCAACTTGTTCAATGTATTCGCGATACTCCCCATTGTAACATTTTCACAAACAGTTCGTAACACACACACAAGAAAAACGGGAAGCAACAGGACATTAAAAACATAAAGAGTATTGGAATTAAGCAGTGACCATAAATTAAAAGATTCAATATATGGCTAAACAAAAATTTGTCAGAAGCTAAAGCACCATTGGACATGGATGTTACAGCAACTGATTTAAGAAGGCGAGCTTAACAGTCGCTTAGTTCGATTTCAACCTTGTGCCAAACTTTCTATTCCGAGGCAGAACCGATCATCGCGTGATCATTACCGGTTATTTCAAGCCATAATCCAGTGGCTATTTCACACACAGAACTCACAGGTTTAGGTGTAGGTGGCGTAAAATTTAACTGAAATCATGATAAAACAGCGAACATCACGTAACACTCAGGGTATGAGACAACAATGAGGAATCTGAAAACCAGAAACAACTTGAATGAAAGGGAAGAAAAAACCGTGTCCTGCATACCAGTACCTTGTGGGCTCCCGATGAACATTAACTATTTCGACTATGGAACCATAGAATAGAAATAAATTTTTGATTTGACTCAACGTACTGTGGCTGTAAACTCGAATCTTAGCAAATAGTTAACCAGTTGAGATCCTCGAAATTCTCAAAAATATCATTTCACTACCAGAGCGGCTTTAGTATAAGCATAAAAGGACTCAAAATTGGACAGGTTTCTTGCTAAATCACTCCAGGGAACATGCGATCTTTCCGAAACTCTCACCCTACACTGAAGTTCACGATCGGATGCTTTCATTGGGTCTACGTACTACTTGAAGTTGGTCCTTTGAAAGCAGATCATAAACACAGGGTTCCTCAGTTCTTAATCGTTTAGTGAACGAGTGCCGCCCATGCCATTATGTGAAACTCAATGAATATGCTATATAATGATGCGGGAAGCAATCAATCGAAATATCTGAACGTCACTGCTATTCTTCGCCTACCATATTGGTCTACAAAACTACCCTAAAAGTGTGAAACCCAAATAAAACTTACAGCGAATGGATCTGCGAATGGATTGCTGTTCAAGGCCATTTCATTCAATGCTCGTAAATACCTGAAATAAATAACACTAATGACCTCGCTCCCAATTTTCCACACGAACAGAAAATAAATTACAAGTAAATCGTCTATGTACACGCTACGAAGGAGACACACAAAGGTTATTTACACGTCACTGTTGTTTCAAAACAAGAGCCCAGATGTTGGGCAGTTAAAAAACTTGCTGGCACAAATCGTCCAGGACGAACTTGGGCTACAGTTGGGTGCGCTAACTGCGGACTGCTAATCTAGCCAGAGACGATTTCCCACACACAACCCTCGCAACCAAGGCCCCCACCCATTCAACTATAAGAAAGTATCACTGGACGTCCACCACAACAGGTGAAATCAGTGGCAACGGACTTCGCTCGGAAGGTGATTCAAGGAGTTGGCACCAGCCCAGCGACGGGTGGGTCCCGTGCGGAATGTGCCGGGTGGCAGAGACGCAGACGCGGCCGCTCTCGTCGTCGGCGGCCTTCCCATCATCGGCCTGGGTGGATACTGCCCTGCGTTCTTGTCACAAAGTGGTCGTCGCGTGTCGAATTCACTGATGTATTCGCTAGTATTCTGATGAAGATTACCTGGGAGAGTGGCGATTGGCCAGGTGCCAGGATCGAGCCTGCTATCACGTACTTGGCATGGGTGGCCCAAACGGACCGACCAGGCCATGGCTTGCTTGGTGTGGGCTCCGACTCGGGCTCTGTTGGCATTACGCTGACTGATCTCCATCCGACGGACGACGATAATGGCCGTTACAACTTCAATCTCCGTGGACATCATTCTGCTATCTGTATGGTGACCTGGAATCGTGTGCAAACGAAACTCGCCTCATGTGATTCATCGGGAGTTATCTACGTGTGGGTGCGCAATGACGACCGATGGTCCGTGGAGCTGGTGAACGATCGAGGAGTGAAGGTACGCGACCTAAGTTGGAGTCCATGTGGTTCTTCGGCACTTATTTGCTACGAGGATAATTTTGTTCTGATCGGCTCGTCTACCGGCCAGCGGATCTGGAGCAACTCGTTCCCCACCGCGATCACCGTCACTGCCGGTGTTTGGGTTCCCGACTCGAGACAACTCGTGCTCGGCTTCGCTTCCGGGAACATCCAGGTGCTGTCCGACCAAGGTGCTAACATCACCGAACGCTCATTCACAACAGATCCGATTGTGAAGTTGGCGTGTTCTCCGACGAACACCAAGGACGATCGCTGGATTCTTGCGATGTTGACGAGCTCGAATAAAATCCTCATGATAAGCGCTTTCGATCAAATCGACCCACTCGTTTACGGTTCTGCTCACACGGTTGTACAGATGCAGTGGAATAGTGATGGCTCGATTCTCGCTCTAATCAATAGCAACCACGAATTGGTGATGTTGGACCGTGAGGCTCGCGTTATACATAAGGAGACTTTGGCTTTACCCAAGGATAAGCCACTGTCTGCCCTCACTTGGGCGCACGAAGGGAGAGCTGTTATAGTCGCTGCTGGTGGCCATTTGGCAATTGGCAAACTGCTGTTGGGTGTCCCATTTCTGTTCGATCTAGTCACTTATGAGCTGTGGCGATATCTCGGCTCGGAATCGAAAAAAGTGGATTCATTGCCGATACCTGTGAAAGAGAAGAACGCCTTGCGATCACTTGATCACCACATCATTCGGGTGAGTGAACTCCTTTAAATTTTAGTTTTTTTTTGTACATTGTGCTTATCCAATTAATTTCTCCTCATTCAGCTATGAGTGTCTTAGCATTATAATTTGTGCTTTTTCTGGGGATGTTAATACATCGATTTGGTTTTTTTCTGTGAAGTAGTTAACGTTCGTGTGGGACGTGGGAATATTGAATAAGCATTCGAAACGGGACGATTTAGAGAATAGAAACCCATTGCTTTTGTATGCAGCCACTTTAATTGTTGAATGTTTGGAGAAATAATGGTCATAGCTGTTTTTATGTGGCGGTTTCAGTGCCGAATACCACGATTAGACGATTTGTGTTCCTTCGTCTGTAGCGCAAGTGAAGCAAGATGTTACTGCACGATCAAACCACTGTCGAGGGGAAGTCACTCCTATGTTTTATGTATGGAGCACCTCGGAGGATTAGTGCCTCTTCTAGTCGGTAAGTTCCATGAGTTTTCCGTTATGTTTACTTGAATTCTTATTCATAAACATCTACCATGGAGACATTGTGTGGCATAAGGTACTAACGTTGTCTATTTGACGTTGCTCTTCTCATTGCGAGCTTAACCCATTAAAATTGGATCTTTATGCAGCTGCTATGCTGCCTTTCGACAATTACCTCTTGTTACTGCAACCCCTGGGAAAAACCACACCCGAATATGTTCGTTCAGGCCGACAAGTGAATCGATTTTTGCCACAGTTCCACATTTCTTTGCATCCATCGGATGGTCAGGTGCTTTCTACTGGGTCCTCTGCTCAAGTTGGTAAGCAGCTTTCCGTACCTACTTTTTGATTTGTGACATATTTTGTGCACTTAATCGTCGCTCGTTGGAGTCTCTGCACACCTGTTTCCAATTTCATACGTCCTACAATGATATTTCTTTCTGTGTATGTTCATCCTTCCCACGTATCGTTATAAAGATTTCGTCGACAAACAAAACTATAGGAACTTCAGAATTTGTGTATCTTTTCTGAGCTTTTTCAAGCGTTCCTCTACTGTTCTGGTGAGCACTGACAACGTTACGCTCCTTCAACTTCTCTTTTCCCTAAAGTCATTAACTTGTACACGCCTCCGCCTCTCAGGCTGTTTTATGAGGGGGACGAAAACGGCCCTAATCGCCGTTTCATTACACTTTAAATGTACATTTCATAGAAAATGTTTTTTTTTTCGAAAGCTAACGTCTTGTTTTGTTTAATTTTCGTTCAAAAGCGGTAGAAATTCCCTGCAAGGAGGAAGTTGTGAGGTAGCTTGTACCAGTAGAATGGCATCAGCGTAGGTTCAATGATTGCTGCGAAAGTTAGAGACGATAAACTTGCAATGGTCGCCTGCATTTATGAGACCCATTTTTCGAAATAACGTCGGAAAGTCTCGGTTGAATGCTTTCAAAAAAATTTCTATGACTAGAGTTCTGGTTGACATCAGCATTGCCTCTTGTGAATATTTCGATCACATTGCAAACAACTGTCTTTATTGCTGAATCTGTATCGGAGAGGATCAGTAGCTTTCTTCAATCATGGTTGAGGGTGGTGTTCTCTGTTCTGGCTGTTAGACGTTTTTGCTGATAAGTCTGAAAATTTCGATGCGGGAACTTTTTATTATGGAGACATGAAATTCCAGGTAATTTACGAGTGTAATTCCCTAAACTATCCTTTCTAGTTATGATTCAGATCCCCTAAAAACTTGCATTGTGAGCGTGATGATGATGAGCATGATTACATATGAATGACTTTCATGGGTGTGTATCTAGACTAGTTTAAAACCGTTCATTCAAATGCCAGTTGAACCAGAACTTCTGTCATTACTGGTACATTTCGTGCTAGGGCCCTGGTTCAGACTTTTTAATTTCAACGGAATTCTCATGTACATCGATTTTTATAATGACTTTGGTAGGAGAGGATTGAGGTGGTATAGGGCCAAGGCACGATAACATGCATGGGCCTCGGGTCGAATACCTTATTGACTCGACCAAGCCAAACAAAAGTTCCATTCCTCTTTGAGATCGGTTAGATAGCATCGGATTCGTTTGTTAGGATAAAAGCAACTTATACATTCACTAGGTCGGTGTCTAGACGGCACACACATACAGAATGTATTTAAGATTGTGAATGGAGGTTAAATACGGGGCTCATAACAAAACAGAATTGATCAACTTTTGGAGGTTCCTCCAACTCTTAACAAGGAAATACCCAAGCTCGCTCGTAACGTAACAATTTGATCCTTTCTTTGTTTTGTAAATAATCTGCACTAGTAATTTTGCGACTTTTCTGCCGTATTTTGTTCCAAGATTTCCAATCCCTTTCCTTACCTGATTAGTGATCGTTGTTTTCATTGTAAGGTCAGAACTATCGATCACTGAAATTCTGAAAGCAAATGTCTTGGATTGGAATCATATAAGAATATTCTGTTTGGCGACTCACCTAAGTGCGTTCTGTTTGGCGACGTGTATCAAATATTACGCCTGTTTAGCAGATCATTGGCCATTTTCTCTTTCATTCACTATTTCACTTTCTCTGGCAGGTGTCGCCCAGTGTGGCCAATCGATTCCCATAGCATCCGGTTTTACGCCAGTTGATTGTCACGTTGATTTCGATCACTCGTGTTAAACAGGTTCCTGTTCGAACTCACCGAATCGATAATGTTTAAGAACTGTCAGATGGATTCGGGCAGGTGATCCGATAAGGGGTTTTCTGGCGCCTGGGTTTGGGGACATGGGATGGTGAAGCGATATATCGCGCCTCTTACATATATTAAGGTTCGCTGTCTTCAAAAGTTTTGAGAAGAACGCAAAATCTCCAGAAATTACGCAAAAGTTCGCGATGACTTGTGCACAGGTAGCAGTCGTTATAGTTATACTCAGAAACCACATTCATTTTTCTGCTTGTCGTTATACCTGAAGCAACCACCTGTTGCTCATATGCCCTTGCACATAGCTATTTAACGCCATATGGTCTGAAAATTGAAGTAGACGACTTCAAGCTGTCATAGGTAAACTACAATTCTGACGCCTGCAGATTGGCCTTTTGCGCGAGATAGAGTGGCAGGGGCTTCTGACTGTAGATGGCCACAATTGTCAATATCTATTTGCTATGGCCTAGTTCAAGATCTGGTGAACAACAAACGGGGTTGCTCATGTCCGCGCCTAGAAACTATACTGGATATCAAAAGTGGTCGACTACACAATGCTATACAACCATAGTTGAGGTTTTAGTCTTTCTCCTATACCTGACTAATTTCATTTCTTTCTATCACTTCCACAGCCCTCATCTTCAACAGCATCTTGGTGTTTGATGTTTCTACAGTATTAAAATATTCGGCATATTACACGTTTGTCAAACTTAGGGAAAGAAAAAACGCTGGTTCGAAAATTAATGCCATTTTTAAATGTTTTTTATTTCTTTTTATCCGCACAACCATGCTATACCATTTAGTGACATATTGTTCTTATAGTTTAATAACGTGTTACGCGTTTACGCGTGGGTGGTGTGTTCACATAGAAACCCCTTAACAGCTTTCAAAGCTTCCCGAAAATATTTAGAAGGCGAAAGTTTCTGCAGTGCTTTTCGAACACCCTGATAAGGCGATTTTCGTCAGAGATCTTTGACGAGAATAACAAGGGAAACTTCCGAAGTTTTAGCAGTAGGTTATGGGGTCAAATACCGGTTCTCCCGCGATAAAGACTATCAAAATATGGAGTCAGTTTAAGAAGTAGTACTTGAGTTCGAATCGGTATTCTTTGATGTGATTGTTTTCTCTTATTACTTACTGGGCTTGGGTAACAGTTAGTAGGAAATTACGTTTCCTCTAGGATTCTTGGTAAATATTAATACCTTGTTGCGGTATGAATAGAGAATGCAGGCGAACGAAGTTCACTATAGACTATTGCACTTTTTGCTCTGTTACACGTGGCTTTCCTCAGGAACTACAAAAAGTATTGAAAACAATTTTAGTAGAATATTGATATTAATTGTGCAAACTAAATCTATCAACTCATGGCATCAGTTTCGAAAGATTACTTGTACGGTAACGATGAATTTTTGTGAAGCATCCCATGATCGCCTTTACCGGAGTTGAGGAATCACACAAGTTGAGAACAAAGAAGAACAATTTTGACCTTTATTCGACTTTTCAAGTCGAAACACATTCTTTGGACTGTTTCCTATAAAATAGAGGTCTGTGTCGTAGGAGTAACTTGAGAGATCGGGCATCTCCCAGATCCTAGTTATAATCCGTACTTCGTTATGCAAAAAGCTATGAGAGATCGAGCCTCTCTGTCTCTAGTACTAACATGTTCCATATGGTGGTTTCATTTGGTGCTAACACTCTTTGTATTTCACCTTTTTCGGTTTTTTTTTTCGTGGCATTTGTTAAGAATGCCTTGACTTACGGTCAGGGTTCATTGCTCTGGCATCGCTTTTGACAAGCATATTCTACTATTTTTCCAATTGTACATATGACTATTGAGGATTTCCGCTATTTCGCTCCTTTTCTCTCATTTTAATTTTTCCAGAAGATCTTTCGATAATTCCACGCCCATCAAATGGGAGGAATTCATTATGGAGAAGAAGTAAACGACAACTTCGGGCACTTATGTCGAGGTATTCATTTTGCCATCGCTCTTTTATCCACTTCTTCCACTGTTGTTCTTTGATTAAGTATCAATAGTTCGTTGAATGGAGCATGGCGGCAGATATGGTCAGAGTCTACCAGAACATTGCATCTAAACATAGTGATGGGTGGGAAACAAATGTTTGTGGAGATCCTGCAATTATATAGCAGTCGAAACCTTGAATTACTGAGTAGATTGCTCAATCCTTCATTTTATGGCGGGTTTCTCAACGAGGGGACTAAGTCCATAGACGCTTCGCTTCGTCGAAACATTGCGGGATAGTATGAATTTTTGCTTCGAAAAGCGAAAGATTACTTTAACAAGCTTATATTGAGCGAACATTTCGTTTTGTTTGGAGATCAGTTTGCTTTGGTTATTCCAGACATGTTCGGCCTCCTCGACCAGATCTCAGACTAGTACAGGTCTCATCCAACGTGTGGTGCACACGTTTCAGCATTACATCGATGTCGCCAAAATATCTACCAGATTTCCTCGGCCAGGTGAGTTCGGCAGATTTCTGTGCTCAGAGTTTTCTGATTCATACTCTACTTCCTTCGAAGTCACACCCTGAAATGACCTTTAAACAATCACTTTGACATCGCATTCTCTGCCCTCAAGTTCACCTACTGATCATTTTATGCCTTCCGCTACGTTTCAAGCGGGCGTTTATAAGTAGTTTTATGACGACCAAGGGGAGCAAAAAGGAATAAATCAAAGCCAAGCTGGCAACATTATACATATCTAGTGTCCGTGTCTGACTGCGCAAATTTGCGTAAAGGCTATAGCTCGCCTACATGATCGTCCTCCTGAAATTGAACAGCGATAATGGGCCGTTCAAATCAGAGGAATCATGGGGAAGGTTCTCATTTTCTCTCACAGCTCCTCGTACTCGAGTGAACACGGCGAAAATTGATTTCTGAAACAAACTAAGCGGGAGTAGGGGCATTTCCAAAAAAGTATTCACACTCGCGTTTGGGTTCTGATATCTGGATCTACACAAAATTCCTCCTTTGTGTAAGTGTTGGTTGAGATTTGTATAAGTGTTGGTTGAGAGCTGCGCTGAGTCTATTTTTATTTATTGTTCTTCCCCTCTGGCTGCGTTTGCTCTAGACGAAGCAACGAAATATACTTGTTTCTAAATTTTATGTTTATTTTGTACGTGAAGATTGAGACAGAAATAGGGCAGGCAGGTCGTTCGCTTTTGTTTTTATTTGGAATCAACACCGTTTTTTTTTGCATAAGACTTCCTCCCTCCTCACCCTGTCTATCCTTTTCATTGCTTAGCATGTGAATGGATGACGGATGTTCTAAAATATATGAATTTTTCTATTTCTTGTGATTGTCCCATCCATCATACGTCGAATCGAAGAACATTTTGGAGACCTATTCGAGAAGTTTCCGACGTATTCCTTCACGAGTTCCTGCTTTTGTGTTCTTATGGGAAGGACGTAAGCAGGCAATAGTTCAAGAGAATGTTACTCCTGAAATAGGAAGTTTGTTATTTTGTCATTTTCACGACCTTCACAAAGAGGACCTATTCGAAATGCTGCTCAAGGGCATAACCAGAACAATTGGATGTTCATGCTGGAAATAAGGAACCCTAAGAACTGGTTATATCCAACACATTTATATTGAACCGTTGCGGGATTGCAAATCGTTCTGTTTTTTTTTCGAATTGGCAACCACTGAAAAGCTAACGGCGCTTCGAGCCTTTTTATTTGTGTAAACTGTTCAGGTTGTGTACAAGACTTCTGTACTTCACCTTCAACCACGCCAAATGACCATAGATATGGCAGTTTTGGGAGGGACGCAAGATCGAACAGGTTCACCCCTTATTGTTATTTACAATGCGTGAAAAAATAGGTGATTTTGAAGCATCGAACCTTCATTCGATATCTTCATGCACTTCTCCTGCAACGAGCGAAGCTGAAGTTGACGATTTGGCTGTTCTCGTTTCACAGCAACGATTTCGAGATGACGATGGATTGACACGAGAGGAGCGAGCGTTTTTTGACAGAGTTCGTTTATTTTTTGCTTTCCCTTCACTTCATTTATTTTAGCCTCTAAGGAGCTGGTCCTAGCTCCAGACCGACAGTTTTCATGGTGACGGTACACTGTTGTTCTTTCTAGCGATATACTCGTTACCAGTTACTGTTGTGACGTATCACCTTAAGCAATCTGAAATAGGTGCAATTGCCCCACGAAATTGCACATAGTTCAGATTGCTTGCCCATAGAGAATTCCTCTGTCTACTCAGCGAAGTTTTTATGTACGATTTGACGTAAATGTTTCCAGGTTGTTTCTGAGTGCACATCACTACGTGCAGCCATGGACGCGGGAGGGATCGTTACGTCATCGTCCCAAGGAACGTCACAGGTGGTTTCAGCTCTTTAAGCCAACTCTCACCATTTCCATGTTTTCACTCTAAAATGGTCGAGATTGAGTCGATTGCTTCAAACATTCGCTTCCTTTATGCCAAAGCTCTGCAGGTAGCCGCTTCAAAAGACGAATCTTCACCGGCCCGAGCTGAATCTCGTCTCGACGATACTGAGCAGACTATGAGTACCACCAGCACATGGCATGATGAAATAGATTCGCTCGAGTACATAGGTATGCCAATTTTGCTTCTGTTCTTCATAGAACATTTACAGTTATCGCCCGCAATTCGCATTATTAAAAATCGAAATAAAGTGGCAGGATTCCTTTTGAATCTACGAACGCTGAAATCGGATATAATTCAGAGTTTACAAAAATCATATCGGTTCTTTCTGCTCTTTGCAGGCTGCTCTTTTCTCTTTGTACTTAACGCCTCATCATGTGTGTTCCTCTTCTTAGGATCGTTCTGATACACGGAGTAGCCTGACTAAACGTGCTGTGCCTTCTTTTTGCTAAACTGCATGGTATGAGTTCTCGTACCTGTCAGTCACTCCGTTATGGAATTCCTTATCGATAGTCTATTATCCAGATAGAATCAGGACGAAGGCTTTTGTCATGCTCCGTGGTGATGATTACCTGTATCTTCTATCTTCTGGTTTCGCTTGGTTTCATTTGATATGACGGAAGGTTCTAGAGGGCTGCGCCGTTAGAATGCGCTTCCGAGAAATGTCTGGTTCGCTGTGATGGCCGATTCGATGGGCTGCTGAATGCCGTTTGTTTCGGGATGAAACGAGATGCCCTCTGCTGCTGTCTGCTCTTCTTCACTATAGTGCCAAATGCTGTCATTGATCAGTCGGTACACAGAAACTCTGTTCTTTATTCCAAAGACAGTGAAAAGTGGTTAGTAGTGATTGATTACCACTTCCAAGCAAATGTAACAGTGCAAATTTTCTAACTAGTCTCTTTAATGACTTGACCATAATTCTTCTCGGCGCCTGTTGAAGAAGGCAGCCATGATGGATCGCCTTCTCCGCTCCATCTCTCTGAACGGAACGGATGATCATTGCTCCTGCGTCTGATCTTGCGCCGTATACCAATGCATTGGCTGTTAGGACATCTTCTTCGTGCGATGCATTTAGTGAGCGCATGCTTGGCGCCTTGAAGATATCGTAGACTATTTGAAAGCACGCCTTCTTTGTAGTGCGTCTAACGGTGCACGAGGTCGTCCCATACCATTGGCAATGTGCTCGTATGAGCTGAACATCCCTAAGAATGAGAATACATCTAGAAGTATGGAAAAAGAGACTTTTCGCCAAACACTTCGATTTTGGCAGATCGGGCCGCCGTCTAGTTGAATCGATGCTATTTGAGTGAAGAAGTTATAGTGAACATTTTCTTGAAGCAAGCTTCGGATTGCGCCATGCTCCTTGATGATTCGGTAGAAGACGTTGTCGTCGACATGTACGCAGCGCAGCCCATCAATTTGCGAATCATAGAATCAAGGTTTTGCTGAGAGATGCCGATATGACCCTGAATGGGAAGCGATTGTAATGGAGTAGTCCTCTGCGTGTGTTGATGTCAAGTAACTTCTCGCTTCGCAATCGACTTCGAACTGTGGGTGTGCAGAAATCGATCTGCGTGAAGGCAGTGCCGTCATTTAGTATAGTAAAACATCTTCCAGAGTCGAAAGAGAGTGCTGGTGTAACATCAGCGAGTCGGTTAGTCTAGCGAAAAAGTCAGTTCAGAGGCGTTTCTTGACGATGATGACGGATGCTGTCTGGGTGGAGTAGCCTACTGGGAAGATATTTCCTCACAGCGAATAGTCGACTTTTTCGCGCAATGCGTGAGCTTGCGTCACGAGGGGTTTTTTCGAAGATGAGCCCTGAATTTTTGCAAAGGCTTCGCTTTGGTTCTTGCACATCGTGCTTCTGCAGCCCCTTCTTGGAAAAGCCCGAGTAATTGATCTTTAGCTTAGCCATGATCTCCTCTTGGCAATATGTCGCGGAATCAGCTGGGATAATCGGATCACTGATATCTTTTAGCAATGGTTTGACTAGTTTTGAGATCTTTTGAATCCATTTCCACGCTGAAACATCAAAGATTGTCTGTAACGGAGCAGGACCTCTTTCATGGTGCTGCCTTCAACCAGAATCTTTTGTAACGAAGTTGATATTGGCACTATCACTAGTCGGGATTGTCGTCCCTCTGGGGTCGTTGATTCTGCGTCTTTGATCTAATATGACGGGCTTCCACTTCCTTCGGTTTTGAATCAGCGTGATCATGGCGAGAGAAGCAAGCAAAAGACTCGGGAAAAGCCAACCCACCTCGATGCTTTTAACTTCATGATGGGTTGGATTTTTCCTCACGATTCGGCTTTGATACACTGGATCTTATTGCTTCTTAAACCATGACGTGTCCGACCGTAATTGTAATGGATAGGGCCGGCTCCTTCTTTATTTCTTGCTATAACATGAGATGCCCTATTTTCCACTTTACTCAAATGACTTGACGATAACATGGGCCAGGGAAGGCCAGAGAAGTCCCACTTGGGCCAGTGAGCGCATGCCCTTTTCTTGTGGTGCGATGGTCCTGCAGAAGTATCCTTTTGAATGGGAACATGATGCGTTCAGCGCTGGTGTAATGCTCATACGTTATTCCGGAGTTACAAACATGCCGATTTTTTTCAGATGGTGTCGATGATCGCGATCCATTGATACCGGGCACATCGTCTGCTGTTACCTCGGTTAGCTCAATTCAAAGCTCATCAACGGCGGTGAAAACTGGGCAACAGCGGGATAGCGATGACATCAAAGCACATCTCGACAAACTAGCAAGAATTGCGGGACAACTCAGTCATCGTCATGCAGATTTCAATCCTGTTCGTTACATTTATTTACTGAACTATTTAAAATTCCTCCTTTATCTTTCTCTTGAGACGATATTTTATTTTGTATCGACTTTCAGAAACGGGACCGTGCATCTATTAACAAGATGCGTTCGCAAATGAAGGAACTGCTCCGAAGGGTGAATGAAATCGAGAAGAAGGTTCGTGTCAGCGACTTTTTTCCAGGATTTGAAGAAATGTAGAATCATACTTTAGGTCGGAAGTGGAGATGTGCGAGGCGAAGTGAGGCAGTTGATGCGCACTTTGGAAGAGATGAAGTGTGCTCTCGGAGAGGGCCCGGCTCCGAAATCGACGTCAGCTACGCCTATTCTTACAATGCACAATAAAACGCCGTTCTGGAACGAACATAACCAGGTGTACCAGGTAGGTTTCTCATTTCTGCGAACAAGGGAATAGTTTCTGAGAGTAATCAAATCGGCTGAATAGGAGTAGTTGTTTGGTGTTGTTGTTTGTTGTTTGTTTTGTGTTTGTTGTTTATAATCACTTTTTTAGCTCGATTTTGGTGGTCGTGTCACACAGGAGTCAGCGAAAAACTTCCAGGTAACGTACTTCAAATCTTTTTCTGTTTTGTTCGGGTGTGGTGCAGTTGAATCGAAATGGTCGCTTCGCGGCGAGAGCGACGTCGCGCACGTAATGTAGCAGAAGCTGCGCGGCCAGTAACGTGAAAAGGGACAAAAATAACAGTAGAATCATGCAAAAAAATAATCGCATATCGATTGAGCTGTGTGAAGAACGCTAGAACTGCATTAACGAGGCAACTAGTCCGCGACAGCCGCACGCGACGAATCGATTAGCCAAAATGATTTAACTGCCCGTCTCCCTTAGTATTCTTTAAGGTAACCGTTGTTTTCTATTCAGGTGGAGATGGACGGGAAACAGGTACTGCAGTTTGGTCGGATAGAAGGTGGCGCATATACGCTGGACTTCCGTCGGCCTTTTTCTGCAACCCAAGCGTTTGCCGTTGCTCTTGCCAGTATAACACAGAGACTAAAATAAAATCAACGTCTACCCGTAAACTGCCTCTTCTATTCCTCCTTCACTAACTTATGTGCACAATTTTCACTTGACATATTATGGCTAACCATAGTATTCTTCCCCGGACTAGTTGTATTTCGCTGACCATCGAGTATATTCCGTTCCTTCCATACCAATACGATCTAGTGCCCAAAAACTCAGTATCGGTTGTGATCGTGACTACCTGCGAGTATTTATTGTTGTCCTCCGTGTTCACAATCTGTGATGTCACTACCGTTCGTGATGATTGCTAAGATTATGGACTTCTATACTGCCTCCTGTTCAGTTCAGTTCTGGGAAAGCATTCATCGTTATCATCTCTGCTTCTTTTTACACTTTTGATTCTGCGCTGTCACTGTCGCACCGCACCCTCGCTTGTCCGTCTATTCCGTCGTTGTGATTCTTTTTTTATGCATATGAATTGTATTCGTGCTTCTTTTCAGTTGCACTTGTTCAACCATTTCCATCAGATATCTATATTTCTTTTAATGGGTCATCAAGGCAGATGTAGTTGTTTGAAATTTCTTTTATGATTCTTTCATTTAGTCTTCAAATGATCGTATTGTTGTCCTCATTAGGATAATGTCTAAATGGATGTTTCTTCGTCAACGTGTACATATTTTTCAAAGCAAATGAAGATTCGATTTGACGAGTCACCTTCTTGTTGTTAGTGAAGCGAATTTGGCTGCTGCGCATGAGGTTACCTTGTAGAGTGAGTACCCGTTACGGTTGTCTGCCATGAATAATGCAATGCAAAGTCATTAGGTTATTTTAAGTAACCTAATGCTTACTGAAGGTTGAAAATGGTTCTTGAGATTCCCCGCTGGAATGAATCTGTGATAATATGGTTGGACTGAAAAATGGCCCAGACAGGCGTAAGAAGCGCGGCTTGGCCGACCCAGAGACTCGGAGTGACCGTGTTATACTGGCCTCGTTATAACTGCACTACTCATTTGACGGGAAGAATAGTACGTTTGAGTGAGAGACACCCAGACGACCAACTCGTCCAACCCGCTTTTTTTGTGCCTTTTTGAAGTATTGTATTTATTAAAGTACGCCAATTTTCGAGCTTTTTTCACCACCCTTGTATTACTCTACATCATGACTTCGATTATTTCAGTGAAAGCAGATACCTAAAAATTATCGTGAATAGTGCCTTCAAAGGCTGAGTTGAGCGTGGCAAATCAGTAGACTACTGGGTAGAAATCAGCTTCTTATTTAGATCTATATTGTTCTACGTTTCATTCTTATGGTTAGGTCAGTATGCCCATGTTTTCGAACCGTCATCTTGAGAAGCTGTGGGAAATAACCTATGCCAAATGTTCCGTTACAGAACTATCTTGCTGGTAATTTAATTCTTTCTGATGGAAAGATTGTGAGAGAAGCTGTTTTCAAGTGAACTTTAAGTAGATTTTGATGAAATGTAACTTGGCATAAAAGATTCATCGTATTCGATCCTCAGCTATTGCAAGTGAAACTGCCTCGTATAGGGTGAGGTACTGTTCGGGAGTTTGTACCATTCGACTTCGTTGTCGGCGTAGCGTGTCGACGGTTCTGGAAATGCAGAATGATTAATGGTCGAGTCATAGGTCACTCAATACGCCACTACCATTTCGAGTGGAAGTCGAAGGCGGGGGCGCATCCCTCTGACGGGATTGATCATGAACTTCCCCGTCACTCGCTTCCCAAACTCTCTACACAAGCATGCAAGAATGTGAGGAAATAGCTATGAATCAACTTATCTTAGCTACTCTCTCATCCCATTGTCAACTCGACACAACAGAAACAGGGAGACCTCCTCCGAATTCACTTGCGTTTCTAGGCAAAACCGTTGACTTCGGGTCCGTGATCTAACTCTTATAACGCATCTAGTGTCTTTGAGTGAACCTTCAGGAATCGAGTCCTAATCTCCCTTCCAAAGTCACCCCAAAATAGCCCCCTCCCTAGTATCGTAACTCCGATTGTGTGGTCCTTTCGGAGCAGAGGTCAGGCTGATCCATGACCTAGTAAAAAGGGTATTACATCTCTTCGACCAGCCCCTCACTTCAATGCCAGACTCAGAGACACTAGTTCAAGACTTTCACCAGTAATAATGGAAATGCCACTGAATTGACAACTCATTTTTCTAGTTCCTGTAAGGAGTAAATAAGGAAGTAAACTTACGCGAAGATATCGACTTTTCTCTCTTGTCGAGCTCTTTCGAGAAGTATCCATAACGCGATCAGCACACCTGTTCGACCAACACCAGCACTGCAATCACTTTTTGTGAGACTCCTGTTAGACTGTCAGATCACCGTTATGAATTCCGAAGCGACTGCGATGTGTTCTCGATTCTATTTGATGATCGAGCATGTTACCAGCCCATTAAAGTTTGATAAGGCAACTCACCTACAATGAACGACAATTGGCTTTCTGAACTGCTTGTGCCAAATCCGCTCAATGAAATCGAGCAAATAAGCAGCATTTTCTGGTCCTTTAGCATCATACCAATTGAGGAAATGGTATTGCGAGATCTAAAAACAAGCAGTTTTCGGAAACGAACAGTTGCAGATGAAATTATTTGGGTCGGACAGCTCGTTGTGACAGTCAGAACCAGTCAACGTTTTAGATTATGTTGGCGGAAATTGTGGCGAGATCTCCTATCTGCAAATGGGCAAAGATCTGAGAATGAGGTGGACTTCTGACTTCTCGAACATTTCTTGATTGTAAATGGATGTGCAAAATTCCCACTTGGGAGCCGACAGGACTAGCTAAACCTATTTCTTAATTCCGTTTGTGAATTATTCAGAGGCACAGTTCACGACAATTCTGAGTTAACCTATTTGAGTTGAAAAGTAGAAGTAGTAGTATAGAAAAGTACATCGGTGGTGAAGGAAGCGAGAAAATCCATTGCGACTTGGCGAAAAATGAGGCTCCCTAATGGAAAGAGTGTGCGGGTCCAATTTCCCCCGTCGCCATGAGGCACGACTAGTGGCTCGAGGTTCCAGGATGGGTGGACTTTGTGAATGGTGCGACCCATACAACGCCCGTAAAACTCGTCCGCTATGGATGCAGCGCACAAATGGTACAATTTTTGGGCCATTATAACGCCCTATCTAGGCCAATTTCCGACCTGACAGCGCCACATATGGTATACAGGGAATTCGCAGGCTCATCTCAACTAGATATCGCAAGAGCCATTCTTATGGTGGACTGTGCCTTTGAGGAATTCAAGATTTAATTGAGAGCTGGAACAGCTGAAATGAGCACTTTTACAAAAACGTGAAAATGCACCTGTCTTCGTTCGCCATTCTTCTTGATGTCGAACTCCCTATGAAGACAGATGGGGTCTTCAGACTCTGAGATCATGTCCACTTCTACCTCGCCGAACCGCTGGACTTCTCCTAGAGAAGGCCAGTACTTTGAACATCGCTGCTGGAATGCAGGGATCCTGTTACAGCGATAGAATACCATAGTGAAGGTTAAAATGTCAATGAACTCACCCTCATATTCTCCACGCAATCAGTAAGCATTATTATACACTGGACATTCTTCTCCCAAATCATACGCCAGAAATCGTCCACCTGGAAGTGAGCTGTTGGAAGTGGTGGATTAAATCGTTCAGCAGGGTTTTATGCAGTATAGGTGGGATGCAAAGAAGATTTTTGGGAATCATTTCCAGTGTTCAGTAAGATGCATTCGTAGGATATCCGGGGCATAAAGGTGGCAAGATCGATCAGTGGACCACGTTACCTCCCATGATAATTCTGTGGAAGTGGAATCTAAGGCTTTGAAAACTGCTCTGAAGTCCAGTTGAGAGAGGAGCTCAACGCATGCAAAGCTGACAGAGACGTCAACCTTTTTTCTTAAGTAAAACTTTCGACACGGGATCAAAAAAGCCTAAAAGACCCAAATGGCTATTAAAACAGCGCCAAGATTTCCCTATACTGTATTCAGCAAACTCTTTTTCTGGATCTCATGTAGCAGAAATCACTCTCATAAACCAGCAACAACAAAGTACCCTCATGATCATCACCATTTTTCCGAAAGACTTCTTTACATTTTTTCTCCCTAATTGAAAGAAACGACCGCTTACAGTGCTCTTCTTCCTTCCATCAGTAGCTTCTTCAGGGCCAATAGGGCCCTGCGTTGCTATGAATTGGCCAGCGGTACGGTAGCCCTTAAAATAAACAGAATTACTACTAGGCCTTTTATAGTTCAATGATGATACTCTCAATAAAGTCGTCTCTTCATGTGTTCAGCAAGCAGCACTGCTCAAAGTTTTTAAAAAGTTGCTTACATCGATAAGGCTGGCATTGATGTAGTCGCTCGAACCATTAAGTATCACCCTCGTGCTATCGTCTGAAACACAGTATAGTATGAGTGTCGCTGATGATAATCAGAACTCAACTCACTAGGTAGAATATCGACGAATCGGTTCCGCGTTCGTTCTTTTTCAGCAGCGGAACAATTACGCTCCCTTACCGAATCCAGCTCTTCGAGAATCTGATGAAAGCAGCTTGGATGACAGGTAAAATAGGTAAGTCATATGTCAAAGCTATCCCCACCTGGAACTCTTCATAAAGCACTGCATCGTCCTCGCTTCGTATTCTGCTCAGATCTTTCATGAAGTTGTCAAGTGTATGTTCCCTGCAAGAAAGATGTGCCCCCAGCTGCCGCAGTCACACAAAATGAAGTACTCACGTTTGTACGGCTTCCGCTTGAGCCGCTTTAGCCAAATCTGGAGAGAGTTTGATTCTGCATGGTCTGAATGGTCCCTTTAACGAAATTCTTCAAACACAGAATTCATCTTGAACTGCTCCTATCCTTGTTCCCCAAACGCAGCAAGCTGGTTCAATGACGGTCTAGTGAAGTTAATTCAGTGGGCGACATTGATTTCATGAATATTGATCGAGATTGATCATGGCCTCTTGATTGAGTAAAATTTCACGGATTTTGCCCAAGCAAGTCACTATCAAAAACAGCTTCCTAGAGATGCCAAAGACGTGAGAAATCGGTAGTTCATGGAAGAATAACACAAGTTCACGATAAAAATGGTTTCTGAGAGTTCTTCCTAGAATGGCATCTTCTTGTTACCCTAACCTTCCGCCTAGGACAGCATAAGATCCGCTATGAGGTAGAAAAGCGGTCTTGAAGGGCGTAATAAGGGCCCTATACACCCAAAGGTGGACGAGTTCTAACGGTGTTCTGGAGGCTGTAGAGGTTACACCATTCGCACAAAGACACACACGTGGCATGCAGGCAGCTTACTGTAGCCACCTGTACGCAGTAGCGCACACATTTGGACAGCTTGTCCACACACCTCTTCCATGCAGCCCTTGTCATCACATTCTCGTCCAACTCCTAATCTTACTAATTTTCGAAGCCTAATATTCCTCTAAACACGCCGATTTTCGCATTTTCATGGCTACTCTACACTTTTCCGGACTATCAATTCCATTATTCGTCTAAAACAAGATACCCCAAAATTATTGTGAACTGTGTCTTTGAGAACCGCAAAGAAAATATGGTTACGAAACGCCATAGCAGATTATCCCTGTTGCAAAAATAATCGTAGATGAGCTGAGGGTTTTGATTCACATTCAGTCATAAACTTCTGCACTGATCTCCTAATACTGGTGATTTACGAATTACGGGTGAAACTGGAGTAGACTCACCGATGGGAGCGCTTGATGGAGTTCGAGCTACGATGAATTTCTTCATGGCTTCTGATCTCTGAATGTTCTTCGATCCTAATAACAGAAGTTTCTTTGTTGCGCTTGTCCTTTGTCTTTGCCTCTTGGTTATCGTCTACTCGTACTGGCACATTTGTTACTGCAGATCTCGACACGAAATGCGGCGCTTCTCCATTCTTGGCAGCGGCACTGATAGTCGGAGGATGGTCGAGGTAATACCTGAATGAACAGAAGGTAATGGATGAAATCATAAAGAAGATTTTTTGACATTATGTAGTGCAGGGACCTCTCATCTAGTCATCTATCCACTGAAGTTCAGTATCAGTGATTCTTATGCCTTAAGAATGGCGACTCTCAATCTTATTCAAACTTGAATCCTTTCGTCTGTCCATTTCTGAGGAGCAATATACGGTGAATTCTAAAGAGCTGTAGCATTGCCCGTCAGATACATGGAAGATCGGGCTCCTCTCCCAACCCGTCATTCTACTTTTGAGGGAGAGGCTATCACCGACTAGTACCAGTTTACCGAAATCCCAACGGGAAAGAAAAAGGGAAACCGGTGTTCTGTTCCAAATGCATCCAAAATTGAAAAGAAACAGCCTACCTCTCCATCTCCGTTGAAATCCAGGATCGATATCCGTCTAGGTCAATCAGGCCTTACATCCCAGTGGGTTTGTTAATTGCTACCTGACTCGGCTTGGAGGATAAAAGCACTGGCTTGTACATCGGCTGGCCACCACAAGTCATTGTATAGGCCACATAAGCATTCAAAACGTTGTTACGATTCTAAGGGGAAGTCGAGTGCGGGGCGCATCCCTCAGACGGGATCAATAAACTCCAACAGACTTTATCCTCTACATCCCTGTAAACCTCGGTTTATCAACGTTAGGGTCCAACATGGACGGGCAGATAACACGCCCAATCTTCCATCTGTAGAGAGAAGTCGTGCCCATCACTAAGGTGTGCAAGATACCCCACAAACCCAAGAGAGCAAAAAGGCACTCACTCTTTTGCAGCAGCCACCTTCGCTGAGGAGCCCGGCGATTTCCCTTGAAATTTTCTACGTTTAAGAATCAGTAATAGAAAAATTGCGATTGAGGCGAATATTGAAAGAACCGTGCCTAAGCAGATCAGCACAATATCGATCGCTGAAAGAAAAAGTCGATAGCCAATCGATGACACGATCACCAACATGAATACTAAAGTTTTCCTACCTTCAAGCATGTTTGATGTTATGTCAAAGTTTACCGCACATTCACAGCGTAAACATAGATTCGCATCTGGGAGTCGGTCGTAACCGATCGATCCGAATTTTCGATCGATACAGGAATTCGGTCTTCAAAAAATCAATGGCGCTTATTTGTACGAACAACATTGCAGCAATGTGCCGAATGCAAAACATCATTGCAAAGCTGGGGAGAGAGGTTTTCATGGAGAGAGCTCAGAGATGCAGCGGAAGTGGGAACCTACGAGAAGCCCCGGGGCTAGTTGGTAGCCAAAAGCCTGTTCCTGGAGCCTGGAAGAAGCTAGAAGCTTTCCAACGGAATCCGATCACCTTAAAATACCCTAGGAAAGTGAGCATATGAAATTTATTCCGACTTGGAATGCGAAGCAGCTTTACTCATATCGATGTAATTCATTCCAGATGGACCACCCACGTAAAAATGTCTATGAAAGTGCTGCTAACCCATTAGTATGCGGAAACCCAGAGCATGGGAGAGGTGGGAGGTGGGGGAGCGGTGGATCGTTAGCACATTTTCGTCACAATGGGAAATTATGCACGTCATTGTCTGAAAGAATACACTGCAATTTGTCATTACATAAGGATGAAAACTCGGAATTTTGGCGGATCTTGAGCATGTGGGAACGTCGCAGACATTAAAGGGAAGTCCAAAACACAGTGCTGATGACCAGTGGTGCTCCTGACCCCTTGGACTCTGAGGCTACCCAACCAGAAGAGCGTATTTCAAGTTATTTTTAGGTCTCCGGGGAGTTTTGAGAGTTACTCAGCTCAATCCCGTCTGAAGGATGCGCCCCTGCACTCGACTTTCATTGAGAATAGAAGGGCAGAGGTGGTGTAGTGGCAAGTGGCCAACTTCACACATGGTCGCGGGTTCGAATCCCGGACCGATAACTGCCTGGGCCAATCAAGCCATTCATCCAGGGTCGGTCAAATGGTAACAGACTCTTCTGGGAGAGTGAAAGCCCTGACTTGTACATCGGCTGGCCCCCGCAAGTCATTGTATAGACCACACACACGTTCAATCGGCCACTACGATTATGAATGGGAGTGGAATGCGTGGGCGTATCCCTCAGACGGGATTAATGGATGCCCCAAGACTTTATCCTTTTTTACTATTAGTCTACAGAAACCCGAAGCATCCTCAGGACTCAAAGATGCTGCACCCGAAGGGGTGATCGCTCCATGGTGATCGCTCTTGTGAAGCGCTCCCACAACGGCTTCAAACGGGGGCAATCACCAGACTATAGGAGTAAGCAATCGCTGACTAAACGGTGAGTTCAGACTAATTCAGCCAGAAGCTTTGTACGAGTTTCACGTCCATGTAGGGGTTTGCAGACTTGGGATCATGTAGGAGCTATCACAGGGTCAAGTTTACAAGTCGTCCGGTTATAACAGGGAGCTTTCAAGAGTTGTGAGCAGGCAGAGACTTTGAATGAGAGAGTTTTGGGGTTTCGTAGCAGAATTTGTGGCAAACACATGGAAATGCAAATGTTTTGCATTGCCGTAGTCATTACGCAGGGCAAGACCAGACTCGAAAATAGCTGCCCATCATAACACCACAGGAATGCGAAGTAATGGCTGTTGCAGATGGTCGGCGGATAACCAGACATTAAATTATCCTCCTCAACTGCCGTTGACTTGGAGAATTTGGCATCTTTCCAATTTCGTGAAAAATGTTGGCAAAGAAAAGGAATTGTGTTGAAAAGCAACTGTCGACTAATTTGATAAGAACAGAAGGTTGCCAGGCGTAAAGTCGTCCCAAACCATGTTTTGCATTGAAACTATACGCTTGCCATATCGAATGTCGGAGAAATGCACTAGTGAACCTGTTCTATTGAATAGTAACGACACATCAACTTTAACTAAACGAGCACACAGTTGATTGAGTTTCAGGTGGAAGCGTAGACGAAATCAGAGGCGGAAGGACAGTTGTATTTGTGTTGGGGGCGAATGGGAAATAATGCGATTTTACATAGATTGCACTTTGGGTAGCGTGGTGCAGTGACGAGACCGGGGCCATACTGCTCCCCGGGATCGTCCATAAACGCCAACAGAGCAGACAGAGGATTATCGAGAACAATCTGGCAATGAACATAAAACTTGAACAGCAGTGGATGTGGTCTAGATGGTATGGTTGCTCGGGTCATGAGCCAGATAACATCTTTGGACGGGAACAATTGCGACCTACACTGTCGTCGTCCAGTCGCTCAGTTGAATCTAGTCGTTTTCTCGATTGGGCAGTCGTTAAAAATGGGCGCCAGGGTGTAAATCCGGGGATAATCGACGGCAAACATTCATGATGAGTTGGAATATATGGCTATAGTGCCCTGTCATACATTACAAGGTTAGCATTTGTGCAGTGAACCAGAGCATTGCACCCTGAAGTGACTCCCGAATGCTTCAGTTGGGACAACTTACCTTCTACTACTACAAGAGATAAGAGAAGAATGATCCTTATGTACTGTAGGAGTTCAGTATGCTCTCTATCGCTAGGTCCATGTACATCATTTTGTTTGTCAAGTCCACTTGGCGTGTAATCAGTTTGAATAAGCTCCAGTACAAACAATAACGCCTGAACGACAGGAAAGGCTTAGCGCCTATGTTACTCAACTTGTATTAGACTAACAGACTGGTCAGTTACGTCAAGGTTCAGGGTACAGTTCGCGATGAGAATAGTTCCTGGGTTTCCCCCCTACAACGAATCTATCGCTCCCGAAGATAGCACGTGTAACAATGTCTGGCTGAAAAAAGACCTCGACAGGTAGTTATAAGGGCCCCAAAACCGGCTTGGCTGACGCACACTCCCAAAGGCGACCATGCTATGCCAGCTCTGATAAAGGCACAACTTTCGAGGAAAATTTTTCTTGATGAGTTTTCCCTTCATGATGAATCTGGGACCCCAAAGGATGGCACAAGACCGGAAAACTTATCAGATAGGGCATAATAAGTCTCCAAAAAAACCTGCTTGGTCGACGATCTCAGCCAAAACGGACTAGTTATCACGGCGTTGTAGTAGCTTGTAGGTTGCATCATTCGCACAGGGACCCACACTTTGCACGCGGGCACCTTACTGTGGCCAGCTATACTCAATGCCCCGAACATCTGGGCAGCTCGTCCAAATACCCATTCCATGAAACTTCTATCGTAACATACTCTCCCAACCCTAATTTTACTGCTTTTTTTAACCACGTTTCTCTCTTAATACCCGAGTCAATGCATTCGCAAACACTGACAAGCTAATCAAAGGATTAACACTATCCGAGTATATTTGAAGATTCTGCTTATTTATCGTGGGCATCGTTTGTTAAAACAGAGATCCAGAGCGACACTGGCAGGAAAGGCATCTTCTCTTCCTCTGCATGATAGCACGCACATCTTCTAGCTGAAATGGAACGTAAGTCAGTGGGGGAGGAGGATGTTGGTAAGGCATTTATCGCAAATTCGCCCAAAAGTAGTTTGCATCTAATTAATGAAGTACTATCGCATAAATCTTGAAAAGATATTCTGCATCTGTAACCCATGCAAATTATTACTGGGAAAATCAACAGTGTAGCGAAAATGAGAGACAATGAATGAGCGTAGGCCACTCACATTTCGATCGTAGATGAGTTTGGATCTCCGAATTCCGCTCTGCATTTGCATCTACATGATGAGAACTTCGGGGCAGGTTTCTGTAGATGGCCTTG
The DNA here is from genome assembly GCA_000469685.2 of Haemonchus contortus. Classification (NCBI taxonomy): domain Eukaryota; kingdom Metazoa; phylum Nematoda; class Chromadorea; order Rhabditida; family Trichostrongylidae; genus Haemonchus; species Haemonchus contortus. The sequence continues at coordinate 29,688,926 of LS997562.1, read as the reverse complement.
TACTGCTTTGTCTTATCCACCACTATCTCAGTATTCATATAAACGCTGCCCTTGCCACTCGCTTCATATCGCTTCCCCAAGAGCTCATCTGGCTGCACTTTTTGTAGCTGGATCTCTCAAAAACTCAAAAAGTAACAGCAACGAGGCGTTTACACACAAACATCGTCTGTGATGAAATTGCAGTCATCTTTAATGGGCACTCGCTCCACTCGCTCGAATCTTATGATTAGCGTGTTGGCCCGAACAATAGCTTCGGAGCCCTATCTATTTCCTCGTAGAAATGAGGAGACTAGACTTTGTCGTCCTTTGCTTTGAACAATTCTGAGCGTGTTATTTCCCAGTGATTGACAAGACTTTTTCCTTAATCGTTTCCATCTTCTGAGAAAAGGATCAACTAGCGAAGACAAAAGTTTCAATGTTATCACGAAACTCGTCCATTTTAGAAGAGGAACGACTATTGCATCTCATTATCGCTTGTGGTAAAAAAAGTTGGCTGAGAAAAGAGTTGAATGAAAACCCCAATTTTGCGACAAAACTTGCTTGCACTAGGCATTTCTCGGTACTCAACAGATTTGAAGAAGAACAGTGAATCAAGCTATGTTGTTAGAGTAGGCGTCGACCTTTAAAGTTGTCTAACGTGTGGATGCCTTTCAGACCCCCCCCACTCCTCATGAATGGTCAATGAAGCAGTTACTGCGTATCTCTAGCAATCTCCTGATGCTTACAACAGTTTTGAAGTGGCGGTCAGGACTGGTTGTGCTACGATATGGTCCCCTGTTGACGATTTTTGTCGAAGTCGAAACTAAAGCACACACAATATGTAAACAGCTGAGACCCAAACTGTCCGTATCACTTTGCAAATCCCATCCGTCCACAACTCATCCTACTCGGCTGTTGTAAACAAAAACAGTACGTAATTCGGAGTGAGCTAGGAGTATGGACAAGTGTACGCATTGAAAAGCCGGTACTTTCTCCACTTACCCTAGAATTGGTAGAATATTTCACAGAGTAAGATCTATGGCAGCTTTATGAGCTATGTTCTAGAGTCAGGCGTGAAGAAATTCTGCTGAAAGAAGTAGCTTGTAATGTATCCAATACAGAAAACCGTCTATACGAAAAAGCAGAAATAGCCCTGTATGTTATTCCATGCATTATTTAATTCCCACGGCTTTGTTTTCTGAAGGTCAAGATGCAAAAGGTGGAGAACCGCACGCTCAAAATTGTGCAAAGCAGAGGACGAAGAAGTCGAGCGTTACTACAAGGAAATAGAGAGAGCACGAAGCTCAAGTCGACGTACACTACATGTTGTTCAGGGCAATTCAATGCAGTTGTCGGCTCCCTGGTGAACACTATGAAGCGATAAGGAAAAAGGATAAAGGCAATTATTAAGGCTACAGGCAAAAGAAACTTCGCGAAGCAACCGAGAGAAGGGCCAATCGAGCAAGCCGCGAGCCAAAGTGAAGTGAAATATTCGCTTTATTCGACACATACCGTCTGCAATCAAAGACAATATAGTTGTTAGGACAACTAGCCGCCTACGGATGAACGAAATATCTACGAAGTCCTATAGTTACTTGTACTCCTCAAAGGTGGTTGTTGCAAGAGCCCATCGAAACATTGCAGATGATCCAACCCCAGATGTCACTTGGGAAGAAGTGGAAAATGGAATATAGAGATTAAGGCTGGTAAAAGCTCAGGTCGCGACAACATTCATCCCGCACACTTGAAACTAGGGCGGATTACTTCTTTTCAAAGCGTTGGCACAGAACTTCAGCAAACACTGTAGTGAGAAAATGATCCCTGCGGTGGGAAGAGATCAAGGACATTACTGTTGATGAAAAAGGCGATCCCGTTCGTACTAGAAACCGATTATATTGCTGTTTCAAGCCTACAAGACCTTCACCAAGATAATCCCAAATCACATAGTCGGAGACCTGGACATGGTCATGAGCTGAGAGCAAGCCGTATTCCGGAGAAGATTTTCATGATTGACCGTTGTAGCTCAGCTAACCGAAAAATGTGGAGAGTACTTTTGCTATTTCTGCCGTCTTAGGTCGATTTATACCTTTGCCTACTAGCGGATGTTTCCATGCATGCGTTTGTATAGAGTCTGCGGGTGCGGTTGGTATTCTTAGTACTGTCCCAGCCCAAGCTTGCAATCTAGTGGCTTTGAAGTAATTTGGGGGCGATTCGGGGAGCCGTCAAAAGGTAAACAGACATTGTCCACTCTGAGAGAATCCAGCTAACTATAAGTTGTTAATAGAACTCCCACAGCAGAGCCTAGCAAGGTACTCGCGGGCACTCTTTTGCCCAAACTAGTATAATTGGGCCTCATTCTCCTCACCTGAAGCAGTCCCTAGTACGGCACCATTGTTTTAAACATCTCGAGAGGAGCTGCTAAAACCTAAGAGCCATAACAGGCTGTCTTGAAGGAGAATGACTGAGATGAGCTGTACATTCAATTGCATCCAATGCACAAGCGCTTGCATCGTATGTATCAACGATCTGATGATACAAGCGAGGAAGATCAAGTACAACGCCATCGGACTGATTGAGACGAGAAGACATCGCCGCTACATGCCGTTTCTACGAGTGGATAAGTACTGTTCCCTGGAACGTGCGACAGCAGAGGCATCAGCGGTGTTTAGGCCCTCATCAATATGCACCTGGACATGAGCACCAATCTTTGCGAAACTTCGGCAACCCGAATCGGAGGTTCTCGATTTATAAGATTCAGCTTCAGCCGAACAACTCCCTCTCTCTCGACCATCGAGCTTCTCATACGAGGCGTCAATTCCGCATTCTTTGCCTTCGCCACAGCGGCCTTGGCGACCTTTCGCAAGTTTTGCAGGCAGCAAGTCTTCCAGAGCTTGGGTCCTTTGCCAACGCTTGTAGGCCATTTTTCTCTGCCTCATCGTTTCAGAAACATGCTTCCTTGCGCCCTTATAATTCTTCTGTTTGAGATTTTCTCGGCTTGGTGCAGCTAAGACCGCCGGATCCTTGGCTCCGTTCGTGTCCTTGGTTTTTCGGTAAGCGCGGTGGCTATGCCTCCTATGAGAGACCTGTGCTGTGGGGCCAGATCTTCGACAGGCATCACTTTTATTTGGATCCTTTACCGCTTCGAGGACGATTTTCGCAAGAGTATGGCATCCATTTTTTTCCCTTTCTTCACTTTCTTGTAGGTTATCTTGCGCGAACTGCCAGATCGTGTTATGTGGCCAGGTCGAGGACCATCTCTCCTTCTTCGTTCCTGGCTCCTGCTCCCTTGCCTTCGTGAATTCTTTCAGATCTCCCCCGTAGGATCACACGCTATTGTGCGATAGTCCCCCTTCGAAGCTGTTCTGGTGGCCTCGTACAGGCCCAGATAGAATTCATTCTTTTCGTAGTCCGGGCAGCCAGCTTGTTTGAATGTATATACTATATGTGAATATTATTGTCCAGAACCCTCTTTGCGTGTATTCTAACAGCCATGATTCGAGCGCTAATCCTGTTGATCTTTGAGACAGACTGAAGCGGTTCAACCATAACAAACCTGTACGGCAGAGATAATAAAAAAGGATAAAGGATAAAGTTTTTGGCGTTAATCAATCCCGTCTAAGGGATGCGCCCCCGCACTCGACTTCCATTCAGAATCGTAGTGGCGTAATGAGTACGTATGTGGCCTATACACTGACTTGCGGTGGCCAGCCGATGTACAAGTCAGTGCTTTTATCCTCCCAGACGAATCTGGTACCAATTCACCGACCCCGGAGGGATGGAAGGCTTGGTTGGCCTAGGCGGGCATCGATCCGGGATTCGAACCCCTGACCGTGCGTGTGATATAGTGCGCCACTTGCCACTACACCACCTCCGCCCCGTACGGCAGAGAAGTATTGAATATTATGTAAAATGCCCAGGTTTCGAGAAGACCGAACGTGGGAGTTCTTTAAGGCAGTCTTTAAGGGACTGTGCTATTACGATGTCACACCATTTTGTTTGTTGTCTTCTGTAGAAGATTTTAATACCCTGTCCAATTTTTACCAGCCTTTCCTTCTTTGCAGAGTTTCTCCTGAAGGCATATGTAGGACATGGATGCTCTCGAACTTCATTAGGTCAGCACGCTCTTGAGTTATCGCAGAAAACCGGCAAGACTGTGTTGCTGTATAGGAGGGCAGTTCCAAACGATATTTGCAACTATGGCCACATGTACCTGCTCTTTGCAAATTGTAAGGATTGGCGGAATATTAGATGAAAGTCAGCCATACGAGCGAGTACGGTTTCGAAGAGAGTATAATCGATATCCCCACCGTCACAAGATCCACAAAAGTATCGCGATAGTATAGGGTGCCGCTATGTCTGAAATTCATCGATTTGGAGAGGCCTTCGATCAGTTGAGACGTAAAGGGTAATGAAAGGCTCGGGCAACCAGAGTGCTTCTACTCTATATATAAAGATGTTTCATGAGCTCTAGGACACTTTCACACTTTACAAGGCAGTCATTGACAATGTGGAGAGAAGGGTTCAACAGGACGAAACCATTTCGCCCAAACATTTCAGTGCCGCTTTCGTGAATACCATGCTTCACTTGAAATGAGGAGAATTGAGAAAAAGGTCAAGAGCTATTACCTACATCATATCCGCTCTGCAAACGACACACATAGCACCGAACATCAAGAAGGAAAACGAATGCTGGCTGAAGCCGACCACGCGCAGGCGAATGTCGGCTTTTGACTGAATATTACGGTGACGATAATCAAGAGAAAGCAATCGGTACCTGTGTTGTCTTTACTTCGTGTTATCCCTGGTTGTTGGAGCTGAGAAGAAGGAGGCGTGAGCGGCGTGAGAGAAAATTTAGTCGAGGGATGAAAAAACTCAGCTCCACGTCTCACATTCTAGAGACTGCTTTTCTTCCTGTTTTGCATAAGTTTCAGGTCAGACATTAGGTTCTAGTTACCGACTGGATCTCTCGGATCGTCGAGCTAACACCAACACAGCCACCGACGAGTTGTCAGATTTCTTCACGAAAGCGTCGAACGAAAGGAATGCCGTGCCTTATGGTTCTCGAGCGAGTACGATCCACCAGACTACTCTTACGGGGACGAATAGAGACGTTACTGGCGTGTGCTCGAGGAAAGTAATGATTGATAGGACGGCAGATGATATGAAGGTGGCAGTGTTAGCGGAATTAGTTAGAAAGAAAGAAGAAAGAATTATTAGTTAGAGGATGACCCTAGCAGGAATGTATCTACCATTGTGGACAGTGTACGGCTTTGAGCCGATACCGTGGAACCCCTCTGTCACTTAAAGTACTGCTAAATGAATAGAGCCTTAATAAGCATCCATAGAGCAAGGGTTCGCGTATAGACCAGAAGTTAGACCGCACCCTGCAAGAAACTGTTCTTCTTACTAGAAAGTAAACACAATCGGCCTTTTTGTGCATGATGTGCATGACCTAGACTTTGATACTGAGCATTATCCTCATATGAACCTCTGGCACAACATACCAGAACAATCACCGCAGCCAAGCAGTTTTTCTTCACGCTGTAATTCTGCCAAATGTGGTAAAAATCTGTAGTTTCCCTTTAGGCGAGTCTTCCGTGCATCCTCCATGGAATCCTTGCCGTTCTCATGGGCACATCGTTTTGCGATCGTTAGCGTTTCTTTGTGCTGCGTCCTTTTCAAGCTTTCGAGGTTACCGTAAAGTAAGCAAAGATGGTTCCGTATGGCCGCGAAGGCCCTGCAGTTCCGAGAGTTTAAAGGCACAGTTCACGTCTGAGGTACCCTTTTTAGTCGAAAAGCGGAAGTGTTGATGTAGGGAAGTACATCGGTGGCGATGAAAGCGAGAAAACCCGCCTACTTCAAGCTCTTTAAAAGTAATGGAAGTGGAGGTTGTACGAGATCACCGTAACAGGAATGTATGTAAGGGTTGTTTAGACGAGATTTTACTAGCTTCCATCGTGCAAAGAGCTGCCTACATCAAGCAATAACTGTCCAGGATTGCCTTTCATTCTCGCTATGGGTATGAAAAGTTGTTTGACCTTCCTACATTATCCCCTTGTGAATGGTGCAGCCTCTACAGAGCCGCTGAAACTCGTCCACCAGAGGTGTGGCATTCACGCGATACAATCTCTGGTTCTTTATTGCGCCCTATCCAGGACGTTTTCGACCCTATAAATACAGGTATGGTATAAGGGAGCCCCGAATTCGTACTATAGAGAAATCTCATAAACCATTTTTATCGTGAACTGTGCCTTTAACTGCCAAATGTTTACATGTGGATGTGTCGTGTAGAACATTCACTTACGACCTGATTTTTTATGCATTCTGGATTTATTTCCTCCTTCCATTTTGCTCTCTACCAACCTTTCTAGCAAGTATGACCTTTAGATCCCTGCTCTCTTCAACGATAGAGTATTTCGTTCTTCTGAACATCAGCTTTTTGTGGCCTTCTAGCAATCTCTTATTTCTTAAGAATTTCAAAACATTTATGGTGGGATGGCTATGCGGTCGAGTATATGGCTTCGAGACTGTTCAATCCTGTGCACAGTGGTAGTGATGATGGGAATCAACTATCATGAAGACTCATCTCTTCAGGACGCCCTGAAAACACCCCTCTCCTTATAGGCACAGTTCATGGTTGAGAAGGTTCCCAAGCTTTCCAACTGGGACGGACCTGTGGCTCCCAAGTATGTTACATGTGTGCTGTTGGGTCTAAAAGGGGCCTGAATGCGTCGCAATGCGGGCTCAAATATCGGACTCGTCAACGTCCACACGATGGACGATGTGTCTCAACGGCGTTGTAGAGGTAGCACCATTCACAGGGAAGAACACGCGTTTTGGTATCCAAACAACCAGTCATGACCCATGGCGTAAATGGAGAGCATTTTTTGACATTTCTGGTTTGCTATACTGCGCTTTACGCAATTGTAGACAACTGAATCTCGCCCAGATAATTATATTATATTTACGAAGCTTACATCTCACATATTTTCTCGCTTTCTACGTTATCGATGCACTATTCTCCAGGGTAGCCTCGAATGAACGTGAACGGTGTCTTCAATTCAGATTACGCCTTCTTCATCTGCATATACAGTAGCGCTCAAAAGTATTCGGCCAACTTTAACTCGTCGTAATTTCTTTCCCAGTGGAGCAAATCACATGAAATTTTGATATGTTTAGCTGAAGAATGTTTAACATTGTCCAACACTACTTGACTGCAAAACAGCCATATCCACTACTAATGGGGAGACGTTTGTAGACTATGCTGAGAGCAAGTTTGTGACGTCTGCAGTTATTTCGACCTTATTTACGTTTTTCTTCTCTTCTGGGTTCGACATTAGTGCTCGTACACTTAAGACATGGCAAAAAGGAAAGGACTCCTAGAAAGACCATCATTCGTATTTCCAGTTGATTTTTTGTTCAAGCTTTTTTGGATATCTGGAACACGATCAGATTGCAGGTTAATAGTGATAAATATTCACCCTACACCAATGCTACACATATTGAAATTTCGCTTGATTAGATCCAGTAGGAAAGGAGTTACGACTGAAAATTATAACTGAAGAAGCATTCCGCCGAATACTTTTGAGCGCTACTGTAAATACGTCAAAATGACGTGCTTATTAGATCCATTCAATAAATGTGAATATTCTGAAAAGGCAAATGGTATAGTTCACATTCAATTCCTTGAAGCTATCTGAAAGATAGCAATCATTGGCTTAAAGGCACCGTTCACGATAAAAAGGTTACTGAAATCTTCCTTTAGGAATACTCAGCGCCCTCCATGGGTGGTAGAAGGGACCCTCTCTCTTCCATATCCTCGGCACTTAGGGCATAGTGGAAGCCCCGTTGCTGCCGCAGTTCGCTTTCCCGCCCCTCGATCGGTGTCACGTTAGACGAGTGTCGAGACAATACAGATTGCTATTATTCGTTCTAGGACCCACGCACAATCAGCTAATCGCCGAGTGATGAGGCAATGTTTTCCTCCCATTCTTCTTTCCTCTGTTTTTCTTTTTGCTGCCGCGATCCCTTATTTAATTTCCTACTCCTAGGGGCTGAAAAAGGTGAGCTACTTTTGCTGTTACTAGGGTTTTCTTTGTTTGTTTATGCTTATAAGTGAATGAATTTTTGATTACCATTGTCTGTTATTCGCACCAGGACCCACACGCGCGCAGTGAAACACATTGTATAGCTGTCCGATCGCCCCACTCTTCTTCATTTTTCTAGTTTCATTCTCGTCCAGCCCCAATTTTAACAATTTTTCGAAGCCTTTTTTTCACTTTTGAAACAGCGATCCACGCAGTTCCTTCGCCCCCATCGCACTATTTTCCATCTTATCTTCCACTTTTCGTCATAATCTGGGTTACCCAAAATTAGCGTGAACTGTGCCTTCAAGAAGCACTGGCTTGTCTATCCGCCTTCGGTTTTTCGGTGAAAATGTAGTTGGGGGGGGGGGCACCCATCCGAAGGTCAGTATATCAAGAAATGAACTCAGTCTAACGTGTTAGTCCTTGTTATATCAGCACTGTATCGGATGCGTAGAGGATGATGGGAACCGACCACCTTAGCTCTTTTATGCGGTTTCAGCCAAGGAAATTCAGTTTCCCAAATAAGCCTAGGTAGGGTAGGAGCACCTGGGTGGCTGGGATGATTACCTCCTGCAAAAAAAAAAAGAAAAAAAGAAAGAAAACTTGCCACCGCGGTGCTCCTTCCCTACGAAAGCCCTTATTTAAAAACTGGCATGTCCGTGATATAACACGACATAACGCGTTTCATTGAGTTCATTTCTTGATATACCGACATTGTGATAGGTGGCCCCCCCCCCCCAACTACATTTTCACCGGTTTTTCTTTTAACAGTCATTGTGGTGGTGGTTATTAGGTGTTCTACTACAGCTTCGCTTTCCATAGAATGATTGTTTAACGGTACACTACACCACACGATATAAATGTTTTCTGAGATATCCCCCTAGGATGAATCTGTGATCCTCAAGGATAGCCCAAGAGATCTAAAAACGACCAAGATAGGGCGTAATAGGGCTCTACAACCGACTTAGCCGAGGTACACACTCAAAGTGGACGAGTTCCCGCGGCGTTGTAGAGGCTGTAGGGGTTATACCTCTCGCACCGGGGCCCACACCTTTTACGCAGGCAGCTTAGTGCAGCCAGCTGCATGCAGTGGCGAGCACATTTGAACAACTCGTCCAAGAGACAAAACTGATTTCAAAGTTCCGTGAATGTGTTACACAAAACCCGCGGACACACTCAAGCGTCTCCAAACACCCGTCACATATTAGATGCAACAGTAAGGTACCCCAAGTGAAGCCCACGGGTAGGCCGTGGGGCACTAGAAGGTTACTGTATCACACATTCCCTGGACGCTCAAATCTCTCCAATCTGCAAACATCGTCACATTTTTGTCCAATCCCTTCTTCGTAGCCTTGAATTTCTCTAGAGACCCCGATTTCTGCGTTCTAATTACCACTTTTGCACTATTCTCGACTGCTACTTCCGTTACTCGTCTACTCGGCTTGCCAGTACTCACACCAACTGCCGTCTTTTCCTTTCTTGCTTGCCCCTTGCTCAGAGTCCTTTCTAGCCCCGTACAATAAGGGAATTGTGGCTAAAGTGCAATACATTAGGTGGGATAACAAAGTATTTTGAAAAATCGTTGAGTGATGGATGCACTGAACGACCAGTTAATGGAGATATCGATTTGCAGGAAACAGGTTCATACCCCGAACAGGGCATTGCCACCATGCCGGTCGGGACTCTGACTGACTTCCAAAGCGGCAACAACATAAGTGTTACACCAAGTGCAACCAGTTTAGGTAAACGATCAAATAGCACTTGATTTTTCTTTCATCGAATGTCCTTGACGCTACACTGACAAACCAAGGGCATCACCACGAAAAGAAGTTCAAGTGTACCCACACATATATGCACCGACCTCAAAGGGCTTGTCGATGGAGCATCGGGATCTCTCTGACAAACATTTAAAGAGCTTTACGTAAACACCCGGAAGACCTCCTCGGGCGTCTGGCGGTCAGGGTGGGGCGCGTTGCATATCGATTCAACAGTTGGAAGGCGTTTCAGTAGCAGCTAGTCAGAGGTGTTCAACACATGAAATGAGAGTTCAATTCTGGAGGCCACACCCGCCCGTCCCCAGATCGTTATCACACGACTATACCCTCCTTTGTGACATCCCTTGACGAATTGCCCAGGACATAAAAGGGAATAAGGTGGAGGAAACAATTGCGTGAGGCCTACGTCACCACAAAGTACAGCTGTTTCGGGGAACTGGAACCATTCCCTTTCAGCATAACTTCATTACACAAGAACCACATACCCATCTCGTCGTAGCTTGGGTCTGCCCAAAGCTGAAAAGGCCGTTCGCTTTGAAGATTGAAATGTATTTTGCCCATACCACCGTTTCCAATTTGACAAGGCCTGGGGCCCTAAGCGATGCAAAATAAGGGCATAGTAAGGAATACCCACAAGGATACTAATGCGCCACCTCATTGCTAGAACTCTCAAGCTTAATCAACAGCCCCGAACCGAGTGTACGTCAGAGGTCGATGTTCTTGGAGGGCGCCGCCCCGCCCACTTCCTCTCGTGACAGCCGGGCGACAGCAGCCTCGTTCTCTGCTCCTGCCCGGTCAAGTTTCATTCGGGATATAACTATTTTTCTTCATTTTGTTCTTCACTTTCCTTATAGTTGATCCTATCTCTTAGTAGTAACGTTTACTTCTAATTATGTGGTACATTTCAGTAAGTATTGATCTTCTTTAATAATTTCAAGTAGCTGGTGTTAAGGGAGAATCCCGTGTTCATCATATTCTCTGAAGGGGACATGGCCATTTGTGACCGTGGAGGGTTCATAATCTTAGTATATCTTAGTTGTGGCGCACTCAGTTGAGTGTATAAATAAATAAATAAATATCCGCACGCAAGATTTCTACGGTCCATTAGGTAAGCGTAATGTCTCTTCAGAACTGCCCTTGTTGATTGGAACCCAAGGAAAAGTGCTCCCTGGTTTTTGAGTTGTTTACGGAACAGACACAGAAGGGTGCTCGTTGGTTTTGAAGTTGTTTACCACTTTTCATTCACGTCAATTACATATTACAATCAGAAAATGTCATGGTTTGCCGGTAAAAATGTAGTCGTGGGTGGGAGTACCGTTCCGTTTCAACACTGAGCGCTAGGGCGCAGGGAAGGGCAAGCCGGAGGAGTAGGAAAGCCGACTTTAGCTTGACTTTGGCGCGTTCCTAACCATGAGAATATAGTTTTTCTTTTTACCTGAGCCTTGGGAGAAGAGGAGCACCTGTGTGGGTAAGATGCCTCGGGCAAAAAGCTGGCAAGGGGTACGAGTTGGATTCCTGTTGTTAACTCCACCACCCCGGTACTCCTCCCTCCCAAGGTTTCGGTAGAAATAAAAGGTGTTTTGGAGGCTAAGAAACGGTGTAAGCACCCTCATGGTCGTGTGGAGTCAGCTACCCCTCCTTTTCTGCTCCTTAGCGCTCAGCTCCGTTCCCCTCCCCCTCTCGGTCCACTACCTCTCCACTATATTTTCTCCTGGTTTGCCATTTGGGATTTTCGGAGGGTGTTTGAAGGTGTTGTGTTTGTGGATATGCTGTTATACGACCCTTTCTAGAATTGAAATCTCGTTTCATGTCAAATTTTCTTGAGGCCTGTGAGTTGGTTGAAGTGGGACCCTTGGCGACCCACACTAATTGGGACAAGGACTTCTTCATATAAAATACAAATAAATTTCTCGTTTCTATAATTAGCCGAAATAACCAAACACGTCGTCAGTAGCATGAGATTTTATGCAGAAAGCTGGTCCTCGCCTGGGTACGCCCAAGTCACCAGTCATCGCTTTATCCCCCTTGGGTTTCTTGTGAAATGGCTTATCCAATTAGCTTTATGCTCAGGTGTCTAGAGCTACTGTGCCCCAAAAGGTGCAGAACCCATCTTTTACGAGAAATGTTGATCTTTTCTGGCGGATTTGAAGTTTGGCTGGTCTATTTCGTGATATGCCCATGTAAAATAGAGAAAGGGAAACTCGGCTTGGCATACCGTTCGTTCACGTTCTAGGTCTTGTTAGGGGGTTGAAGTGGGATCTTCAAGCTCAGGTGCATATCGTATCCATCGATATTCTGTGGCGACATTCCTCAGTGTTATGCCAGGAGTACTTATTTACCGGAACTCTGACCAGTTCTTTTGCGAGTGTTTGTTTGTCGAGAGCAACGGCTCTACAGCTGATGCCTCTCTATTTTTTCGACTTTTCGTGAGCTGATTTATTCCAAAATAACGCTTTCTGAAGGAAGAACCATCTATCAAAATGTTAAATGAGTTGTCTTCCTATAAAAGTAAACAATAAAAGAAAATAGGTGGGGAACCTCCCAAACTTTTCTGAAGGCGGGCAATGGTTGCGCAGCGGAGGGTCCCAACACGATTTGTTGCACTTAGCACGTGAATAGGGCAATCAGCTGAGTCCTGGAGCCATGGCACCCGGGCGGGCGGGAGTGGGACGACGGGTGCACTTTCTTCATGTGGTTCCTCTCTGTGTTGCTTTTAAGTGTTGTTCTTGATGTAATATTGTCTTCTTACTGAAAGTACTAACTTGTAGCTTGCCTACGGTTCATGTGGGGATAGTTGTTTTCGTCTTGTTGTCATGACTTTCTCCTATTCCTCCTCTTCGGGTGTTTTCCAATCGATAAGGGGTTTGAGGCCAGTCCCACACCTCGATGTTGGAAATTGGCCATCACCCCATGACAAGGTGGAAACAGTGTTGGCACGTTCGCTGTGACGTTATCAGCGCTTTGATTGATCGCTTTGGCGGCTGCGTCGTGCGGTCGGCGTACTCCCAGTCATCACTTTTCGCCCGAGTTCGATTTCAAACTGTCCCCACATCATCCTCGATTGCACCTAAACCCATTCATATTTCTTTGCAGCTCATGACTGACATGGCTTCGACATCTGCTGGAGCGCTTCGTGCGCTGGCGATGGAGTTGAAGAACATCGAGTCGCAGCCGTTAGAAGGTTTCACTATATCAGCCAGCGATGACAATTTGTTCGTCTGGACTGTAGGCATTTATGGACCTCCAAATACTCTGTATCAGGTAAGGTTCTAATCCTAGTTAGTTATCTGACTCAGTAAGCTCGAAAGATAATTTTCAGGGAGGATATTTTAAAGCTGTGATACGTTTCCCACCAAATTATCCTTACTCACCCCCATCGATGAAATTTCTCACAAAAGTCTGGCATCCAAATGTATATGAGGTAAGCACTCATACGAACAATGCGTTCATACGTATCAATTTGTCTGAGTATACTATTTTGCAATCAATACTATGATTCTGCCTGAGCTACAGTCCCTCAAACTTTAGAATGGTGATCTTTGCATTAGCATCCTTCATCCTCCTGTTGATGATCCACACAGTGGCGAGTTGCCTTGTGAAAGATGGAATCCAACTCAAAGTGTAAGGTTAGCCAGGTTTCAAAACTAACTTCTTTCATTTGTTATTATTTCGGGGCGAAGGTGGTGTAGTGGTAAGTGGCGAATTATAACACATGCATGGTCACGAGTTCGAACTCCGGATCGGTACGCGCTGTTTGAAAATGTTTGCTAGTTCCGAACCACTTTCCTGCCGGTTTTTACTTTTTTTTAAATCAAGATAAGATCTAACGTTGTCCTAAGGGGCGGGAACGAACTTTCGAGTCTTTCTGATGTTTACAATGGGCTGATCGATAACTTTTTTTGCAATTCCATTTACACGTGGTTTTCTTTTCAGGACTATTCTTCTCTCTGTAATTTCCCTGCTGAACGAGCCAAACACTTCCTCGCCGGCAAATGTGGACGCTTCTGTTATGTACCGAAAATGGAAGGAAGGAACAGATATGAATTATGCTGATATCATCAGGTGAGCACTTAATTTTTCTCACTGAAAGGGCTGGACAGTGAATGAGTAATTCTTCTTACATTGGAAATGGTTCGACATTTCTTCAGGAAACAGGTTGAGCTCTCAAAGGAGGAGGCTCGAAAGGATGGTGTCACTGTTCCGGAAACCCTTGAAGAGTACTGCATAAAATTCCATCCACAAAGTTGTGAAGACCAAACGATGGAGTTACTCGATCTAGGTAGGCTTGAACTTGTTAATCTGGGGCTCCTTGAACGTAGAAATTCGCGTCAACTTCTTGTAGGGTTTCATATAATTCCTAACAATAATGAACTTATGTTAGCAGTTACAGATGACGACATGTATGACTACGGAGAGGACGAAAGTGATGACGACGGCGACTATGCTGACGAGGACGAGGACAGCGGGCAAGGGGAGAACTAACACCAGTTTGTAGCATCGAATTGTTTCGCAAGATTTCGCATAATTTCTTCCTTTTTTTTTTCTTCTCAGCACAGTTTCTTACCCCCTACTGCTATCATTGTGGTTTTTTATAATTGAAATACTCGTTTTTATGGATATGTAGTCTTTGGGTATGTACCATAGCATTGCCTTCTTATTCTCCTCACTCATCATTTCATGTGAACATTTCGTGTGTTGTACTAGGTATATATCAATTGTGCAGCACTTAGACTGTATATTTTTACTATTTGAACTTATTCCCAACTTCTCGTAATCCATCTCAAATCCACCATCGTTCTTTAGGGAGTTTTTATATTGCTCATCGTTGTGAAGATTCATAGGTATAGCATACCCTATCACTGCACTAGTCCAGAATTGTGACATTCTTGTTCGGTTGTCCCATTGGATCCATGTTTTCTGTCATGATTATGTATACTTCTTGATGTGATATTATTTGGTTTCATTGGTCATATAGGAATTTTCTTGACCTTCAAATGGTAAAGTTGATCGTCTTAATCTTTGAGAGTCTCTCGCACTCACCAGAAGCGTTTTGCGTCGCAAGCATTCTATTTACTCCGTTTAAAAGAAGGTCAACATTACATACTTCTAACAATTTCAGAGTTAATATGAGCCGGCGACAGAATCCTTCCGAATTCTTGAAGCAAATAATCGGAAAGCCGGTCGTGGTGAAGCTAAATTCAGGTGTTGATTATCGTGGGATCCTCGCTTGCCTCGACGGGTACGCATACAAACTTGTCTCACGTAACATTATCAGTTTACTGTAGGAAGAACTGTCAGTACTACAGGAGCCTAATTGGTCCACTTAGTATTCATTGATCGGATCATCCTTGGCCGACACCTATGGGCTAACTGGGCCTTAATCCTTCTGTAATCGGCTAATGGTGTTGAACCTATCCAAATGCGAGAACGTTCATTTTTTCACCTTCACAAGTCAGGGGCTGAGCTTGATGCTAATATGAGTGTAATTGGGAGGTCTGCACACTTCTTGAAACGAAACTTATCGACTTCGGAAGCAGGATCACTCTGTAACTAAATTAGTCGCACAAATAATAGAGGCGTTGATGACGGAATGCAAATTCGGTTCAGTTGAACATCAGGAAATTAACAATATGTTGCTTCAATGAAGTCCAGTAAGACCAATCCTGTTCTTTTTACATCAGTAAAAGGGTTCTTTCTCTGCGTTTTTCCTCATGCATGTGGGCGAAAAAATGTAATGTTTGCCATAATAGGTTTTCCCCGTCATCTCTTTCCCATAGGATCGAAATTTCCCATAGGCTGTGTAATAAAAAGAATTCCGATTTTGATTTCACTATGCCGTTATTGTTAGGCTTGAGACCATGTAAACCTGGAAGCAAAGCAAATCGTGGTAGTATCATTGCCATTTACTCGCTGCTTATTGAAATGAATCTGTCTGTATCACTGAAGCCCTCCATTTATGAGCGGTAACTGCTTTCTCGAAGCTACTTAGGCCGGTTTTCTGACTTATTCACTTTAACGTGCTCTGAAGGCAATAAAACAATCATGGAATAAAACTGGTGGGTAACCCTTCCATGAAATCTGATCAGAAACACAGTACTGAAAATATGGGAAGTACCGACCTTCCTCGATCTTATTCCCTTTTTACGATATATTGGAGCGGTACTTCAAAAAGAACGGAGATAGAGACCAAAAGAGATAACATAAATAAAATCTTGTAAGTTAAAGGGAGTACCATGAAAAAGAACAAATTGTGCTGTAAGTGCAAAACAGGAAACAAGCATGACCGAACTTTAGGCGTCGGCGTCCGGATTCGGATAGAATTGCATGAATTGAAACCTGCAAACTTTCACCAATATTTTGACTTATAGTTAAAGTGAAGTCGTGCGAGCTGCAGCAGTACTAGGGGTCCCAGTTTTATGAATAACGGACCGTTTTTCAAGTATATGAACATTAGCTTGCTTAGCAGTGAATTACAGGGCATAGGATACAGGACGTTGAACATCTTTTCTGGGTATAATTTGCTTTCTACCTACCTGTCTCAAGAAATCTTGCTTCATCCCATTGTATCGTCTGTACCACCATTTGCGGAACCTTCAATGAATTGCTGCGCAAATGCAGAACGGTAGTTATCACATACGAAGACCTATTGTTTATTTATTTATTTTTTGAAAACGGTGTATATGGGTGTATATGACAACCATAGAAACGAAAACCAGAAAATCACAATAACATCATCGAGCGCTCATAAAAGTTGAGAAATAAATGGCAAATGTTGCCAACTACGCTATTAGTCTAGCTGTAGGACGTCCAAGAGCCTGAGAATCACCTAATGATAGTTCATATTTGGGAAAGGACAATTTGAGCTAACTGCCTTCAGCGATGGAAGGAATGAAGCTGAAGAATTTATAACTAATAATCGCAGATCTGTCACTGAGAATTTTGTAAATCGTACATGAATCGAAAAAGTTTCGTATAGATTGAAGGGGGAAAGATCGTAAAGTTTATTCCTTGTTTCGGGCTTTGATATTTAAGAATAAAAAGGGCACCTTAACGGGCAAGCATTTTCGTAGTATACTTGTTTTAACCTTCTCAATCAAAGGATTGTTTTTTTATATGGGTAAAAAACCACGGCCCTGCTTCCAACTAGTGGAAGAACATGATTTCTGTATATGTGAATGAATGTCTTAACATCACTGGCTGTTCAAACTCCAAAAATCTGGCAAATGTACGGTGGTACGCTTTCTTGGATAAGGCTTCTCGTTATATTGGAACTCCAAGTCCGTAATCTCAATGACTTTAGAGGTCTGCTTCTTATTTGTAAAGTAGGTAAACGTCTTTAATTGTTGGTCTTTACATGATTTTACACTACTAATAAACATGGGCTGCTTTGCCATCATCCCATTCACTTAGTGAAACGGTTAACAATTCCTCAGTCTTTGTTGTTCAGGTTCATGAATATCGCCCTTGAGCAGACCGAAGAGTACAACAACGGCCAGCTGCAGAACAAATACGGTGATGCGTTCATCCGTGGCAACAATGTACTGTATATTTCTACTCTCAAGCGGTAGACTTTGAAAAAAGGGACCAGCGCAAAAGCGCCCATTCGACGAGTTCTTCAGTTTCAGGTCATTTCAGTGAAGCCACTGCTTGTTTTTCCGACTCAATATGCTTTTTCATAATAAATTGATTCAATGTGATCTCTAGGGTCAATAAAGATTGGGATATTTCATTTCCTTATTGTTATGAAAGAACATTTGTTTCATGTGCATTCTTAATCATGTTTCTCAGGATAATCATGAAAATACTTTGAGTTATCGGGGCTATCCGATGGCTAACAAATGAACTTAACTAATCTGCACAGTTCCTCTAACAAAACCTTCTCTGTTGTTCGTTTACAGGCCTGTTTACTTGCATTTCCTCCCTCAAGTCGCATGATATAGGAGCTGCCACCATTCGCGGCGATTGGGTCCCGCGACGAAGCGCTTGCAGGAGGGTTTCGAAAACGAGAAATTCTTTTATATTACTAATAAAAATTCTGTCACCTTATCGTATTAATAGTTTTTCTAAGTGGTTTTGAGCTTTCATAAATCGCTTCGTAAGAGTGTATTCGACAAATCGCTCATACTGAAGCGAAGGTGTTGCTTTGGCGTAGAGAAGTCGGTGTTTGTAAACTTTTTCCTTTGGTTGTTCTTTCCCTGCGGAGCAAACTTTTGGAATTAACTGTGAATACTCGTTCCGTTCACTACAAAACCTAATCTCATTTTTTGTACTGTTTATACTTGTTTTTTGTTTATTTTTGTACTTGTTTTTGGGATTTATTCTTTCTAATCGGGTGACAAATAATATCGTGAAAGATCCTTCGGGTAAATATCGCTGTTTGAAAAAATGCTATAGATTATATAATTTCAGGGTTTTAGTTACAGTGACTGTTTCCCGCTGGTGTGTTATGACAGTTGCTGGTTGGAACCTAAATGCGGCGAAAAAGTGCCAGGTAATTTTGTATTATTAGCTTTCCTGTTACATGAAATAAGTGAATTCACTCCAGCAAAAGTAAAATGATGTAGTGTAAAAGGGTAAAAGTGTTACGGTAGACTTGTTTGTTAGGTGTCCCACAAGGAGTAATGTAACTGAGTACCGAAGTGTGCGATGAAGATACGCTCTTTCGGTGCCACACAGCGATGACGCGAACCCCATGGGTGCGCTGAGCATTTGTGGGCTTTCGAATAAAAACAGCGTTGTTTCCAGTGACAGAATTGAACGATTCAATGCAATATGTTGCAACGAGGCATCCGGAGTGATCAGAACGATGATGTGTTGAGTGCCGATTCGGTTGTGCAACGTGAAAAGGCTGTACGTTTCGAAATTCCTAAATTCTGATTCTGGCTGTATACTAATTTCATCGTCATGCCTTCATTCGGCTTGGAGCAGGCTGTATGCTTTCGTTCCAGTTATAGATTGACGGCTGATGTCAAGATTAAGTCTTGCCGTTAGCAATGATCAGGGAAATCTTATATATCCCGCTAAAAGTTTAAACGACCGCAACAATACTTGGGTTCTCCAGGTGTTACCTTATCCGCTCTTCTGTACTTCATTTTTCATTGACGGAAAGTTCTATAATTATGGATCAGAACGAGTTGTTAATGATTCTTTTTATTGCTCTGCGCGTCAACAAAGTATTCTATTTTTTCTAGGGAAATCTTGTTTGTTCAGCTTACCTTTTCCTAGAAGTGTCTTTGCCTCTAAAAGTTGATAATTAAATTTTTTTCACTTTTGTGCCGAATTTAAAAATCAAGTCGTTCGTTACTCATTCATTTTCTTCTGGACGAAATGCAAATTTTCAAACAGTTTTTTCCATTTTCCTATCTTTTTTTGTAATTACCAATTATTAATAAGTTATCTGTATTTGCTGAATGGTTTGCTGCAGCACCGTTCATTTCCTCCGTTGATAATCTCAACCAGATTCATGTATTCAATGAAACTAAAGCTATCAAGAGAAGAGTCAGTATTAATATTCTTCAGCAGTTTCCAATTTAACTTTGTTGGCTTGTTTTCCAATTTCATGAGTAATACAGTTATTTTTCAGATAGAGCGAGAAATGTTCTCATGTTGTTATTGTGAAGCTCCATTGGAGGCTATAATGTTAGAAACTGATGAAAAAACGGGTGAACAACGCCTTTTGTGGGCGTGCAGAAATATGAAGAAAAATGTACGTTTTTCCGTTCACGGTTCCATGTTTTCAGTTTTTCGTTTGTCTCTTCCGCCTTGATTGTGCATTATTTTCAGATATGTTTTTTCCCGATGGGATTACCAAGTGAGATTTTCTTCCTGAAGCGCTCGGCTTTGGAAAAAGAAGAAGGGGTCATTCCTAAACCGGACATTCGCCGTCTACCTAAGAAATTCTGGTAATAATTCCTTTAGAATCATTTATTGTTGCTGTCAAAAAGTACATCCTTTTTTCATAATAGTTTGATTTTTTTTCTTAAGTGTAGCGCAACCGTCGTGGGGCAAAGGACCTCAAGGGACATGGACCTCAGACCTCAGACCTTTGTTTTGAAAATTTTTATCTAGTGCTCAAATTTACCGACGGAGGTAGTTTGATGGCAAGTGGTGAACTATCTCACCCGCATGGTCACGAGTTCGAATCTCGGATAGATTTTCGCCCAGGCCGACCAAGCCCTAACAATCTTAGCCCTTGTATAGACCATATACGCATACAACATACCATTACGATCCGGAATGGAAATCGAACGCCGGAGAGCTTCTTCCAGAAAGGATTGACGCTAAAGGGCTATCCTTAATCCTTACTGTCTTTCGAAATACATTCAAAGAAAAAATCACTTCAAAATTGAAAAGAGATTTCATTTAGCAGCCAGCTAGGAAGATAAAATAGTAACTCTGAACTAGCCGTTGAACCTGCTCGAATGGAGTAGTTGCATGGGTTGAAGTTGCCCAAAATTATTGCGAAGTTGTTGTCGTAATGCTGGGAAAGGAGCCCAGATAAAAGAGCCACCATTGCGTTCACCAAATGCGCGAAATGCGAGTAGATGTTTTCGAATACCTGACTAGTTTCTTCGATGCTTTGATTCTTCGACAACGAGGCTCAATTGTAGGCCTAAAAATTGATGTAATGCAGAATCCGTCATCAAAAGCATGTCAGAAGTGAACCTTTAGTGTAGTCAGTCGTCCTCGGAAGCAGCAAAGTCGAGAAACTGTCCTTTAGTGCTCACGTTTGACCGAAAGGATGAGTATTGTAAAGACAATATGCCCATATGTAGGCTTAGAGAGAAAAAGCAGTTCTGGCGGACATCGATGGCGCGGGATCATGTGAAGGTTTATATCGAATATACATCGACAGATAGGGAAGGATACTTTTCTGACTACTAGAGAAACTTTGATAACTATGTTCAGCCTTCCATCAGTGGCACTCCTTTACAGATCTTATATATTATTAAACGGCCTTCAATTCAGGGGACTTTATCCCACGGTGTTTGCCGATCAACTTCAATCAAAAAGTCGGACGAGTGATACGCGTGCCGAGACATCAATGTCGAATCACACAACTGACTACTTATCGTGTCAGACTAATTCGCCAACTACTTCAGGCTCTTCTGTATCGTCGGATCATGCTGCCTTTGATCAGCTCCTGAAAATGGTAAGCTTTTTTCCAAGATTGATCGAGGCTATGCTTACATTGTATCAGCTTTCTGTCTACCTTTCGACTTAGAAGGTCCTTTTCATCGAATCAGTTTTTCAGGGTTCCGAAACACCTGTCTGGGGAAACTCCATAAGCAAATCGAAAAGAGGAAATATAGTGGGACATCCACATTCCAGTGGAGCATCGAGCAGCGATAAAGGTAGTAAGTTTACCCTTTGTAGGGTATAGGTTCGGTTGTGGGGTCTGTCAGTTAAAACCTATATCCATGCTAATCTTCAGATGATACCAACAAGTCGGCAGTGACCAATTCCACTTCAACTTGCTCTTCCACTGACGCAAACGGGAGCATTGGTAGTGGTGGTGCCCTCGCCGAACTAATTTGTGATCACCTTCAGTATACCGGAGTGGATATTGGGCGTTTGGAGGTACATAGTGCAATATCATCCTTATCTCTTTCAAAAACTCCGTTCTGTTCTTGTCGTAGTCACGATTACATTTTCATTAAGGACGACGAACTCGTGAGTAAAATGGCCGGTATTGTCAAGAAGTTGCATAAGGAGAAGCCGTCTCGTGCCAAATTTCCAGGGTATTTGTTTTCATAGAATTTCATTTTGTTCTTCATCGAAGAGAAAGAATAACAATTTAGGAATTTCACGCATGCTGAATATCATGCTTCTTTGGATTACTTATTTAACCTTGATGTTACGCCTATCAAGCGGAAGCTTAACGTGCGATCTGCAGATCTACCGGTAATATTTATGAACTAATATTCAGCCTTTCCTTTATTAAAATAACTTTGAATATCTACATAAGTTCTATTCAAAGCTAAGCGTTTTCCTCCTTCAGCGTGTCGTTGCTTTGATGCGATCGAAGTGTGACATAGATACTATGTTGAACGCCATGGGAGGTTCTACGCCTACAGCAGCTCCACCGGCAAAACGATCAAAAACATTGCTCTCGAAATCAGATCTTAGGAAACGTGTAGAATCTATACTGGTGGGTCTCTAACTCATATTGGATTGTTTTTAACTAGAACATGATAGGTGGCAAAAAAGTTCTGGACGTCTTTTTCTAGCCTCGATAGCCAAATGCTGAGGTTCGTGGGGGTCAGCGACAGCTGTGATTACCTATTCTGCCTCTAGCAACTCATAGTGTAAGGGCCCCTTCATGCCCCACGGAACTATGGGGCAATGCTTGCGTTACTAGTATCTCTTGCAATGAAGCAGTTCAACCGATTGCTGACCGTTGATTGTTAAAAAGTGCTTTCAGCAAATAAGTCGCTGAAGATTTTAGCCGCTACACTTACGTTTTTCAATTGACCTGCTTAGTAAAACATAATGGTACGATTCTGGCTTTGTCCAATCACTGACGGTAAAGTTGTGAAAGCACACGTGGTATCTTGGTTTGCTCATGTGCTGATTACACGAGGAATGTTCTAGACGTTTATCACTTTTGCTATCGTGTTCCCATTTCGCAAGATTTTGAACGCATCGATTTTTTTTCGTAGAACTTTCTTGCCAACACAATAAAAGTGGATTACGCCTCAAATGCTGCTTTGCAGAACAGCCTAGCAGCACGTCGTAAGGAAAGTGAAAAGCCAACAAGTGGATCAGCTGATACTACGGCTAACGAAGAAGACCCTTTTGGTGCTAAAGAGTGGTACGAAGGAGAAGATGGACCTTCCACTTCTGTCCCAATAGCGTCTCACGTTGATTCCGCCTCGGCTGAGGAAGAGCGGTTAAATGCCATTGTTAAGGATAAGGTCAGCAACAACTTCCAAGTCTATTGAGTTTTCCCTTGCCATTCTCTTGTTCATTTAGGTGCGCTCATGCATAGCCAAATCAGCTGCAAGGCGAAACGAACACAGACGCAGAAGAATGCAGGAGTCGTCGCTTCAGTCTGTACAGCTAAATCAGCACCAATCCTCCTGTGGACCGCCATTACCGCTTCATTCCAACGATCTGGCTCCATCAGAACCTTACAACGAAGAAGATGGGCTGCTTTCTTTCGATTCTCCCTACGCTGATAGCCTTGGCGATGTAGGGTCTGCATTGAGCTTCCCTCATGACGATCTCATTCAACAGTCACATTCTGCCGTCGTGCAAGACCTCTCGATCTCAGATTCAACCCATTTCCACAGCTCCTCGCCTAATTCTGATCTTGACTTACATAGCCCCGTAGGTGATGACGAGTTCAGCAATCTTTTTGCTGGCTATAACTTTATGTGATAATTTCTTACCTTGTTTTTATTAATGTTGTTGTTATGTATTAGGAATGTGGAAAATCTCTGTGTTATATGCGGTAAATTATAAATTAAAGGGTTCTTTTCCATAGTTGCTATTCGCTGATCACCTCAATGTTAATGATGGAAGTTTTACAGAGGTAGTGTTTATAAAGTGATTTCATAAATCTGTGAAATAATTACGTGGTTGTAAACCATCTAAAGTACAGATTTAATTTCTTGTAGTATTGAAGGAGCTATGGTTAGTCTGGAAGGTAGCCGTTGCGGCTAAATTCTTTTGCCTCTGATAGATGCAACTACATTGGCATGGCGTGGTAATTGCTCAAACCCAGTCGAACTGCACTCACACCGGGCTTCCCTCTCTTCAGTGACGAAGTTTGGATGGACGGCTGACAAGTTATCCACTTTTTGAGAAGAAGTGGTACAAGTCCGTTACCATGATTTTTGAAGGGGGAATGCTCAAAACCACGGGTGCGCTCAGGTTCGGGACAGGGCCCAAAAGTCAAGTTGTCTGTCATAGGCTGGGCAATAGAATTTTCATTCAGTACCTGATGACTTTTACGGCTGTGATCATAAAGACCTGTTGCTCTTAATCTGGGCAATACTAATCCGTTGACAGTTAAATTCCTCCCTATAGTGGGCCTGCGACTTTACCATTACTGGGCGAACTTACATAGCCTTGTAATGGTACATACAACTGTTATTGGCTCATAGTAATATCATCTGAAGTCGTGAACCATTATCCTTTTTATCTTCGTGGACAAAGACCCGGCTAGAATCCATATTAGTGGTCAGATGGGTTTTGTCGCGATTGATATCGAAATAAAGAGAAATATCGATCATTTATCGAATTGCAAACCATAATGTTCATTATATGGTAAATGATAACGTAAAATCTTGCCAGATAACGAATGGCTGGTGACTTCGACTACGAGGTATCTCGGAAAATATGGGAAGCTGCGGTACCGATAGAATTCCAAGTGGAACGTGAAGATGACTCTGGTGACTCCTGCCGACCGTCCTACGCTATGCTTCAGCGCTGCAGTTACTTCCCTCTTCATCTCAGCAGGGTGATTTTTATTTCGGTCATATATGACGAATTTGCATTTTCTCTATAACAGATATTGGAACAAGTAAGAGCACGGGAGGAAAGTGTAAAACTGGACACAGAGAAGGTATGGTTGGAATGC
This sequence comes from Haemonchus contortus, assembly GCA_000469685.2. Lineage (NCBI taxonomy): Eukaryota > Metazoa > Nematoda > Chromadorea > Rhabditida > Trichostrongylidae > Haemonchus > Haemonchus contortus. The sequence continues at coordinate 29,664,498 of LS997562.1, read as the reverse complement.
AATGGCATACCCTTAAAGACGTACTATCCCGTTGGTGTTCTATTCGATTTGTACCAATCATCTGATTCACCCACGGTGACTGTGATAATAAAGTAAGTGGCTTTACTAACACTATCAGCTTTTTCTAATTTGCTCCATTAAGAACCACTCCCCGCCCAGAAGGAGTGTCTACAGTGACGAAGGATGTGATGGAAGCGATGTTTATACAATCTTTAAAAGAAGCCAATTACCTGAAACGTCGAAAGGATCAGGTTAAACAGACTTTATTTCCGTTTTTTACACCCAGCTCTGGTAAAATTAAGTGAAAGAAATGTCGGAATTGCACCCTTCATTCACTCAATTTCATCTTATTGTTAGTAAATTATATAAGGTGGACACAGGACTCAGATTACTTGGGTAAGCTATACCGCAGTTAAATCTTGCGATAGGATTTGCCTATCCATAAGGTAGTAATATTGTGGTCCGGCGAGCATCGGGGGAGAGGGGCAGGAGAACATCAGAATAGTCAGTCGTGCAAAGTTGGCATAAAATGATACGGCCCACATCCCGACTTGGAATCCATTAGTCCATTAGTGAATATTCGATTTAGCACCATACACATATCGAATAATAAGGACGTCGACTGTCTATATGTAAAATTAATAATGAAAAAATCTGAGAAGGTCCATAAATCGCGCGCGAAGTCAATCTTGAGGAACAGAGAGATTGTTATCAACTACTTTTCAGCTAGTCAGCACCATGAAAATTGACGAACATAAACAGCTCTGGTCAGGACTCGTTCATGGTAAATCGTTTTCGTTATTCTCATTGATGTCCTCCTCATCTCACCGCTTTCCAGATCGTTTCGATGAATTCTGGAGTATTAATCGACGTCTCATGGAGAGCACTGAAGAACGACCTTTTCATGACATTCCCATTCGCCTCTATATCAGTGGGCAACCTTTCCGACAAGTAGGTTCTGTATGACATCTCAATGAGAAGGATAAAAAATGCTGTGTAAAATGTTATAGATCCCGCAACCGCCGTTTGACGAAAATGGCGAGCCTCGAACTTTGTCACATGCCCTGACTTCACTTTCTCCTGATCTCGTGGAAAACGGAAAGTACCGGTTCATATCGCATGGTATCATGGTCCCATTGGAAACGCCTCTCATTTATTTGGGAAAAAATCTAGCTTATCCCGATAATTTCGTGCATATATGTGCTGTTCTAGACAACAGTGCTTAAACAATAATTTTTTATTGTACACAAACATTTAACTTCAAAATGTGCCAAAAGTTAGGTATGGGGTTCCCTAGCAAAAAATTCAGACTATTCCATTCATAATGCATCACCTACAAATAACAATGAAGCTTCGAGCTAGAAGTAACCGTATTATTAAGAAATACCCTACTGAAAACCAATAAAGGAATAAATAAATAAATAAATGCCAAGTTTTAATAGTTATCTGCTTAAGTTTATGGTTATTGTCTCTATACTCGTAGTGAATTGACGACATTTTATACCGGCAAGAGCAAACATTTTTCTAGCAGCATCGTATTGCCATTCACCAGCTGGACGATCACGAAGAAACACTACTTCGGCTATGTGTGACTGAAATAACTGGCATCATTACCTAATACAACAATATTCCGTACTTAACAAATTCATATCGTATTCGTCAAAGCAAAGCAGAACTTGGACGACGCACTATAATTTTGAAACCTCCCCTCTACTCATTTTTTGCGAATATACCTAGAGCATGAAGATTATCTGGCCTGTACTATAACGTAAGGATCGAATGTCCTTTATTTTCTCAGATGAACCAAGTACCCCATCCAAGAATTTGAAATAAGATATTAGATTCATGTAGGAGGATAAGGGATTCACCCAGCTGCTTGCTTGCTTCTGCCGTTGTCGTGAAAGAATTGGCTTAAGAAAGAGCTCGACTGCAACCGAATGTCAATGCACAGCTTCTGGATGTGCATTGACCACACTTCACAGCCTGTCTAATTTGAAATTCATAACGTTCGTTCCTCTTCACCTATGACGTTTAAACCTCGTACAAATAGATGTGTTTATGCTGAGATTCCGTTACAAGGGGAAAGAGACACAGTCGACACCAATCTGTGTCGATTTCTTGCTCCACTTAAAAGTGATCGTAGCTTCATTCCTGTCTGGCTCAGAGCCTTTAAAACTTAAGGTAAAGCAGACTGTTTCGAAAAGAGGAGTCAGGTATGAGTTAGACGATTCTACTTGCAGGAAGGAAAGTGGTTACTCTAGGAATTCGCACGGCAGCGAAAGCAAGCACTTTTTCCTACCTTAACTGGTAATTCAAGCTTTGAGCCAATCGGTGCAGTAAGCAGGCCAACTTTCATGAGATTGAAAAAGATGAAATTTCATTAGATTGAAAAAGATAAGAGAAAGACCATTTCTAAGCAAACGTATATCAACCCAATGTTTAGGGAAACACACCTGTATAATCATTTTGGCGCACTCGTTACATGGCATCATCGTTGTGTACATGGTGCAACCCTCGATGTTATTCATACTTTTGTTTATAATGGCATTCACTTCAGCATGTACTACATAAGCAAACTTGTTCTCCTGAGGATTGCTGCTGCTTTTTCCCCACGGCAAGTCGTCATCACTTATACCTACAGGGAAACCTGAAAGAGCCTTACTGAAGAAAAACATGACTGGTCCTTGCAATTAGTCCCATTATCAAATAGGTATTTGTCTCAATCGAAACTTCCCTAAAAGTTCCAAATTCTTACTTCTGAGAATAGTGAATAAAGTAATCAAGGAACAGTGACAATGTAAAACGCTAGATAACTATCTATCTTTACTGTACATCTTCTCGTGAATTGCAATGACAAGGGATTTGAAGGTATGAAACCTACCATTATATCCAGTACCTATAATCTTGTTTTCACGATTAACGATAGCGCAGCCGACCTGAAAAATTCTACATATAAAAATATATTTATACGCTGTTGGTGGAAACCTGCACTTAGACACTATACTACGTGCAGGTTTTACACCTACAGTAGGGCGAAGAGAAGCGAGACCTCGACACAGCCCTTTCTTGAGCCCGCTACTACTAAAGATTCCGCTGCTTGATGAGCAGCTTTCATGACTCATCTGATAGATGAAGCCTGGCTACTGATTATCAAACATTTTACCTCATACCAACGCGCCAGCAACAAGTGGGCAGTATACAAAGAACTATTAAGTCGATCTAAGGATCAGTGTACATAATTTCATGATTTTTCGAATCTCACTTCCCGAAGAACACTTCCAATGGTGGTCGAAAGATTGAAACGTCTGAGCACGAAAGCGTTCATCGACATACACCGGCTCTGTACGTCTATCACTTAAGAAAAGTTTCCAAAGGAATTGACTGATCATGTGAGAAGAGGCAAGAGTTTACGACACGCACTGTACGTTCTTAGTGAGTGAGTACTGATTATTTCAATGAAAAGTTCGACATTAAACTTGAAATTATGAGTCGGCAAAATGTCGCCCTGGAAAATCGTACCTGCGTGTTGGGATCCTTACTTCTCATTGATGCGAGCTTTGCAACGGCCATAAAATAGTTCTCCCATGATAAATAGTCCTTCCTTTTACCTGACGCTAAAATTTAATTATAAGCTGATCCTAGGTGAGTAACATTTCAAAATCTATCAATGTAAAATTATAGAAACTTTTCGGAACGGCTCTTCTCAACGTTACGGAAGACGTCAAGCTTTCTATCATGCCCCTATGAAACAGCTGGGCCTTTTACTGGACCCCAAAATGTAAACGATGATGATGATGTGGTATTTCGACGTATGCAATATAGGTTAAGATTTAGTTCTAAAGAGAACAAGGGGTTGTAACTTTGAAAGTAAACTTTCGGCTCAACTAATTGGAAATTCCATCTATCAGAAATCAAATTAAAGTGAAGCTCAAGAAAAAAGGACATTTATACATGTTGGAAAGCTATTCAAATAGATACAGGGCGGCAATAACAACCTGTTCCTTCCTGGATCATTACGTCTTTCAAGCCGTCAACGATACTGTCGTTGTCCTCAGGACGTGCTTGATCCACTCCGTTGCTTGACAAGGCGTGAGCCTCCATAGTGCAACTTTGATGAAGTTTTTGACCCACTATTAAAGGTTTACAGTGTTGTTTTTTCATAAAAGACTTTCCATCACAATGAAAACTTCACAACTTTGGTATGAAATGAAAAAGTGACGATAACGAAAAAGAACGAAACTGCAAAAACGATTTGGAAAAACGGCCAAGGGCAAACTGCGAACGTTCAAATGAACTTTTTGTTTTGCCGTGAGTCAGATAAGTGACGCTGGAGCAGAGAATTGACACTTCCAGCACCGAGTAAGTGGCGGTATTTCTCCCCGAATTCCCACGGTAAGCGGCAATGGCTCCGTGGCGGCTACCGTATCCTTGCACTGAGATTCAATCCCTTCATTTCGAGACGCGCGACTGCGCGAGAACGGGTGCGGCAAGCGCGGGAGAAGGTACCTCACCCGCTGGGGCGGCAACGCCGACATGTCAGATGAACGAAGGATTTTAAATCAATTTAGACTAAAATATCATTGTAATTTCAACTGCCAACTGTATATATAGCACGTACATTGGGAAACAAAAAAAGCCGAAATCCACAGGAAGACGAAATTGATTATGGGAGGATTGATAGGCTACTTTCAGAGTTCGACGACCGTCCGTCCGTCCGTCCGTCCATCCGTTCAGCGCGTGCTGCGACGGCGGTCGCTCGAGTAGTGTTGACTGCGCTGGCACGTGATCCACTGTTGTCAACGACGGTCAGGCGCCGCCGTCGCAGCACGCGCTGAACGGACGGACGGACGGACGGATGAATCGTTGAGGTCTGAAAGTAGCCACAAGGATCAAATAAAAGTCGTCGGCTAATACCAAACCCGTTCTTTGGATGCATCCCGCATTCGACGTCCATTTAGAGTCGTAAACTGGTACCAACCAAATCATCCCACTGGTGGTTCAATGAATTCAGAAACGATCTCGGTTCTATGCATATAGTAAAGTATAAAGTTCACCTTTTGGCGCTGCACCACTTAAAATAAAAAATGAATGAATAAAAAAAGGAAATGTTGTGATGCTTCGTGATATGCATGGAGCGCAATCTACCTGGAAGCGAAAGATGGTCTATTCTCTCTCGTGTCCGTCTCAAAAATGTGTTATCAAAAAACCGCGACGCTGCCAAATTCAAAAAACTAACTTTTATTTACTCTAGAGCAAACAGTTGGGATCCTTTGACCCCTTATGAGTTTTCGAGATGGTTCCGTTATCGGTATTGTGCTTCCCGATTACTATCGTGACGATGTTCATCGAGCCGATTGCACATCATGGGTATCGCCAACACAGGATGTTCTTTAAAGGCACGGTTCACGATGAAAAAGGTTACTGAGTTCTTCCCCTAGGAATACTTAGCGCCCTCCATGAGTGGTAGAAGGGACCCTCTCGCTCCCACAATCTCGGCGCTTAGGGCATAGTGGAAGCCCCGTTGCTGCGTAGTTCGCTTTCCCGCCCCTCGATCGGTGTCACGTTAAACGAGTGTCGAGACAATACAGAGTGCTATTATTCGTTCTAGGACCCACGCACAATCAGCTAATCGCCGAGTGATGAGGCGATGTTTTTCTCCCATTCTTTTTTCCTCTGCTTTTCTTTTTGATGCCGCGATCCCTTATTTAATTTCCCACTCCTAGAGGCTGAAAAAGGTGAGCTACTTTTGCTGTTACTAAGGTTTTTTTTTGTTTATTTATGCTTATAAGTGAATGAATTTTTGCTTACCATTGACTGTTATTCGCACCAGGACCCACACGCAGTGAAACACACTGTTTAGCTCGTCCGGACGCCCCACTCTTCTTTATTTTTCTAGTTTCATTCTCGTCCAGCCCCCTTTTTAACGGTTTTTTGAAGCCTTTTTTCACTTTGGAAACACCGATGCACGCAGTTTCTTCACCTCAGTCGCTTTAGTTTCGATCTTGTCTTCCATTTTTCATCATAATCTGGATTACCTAAAATTATCGTGAACTGTGCCTTTAAGCCCTCCAGTACTTGGGCCCCGTCGTTCCACTTGCAAAACTTCTTTTGGGTTATCAGGCATATGAATCGAGTGCTGTCGAGGACACTTACCTAATTACTCTTCTATCGCATACTCCAATAAGTAGTTCTCTCTCCTGGATCATCTCAGGAATGACCACTCGATCGTCGTAACCCACATCACCGAATCTTCTATGTATGTACGCAACCATGCAAGCGTTCGTGGATTGGAAGCACACCTCGCCATCTTACCCCTTCTTCATTTTGGCAATCTGCCCGGCCCTGAGTTTATAGAAACCTCTACATGGTTTTGACTGGGCCGATATGAATGTTACCTTCACACTCCGAACACACGCTGATTAGGTTCTCAAATTTATTCCCCAACAACCTGGTTTCCCACCAAACGGCTAGGAAACCTTCACATATGAAACCTACGGTGGAAAGGATCAGTGGTTCTGGGCGGTAATGGAAGACAAACATGAGGAGTAGTGGTCACAGATCAACCAATTCACGCTAATGTTTAAAGGCACAGTTCACGATAATTTTGTGTAATCCAGATTATGATGAAAAATGGAAGACAAGATCGAAACTAATGCGACTGAGGTGAAGAAACTGTGTGCATCGGTGTTTCCAAAGTGAAAAAGGGCTTCGAAAAACCGTTAAAAAGGGGGCTGGACGAGAATGAAACTAGAAAAATAAAGAAGAGTGGGGCGTCCGGACGAGCTAAACAGTGTGTTTCACTGCGCGCGTGTGGGTCCTGTTGCGAATAAAAGACAATGGTAAGCGAAAATTCATTCACTCATATGCATAATTAAACAAGAAACCCTAGTGACAGCAAGAGGAGCTCACGTTTTTCAGCCTCTAGGAGTAGGATATTAAATAAGGGATCGCGGCATCAAAAAGAAAAGCAGAGGAAAAAAGAATGGGAGAAAAACATCGCCTCATCACTCGGCGATTAGCTGATTGTGCGTGGATCCTAGAACGAATAAAGCAGTCTGTATTGTCTCGACACTCGTCTAACGTGACACCGATCGAGGGGCGGGAAAGCGAACTACGGCAGCAACGGGGCTTCCACTATGCCCTAAGCGCCGAGATTGTGGGAGGCTGTCGCGGATGATTCGCTTCGCCTTTATTACAGCTCTAGCGTTCTTCATACAGCCTAATATGCCATCATTATTTTAGTTATGATTCTACGGTTAGTTCTTTTGTTCCTGTATTTCTTACCTGCTCATCCTTACCATTCTGCTACACCGCTTCGTACGCGGCGTTTCTCTCGCCGAGACGCGACAATTTCGATCCTACCGCACCACTCCCCTCACAATTTATACAATAGGAAGCCAACCAACGTGGATTTCGTTCTCCTACACTTCCACCTTTGTGTAGAAGTATGTTGCTGTTTACAAATTCCGATTGCAAAAGGTGACTAAAATGGAGAACGGTCATTTATTACTAATGATATCAAAATCTATATGTTCGTTATGTCCTTTCAGTTGGCCCTTTTGTCGAACCTGTTTGGGAAAGGAAAAGGACAAATTCAACAACACTACCCATCCCTTATGGGCAAAATACTCCTTCAGAAGTTCCATCGGACACTAATTCGGATAGTAAAGGGAGACAAATTGTTGTTAAATCAATCGTGTGGATCTCTTTAGGCTGTTACCATTGAAAACCCATCGGAATGTTCCCCCACACCCGTCCCCGCACAACTCCACTCTCGGCAATTTTGACGACCACCCTGCGTGTCTGCCCATGACTCTGCTTCTATAATTCTGCCCCGCTACGTGATGTGTTGCGTGTCTGGGCGCTACCCAATGCGGGTGATTCCTCGCCCCTCGCCACCGACATATTTGGAAAGCGACGGGACGCAACACCAATCTCACTCACTGTTTGATCGTTGTTCCCTAGGCCAGCAGCTCCCGATCGTTCACGGGTGATACTTTGCTCGTATGCGGAAGCCCTGACCTTATTCGGACTAAATCCCGTTTAGTTTTGTTGAGCTGCAATTCTCTATACTTCGAAGTTTGCTGAATAATGGTTGACCAGTTTGGCAGTATTTCAGCTTTGATCTCTCTCTTCACTTTTTTTTCTGATTTGAACTTTTGTCTTGCGTCGTCCTTTCACAGCCGCATCAACAATTGCTTTGTTCCGGAGCCGAAAAGACGGTTTGCAGTCATTTTAGATAAGTGGGAACCCACCATGGCTCCTTATCAAGCATTTTTCTTCCTAAACCCTCTCTCTCTTTTTTTGTAATATCGCGAAGGTCCATACTAGGACTCGCAGCTAAATGTACACCCCGAAAAATTAACGGGCGAGTTGTGCGCGACACTTGTCAACTTTTTGCGTCAACTGTCTAACTGAAAACCAGGTAATTCGTTGCGGGACCATCAGCAGCTACCTCTCAACGCCGATCAACGCAACCTTCCCTCTTGTTTTTCTATTCCCTACGCTATTCTATTCTATTATTCTAATCTGATGGCTGTTAGATACTACAAGATTCTCTGCTGAACGTTGTTCTGCTGCCGTTCTGCTGGATACCCCGCGCTAACCGAGGCTCAAGCACTGTTCGCATTTCATTTGTGTTTTTATTCTGCTGGTACTACATTCTACTTGTTATCCATTCACCCTCTGGCTTTTGTAACTCGTATTCCGTATTTGACAATTCTGACTCTACTTTGCAGTGACTTTGTATTTGACGCTGCTTGTAATTATAATTCTGTTACTGCTATTCACCGCAGCAGTGGATACTGGGAAACACTTGTGGTGAGATTTAATCTACATTTATTGCTTCTTCGTTTCTAACTTTTGTTTTTTAATTGTTCTTGCGCCTTTTGAAATTCATTCTGTGTATTGCTTTCATATAGCTGTCTTTTAGTTTTTTCTGCTTGAATTCTCTCCTAGTCACGCATTTATGCGGCAGCATAGGACTGAACTGTGGGAGAACTTATATGATTCTACCCCTTTTCATACTTATGCTGCTTCAGAGATGAATTCACAACTTTCTCGCTAATGTCCACCATTCTGCCTCTCAACCAAGCAATGAGTAGTTTTCGCTGCATCTCCACTTATATTCTTTAACTGCTTCTACGAACTCTTCTCTTGATCAATTTTACCCGGTAACCGTTCACAATTACAACTGCATTATTAATTCTACAATATGGAACAGTTCGACGATAAAATTTCATTTCTCATGTCACCTGCTGCATATGCTTCCAGTTTGCAATCTCAGAAGAATTTGAGTGTGCTAGTGTTCCAACTTTGTTGTAATCTTTCAACAACTGATTATAATTTATTCGGCTTACTGTCGCGGTGAATAGGTACACCGTGCTGCCGTTTGCATAAATAGGGTTGCTAGTATCACCCTGGTTTACTGTGAGTTTCGTTTCATACTATAAAGTTTTAACAGCCATTGGTCTGGGCCTTTGCTGGATGCGAGCTACCGCTTCGCACTTCGCCTTCGTGTTTCCATTGGATATCGATGATTGCTTGAAATACCCCCTTTTCACGTTACGTTAAATAGAGAGTTCACATTACATAACATACAGAGAGCTCGAATCCGATGAGAAATTAGGAGGAAGAAGCAATCCGTGGAGGATATAAGAGTTGATCCCGAGGAATTTCATTCTGCTGGATTTCTTTCGAGGAAGATCCTGCTCTCCCAGAAGACATGGATCCAGTAGAACCAGATGTCAGAGAAACACAGTGGGTGGCTGCACGCAGTGCTGCGTTTGGGTGCACGCTGTGTGTGCGCGAGGTGTGCAACATCGAAACTGTAGAGCTTGCATGAAAGGGATATTCAGTATCCATGTTTAATGTGGGTCAGGAACACGGGGTTTAATGTAAAAAATTAAGGGTCAAGGATATATGAGAAATCATCGCTGAATTTCTACATATTGTAAATTAATAACGCTGTTGTAATTGTGAACGGTTACTGGATAAAATTGATCAAGAGAAGAGTTCGTGGAAGCAGTTAAAAAATATAAGTGGAGAAGATGCAGCGAAAACTACTCATTGCTTGGTTGAGAGGCAGAATGGTGGACATCAGCGAGAAAGTTGTGAATTCACCTCTGAAGCAGCATAAGTATGAAAAGGGGTAGAATCATATAAGTTCTCCCACAGTTCAGTCCTATGCTGCCGCATAAATGCGTGACTAGGAGAGAATTCAAGCAGAAAAAACTAAAAGACAGCTATATGAAGGCAATACACAGAATGAATTTCAAAAGGCGCAAGAACAATTAAAAAACAAAAGTTAGAAACGAAGAAGCAATAAATGTAGATTAAATCTCACCACAAGTGTTTCCCAGTATCCACTGCTGCGGTGAATAGCAGTAACAGAATTATAATTACAAGCAGCGTCAAATACAAAGTCACTGCAAAGTAGAGTCAGAATTGTCAAATACGGAATACGAGTTACAAAAGCCAGAGGGTGAATGGATAACAATTAGAATGTAGTACCAGCAGAATAAAAACACAAATGAAATGCGAACAGTGCTTGAGCCTCGGTTAGCGCGGGGTATCCAGCAGAACGGCAGCAGAATAACGTTCAGCAGAGAATCTTGTAGTATCTAACAGCCATCAGATTAGAATAATAGAATAGAATAGCGTAGGGAATAGAAAAACAAGAGGGAAAGTTGCGTTGATCGGCGTTGAGAGGTAGCTGCTGATGGTCCCGCAACGAATTACCTGGTTTTCAGTTAGACAGTTGACGCAAAAAGTTGACAAGTGTCGCGCACAACTCGCCCGTTAATTTTTCGGGGTGTAGATTTAGCTGCGAGTCCATACTAGGTTGATATCACGTGGAAAGATTCAGTAAGATTCAGTAGTAACTACAGCTTTCAGCTTCAAATTTTTGTTTGAGTATCGCAAGAGTTTCTCGTCGTCCAGGTCGTGGTCATCGATTAGAGCGTATTTACTGTATTAGTCATATTTTGTAGTTTCGAAGCGAGACTAAAATATCGCCGAGTAATTGAGTCCTTTCCCTATCCATTTGTATCTCTTGGTGCGAACTTTGTAGTCCCTTAAAGACTTTTTTAAAATCTATTCTTCAGAACACATATTGATTGGGTTTAGCTCACCCTTTTTTCCACTTCCTTTTGGTATGCCCATTCGTCTCAAATAAAACTGACATTAGGTGACCAGGAAGAACCTGCACCCACACGATGCATGGGAAATGGTCTTTGGCAAGCTCAAGTAATTAGGAAATAGAGCAGGCTCAAGGCCGGTACGTCGGAGACAGACACTCAAGCCTCATCTGGGTAACATAATCACCAGATTTTCTATCTTTAAAAACTAGGGGTATCCAAACCCTTGAAGGGATCCATTCGCACCGCCTCATTTTCTATCCACAATCCCCACGCATTCCCCTGATTTAGACAAGGTAACGGTAAATTTGTTGAACTGGAAAATTTCATGGTTCCTTGCTCGGCTGGATTGAGGGCCGCCCCTACGGCATGTAGGGCTTCGATTCATTTGTTCCGTTGCGGTGCTCCATAACAATAATTCAGCGCCGTACTTCCATGATTCCCCTGGGCTTGTCGAAGACCTTCATACGTCATGTATATGAAAGATTGGGCTTAGTATTGAAACGAGGTTACAGAACCGTTTCCAACCACGAAAATAGTGACTCGACGTTGTTATCATCTCTGTACCCCCCCCCCCCCCCCTCCCTCCTTTCGAATAGTCACTTCTCTTCAAAAACTTTTCTGAGGAGGGAAGACGGAAGAGCTCGGCATTCTACATTGCTGGAACATTGGTAATGGAAATGAGAAAACTTCATGGAAACGACAGAGCACAGTTTGACACAGCTTTGACACTTTGTTCTGTTTGCTCTGTAGACTTAAAATATTGGACAAAACAAATGCGTGGAACTCGTTGGAATTGCGACGAAGAGCAGGCCACTACGTGAAAGAACCTCCCAGCGTACTGACTGTTCGGTGTGAATGCAGTTGGGGACATAACATCGGGCGCATACATACTACCAGCGTTTGCCGTCGGCGTTTCTCGTGGATCGATACCAGGAAATAGTACGCTGGCGAGAGACACCCAGGCGGCTAGGCATACATGCGCGTTACTGCAAAAAATGCAATCGTAATTCTTGTTTTTGTCTCAAATGAACTATTCCTTCTTTTCTGCTAGGTTACCTGACTAGAGAAAAGTTCACGCTTCCCTCCCCTTTCCTTGTGGCGAACTGAAATCTTTACACCCGAATCTTCCCATTTCACCCGTTTGCGGGGATGGCCTGCAGCATGAGTCACCGATGTGCAAAGTATCGATCAGCGGCCCTTAGGCTTAGGCAAAAAACCACGTCCCCAGGCTAAGGAACGTTTTTAAGCACCAGTGTTAGAGACGCAGAACACAGTGGGTGTATTCATTGTTCGTTTCCTTGCCAGGGGACGTTGTCTCTTGCTTAAGCCTTACTCATCACTATTTAAAAGTGTGTGGAACATCGTGCTGGGATACCGTCCTGCCAAGAGAGCACAGGGAAGGACCGAAAATGCCTATAAGTACAGATGAGCTCAGTGTCTCACTTAAAGTTTCATCGGCGGGACGACTTTTACCCGACCGTATCGCAATGTCTTCCCGATCCTTCGCTTTTTACTTTTGAATTTTTGCTAAGGAATGGTTTAGAGACCTTAAAGTAGGTCTATCACTTCTGTGGTTGACTGCCATTTCATTCATCTACCATTTATTTATATTGTCCATTCTGACGAAAGGAGCGTTTCGGAATAGACTGCACTCGCCTAGCTGATGACTAACAAGGAAGGTCTTTCAGGGCGTGGGACGCTTTTCGAAAACGGTTTTTTGCATGGTATAGGGGCATGAGCACTGAGTATGAAACTATGGTCCATTTCCGCTAAATGGCCTTCTGAATGCCAAAAAAGGGGTGAGAAAAATTTTGTCAAAAACTGCCGTTTTAACCCACTAAACGACGTTTGTTTCATTCACGGCGTCGACTGTCCGCACAGAAGAAGGCCACAGTGGACTGCGCATTGAAAATAACGTGAACGGTGGCCAATAAAGGGGGCCACATGTTGAAGCATGTTGCGAGTGCGGGGAGGTTTCATAAGCGCTCTCCACGCTTGAGCTGCCAGCAGCGCTTGATGGTATGGTGGATAGCGACGTGGACTTCGAGTTGGGACGACAAGGCTGGGTTGTTGGTTCAGATTCCTGGGGCTTTGCCGTTTTTTGCATTTTATGCTGCCACCTCCAGATTGGTTCCATATTGCACCGGGGCCAAAGCAAGTGCCTTACTAACAATAGTCGTGACCAGGACCACCCATAACTTCTACAAGCCCTTAGAATTTGATGTGTGGAGCACTATCAATGGAAGAGCTTTCAGGCTTCACACTCCCAGGAGAATGAAGGGGTCTCTTCATTTCACTATATAAGTGTTGTAATGGGGGTCACTCCCAGGAGCTACCCCTTCCCCCCCCCCCCCCCCCCCCCCCCCCCCCCCTTCAACCTCCTCACGTTGTTTTTTGGTAGTCAAAAAACTCGATACCATATCATCTGGTCTTCGAGCATTGTATGGACATTGCACAGTCCATACAATTCTTTGAATCATTTGGACAGTAATGGTTTGATTGTTGTTTTATTTCGACCGAATTCCTTCAAAACTGATGAAAAGCGCATCTAATTTCGATAATTTCATCGTTTTTACCCTAGCTGATCTCGCCCAGTTGTAAGGTTGGTCATCTCCATTTCCATCTTTCCTCACGATCAGTATCTTCTGCAGTTACCTCGACTTCAGGAACGTCCTTCTTGATCGTGCCCTGCCAGCCCTTCATAGCAGGACGCGGAGTTACCCCTTCATTTCACCCTTCAAACCCTTCATCTATCATTAATCCAGTAATCTGGCACTTCATTGATTTCCTTCAGGGGTGACAGCTTTTTATATGATGCCCAGTGCTTATGGATCATTCAGCAAGAAGACGAGCTGGAGAGAATCTGATTCGTATTCACACAGAAGTCCGCGGTTGACGCCCAGTCGACGCCAGGGAATCGGGAGCTACAATGTATATGGAGATCCTGTTATTTTTGCATTGACGAACGAGGTCGAGGGCAGCTTCCATCGAACAGAAACCATATTATAGGGTTCTGACCCCCATTACAACACTTATATAGTGAAATGAAGAGACCCCTTTATTCTCCTGGGAGTGTGAAGCTTGGAAGCTTCTTCACTGATAGTGCGCCGCACATCAAATTCTAAGGACTTGTAGAAGTTATGGGTGGTCCTGGTCACGACTATGGTCAGTAAGGCACTTGCTTTGGCCCCGGTACAATATGGAACCAATCTAGAGGTGGCAGCATAAAATGCAAAAACGGCAAAGCCCCAGGAATCCGAACCATCAACCCAGCCTGGTCGTCCCAACTCGAAGTCCACGTCGCTATCCACCATACCATCCGGCACTGCTAGCAGCTCAAGCGTGGAGAGCGCTTATGAAACCTTCCCGCACTCGCAACATGCTTCAACATGTGGCCTCCTTTATTGGCCACCGTTCACGTTATTTTCAATGCGCAGTCCACTGTGGCCTTCTTCTGTGCGGACAGTCGACGCCGTGAATGAAACAAACGTCGTTTAGTGGGTTAAAACGGCAGTTTTTTTAAAAAATTTTTCTCACCCCTTTTTTGGCATTCAGAAGGCCATTTAGCGAAAATGGACCATAGTTTCATACTCAGTGCTCATGCCCCTATACCATGCAAAAAAACCGTTTTCGAAAAGCGTTCCACGCCCTGAAAGACCTTCCTTGTAAGAAACTTCAAAAACTGTTATCCATCTGGAGTTTCTTTAGGAACGTAATTTTGGTTGACAACACCCCTGTAACCTTGAATGAAGTAATTTCGTAGAGTGAGATACGATTTTGTTTACTGTTCTGCGTCTGGTATCTAACTTTAGGATGAGAAAAACCGGGTGCTCGTTCCCATTTTTCATGCCTGTGCTGGAAAAAACTTTCCGTATGGGTTCGTTTCCGGGATTTACTCGAACACATTGATCTGACCGAAATCCTTACTCGAGAGCGATAGAAGTCCTCTAGAGAGTTTTGTTGAGTTTCTGATCGTCCGTGTTCGTCCACCGTCCTGCCCAATGTTTGGTGAGTTCAGTAGCATAGTGAGCCTACCAGAGGTCCCAAAAGCCTGGTCTGCCCACTCATCAGTTCCGTGCAAACGCAAATATGCGTCGAGTACTGTGTTATGCCGGTTAGTCGAGCGGAATATCAATGAGCTAGCTGTACACTCCCAACAAACTCGCACATCGGTCGGTGAAGGGGCTGTTTCTCACAATTTAAAGTGAGTTTTTGTCAGGGTATGGTGGTTACTGGTAGTGTCAAGCAAGCGCATATCCAGTTACGTGAAGTGAATCCAGCTTTGAAAACCTGACAACGTTTTCTCGAGCTCATTGTTTTCTAGTTCGTTCCCTCCTCATCCCTCTCTCATCACCAGCAAACTCGCGAGTTCCTCTCAAGTGCGCTGTTACATTTTGATCTTTGGGCCATTGGGATTTGATAAATTTTGTTCCTCGTTGATTATTTAATGTTCTGTCTGATATGAAAATTCTATTCGGTCAAGTAGGACCTTCTATAGCGTTGTAACCCTAGGTCGTTAAAAGGCGGGCGAAGTGCGAACGATTTCTCGGCCCCATGGCGAAACACATGATCGATGAAGTAGTGATTAATGACAACCCAGCAGGCCTACTGAATGTTTTGTGCTATTTGGGCGGTTACCGTTTAACATTGGTCGATTCGGGATTCGTCACGATCATTCGCCCCAGTTGTCGGGTAATTGCTGATCGCACACCTAACAAGGTCAAAAGTCATCCGGTTTGGTTCGTCTTACCTTGGTGTACGCAACTTTTCACACGCCGTCTGTCTCTCTAACACCTTGTTTGTTGTTGTCTTCGAAAACATCGCTGTTTCCCTTTATATCCTGTTTTACCATTAATCAGAATCAAATTTTATTTTATCGACGTCTAGGGATGCTTGCAATTCCTGCCCCATCCTTATCTACTCATTGTCTGCGAAAACGTCAAGTAGTTCCGTCCAAAAGTGGTGATTCAAGTAAGAAGTGAAAGTAAATAGGGATTACATAATTTGAGTACCTGGGACATACTCCCAATTCCCGCGAACTTCCATGAACTACGTGGAAGTGCATTGAGATGGTTTGAAGCTTACAAGTCAGATTTTAAAGTCCCATGAACATGTGATACAGTAACCTCTAATACTCACCACCCACCTCGCGGACCTCACCCAAGGCACCTTTTTGTTATGTCGTATGTATGAAGGGTGTTCGGAAGCGCTTGAGTTTGTCTTCGCTTTACAGCATAACACATTCACGTGGCTTTGAAATCCGTCTTGTTTGAAGTTTTGCCGGTGCTAAGGGAGTTGGGGGGGGCACGCGGCGGCGCGGCGCCTTTTCATGTCTGCGCCCTCTACGGCGAGATAGTGGGCAAGGAAGGGTAGGCGAGCCCGTAATGGTGTTTAGGGACATTTCATAGCTCTTTTATGGGTGCTAAGTGAGTTGGGAGGGGCCACGCGGCGGCGCGGCGCCTTTTCATGTCTGCGCCCTCTACGGCGAGATAGTAGTACTGGAGCTGAGTCTGGGAAGGGATCGTGTAGTTGTACTGGAGTGTCTCGTGATTCAAAACAAATTACGTCTCGGCACATGATATATGCTTGTATATTGTGTATACTCTTCTTCTGAGCCGATAAAACCCTATTTCTAGGAAGGGGAGGGGCTCCGGGGTGGGTGAGATTGTTATCTCGTGCAAAAAGCTGAGAAAAGATAAAAGCTGAACGTCCAATTGGCTCACCCACCCCGGAGCCCCTCCCCTTACTAAAATTAGGTGAAAATACGCAGTTATACCATAAAAGAGCTATGAAATGTCCCTAAACACCATTACGGGCTCGCCTACCCTTCCTTGCCCACTATCTCGCCGTAGAGGGCGCAGACATGAAAAGGCGCCGCGCCGCCGCGTGCCCCCCCCCCCCCAACTCCCTTAGCACCCTTTTATGGTATGACTGCGTAATTTTCACCTAATTTTAATAAGGGGAGGGGCTCCGGGGTGGGTGAGCCAATTGGACGTTCAGCTTTTATCTCTTCTCAGCTTTTTGCACGAGATAACTATCTCACCCACCCCGGAGCCCCTCCCCTTCCTAAAAATAGGGTTTTATCGGCTCAGAAGAAGAGTATCCACAATATACAAGCATATATCATGTGCCAAGATGTAATTTGTTTTGAATCACGAGACACTTCAGCCTCAGGAGGGGTTCATGGTTTGTAGATGTAGAGCAATCGCATGAATAAGCATAGTAACTTGAAGTTAAGAAAAAACCTCTGTTGGGAGCACAAATACAATACCTGCCTTGTTGCATTAGTGCAGTCAGCAAGAACAAAATTTTCCTACGGACACTCGGCTCTTACAGTGTGTTTGCGGCGAAATAAAATGCAATGGATGCAGAATTTCACATATTTCCTTTCACGGCCTAACCCTATTTGAATACTGAAGACGCAATTCCCCACCCGTCACATACACGACGCGTCGAAAAGAGAATTTGGGCAAGGACTGGGTCGGGTGGCGGGTTAGCTATGGGGTTGGCATTGCAGCGGGAGCTAGCCACGCAAGCCGCTAACTAGATATTACTGCAAAATAAATGTTTGGTGTTATTGTTTTTGTTGGTGCTGTTTAGTCCGTGATATTTGATAATGTTGGAGTCGGTGCGTCGGTGGATGTTGGAGGATGTTGAACATTTAGCGAATCTACGTGACATCTGGATCACGCATATCTTAATGGCTGTTTTCTCTCTCACATGCTTTGCAGATGTTCACTGAAATGCCCACATCAAACTTTTTACTTATAAGCTCATCGAGTCATGCAGCCCCTTGTTTTAGCGCTCTTTTGAGCAGTTAGAAGACAATCTCTGCTTTGTGGAAGGAGAAGGGGGGGGGGGGGAGGGGCTCAAGCAGGCCGTTGTCAACTGCGGGGTTGTGTTGTGTGAATTTATGCCCAATCGGCGAGGCGCACTCGCCGTGTGGGGAGAAATATAGTCGGTGATCGGAGGGTGCATTTTGTAGGTCAGATTTTAACTATCATGACAAGGTTTCAATCTGTGTTTACGGTAGTTGCAGTTTGAAGCTGTGAGACCACTACAAAAGATTCGCCTTGTGTGTGCACGCGACCGCGGAAGTGCGGACATAATTTCCGCCACCCGATAGGGGTGACTCATCGTTTTTGTTGTCTTCTCTGCGTCCTCCCGGGTGGACCCTCTCTTCATGCATGCCAGAGCATATAGCTCATAGAGGGCTCCAGCACTACTAATGCACGTGGTCATCCCATAAGACTATCTCATGGAAGCGCTATTGGAAGAGAGAGCGACATGACACCATTCCAATTCACATTTTTTTTTGAAAAGGCGGAAATTTGTGGGAAGCTTGAAGCTTGTTTTCTTGGTGGTATTGTCATGAAATGTTTATCTATTTGTGTTTTTCGTGCTATTGTGTCGTTGGAATTGCCCGAAAAATCGAGCCTTTGCTCGTCGGAAGTTTCCAGAATATTTAGGGTGAAGAACCACCAAGGACCCCTGGTCATACCCTCTTCTCTGAGGCTTTTATTTCTTCCCTTTCTCCATTTACTACTCTTTGCTGAGAAATGATTAAGAGTCTCCAAGGTGTTTTCCCCTTGTAATTCCATCATTCATTCGTGACGGAGTAGTGTTTTCGAGGAGACACGGACCTATCCTTTAATGGCTCGTGAACACGACATGCAGAAGGTGCTTCTTCGTGTGGTCCTTTACAACCAAAGAAATTTCCGTTCGATAACAGCCCTGTAACCCATGGAAATCGATATTTGTCTGCAATTGCAGACCATCCAGCAGGGCGCTCATCAGTATTCCCTTTTATCGCAACGAACAGTTTTTGCAGTTTGAAATTAAATGCAGCTCATATGCAAATTCGAATGATTTGTTGATTAAAAAAAGCTGCTTTCATGATGGAACCAGTCTCTTTACTCATGCATACGCTTGCATTTGTTATGAACAGCAAAGTGGATAAATAATCCGGCGTTTGGGGATTTTTTGTGCGTTCCTGGAAAATTGATGTTTTTTTTTCAAAATTTCGTCCATTGTTCTTACTATTCGTGAGAAATGCAGCTTGTTAGTCAGGACTGACAAAACTTCATTATTCTTCCATTTGTCTTCCTTTGCGTAGTCTTTATCAACGATTTGGGTGTTTGGTTGGTTCAAGTTAAACTCGGTGGAGGATCTGGGGACGTTTGGTTTCCAGCGCCCATCTTGATCCAATCGATGAGTCATGTTTCTCTTTGTGTGAACCAGATCCGACGCGTAAACGTGGTCCTGGGAAAATGGGTGTGTGTGTGTGTCCTTAACAGGCGCCGTCGAAATCCCACCTCAGCTGCTGAGTGGGATGATTGGCATTTTTTCAGTCGTTTTTTTTTCCTATGTTCCACTGGTACTAGTTGATAGTGCAAGTGTCGTAAAGTGATCGTTTTTCTTTTCAAATAGCGGAAATGAGTCATAATGACAATGTGTCGGTCGTACTCCCACAATAGGTCGTTGGAAATTCCTCGGTGTGATCGATAGGAGAAGCAATGTCGGAATGAGTCATCGCTCGTTCTCGAATAAACCACCCTCGTTCCTTTTCGGACAACTTTCACCCAAATGATTATCACAAATATCTGTTATTTGATGTTGAGCTCAGCATTTCATCTTGGATCACCACTTGAATCATGAAAAATGTTATTTTTGTGCTATTTTCTTTGTTCTCTGAGTTATTCGGGCTGCGATCACTTCGAACCTGAGAGAGCGAAAGAAGGCAGAGTAATCATCAGCTGTTCGTTTCCTATATAACTTTACTTTCGATGCAGCTGTTTCGTGTTGTCTTCCTCAAACCGATGGTTTTCATTCTGACGTTAGTTTTTTCTTTTAAAATTTATCAGTCTCTTATGTTTGTAGTATTTTTTAAGATCCTTAAAGTCTTTATTCTACGTTTCACTTCATTTTTAGGAATTTCTCGTATTTTCTGCGGTATTGCCCGTTTTTTCTTGGAAGCAAAATTGATTCAGCATTTTTTAACGAGATGACTTTTCAGCTTATATCTTCTTCCAAATTAAAAAACAGCAGTTGTGTCGATGATCTAACCCTTCACGATGGCTTCAATTCAAGTTAGTTTACATCTTTATTGACTAAATGATTGATCATTTGATTTATTTATTGCACCCATGGTACGACAGCGTGATATTACTTAGAAAATTGAGCTAATACTAGCTTTCCTTATTGATGTAGATGGTGGATAAAGTTAGCACATAAAGGCAAAAGTAACAGTAAAACGAGAATTGGTGTGACCACATCAAACAAAGAAAGTTCGAAGGTGAGCTACTGAGGGGTGCTATGGGTGAGGGAGACAGTCGTATGAAGGAGTGGTGAAGGTTTGGAGTAGGGAGAGGATGCGGGACGGAAAAGGCCACAGCAAAACAAAAATGTGGACATTTTTATGTCTAAGACCAGCACCTTTTGACAGCAGTTTTCGAATTTTGTTTCAAGAGGGAGTCTTCTACTTCCCGGAAACCGCTGTAACATGCACTTTAATTGTTTTGCTTCTCCTCCGACAACGCTCTGCGATTTGCAAATCCCAATAAAATGTGAGCATAAGCTTTCTTGCCACCCAACAATCCGCTGACCACATTCCTGGAACGCTCCATAGACTCACATTTATTAGTTGAAGGCTCATTCTCAGTGTAGTCCTGATCCTGCACATTCCTGTTACTTTTTGCTTGAATAACCCAAACAGGTAATAGATATTTCGGTACGCTGCTCCCTCTGATAACAGATCACTACTGACTTACCTTCGCACGGTTGCTGACTATTACTCCCATTGAATTACAAAAAGCAGTTCATTATAGGAACTTTTTATTGCTTCCAAACAGGTTCTTCACCCACAGGAGACTCACTGGCAGCTAACACAGAAGCTTTCAATTTCCTTCAATCCTCGAATGACACGATAGGGGAGAGAGTTTAGCAGATACTCAGCTATCGCTTGCTTAACCTGACGGTTCAGAACAATGAGCTAGTAAATTGAACTGTTGTATCGATCGTCGCCCTGTGTGTGATCAAATTTTCGAGGTGCCAGTAACGTCCATTTCGTAGTTGAGATCAAGGGAAATAATTTGTAAGGTAATGTCGTGAAATAGGGATTGGCGGAAAACGATGAGTTAGGGAACAATACCATTACTGCGTCTTTTCCACATTTTCACGGTCCTTGAGTATTCAATTTGGAGCAATGTTTAGAGATTAAACTAATGTACGAGGTTAGTAGAGGAAGAATGGTGTATCTATCGTAATTTAAACACTTTCACAATGACTTTATCGTTCGGTCAAAAAAAAAAAAAAGTCAGAAAATAGCAGATGAAGCCACTGTCACTGCAATTGAGGGAAATTTTGAACATCACTGAGCGAATTTTATTCTTATTGTAAGCTTGATGATGTTTCAAGCTACCCTGCCCGCTGCTAGCAGGTCCCCATATTCCGTAACTGAACAGGGCAAGGAGTTCGGAAACGAGAGGCTTGATCATAGCATTTTTACTCAAATTGTAGCGATTTTACTTCAAAACTCATCCGGTGGTGCTCCCGTTCAGTTGAACTTCTTATTTGTAATTGAGCATCATTTTGAACAACAAAAAGCAGAAAAAACACACATTGAATGCTTTCAATTGTGACGATAACTTTTAATGACTCCGGCTAACATTCTCTTCTCGTTGAATTGCGCTTTGTACACTTGGAAGATACGGTTCATAAGTTCCTGGAAGCTGTGGTCATCCTCATTCACCATACAGTTACGAGTCATTTTATGGGTATTATTGGATTGGAATGACAGAGGTTCAAATAATCTCAGAATTACAATTCTGTTCAAAGCTTACTCGTGTAGATGTGTCAGTAGCGGTGGCTCTGCGTCAGCAGTGCTTATCTTGTATTGATTGATTTTTCATAACATTGCTATGATTAGTAATACGCTAATACGTTTTTAGCAATCGATTTCAGGGTGATATCATGGTAGGAGGAAATGTAAAAAGTCTTGTTGATCGATTGTCGAAAGACTTTTCCGCAAGCAAACCGCCCCTCTCTGCCCATGAACCAAAGAAGCGTAAGTTCATTCGGTGCATTCTACTCAGAAGCTTTTTAGTAAATTACGAGTTGTTTCAGCTCTCGTTTCGAAGCCTTCCCAACCCTTACAACATGTTATAGTAGCATTTGCTTATAAAGCAGAACAAAGTGATGAGTTATCACTGGCTGTGGGTGATGTGATTGAGGTGAGAACAGTTGCTAGCATATCTGTTAAGTTGGTGAGGAAGTTTTTCGACGAAAAATCTGAAGCGTTTCAAATTTCATACAATCAATGTGAACTTGTGAACACTATAGACGCTTAACGATCCTTCAGAATAGCTCTGAACAGCTAACACATGGGTAAAATAACATAACACATGTGTAGCACATGGGTAACATGGGTAAAAAAGGTCATGCACGTGGGTTTTCGCAACTTGATCATTAAGGATTGGGCAACACCAGTTATGCGCTGCCATATCCCACGAGTGGCGCTGAGGAAGAAGCACAAGTGTAGCGGTTGGAGTTTTCAGCAACATTCCTGCTAAAACACTGTTCATCGCTTACCGGTCGGCATTTTGTTTAACCCCCTCGCAGCAGGGGATACTAACCTTCAACGTAATGCAACGACATCTCAGGGTGATGGGAGCATGGAATCTGCCATGAGCTGCTGGACACAGAAATACCTGCACGCTACCACTTATACAGATCTAGTTCATCATTTCGCCAACTCGATCAGACGAAGGCATTTGAAACCGTTAAACAGCACGATAACATGCGTCGAAATTCTTGCTAATTTAATGCTTTGAGCGTCCGTCAAGAATTAGTGAGGCCTGCTGCTTCTAGTTGCTTATCTACCTCTTCCCCATATTTTGCACTTTTGAATGACCATTTGTTCCACCTACATGGGCATCACGTGGTAGAAGAATGTTTGTAATTTATGATGATTTGGCGATCAATGACTTTTTTGCGGAGTCCTTTGATTTCTGTAAAATGAGATCACTGATTCGTTCAAAGGTTTTCTTATTTCTCTAGTGAACATACTCCATACAGTTGATCTATTTTGTGAATTTCTGGACATTACTCAAAAAAAACTGATTTCTGTCGGAAATCCTCTTCACCAACCGAAAAGTATACTATCCACTAGAAAATTCGATGAGCCCTACGCAAACATAACTTACTTAGGTTCTGGAGGAAGTTGAAGATGGTTGGAGTCGTGGGCGTCTGTTACGTACAAATGCTATTGGCATGTTCCCTACTAACTTTGTGAAACCCGATGGTTTGTTTCTTGTATCGATTGAATTTTCATCATCTTCATCATTTTCGACAATCATGAATGTTATAGTGCCACCATCGAGCACTCTAAATCGAGATGAGGTGGTTGTTCGGCGTACTGCAGATCCTGATCAACCCGAAGCAAACCGAAGAACACCATCAGCTATTGGAGGTGTCAACATTTTCGGAGGGAAAACTCTTCATGCTGATGTAAAAGAGGATACCAAGACCAAAGGTAACACAGCCTGTTTTTGGACTTGTTAGCTAGTTGAGTACCATACATTGTTTTGAGATTTTTTGAGCAGGTGGGATGGTAACAGACCTTTTTTTCGGAACTTTCGAGCATTTCACACACCGAAAAATGATGTGGGTAAAGCTGTACTACTGATTTTATTCGAGGAGGCACTCTCTGAGTTAATAACTCTTAGCTGCATACCTTAGATCAGATAAGGTAGCTAATGGTTGAGGAATAAATGTTCGCCTCCCAGGGGGTGAAGTGAACAGTAGATACTCGAATCAAGGTGGTACTGTGCAAGCTGAAAAAGGTCATCCCCTAAAAAATTCAAATTTGTCAAGCATTCCAGTGTTTGTATCCTGACGTCCGTTGTTGATGGTCCAATGTCCAACAGTTGATTGTCTATTTGAGTTTGTAACTGATGAAAATTTATCAAAAGACATGTCAAAATCGCTACAGTTACATTTATAGCAAAATTAGCCTTGACTGGAATAGCTGCAGCCATTTTCTTTCAGAAATGGCACGGGTCAAATTTGAGTACAAACCGCAACACAGTGATGAATTAGAGCTGAAAAAGATAGGTGAACTGGTCACCATTATTCGTAAAGATTGTGGCGATGCGGGTTGGTTTGAGGGAGAAATCGAAGGACGACGCGGTTTATTTCCAGATAACTTCGTTGAGCTTGTCCAGGTAATTTTGAAATGAAGCTCCCTATTTCTTTTTTGAACAGAATATTTGTTCTATCATGTTTGTTTTAAACGTTATGTGTGGAAGATCAAATAGTTTTGTAACTGCAGCGATGTTGAGATCGAATCGAAAATATTTTTGCCTGTTTGAAAATCCATCAAAGTGGCGGGATCAGCCGATCCTATTGAGAGGCATTCAGATCCGCCAAAATGATTTTCAGCCCAAAAGGAGAAGATGGGCTGTCAGCACTTTTTTGTTAATACCCATTAATTCCTACGTCATGAGGCCCATAGGCCTGCTGTGTGAGTTTTACTGTCAGGATCTACCGCGTGGGGTGCATGTGCATGTGCTATACTACATCTTCAGCTTTCACATGTCATGTAGCCTGTCGCTTACCTAGTGACCGTTTCAGAAGGGATTTATCTTTGAATATGTTTGGACTGTAATTTCTGCATCCGAAGCGCCTAAGTAGCTGTGATTTGCGCTCTTTTTCTCATTTTGTTGGCTGGCTAAGTGGGTTGCATTACGTTTTTGTAGACCTTCACGAAAACATGTTTTTTTTAATAAGCCAGTTTGAACTCCGTGAGAATTTCATTATCGTGTCGTTTACCGTGTAGAACGAACCCATCTGCCACGAGCTTGTCAATTTTTAGATAGTTGTTGACGTGAAAATGGAACTTTCCCACATTTCCCTCTGCAATCTGATGGAGCTGTAACGTTTAATTATCAATCCTAGAAGCCCACTTGATACAGCCGTGAATGGAAAACACGATCCCCTATTGTTGCCATCCGATGATAAGCGCACATGGGACTGTGCCGTAATCATTAGAATTTTAGAAAACAGGATGATCTACCTTGTAACTGACGTAGCGAAGTTGATGAATAGTCTTTCTCGGAAAAAACGTGAAGTTCCTACGAACGAGTAGCCTCTGAAGTCGCGCTCATTGATGAGGGAAGGTGAAGAGCCTATGGGAACTGAAAAGATTGTGGTAGAATGCTACGTAAAGCAAAGTTCACTTAGCACTAACTACCAAGTGGTCAATGTAAAAGTTGTAATCAGTCAACATAAAAAAGAGCAAAGCAATGCGGGGCGTGTTGAAGCCTTTCAAAACGTTATATGCAGATACAAGACAAAAGTGTTTCGGCTTCCGCCCTTCGCTTTTGCCCACGGCTAGCTGGCTTATAAATCGCTAAAATGTTTAAAATGTTTTGAGAAGTACTTATGAAAGCTCCGGAAGAAATTACCTTTATCAAATTGTATTGTGAAAGAAGTTTATCAATTCCGATGATATTCAGGGAAAATCTTGTTTCCAGGTACCTATTTCTACTCAATCTGGGACTATTTACAACCCGCCTCTTTCCCACCACTCCAAAATTGTCACTAAACACCCGATGGTGAATCCTCCTGGAATGATGCCTCCTGCAGTTCCTGCGAAGCCGTTGAAGCAGAAATTGTCGGAGAGTTCAACATCTATCAACGGTGCCGGAGCTTCTCCCCCATCCTCTGCAGTAGGCATGTCCTCACCGCCACCATTGTTACCGTCTCAACTCAAACAACAGAATTCGGCCTTCGAAGCAGCACGAAAGCTGATTTCAAAAGTAAGAGAAAACGTATTATTTCTTTATTTTTAATGGAAGTTTATGTTTTTTGCTTGCTGAGACCATTTACCTTTCGCACAAAGACATTTCTTCATTGGCATTCTTTTTCAGGATTTGGTTGTTGGACAACCAGGGCAGGTGTCTTCAAAGCTGACAAAGTCTGTGATAGTCACCTCCGGTTCTGAGGGCGTAGCGGCAAGCAGACCTATGAGCAGTGTCACAACTGAGGAAGCTAGTGATGAAGTCGTAAGGCCACTAAGTCATGTAACGAAAACTCGAGCTCGCCCTCCAGGAAAGCGGCCTGCCAGCATGATGCTTATAAAGAAGAAAGGGGTGAGCTAACTATTACTTCGTCAGTAGAATTCTTCAGTTAAGCAGGTATATAATTTGTTCAGTCAATGGATAATCTTCTCGAAAGTCCATCTAAACCGGTGGCTAGTGAACTACCTGAAAAGAGTACTTTCACGAGTACCATAGGAACGACACTGTCATCACCTCATTCATCTTTTTCGACAAATCGTGAAGTTCATGTAAGTTTGCTGCTAAGATTAGCCTTTGTGATGGTGATTAGTTCGTCCGAACTGGGCGCATTCATACTAGGTGTAGGCACCCGCACTGGAGTACGGGTACCGGTGGTATGAATGCGCCTACTATGATAATGGTGGAGTGCCAATGTTCAATGGTTCAGACTATGTCTCCAGCTTCGATTACTCCAGCTTCGATTACTCCTCCAGTGAAAGCGGTACCCTTGCGACCTCCTCCTGTAGAAACTAAATTGGAGGAGAAAAAAGAACACGTGTCCAGTAAGCAGTAGATTCTTTTCCTGTGTGCTATGCTACCGGATTATTTTCCCTTTTCCAGATATCAAACCATCAGCGGGTGTGCTCACACGTTTTTCGACATTGCCATCAAGTTCTACCTTTGATTCGGAATGGGTTTCGAGGAAAGAGTATAATGAGTTACTAGAGCGTCTAGCGAGTATGGAAGCTCGCATTGCTCAACTTGAGAAACGGTGAGGTATCCGGTTTGAGGCATCCTCCTATGTCATCAGTTCTGCTCGAATAAGGGTGTACCCTCTCGGTTTCTGCTGTTAACTGCTCGAATGCCTACTTATGATATGTATGCTTATTGTATGTCTTCCTCCATTGAATGCCTTAGTAATTACCGTTTCATGATAGTTCGGTCTGTATTGTAAGGCCATCAATTAGCTGCGGAATGAGGGCTAGGTGATTTGCTATCTTTTATGTTACATCTAATTGACATAAATTTCAAGGTCTACCTATCCTGGTATGGTCATATTTTCTGTAGTTGTTTGAGTCAGTTGTTCGCTGGCAAGCTTTAGCCATATCGTTTATTTCGAGAGTATCGGCACTTGTTAATTATTAGCCTACTTCTGTACAGAATTTATGGGCTCCGTAGGCCAATGCAATTCACACAAGATTTACGTCATGTTACGGCTGTATTATTAGTCCATCTCTCTCGTCAGCTTGTAAATTTATCATTTGCATCGAGATCTAACAATATTAGTATGCCATTCATCGCTTACTGTTCTTGTTGACGATTATTCATTCATGGACTGAGTTATTCCTTCTCATTCATATTTCACTTTTTTCTTTCTTCTGCGAAGGTCCGGTCCATTACTTTCTCAGCGTTTTCTGGTCGAATCGTTAAAGTATAGCGTTCTCGATTCCTTTGTGTGATGAGTTAGCTCACAGTTATGGAACTGATATTTACATAAAATGTTTATCGTGGTGACGTGGATGCAGCCGTAAATGTACATCTGTCATTTCATCTACCTTACAAGATTTATGGGATCTGAACGAAAAACAATGAGCGATTTTGATAGAGGAAGCGTTATCATGTAAGAATGGTCTCATGGCATAGGTTGGGTTTTTCTCATGTTATGGAAATTTCCATTAAAAAGAGTTTTGTAAAGCATGAAGCGCGAGAAGCTCTAGAGATTTAGTTCTTTTATACTACCCAAGGATTTTTTCCTTTGCCATACCGTTGCTTTGGTGGCTGTGGGTTTCCACGCGTCATAAAAAAAAGTTCAATAGGGCGTAAAACTGGTGATTGGTCTGGGGATGTTTTTCTGAAACGGTGAGCTGTAAGTATACAGTAGTTTTTAGACCTTTGAGTGTTTTGTTTTTTTCTCACGCTGATCTTAAGGGCTCGCCTGTGAAGGTCAGCCTGAGCAGAAAACAAAAAACGTGTGCCTGGGAAAAACATCCTTTATCCTGTTGTCTTTGTAATAGCAACCTTCATTACATTGTGGTGTTTACCCGTCTTCGTGTTAATAAGGGATAACTCTAGTAAGATTATTTCGTTACCATACCAAAGCTTGCCCGAGAAGTCCGATTAGGTCGGGTTTGTGGAGGTGTTCTCGTTTGAACAAACGAGTAAGGGACAAGATAAGATTGTAAATTCCACAATCATTATGGAATGTTCAATTGAAATTCAATGAATTTGATGTGTTCAAGGTAGCTGATAACCCTTTTTTGAATATTAATTGTGAGCATTACTGACGTAAACGGCCTTTCTTTAAGTAACATGCCGGTCAGGGTGTGTCAGGATGACTCGGATTACCAAGCTGCAATAGCGGAAGCTGGAGCAAAGCCCGTCGTAGTGGATTTCACAGCAGAATGGTTTGTCATTTCCATTTTTTCATTCAATCTAAGTGTTACGCGAACGTAGTGGGTTATCCGTTCCTGGGAGGTGATTCTGCACTAAGTTTGATGCTTGAAGCATTTTTAGGCAAGTCGTTCCTTGGCATAGCCCCCCCCCCCCCTAATCTATTTTGGATGACAAACTTTACGAACTATCTTGTGTCAACAATCTGCTGTCCTTGCCCAAATGTTCTTACGCTTGAGGTGTGGGCCGTGCAAAATGATCGCTCCGGTTTTCGAGAACCTCTCCAACAAGTACATGACTATGGTTTTTTTGAAAGTTGATGTCGACAAGTGTGAAGGTTTGTCATTTCGCCTCTGTGGATCCCATTTGAGATGCTGGTTCAAATTCACCTGTTTTAGAAACAGCTGCCCAAAACGGCGTCTCAGCTATGCCAACCTTCATCGTATTCTTGAATGGGTAAGCCTTAGAGTGATTTTGGAAACGATAAGCGTTGTCATAATTGGGCCAAAGAAGATTCTTTCTTTTTTTTGGTCAGATTTCAAAGCTTATCTGAACCAAGGATTCAGATAAGCTTTGAATATGGTTTTCGAGTTTTTCTAAAGCTTTTACACCGTGAACGTTTTTTTGAAAAGAAAATATGACTTGTCCCTACAACTATATCTTTTCCTTGTGCAGGACTAAAGTGGATTCACTTCGAGGTGCCAATACCTCCGGGTTGGAGGCAATGGTTCAGAAGTGGGCTGACACACAACCGGCAGGAGATGTTCCTGGCCAATCCGATATTACGAGCCTGATCGATAAAAAGCAAATGGAGTGCCTTAATGGGGATGACAGGACCCCGTTGGCTGGTTTCCTCGAAGGTTTGTCTGGGTGTTGATTGAATAGAGTTTTCTCGTGCTCATTGGCTTTGCAGTTTGATTGTGAGGAAAATGAAAAGCTTCTTTCTTGAAAATCAACATATTCAGCTGAGCAAAAATTGTTTCTTAGGTGAAAACGTGCTTAGATCGGACTGTGATGAACAATTGATCATATCTCTTCCATTTACACAACCTGTCAAAGTTCATTCCATCATGATGAAGGTAGTGCCATTTCTCACCTACTTTTCTTAGAATCGCTTTGAAAGTGTGGTTTTTTGATGTAAGCTTTTCTTGTATATTCAACTTTTCAAATAAGGTTTTGCGCTGCGTGCTTCAAAAAGCAATAGCAGGAGCAAGGAGGTAGATGCCTTTGAGCAAGATGTCGACTTGTTTTTGAACCTGTGATGTAATCACTGGTTAGATTTTTCGGTAAACTCAATGGCCCCCATTTCTTTTGACTCTAAACAATTACATTTCTTTTTTTATTTCACACTACCTTTTGTTGTTTCAGGGTACTAGCGAAAAAACACCGAAGAAAGTTCGTATCTTTACAAATCTCCCTAAAACTCTTGATTTTGATGGCGCTAGTTCAGTTGAAGCGGTTCAAGTGCTGGAGTTTAGTGAAAAAGCTAAAAGTGGTCAGTTTTCTTCAGTATTCATCTGGACTTTTTCCCCATTTCAAGTCATACACGAGTAGGAAATAGTGCAAGTTGTCGCACTATGCTTTAATCTTTTCATATGTTTTGAGTCTGAACATTAAGGATTTGACAAAGTGAAGATTTCTGTTTTCCTTTTAGTGATAGATTGTAATGCACGCTATAGCGATACAGCTAAGAAGGTTGTAGAAAGCAGTTTTGTAATGGTGATTCAAGGTTATAGTGAGCGGTTCTTCAATAGTTGAGTTGCTGATGATCATAGTAAAGGAAAAATAAATGCCTTTTTTTAGATTTAGCGGGTAAGAAGTCAAAGTAGTTCCTTGCATGATATTTCATTGCAATTGTTTTCTATGGCTTATTTGTTCATGCTATGAACATAGCACTTTCAGAACCTGAGCTGCTGTTGTTAAAGTACGTGAAGTTCCAGAATGTCAACAACATACAGCTGTTCATTGAGAACAATCTCGGCGGTGGTGATGTTCGTTATCGTATCTGTGATGTATTTGATGACTTTTAAATTGCTGATAGTGCCATTCTATGGTGTTCAGGTTACCGAAATTGAACAGTTGAAGATATATGGTACGCCACTAAGCGGAGTGAACATGAGCGAATTCAAGCGGGTAAAGCTTCTTTTCTTTTCTTGCTTAAGCTTGCTCAAATCTTTGCTGAAACCTCGGGACACTTTCTCATGCAACTACGTGTGAGCATGGGCTTTCTATTCCTAATCTGCAAATAAGTTGTGCAGACTTTGCAAGTGAAGTTTCAAATTCATTTTTTTGTTCTTTAAGCATCAGCATAAGACTACTCTGCTTACTATTGAAGTACTCAACTACTGAAGTATTCTGCCTCTCTGGGTTCGACTGTTATGGTTGACTGTTTGGTGGTAAAGCCCTTAGTCACAAGTTAGGTTGCCCTTGCAGATCATTATAGTAGAAATGTCTGATGGTGACCGGGGGTCTGGTAGTAGAGGGGTACATGTCAAAAAAGAAGCGCGCTACAGCATACTGCATCGTTGGCCATTTTATACTTGAAACAGTTATCTTTTATTCCTGAATTTTGTTGTTCAAACTAAGGTAGCTACTCTTCAAGCGGTAGCTACTCTTGAAGCGGCTTAAGGATTTCTGCTTCAGAATCACTGCTTCACTATGCTGTCTAGAGCAATTAGCAATTACCTCCCATCTCCACAAGGCAGTTAATAGCTGATTATTGAGAAGTGCGTCAGAGTCCTCCCAAGGTTAAAAGAGTCGGTTAAATTTGTCTTCTCCCGTTTTATCCCGTCAGCTATGTGACAGTACTGGCTGAGCGATTCTTGCGTGTTTGTTTCGAGTCTGCGTGGTGCGCCACGTAGATTGCTATCGCCACCGTGGTTGTGAAACTAGATTAATGCGTTGTGAAAAAAGTTTTAATGCTAGGGAGCATATGGTAGCGAAGTCGAAGTGTAGATTCGGTTTAATCTGAGTTAGAACGACTCCTGAAGTGCCCATTCAGGACGACAAGCAAATCGCACTTGCGGATTATTTGATTATATCGTCCATATTTTTTGCAGTTTGCTCTGACAAGATTGTTGTGCTCCCACTGAGTGTTCTACTTATTAAAGAGAGTGAATGTAACAAAAAACAGCCCGTCAATAATTAACCCTCATCGGATAGAGTCCCTAAAGTGTGTTGCCTTATGGCTCCGCCTTGCCGCTTGTTATATTTGTGAATTGCGATGGAAGTCACTCAAATTCTCCCATGAAGGGGCAGTGTGGCTGCTCGCAAGGTTGTAGAGCATGAAGATTTATTTGTTAGTCAATCCTGACCAGCAAAAGAGCTTTTGAGTTCAATTTTGTCTAATAAGTGGTTTCTTGCAGGTGGCTGGAAAAAAAGGTGAAGTGGGTCACTAGGACGGCTAGCTGGTTTATTTCTATGGATTTAAATATGGCTTTTCTTCTCGTGCTGGTTCGAAGACGTGAGCTTTGTATGCCACTTTTGCGCCTGCAAATCATCCCGTTTTTTTGTTATTGGTAAAAAGATGTAATAAATGCTTATCTGATTGTATCTGCACTAAAAACTGGTCTCAAACAGCCATTGTACTATTTGTCAAGCGGATTTGTTTTCCAGTATGCGTGTAATCTCCAATCTGTCGACTTTAGTGCTTTGAACGTTGTTAGTTTAGAATACCTTCAAACCTCTCATAGTTTTTCTTCTTGTTTGAAACAAAGAAGCTGAGCAAGATGGATGTGGAGCGGCTCATGAAAGACCTGACAGTGGATCATCTCCACCAAATCCAGCAAAACCTCCAGTTAGTTAAATTTTTGATGTTGTGAGGAGTTTTTCAAACGCATGCTTTTCGTAAGTCCCTTATCTTGAATGATTTGGCACGGTTTGGTGTACCGCATTGAGATATTGAAGGAGCATTTTTGGCTCGAGTAGGGTAGCTTCATAACCATTGATCGGAGCACCACACAGTTTTCTACTATCTGCGCACGGGAAAAAAATGTGATGGAGTGCAAAACTTGTAAAACCACCCAGTTCATTTACCAGAATTTCTGTTAAATGAGCAGCTGATTACGGTAATAGTTGTAATAGTTTTTGACATGGAATAAACCATAATCGCTCAGGGCGGAGATGGAAGGTAAAAAAGAAGAGCTTCGTGAGATGGTTGGTCGAAGATATCGTGATGTTCTCGAAGCTTCTAGTGAGGTGACGTTTTGATTCAATTGATTTTCCTGAGGTGGTTTCCCGTTCAAAAATAGGCGGAACATTCATTCTAGGTGCGAACCGTACGAGAACTCGCAGAGGCTCTTGCTGAAGCCGTCGCTCATGCCAGGACAACTCAAAGTGTCGTTGAGCCGAGGTAACTACGAGAGAATCATCAGTGCTTTATGAGAAACTGCGGTTCAGTATCTGGCAATGTACTTTAAGTGACTCTAGGAAAAGTTGCAGCTTTTCAATTTAGACCCCTTTCGCGAGAGCAGCAAGTGTCCGTACAACGTTTCATTGCCCTGCACAGACTTTTGGCTGTGATAGGTGAACCAGATGGAGATGCACTCAGTGATGCGTTCGCCCTTACTTTGGCCGAAATTCTTCACAAGCAACTGGCTACTGAACCGTTGTCCACTGCGGTAAGAACAATTATTCTGGCTGAAGCATCACGTTTGATGGTGATCTCTCGAGATGGGTCAAAAAATGGGAGACAAATGTTAGCGAAAACTAACTCAAAAGCTCAAAAAAAAAAAGCCTGAATGAGGTCATGAAAAACCAATAACAACACCGTTTTGGGTAAAGTCAAAAGTGTATGGGAACTCGTGTATGAAATGAAAACTCAATAGTCAACGAAGAGTTCAAGTAGCCGTCGCGCGATTTCATAGCAGATAAACATGACATAGAAGTTAGCTGAAGTGAAACACTTCATTGCCCTCAGTGTGGCCCTTATTACTATCAGGGAACAGTACTACGCCAAACTGTATTTTCAAGGCAAAACGGGGATGTTAGAATTCAGCACATTTTTTTTCTGCATATGTATTTCATCGGATCTCACACGATGCTGTTTCTCATGAATTTTTTGAATTGTTATTTCTCTCTTGCGAAACTTCGGTGGCTATTTTCAATGCAGATGCTCGAGCTGTCATTCTTATACATCCTCTCACTATGCCCACGTATACCCCTTGAGACATTCATGGTCACCTCCCTCGCCTTTCCCGATCTTTCTCTCGAATTTCGTTTAGCATTCTGTGATGCCGTTAGAGTCGCCATCTAGTGCGCAGTCGTTAGCCCTCTGTCCGCTTCACCCCGAGAAATCTGACCAGATGGGCTTAAAGCGGACATAGTAGTTGAAATAGAAAGTTCATTCAATTCAGTACACTACTTTTATGCTTTAGTGCTGCTTGTTTTCAGAAAATGCATTTGTTCCTCAATAGGTGTATTTTCTGGACAGCTTGAATGGATAGAGCATCAAAATCCACTACAGTCAGCAATCCTTTAGAAATTTGATTTCAGATGCATGCCGTCGTGTCTGGGCTCACTGGACGGGTAATTCGCACACGTCGACAACTTTTGTCAGATTTGGAAGAAGAAGTTGGTGAGCTATCAGAGCCCGATTGGGTGGCGAATCAGCTGACCGCGTTGGCTCTGCTTCGAGGAACGGATTACGAACAACTTCTGGACATTTATCTGACAGGAAGAAAGGCATTACTGCTTGAACACTTCTTTGAGTATCTTTATCGAAGCGTTCAGTCATTTTTTAGACTTTTATCACGAAGCTGACAGCCGAGTCAGGTTCCCTTCTGAACATCGTCACTGAAATTAAAAAGACTCTCGTGGTAATCGAACAGCTGTTTGCTCAGGGAGAGCTCGTTAGAATCATTCAGGCTGCTGCATGTCCGTCATATCGTCCAGGTACAGTCCCTCATTTCCACAGTTTCCCACATAATTTATTATGTTGATCACAGCTTTGATCGACGCAATCATTTGTGATGAAGCGTTCTCCTTCGGCCGTATGCTCATTGCTGAAGCTGAAAAGGTGACTCGTCAGCTGAGAGACTTCAAGACTAGTCCGATTCTTACGCAGAAGATCAACTCTAAATGCACAGATTGGGTCAATGAGTAAGTATATGCGGTTATCTTGTTATGAATAACCGAAATGGTGGCAAGTATGGCACTAAAACTCACCACATTTTGACCGATCGGTATATTTTATTGTATTGCAGTGTGTGTGGTTTTGCTCTTGAACCGGTGATGTCTATTTGTGAATTCTACGACAAAGCGGACGACATCATCGAATTTCTCAATGCCATTTCAGGAGTCTTGGGATCGGTAAGCTGACGCATATTCAACTTGGATGTTTAAAAATTCATTGTTACTGGTTTAGAATTTTTATCTTATTTATCCTATCGAATTTCTCGGCTAAACTAGGACTTTCTTCCTTTCGGTCAAAACTCTATAACATGAGCCCGGCCAACTCATAGTTTTCCAAATATGAATAGTTCGACATTTCTGCTAAAAAAATTTAGATGGTAAGAATAATGGTAAGAATGATACAATTGAGCTTCCTTCCTTTGAGTTAACTTGAGCAACGAGCTAAATAAAACTTAGTTGAGTGCTGTCTTGTGTGGTACTTACTAATGCTGTTGAACGATGACGGTTAATAGTAGTAAAAATTTTTTATTTCCATTATTCTTATTACCAGTCGGGCCGCCCGGCTAACGCCAGGCTTCCCTCCTTCTTATGGGTTCGCCCGGCTACGCCGGGCGCTCCTTCTCCCTATGAGAAATTTGCTATGCGTAAATAACACTTCGGATTCACCTTTTGCTCTGAATGCTTTACACCCTCAGTATTAGCTCCGAATTGGGAGCGATTTTTTCTGTAAGCCACCCTCTGCCACAGCCAAGGCTTCATTGCGGCTGAGGCTACTATGTTAGCTACCATCAATGTTCCTCAAAGCCATCATCAAGGGCTCTCCTCCTTCTTGGGGCAAAAGGACTTTGCCCGAATAATATCGAATTAATGAAATTCCCCCTTTTTAATATGTTATTTCGCTTTTTCGCTGAGCGAGAGTATAGACTATCAAATGCCTTCAAAGATGTACCTCCTTTTCTCTACAGATACATCATTAAATGTGAATCCAACATTATTACCGGTCGGATAAATTTTGCTAAGAATGATATCGAAGCAAAGAGAAATCGTGATCTTTCACTTAATCGCAAACTCTGCTGGGTAGCGGTCGTAATCTAATAGCAAGAAGTGAACCAAATTCATCTCCTTATAAACACACAACTTAACCTTCTTATCGAATGAAACATACCAAAAAGTCAAAGCTAGATCGTAAATAACAAAGGCGCTAGGAGGTAATTGGTGTGTGGATCTTCTTTTCTAAGGTCTCTTCTATTGCCAGTTTCGTGAAAAGTTTCGTTTCTTTTTATTTCGTGAAATCCTGTTCCTTCCCTTCCTTTCCTGTGCCCTACTACTCACCATAAGTGTTCCCATACTGCCTCCTACCAAGTTCGAACGCCCTAGAGGCAAACTGAAAGTTTCGGCGCAAACTTCGCCTTCTATAAGTGGGGTCCGGTCCCCCACCTACGATAAATGTTCCCGTCCTGCCGCCTGTACCCCTGCCAAGTTTGAATGCCCTGGGGCCAAATTGACTATTGCGGCGCAAAACCCCACCCCCTGTGCACGAATTCCGGTCCTGCCACTTACCATGAGTGTTCCCGTCCCGTCGCCTGTGCTCCTACCAAGTTTGAAAGCTCTAGGTCCACGGGGACAGGAGTTATGAATTTGCGGCCCAAAGTTTCTAACGCGCACGCCGCGCTCCCTGTGAAAGGATTCCGGTCCTGCCACTTACCATAGGTGTTCCCATCCTGTCCCCCTTACTCCTACCAAATTTGAACGCTCTAGGTCCACGGGGACAGGAGTTATGAATTTGCGGCCCAAAGTTTCTAACGCGCACGGTGCGCTCCTTGCGAACGGAGTCCGGTCCTGCCACTTTCCATAGATGTTCCCATCCTGTCCCCCTTACTCCTACCAAATTTAAACGCTCTAGGTCCACGGAGACAAGAGTTATGAATTTGCGGCCCAAAGTTTCTAACGCGCACGGTGCGCTCCTTGTGAACGGAGTCCGGTCCTGCCACTTTCCATAGATGTTCCCATCCTGTCCCCCTTACTCCTACCAAATTTAAACGCTCTAGGTCCACGGGGACAGGAGTTATGAATTTGCGGCCCAAAGTTTCTAACGCGCACGGTGCGCTCCTTGTGAACGGAGTCTGGTCCTGCCACTTTCCATAGATGTTCCCATCCTGTCCCCCTTACTCCTACCAAATTTAAACGGTCTAGGTCATGGAGACAGGAGTTATGAATTTCCGGTCAAACACACACACCGACACACACATAAACACACACACACACACACACACACACACACACACACACACACACACACACACACACACACACACACACACACACACACACACACACACACACACACACACACACACACACCGACACACCGACACACCGACACACCGACACACCGACACACCGACACACCGACACACCGACACACCGACACACCGACACACCGACACACCGACACACCGACACACCGACACACCGACACACCGACACACCGACACACCGACACACCGACACACCGACACACCGACACACCGACACACCGACACACCGACACACCGACACACCGACACACCGACACACCGACACACCGACACACCGACACACCGACACACCGACAGACACACTTAGCGAATTATATAAAGTAGGATCTTCGATGATTCTCCTTCATTCATGAAGCTTCTTAGAAATTGGTGGTGTGATAGGTTCTCTTGTAGCTGATATCAGAACATCAGGCTCTCCTTAGGTCTTTAAATTTGAGGTAGTGGTGTAGTGGCTGACCATAATCAATGAATCACATCTTGGTGTCCTCTTACATACGGCCTTCTTCTTCTTCTCCTTAGCTCTAGTGCTGCGAGTGGCAGCTTCCGCTATTCTTGCCAAACGTCTCCATTTCTTTCTATCTGCGACATCTGCCGTTACTTTGACCTCGGTGAGGTACCTCTTGGTTACGGCTCGCCACCTCTTTTTTTATGCTCCACGTGATCGTTCACTTTGAGGTTCAAACTCCATTCCCTCGCTATTTGGATGATTCAGTGGGCTTCTCAATATACGTCCGTATCATAGGAAGCGCAGCTCTATCAACTTGAACTGGACAGGAACTGGTTGCGTGACCGCTCCAACGTCTTCTTTGCTGGTCCGATCCAATCGCTTCAATTCGCAGTCCCATTTGAGCATGCTCATTTCACCGGAGCGGAGCTGCCTTTCATGGTTTTTACTTGCAGGCCAGCACTCGCTGCCAAAGAGGTTCGCGGGTCTCACCACTGACCATACCCTTTTCGTTTGAGAGCCCATGAGCACAGTTGGTCGCATAGGATATCGGTGGATTCCTTCACTACATCTGTACAATTCTTGTTCTGGCTTTTACATCCTGGTCCACGCTACCATCTGAATCACTCCCCAGCGACATGAATTCGTGCACTACTTCAGCGCATTCCCTAAGCCCTCTGGGACTGGCTTTATGTGCTACTCGAAACTGAGAAATTCGGAACCTGTTCGTTGCCATCACCTTCTGCCCCTTCTGCAGCTTATCCTGGCTTCTTCTTTGCTCTCCGCTATCAGGGCGATGTCACCCGCTCAAAGAATAGTTTTTAGTGGTCTAGTTTTTTTTTGATGAATCCATTGTAGCAGAAAGAGAAACGGGCTCAGAGCTTCTCCTTGGTGTACCCCAACCTTAACTTCTATTGCCTATTGCCTTTGCAAGCCATTAGATCCTGCTAGAACGGGACGAATTCCCTCAGTTTCGAGTCGACCAATCGCTCAGCAGTTTCATCGTGTGAGCAGTCAAGCTAATCCAATGGTAGTTGGAACTACCAACGCATCATCCTTTTGTTCAGACAGGGACGATAGTACTGCTCCCCTAGTCATATGGTTACCTTCCTTCAGTAGTGTTCAGAAACCGAGCGAGCAACCTGTTCCAATGCTGTTCGAGCGCTTTCTATGTCTCAGTTGTGACCCATCCAACCAGTTGCCTTCCCAACATGCAGCTTCCCTAATCCTCGGCAGACTTTATCTTCTGTCGAGAGTGCAGTGGGGTCAGCAATCGCCTTTACGTGGGAGCTATTTTCGCGGTGGAATTTCTTTTACGTATAGTATTGACCTTTATCAGTTCTTATTCACTTACTTCACTGTTTCCCATGAATTACCAACCATCACACTAACCAGATTCCTATGCTTTACTGGTAATTCGAAGCTGATAAAAACTGACTTGAGTGTGCTGTTTGTATTTTGGAGCCGCTGACCGTGGCTCCCTTAAACAAGCTCCTTCTCAACTCAAATAAAAGGCTTTATCATCCAGACGCCAGTTATCTTTGATCCCGTCCTACCCTGTACCAATCTTTTGAATATCCCTATACCACTTCAGTACCAAGTTTTATACATCAAAACGAAGGCGCTAAAGATTTTGGTGGCTTTTGCCTTCCAGTCTCTTTATCACTCATTGATATCCTTTGTAACCTACAACTACATCTCCCACATAGCATGCCCGAGTACCGAGGCTTCGCTTATATGAGATGCAGAAAATGCACAAAAGCTCAAACTTTCCAACTCTTATTACCAATCCTTATCAGTTGGTTTCTGTTCCTGTAACCGACATTTGCGATTCCAATGTCAATGCGGTCATCGGCCAAGGTTTCTCCGCTAATACGAAAACAAGTAAACCGTATGGGGCAGAATCAGGAGGAATGTGATATGGTGAAGACCATAGGAATTTCTGGTTATAGTGCTCCATAGTAAATATATCACCTGACGCGAACGGTGACTGAAGAGCTCAGAATCTGGAACGAGGGTAGTGAGTGGAGCTGTTACGCTTAGGAAGACTTGAGTTTTGCCCCGACTGGTTTAAAAAATTGGCATAGTGTCAGCAGTTCGCCTTTTCCCCTTTCTCTCTTTCTATTTTCAGGGAAGATTCCTGAATACTATTCTATAAGTAGCATAAAATTGTTACGAGAGAAGCTGTTTGACCTTTATTGCAGACCGAATTCTTTTATCTTTCTTTCATTCCGCTGGAACCGTCCCATCCCATTAACCGCTAACTTCCAAATCCCCTTAAAAATAGTCTATTACACTATACATTTGCCATTTCCATTGTCACGATGAAAGTAACCCATAACAGTTGGGGCTATTATTCGTGAAATCCTCCATGTGAGTTTTGCCTAAATACCTTGGTCCTTTCGTTTTTTTAATTCACAGGGAATCCCTCAACGAAGATTGGAACTGATCAGTGAATGGGCTGCCCAGTTCTTCAACTCGGTCAGCTAATCAGAGCATGATCTTCTCGGTCCTGATGGATCCTGCTCTGATTGTGCCAGAACTTTGATTTCCATTCCTTGCCCTATTATTTTGGCTTGCACCGTTGACCTATATGGTGACATTCAAACAGCAACTAATGTGCTAGTCAGTATTTTTGTCCCTGCCATGCATGTGGTGGTTGTGCTGCTCTTTTCACTTCCCCTCTTTTCTCTCTAGGATAGTAGATGTCAAAAATCTGGGCTTTTATCAATTGGGTTGGGCTGTTGAAAGGGTATATCCTCATTTTGTCGCTGCTACACTGGCTCTTTGTTTTCATGATCGTAGTTTCAATGGCGTATGAACATAATATGAATATATATAAAATCATTTTTTGACTTTGATCGAAGTTTTATCTCATCCAAGTCTCGTTTGGATCCAGATTCCTTTACTGAATCTCTGAAATCTGGTGATCAATGTGATGCTTATTCAGGGATGGCCTCGTATGATTCCTTGTTCCACCGTATATCAGAACCTTTTCGGCGATGTCCTCTTCAGGAAGTTCACGGTGCGTTTTGTTAGTACCTCTGACATCAGTTGCTCCTGTGTTGCTGTGGACAAGAGGCAGCATTTGAGTAGCTTACTTTGGAAGCCTCGAATTGCCTCAAAAGTAAACTACTTAATTATTTCCTCTCGTCCACAGCAAAGCAGATTTTTTTTTATAAATTAGTGATGGTATTTCTATGTAGACTAGACTTTCCCGTTAGTTTGGTAGCAAAGCTTATTCGAACACTTTACTTTCTTAAACGATACGAATCTAATGAAAATTCGGTCGCCTCGTAGAGAACATCATGTGATTGACGTTATTTTGAGGGCATCATTTCCCGAGACCTACAAGATTTGGAAAATCAACTCATTCAACAGTTGAAATCCATCAACACCGCGCCTCCTCCTTTATTTGAGAAGACGTCGAATAAGTTCGATCCCCTCACGGGAGTTGGAATTTCTTCTGCTCTTCAAGAGTATGTTATTGTCTAGAATTTTTTTTCAACAGTAGCCTCGAATCATTTCCATAAAATTTTTTTCAGGTGTATCTCGAAGTTTTACGCTGGAGTCCAGAATGCTCGGGAATGTTGCGGAAGATACGAGCAAGTGGAGCTAGACTCGCAGTCGGAACGAATCAGAGAGTCATTGGCCGCTGAATTGTTTGATGTCATTGAAAGGTGAGTTACCCTGTAGTAACGCCGGACTCTTGCACAGTAGTTCCTTGATCCTGACGAAATATCTATTTCATTTCGAAAATCCTCAAAAATTTTGGGTTCCGGATTTTTTCATGGGGTCAGCCAGAATTTTCGAGAAAAATTGCTCAATTTGACCACGAATTCTCAGTCAGATTATGAAACGCTTCGTTAAAAGTTTTTTGCAAGAGCAAGTATACTTAAGGCTAGATTCTGTGAAGATTTGCACATATGAAGGTAGCATTGGGAACGGTATTCCATTTTTATTCTTAGCTTAATCTGCATTGCAGTGATTTCACATGTACCCCTCGTTCGTCGGTCTTACCTGGTGTAAACATGGGGCATAAAAGTGGTGCGTGTCTTGCCCGCTTTGTCCCGGAATCAGGCTATGGAAGCCCTACCGAGCCTTGCCATCTTACCATTTTCGTACATACTACTCGTACTCGTACGTTTCGTACTTATAGATATTGAAGCCGTCTTGAAGGCATATTTCTTGATAAGGGTGGTTTCCGGGATTTCTCCCTGACATGAGTCTGTGACCCTCAAGAGTAGCAAAGGGAAGATGGGCCTAGATAGGGCGCAATAGGGCTGCAATACCGGCTTAGGCGACATACACATCCAAAGGCGGACGAGTTCTCCCAGCAATGTAGAGACTTTGCTCCATTCCCACCGAGACGCACACATTTCACGCAGGCGGCTTATTGCAGCCATCTGTACTCAGTGGCACACACTTTTGGTTAGCTCGTCTAGGGACCACTTCCAGGTAATTTTTGTCATATTGTTCTCGTCCAACCCCTATTTTTCAAGCCTTATATTTCTCTGAATAAGCCGATTTTCGCCTTTTCTTTTGCAGTATTCTGAGCCATTACTTCCCTTGTTCGTCTAAAACTAGATGCCCTGAAATTATCGTGAAATGTGTATTCAAAGGACTAAATACTGACTTTTACATTAGTTGCACCTGAAATGTCGTTGTGAAGACTGAAGTCAGTCCCGTAAGACTTTATCTGAAATGCTTTTCGATTAGAAATCATGTGCATGGTGCGTTCTACAATGAGATTTGATTACTCCTATGAGCCGATATTTGCGTTTATAGTCAAGTCAAGGCTTTTTTTACTCCATAAACAAAATCAATATGGACTCCGGTATTTCAGCAATATGAAGTGTTGTGAGTGAGGAGGAAAAGGTTCACTCAGTTTGTAAAATCGTATCAATTGTAGGTTGTCGAATCTGCATCCCAACACCAGCGGTAATGTTTCGGTGGACGAGCTGTCAAGAACCAGACTCTGTCTCGCTCTCCTTCACTGCGATTCCGCATCATTTTGTCAAGCCATGAACAAAGACGGAGAACGAATTGCTGCTGCAAGTCGTCTGCTAAACGCTGCCGCAGAGGACTCATTAAGGTTAGCCGACTCAAGCTACAGTGCGAATGGTGCTGGTTTAGGTTTACTTTTTGATTTTTGGAGAAATGCAGTACTAAGGGCAGTGTGCACCGACTGTGGGAATCCGGGTGCTATTACGATCCCCGGGGAAATATTCACAATATGGGTGATAGTTTAATTTTTCCTTTCCAAAAGGAGATTGTATTCCATCCCAGGATAAGCCCACCCATATTGGAAGGAAATTTTGAACGGTCATCTGCGTCACTGGTCAACCCGTTTCTACGATTTTGCATACAACTTGTATGAGTGTCCCGAAATCCCCGAAGAACCCGAAAGACCTCGAAGAAATCCCTCAGCGTCGATCAGTTTTTGATATTTTTCTTGAAAAGGTTGGGCCAGATCGGTAATAGAAGAAGAAGAACCATCCAACATGTTCGCTAATAGCAATTTTTCGTAACTAGCCGATAAATCCTTGCACTACTTCAAGGCCGGAATAACTGGAACCAGATTTCTTATGGTCTGCAAAAACGGACTTCAGTATGAACAGGTCATCGACATCATTTCGGCGATTCCGTACTTGCCTAGAGTCTCTTGAGTAGAAGATACCTTTAAAATGTGTGGTACCACCCGAAAAGGCTTCAAGAATTTTGGTTTAGCTGCTCAAAGCTAGCTTTCCCTTGGTTGTAGTCGATTTTGGGACGCTTCTCAGCCTTGAATCGAAGGGGTTTCGTTGAAGTTGAATACTTCTGAATCGCAGAACTCTTTATCTCTCGAAACATAATCTGTTACCTATCTGTGATTGAATCTCTTAATGACAATTTCTTTGACAACACTCTTAAAATTCTTCTATACAAGGGGAACCCGTTTCTCTGAACATCGCATAGACACGATTAGGGAAGGCAACATAGCTATCACAACGGTACAGAATCACAATACAGACCTGCCAACGAGGTATGAATAGGTTATGTAAATCTCTAAGGCGAAAACAATTAATTAGGAATATATGTGTAAGAATATATGGACTAAACTAATATGGTTACCGGGAAACTAACAGGGAGGGTGTTCTCTGTGAGAAACGACGTAGTAACATGTAGTGGAACTGGTTTGGGTTCTGCATGGCATACACACGATAGACGACAGGGGGCAAGCGCTGGCTGGCATGATCTCTCTCCTCGTGAATGAGAACTAAAATCCCGCGATATCGGACTGTGATTGATGAGCACTGTAGAGCTCGCGTATTGCTTTAAGCAAATGATTGAATGGTTTGTCGATAAACGTCCTACGGAAGTAGTATTCATAAGCAAATGGCTCAGCTGGTAACGGTTGTACTGATTCCATGAGCGTTTTCATGAATTGCCTGAAAATCGTTGAATTATCAAGAAGATTTACGGAATTATGGTGGATTTAAAGAACAAAAGAAC
Organism: Haemonchus contortus; assembly: GCA_000469685.2. NCBI lineage: Eukaryota > Metazoa > Nematoda > Chromadorea > Rhabditida > Trichostrongylidae > Haemonchus > Haemonchus contortus. The sequence goes on along the minus strand of LS997562.1, from coordinate 29,620,517 downwards.
TTTTTTTTTTACCCTTGCTGTTCTTTAAGAAGAATCTTCGGGGTGAATTCCCCTGCGCTATAACGACCCACTACTGCGGAAGCTTTGTGACAATTCTCCGATCTATGGTGGGCGCACAGCCACAGCTGAACAATCATGATGTACCCACATCAGATCTAATACGGGCTTTACACGGGATTCACTGTTGCACCGAATCCTTCGATCCTTCAGACCCATTGCGATAGACTTGTTCGGGAAGATAAAAGGGGTAGGAAAAACACCAGCCGATCCTAACGAGTCATTGTGTCAACTGTCTGTGTACCGTAAAGTGCAAAGTCGACCCTCAGTTGTAGCTTATTGTGAAAGCATCCGAAATCGTTGAACATAATGACTTGCTTCACCCGTTTCGTGGAACCACCTTGCTAGTTATGAGTCTTTAATGCCCATTTAATCTTCTAAAATACGTTACTGGAAATGGTGTAGTGGAAGTGGTGCACTATCACACAGGCATAGTCACGAGTTCGAATTCCGGATTGATATTCCCGAGGCCAACCAAGCCTTCCATCCCTCCGGGGTCGATTAATTGGTACCAGACTCGCCTGAGAGGATAGAAGCACTGACTTGTACATCGGCTGGCCTTCGCAACGATTCTGAATTGAATTCGAATGCGTGAGCGCATCCCTCAGATGGGATTGATTGACGTCTCAAGACGCTCCTAAGGTAAACTTGCAGGGACTCGGTAAGGGGAGTAGGAATGATATCTTTTAACTTCCTTGCCGTTACGCCGCTTTCGGATACCCCACATTTTTTGGTTACTATTACGTAGGCACAGTGTCAACCTGCTGCAGGTTCTTAAGGTTAGAACAAAATAGGATTGGAAGCATACAAAAGGTATCTTTCATAAAATGAAAACTTAGCTCTGAACAGAAGTGTTTTCTGACTTTTTACCTCCCTGACGTTACCATTAGGGCGATTGTTTCGGATGCAAAACTTTGATTTAATGTGTGCGGTCCAGAAAACTTACTTGTCTCTTTCCTCTTCGTCCATGTCGCACCAAACATCGGCAATAGTCTTTAGAGTGTGATTTTCCAACATTGCATCAAGCTAAACACTTCTTTCAGTTAGAGATGCTATCTATTTGGCTGTCCATTGGTTTCACTAACCTCCTCTTTTTCTCCAAATCTTTTCATCAGTAAATCGCGCATAACGATAGTCGAGCCGACCTTCACATTCTTTTCGACCGTTTCGACCAATGTGTTCGGCAAAAACTGAAATTCTCTCAAGCATTTGCTCTCGAAGTGTTCCTTCTACCACAACGATACCTGTCGATCGGGTAACTCCACGGTTACTATCTCATTGGTGTTCCAACAAATCAGAACCAGGCGCATGGAGAAACGACGTTCCCGTCTGCTTCTGTGCTTCGCCGAAACATCCTCTGTGTGCAGAGTTTCGAGAAGTTCAACGATATGGCCTTTACCCCCAATGGGTGAAGTCGACGATTGAAGTAGGCACCTACGATTGTCAATGATAGTAAAGTCGATGCCCTTAAAAGCTCCTTAGTTACTAACCAGCTCTGGATGTGGTCTCGAATGAATCCGATTGTATTGTGAATCGTTTCTTCGACCAGCCGGAATTCTCCCAGGAGGCGGTTATACTCGGAAGCAGTATAACCAGCGTTTTCACACCAGACGAGCATAAATATGAAAAACTGAAGAAAGAAGATTAGAAGAAGCATGGCTTAGTACGAAATCCAGGGAATGCTAACCTTATTCATCGGCATCCTAGAAAAGAAAAGGAATGTGCCTTCGTAGACGGAAATCTTGGTTATCACACGTCGTTCTCGTCGTTTCCTGCATGATCGACACCTCCACTGAAGGATAGGGATTGTCCCTTGTGAAGATAATAAAAGTCAGACTTGACTCACCACAAATCCATTAGCATGCTTGATGAGGCTCATCAATTGCTCCTTAGGACAGCTTTCGATTTTGCATTCCCTCGTATTAGGAATGATACCATATCGGGCCAAGAATTGAATACTAAAAGAACATAGGTGTTTACTTGTTTGTAATCGTGGTTCTCTGAGACGAAAGGTGTGTATCGACAAACCCGCACCCTACACGGGAATCACGGAATATCCTCTGAAGTAGGTCAGCATCGAAGTCTATGTCGAGAATCTCATCCGGTTCAGCAACTGAGGTGCCATCAAGGATAGTGAACTTCCCTCGTTCTGGCCGACTCCTAAACGTCAAATGCATCCTCTAGTAATTACTTCAATGGGAAGTCAAAAATTGAAGCAAGAAGTTAGAAAAAGTAGCACAATTCAGTAAATGGGGAAGGAAATTTAATTTCGATCTCGGATCGCCGAGAGGCATGTTTTATGGACAGTTCCTAGTCGACTTATTTTGGAATGAAATCAATACAAAAGGTGACCTAGTGCCTACGGAAATTCTAAACAAATAAATAAATAATTGTAAATAAATAAGATGATAATGAGACAGTTGACAGAGATCTTTAGTGCAGGAAGGTGAATGTGAAGAGGTAGATCTATGCCTGCCGTTAGCATTGGGACCAAGTCTTTGAGAGCGCCCTAGTTTTCGTTCTTCCTGAAATGATAGAGAAGTTTCGAGTTTCGTGGGGGGTACGAGTTTCGTGGGAGAAATTCCCATGCATATGAGCAACATTCGTATGGCAACTTTACCGATCTTTGCTTTGAGTAAGTTATGTTAAAAAGGAACCTATAAGTAGATCGATTCTAATGCAAAAGACCATTTTTTCTTCTGCCAAAGCTTCAAAATCAATGCATTGAGCAATTCTGTACGTTGTTCATGGGGAAGGGTAAAAGAGCTCTGGGAAGGTTTTACCTGGGTACATTTCTAGTGACTAGAATTTTAGGGAAGGTGCCAAATAATGCACGTATTTTGACTGAAAAGTCCACTAATTTTTCGTGTTATTCCGTTCCAATTACCAATTGGATTACCTCGTTCATAAGCAGATAATTGGGAAAAAGATTGGAGAAGAGCAAGAGGAGCTGATGAATCTGAACAAATAAAGGGGACCTTCGATTAGCTAGAATCTGCTGCTTCGGTTCCCGTTTTACCCTTTTCGGTGGCGGCTCGCCATTTTGATCCTCAGCATCCGCTTCATCGCTGCCAGATTCTGCCTGGAAATTACGCTACAGGATAGCTGATAACCACTCTGTGGTTCCACCAATATTAAAAGTGAAATGGGAAAGGAAAATGGGAAAACCGTGAACCTCACTTCATCGGCAATCTCTTCTTCATCTTTTATAACTTTGTTCGTAATGAAATTGGCATTTTTCGTTTGAAATAGCGATTCAAGTATGTCCATCGACCCTGGAATAATAGTGATCCAGTAATGATTAGTCTGGTTCCTTTGTGACTTTTAGGATTTTAGGAAGAGTACAGATTGGGCGGATTTTGGTCTGAGGGGGTGCCTTTTGAGGTCACGGTCTTACCCTGTCTTGCTATCGATAACGCGCCCATATCGGACCGTTACTGAATTGTATTACATCGACCAGAAGTTCCCAGAACGAAGGAAAACAAGAGAACAGGTGAGACTAATTGGATCCGTCAGATTCGAAAGAACTCGCTTTGAGATTGATCGAATTAGTTGGGGTGGTAGCGGTTGGGAGTGGGAAAAGTGGGAGCCAAAAGAGAAACAGACCTTGGCAAAGGTTGGCGAGCAGTACGACGACGCTCCACGACTACCACGATGTCGACGGAGACGACAACGACGACGGCGAGACGGTCGTTATGGTGACAGCCGACTGGCGCGGTGTGCGAGGTGAGAAGGCGGCGGCGGTGGCGGCGGCGGCGGCGCGCGGCCATTGGGCCTTGCGATTATCGATCCGCGCCCGCTATCGGACCATTGAAACTGGAATGCGCCGCGGCGGTGCGACATCGCTGGTGGCCGCGGACGGCCGAACTGTGCGCGGCGTGGGTGCGTCATTCACGGCGACCGCGCCCATGCACTGCCCATACAGGGGCAGGGAGGCGCCAACAGCAGCGGTGTTCTTGAGTGGCTGCCTTTACTGAGGGACCCAGGACACCCCCGGGAGGGTCAGGCAGTGTGGAGCAGTTTAAAGTGGGAGGTGTCGGCTCGGACACGAACACGAAACTAACAAAAGGTTGCGATGAGAAAAGTAAAACTAGTGCAAACGAATTCAGGGGCAAGAAAAAAGCATGAGATGATGATGAGAAAGCAAGGGTTGGACTTGATGGGTTCTGATAAGCTCTACCTATAGCCCTGTTTTTTCTTTGTGGTTCTTCGAATCTGCTCCTGAGGAGGGTAGCTCTGCGTCCGAATTCCTGTCTCATTGATGTGGGACCAAGAGCCGTCTCCCAAATGTATTTATTTGGATTTTCGGTTCGATTGTGTGATTGAATTTCTTTCAGCACGACTGAATCGCAAATTTCATTGCTTTAACTTTTTTTTGTTAATAAAGTAAATGAATGAGTTAAATTTTCGACCTGATCAGATCGCTTCGGATGTGCAATATTACCCAGAGCTATTTGGGTGCTTATTGATCCCAGGAATTGATTGACTTACGGGGAGCAGCTGATATTCAGATCAATGTTTCATGTCCCCACACGATTCTGATAGCAATCAATCAACCACAACAGGGAGATTGACTGATCGAGGCGGAATTGGGTGCCACTGCCCATGGTTTGGCTAGCAATGCCTCTAGCATCACTTTCACCCCCAACACCATCGTTCTTCTTATCGTCTCCAGTTTTATTCGCCCAAATGCCGTTACAAGTTTACTAATGTATTTTACTTTGTGGGTGTTACTATTTGGTGTTGAGTGGCTGCGGTTTTGGGATGATATCCGGACTGAAAGGTTCCTGGACCTAGCAGATATGTGATGAACCAGCAGCAGCTTTTTTCCCGAACATCACAGCAGAGTTGACAGATGAGTGCATAACTGGTGTACTCGAGTTCTGAATCACATGTAAACCGGTATTTCCATACCTCAGAAGGTTATTAGGGGTCAACCACAGGTATTAGTCTGATCTGTGCCATGTCGACCGTTTGTTTACAATAGTACCTGATTACACGTTCTCCCATTTTTTGTTGGGAACTCGCTGAAGCAGTACGGACAATGAGACCAAATTTGCCATCGTTGACTTTTTTCCTGCATTTTGCATTTCGATCGATAGTCGATAACGTTGAGATCATCCTCAGTTTTGTAAAATTCTATAAAAACCGTTTTTAATCAGTGATAAACTATCCCATTGACCGTTCAGCAAGTGCTCCAGTGCTGATAAACGCGCAATCGCAATTGGAATGTCACTTTCTTTGACGAGTTTTCTCTTCTCTCTAGGTTACTACTTCGTAAGATTAGTCTTGTTTGTAATAGTTATAAGGTAGAAGATCCTTGCTGCTGTCTTCTGGTACCAAGATCCTTTTCGTAGTTCTTTCTGGAATGAAATGAAAACCGAGTTCACGGGAAAGGTTCCAGCATTTCGTTGTTCTTCGGAAGCTGAAAAACAAATGTTAATTTGAATGAACTCTTGCGTTCCGTTCTATATATCGACCCATATAAGAGCTTGGAACCATCTCCAATCTTTTTTTTTTGAGAACCCCCAATCGATTTGTGGAAAGCGAATTGGGCCTAAGAAACCACTGTTGTTCAACACTATTAAGCGACCAAATGCTAAAAATAACCTGAATTTGTAATAACGACATTAACTCTCATAGCCATCAACAGAACTTTGATAGACGAGAGATGGACGACATTTCAACAGGTCCTTTTGAGATGGCTTGATACGCCGACGTCGCCGCAATACGGCTGTGACGAGGGCCTTCCGTACCTTGTGAACCACTGGCCCTTTTTCCCCGAATGCGCCATCATCTCGTGCCATCATCAGATATTTTCCTATAGTACGCCTCTCTTCACCGGCTCATGTAAGCCAATGCCGATTCTGACTACCATAGTAAAGCTCAGCGATAAAGTCTTTGGTGTTAATCAATCCCGCCTGAGGGATGCGCCCCCGCGCTCGACTTCCATTCAGAATCGTAGTGGCGTAGTGAGTGCATATGTGATCTGTACAATGACTTGCGGTGGCCAACCGATGTTCAAGTCAGTGCTTTTATCCTCTCAGACGAGTCTGGTCCCAATTCACCGACCCCGGAGGGATGGAAGGCTTGGTTGGTCTAGGCGGATATCAATCGGGGATTCGAACCCGCGACCGTGCGTGTGTAAAATGCGCCACAACCTCCGAACGGCTACCATTATGTGCCTTCCAAATCAGCATATCTATTTAGTTTCGAATGCCATAATCTTGCATGAGCAATACTGCCAGCAGAGCACCGGAAAAAGATTATGAACAACCCTTTTGTTTTGTATGTTTTGTCGTGTGGCAATGGGTCTTTGTTGGGGCCCTATTTTGTACTTCAAGTGGAAACCGCTTTGCCTTTGATATGTTCTAGATACTTGGTTTTACTTTTTTTTTAATACCAAGCGAAAAAACTGGACCCACAGGCACATATTGACTGCATCTGAGATGCTATTTCAGAAATTGGCGAAAGTTTCTCCTGATTAGGTGGTTTTGGAGTGCTCCTTCACTTTATTTAAGAATTCTGCTGTGTCATCCGAATAGAAAGGCACATAACAGTCATTACAATTAATTCCCCTTTATTGCAGCAACTTCACTTGCTCGGTGGCCAAGGAATGCTTGTCTCAGCAGGTCTTGCAACCGTACGTGGCTGCTTTCACTCAACCAGCTCTTGGTCTGGAAATCGCCATGGTTCGTTTGAGCATGAAGCAGTTCTTCAGTGAACTCCTCATCACCCATTTCGCCTTATAGGAGTGGGAGCGGCTTGAACTAGACGAGGTCGGCGTCGTTGAAGTTCCTGTTGTGGTGTCACCGCCATTGCAGACTGCTTTATTCACCCTCTCCAGTCGATTTGGCGAACTCTGCGTCTCCCATTTGCTGTCGCGAGCTGTTCGTAAGCGAATTTCAAGTGAGGTGAGTCAGTAAAAGACTGTAATAGTCAAATGCTCCCGGTCATTGGGAACAGAAACGGGAATGGTCCAGTATCATGAGTCTTAGAGTCTTTTGGGCTCATCAATCCCATCTGAGGCATGCGCCCTGCTCTCGACTTCCATTCAGAATTGTAGTGGCGTATTGAATGCGTGTATGATATGGCCAATAGCGGGGCCCAGCTGATATAAATTCAGTGATTTTATCTTCTCAGAAGAGTTTGGTACCACCAGTTAACCGACCCTAGAGGGATGGAAGGCTTGGTTGGTCGTGGCGGATATCGATCTGGGATTCGAACCTGTGACCACGCGCGTGAATAATGCGCCCCTTGCCACTACACTACCTTCGTCTAGTATCATAGCACAAGAGAATCCGGACCAAACTAGGAAAAGGAAATTACAGTAGATCTGAGCCTGGTTTATGTACGGTTTCACCTATCGTATAGATGTGTAGCTGGGTCTATTTCGTTCTAAACTTTTGTCAACTGTCAATATTTTTTTGAGATGCCTGAATGATCTTTATGAAGTGACCAATGCCTATGCGTTGCATTGTGCAGGCTATTGTAGTCAGGATTTTATTACAAAATATCTCTGCAATTCAGGTTGCTGATCTCCTGGCCACTACTTTGAACAATGCTGTACAAAATGCCAATGCTGTGCAGCGAACTACTATTCAATTGCTCTTCGATTGTCGGGTGCTCCACTCCTTGTTCCCTGATGAGAAGTACGTATTTTTCTGGGAAGCTCTCATTACAGACGCGACATTTTCTTTTATTTTTTGCAAAACTAAGAGAAATATTCTAAAATTTTTCTCCCAGGAAGCGTGTTATTGCAACCGAAGTTTGTGCCATGCGTTCGTCATGGGAGAGGATGGAAAGTTCGTAAATTTGAGGAAATGGAAGTGAGAAAAGTGAAGTGAGAAAGTAAGGACTAAGGGTATTACGGCGTCGAAGAAAACGATGTTTAGTGTTTAGAGAGGAAGGGGTTGAAAAATTTGTGGCTCTGATATCGCTACACGCTTTGACTGGTAGAATCAAAGCCAGGTGAGAAGGGAATTATGTCAAGGAATCGTACGGTTCTGCCCCTCCTAATTGTAAGTGATGCAGTAGGTTGTATTGCCCAAGTCATTCTGAGGATTTAGCCATGAGCTCTCGATGGAGCAAATTCATGGATGCTCTTTTCAAGTGTCGCTATACAACTGTAGTTGTTTATTGAGTCCTAGGCATTCAGAAGCGTTCGCTCAACTGTTATGGTGTGTGCAAGGTATCTACCAGAAGTCTCACAAAAGCTCAGATTTTTGTGGAATATTCGGGAACTTTCCATGGGAATATTATTAAAGGATGCTACATACCTATGCGTATGATATGTCCGGAAATTTCGTAATACTGGAGATGGTCTAACAGATTAAGGCACGTCTTGGACCTCTTTGTTTTTCTGCTTTGGAGGGTTGTAAAGAGGCGTGCAAAGAACTTCTTAGAGGGATTTTTGAGGCGAAATAGGTCTTAACGGGCTTCAGCAGAGGTATAGCCGGATTTGAAATCGTGAAGAAGTACGTGTCGAAAATGGGGAGGATTAGCTCATCATGGATCAATTAGGCAAGGACGAGCAAGCGGGATTTCTTATGCGCACACCAGTTTCCGGTGGCCAGTGTCCTTATATAGTAATATAACGAAAACTTATGTGACATTACAGAAGAAATCATGGCTGGCGCCAAATTCCCGTTGGATACTTTCCGAAAGATCTCGTAGTAGTAGTGTCATGTTGGGGACCCGTTCGATGAAGGAAGGAAAAGTTATGTTGAAAGTGGCATGAAAAATGAAAATCGTTACTGTTCTACAGTTCTGGAAATGCACATGAAGTGCTTACCGAACTTCAGGTGGTGAAAATCATAAAGAATCCATTGAGAATCAAGAAGTTATCTGGAACTGTGCGCAGAGTGGTTACGGTTCATTCACCGAGTTGGATTATATGAAAATTGACGACAAATTAGGAGCTGGTGCTCCCGAAATACTACGCTATATATCATCCTTTGGGATGAAGGTTGAGCGGCACAATCACCTTCATAATTTACGGGATCGAATTCTGTTCAAGCATTCAAACAGTCACAAGTCGGTAGATTTTTTTTGGAGGAAAAACAGCAATCCCGTTTGTAGGGTTACTCACACAGGTCGATTGTATGAGCCAATTACGCGTTGAATAGGAAACATATACAAGGCACTTTCTGGAGCACGGAAGGAACGCATCAATCATTTAGCCTACCAATGATACTGGCAGAATGCTTGCTTAGGTTCAGGGGCTTAGAATGTAAATAGACTCATCAGCATTGTAAATATGCTTCTCGAAACTTCCACTCAGAATCCTGAGAAAATTTGAATGCGCTTCATCTAAATGATAAATATGGGGTTCATATTATGGTGCTTTGTAAAAGTTGAACAATCCTGTCTTCTGGACTCGGAATTATTATAGATTTCATTTAGTGTTGCTGTTTCTATCCACAGTGCGCGATGAGGAAAGCCCAAGTACGGGTTTCGATCGAGACCGAGTATTTTACTCATAAGTTGCCATCCTTGTGAGACCTACTTGGAGATGGTTCGCATCAAAAGGTCATTCCAAAAGCACAGGAAATGATTCTCGGCTTTAAAACTTTTGAAGTCCGCCACACAAGCAAATGCGTTTTAGGTTCCCCCGTGTGTTTGAACGTCCATTTGATATCTCAGTCCTTACAACATAACATATTACAGCTGCTACTCAGCCTTACCTTTCACAAGTGCATTTTACAAACAACTAATCCCGATGTCGTTGTTCTTATTGATGGGCCGACCTTGGCTTAACTTCGGTCCAACCAGCTGCTGATTACTTATGGCCTGTTTCTTGTTGCTGATTACTTTTTCCCCTGCCCAAAGATCGTGTAGCAGTTTGGTTTCCAGGCTGAGAAATCTTGTTCCACTCATTGAAAGCCGTATCGACCCGTTTGATTTGAGCCTTCTATCGTCTCATCTCTCCACGAATGTACGATTAGCCGTCAGCAGGTCTCAGGTGGGTGCTTACAGTCTTGTTTTTTTTCTTTCTTAAACGGGTCCTATTTGGGTCTTATTTGGCTTTAATTTCAATGATCAATGTGACGAACGGCACTAACTGAGGTAACCCTCCAAAGAATTCTTCAGTATTTTAATGGGAGTTGTAGCTCGCGGCCATCCTCAATTTGGAGGTGGAGTGGTCAAGTCGATTGTTTGTTAGTACGAAATTCGTTGTGGGAGCCATAATTGAATGTTGAGAAAGAAATTAAACCAGTTTTTTTATATGAAGACGGGTTCCGCTTGGTTGGCCTGGGAGGGTATTGATAAGAATACCATCCCCAAGCCCCAGAGGGAGTGATAGTGATTCTGTGCCAGTTGCCTCTACACCACCTCCGCCTGACAATGACCACTCCTTCTACGCCAGAAAACTTATTCCTTCCCGTTTGTTGAACGCTTGCTGTTCCTCAAGCGGATTGAGGTTACCATTTATTTCAGGCTATTCTACAGAATTTTACAATAGTTCTTTGTAAGCTTGTCAGAGTAAAACTTACTTTATAATCCTGTTGCGGTAGTCTTTTGCTTCAAAATGATTTCTAAAACTGCACCTCTTTTCACTAGCGAATAATATCTTGATTTGCCCTTTCCACTCACAAGTGGTTCACTTACATCAGTGGTCTTTTTGTGAGAAGTTGGACAGCCGCGATGTAATCGAGACTTCGAAAGAAATTTCACCCAAGCAGTGCTGTTTGGTTCTCACATTCCATTCGGCGCTAAATATGAAGTAATATTTTATTACTGTATCAAAATCATTTTTTCAGCTGCTTTACTCTTGTTTACTTGTCGATATTGTGCCAGCTAAAGAAGGCCAAGGTTCTGCTCACTATTCGCAGGTTTGTACCTTTTTTGAGGACGACTTGCTCTTATCCAAGTGGGTTGCTCCCAGTTAGGTTCTGTCCATTGGTGCCATATCTATCGATTTTATCTCTCAATTCTACCTATCCACCTCTTTGTGATAGTGAAAACCATGGGAGAGGAGGATGGCGGAAAATAGATGCCATTGACAAGGGGTGAGTCATGTGTCATTTGAGAGATGCATGGCGCTTACGAGACGAGAGGAGCCCTGCAAGCCAACCCATGTAGGTTCATGACCCACTGGAGGAAAGCGGTGATATCGATGAGTATAGTGGGATATCACGAGGTGGGACACTATGATCTACGGTTCTTCTTGCGCACCCCTCATTAAAGTAGTGGGGGTCTAACGATTCCTAAGGCTCCTTCTATTTTTTCTTCACTGGCGTCACCTCATCACTTCTATTCTCGCTCTTCACCCTCATCTGAAGGGTCATGACCTCGACTTTCATATGCCCGTTACCTCTGACTACCATTTTGAGCACTAATGCCTCCCACGTCATTTTTTTCCGAGATTCGTTAGCTTCCTCAAGATTATCCTTACTGTTCTCAGCTTATTTGACTTACAATTAGTTGAAGAAAAGCAAGCCCGTGTCGAGCAGATGTTTTCTTTTGCAGGTTGTGGATGTAGTGCCGAAATCGGAATACTCACAGCGGATCCCGTTGATCCCCAGATTGGATCGGACGGTGAGTAAATCAGTTCGGTTGTATCTATCTTGTTTACTTATTGCCCATGGTTTCATAAATTCGGAGAATTATTCAGGCTGGAGAAAGTGTCGCGAAGCGTGTGGAGGCGACAAGAGTGCCACGCAACAAACTGTTGGCCAACTCGAATCTCAGCGGTAGGCCATTTTTGTGATTTATGAGCGAAATTCCCAGCATGTTGTTTTTCCCGCCCAATAGAAATCCATATTTCCCTGAAGGCCCACAGCATCAGAGTCTCAATAGATTTGTAATAAGTGGACGGCAGTTTTTTAGTATTTTACGAGCAAGTCATTGTTGATGGGAAGAGGGATGTGAAAGGGGCTGGACATCCTCGTCCCTACTTATAAGTAGGGTCTGAGGTGGTTCCATTAAAAGAAGTGGAAGGACATGAGAGAGACTAAGGCTTCGCAGCGAGGCTACATCCTGGACATGAAGCTGAGCACACAGAACAAGAGGCATTTACAGCCTTCGCACTGGAAGTGTCTAGAATCCGTGCCAGAGTGTAAACACTCAGTGTTGGGAATTCACCAAAACTGTAGGGTGGAGCGAATTGGGCAAGAAGAAGCAAGTAGCTGAGATGATTATGTAAACATGGAGGTAATAAGGGAAAAACGTCCCACCTTGTTCTCACCTTAGTTTAGAGGGTTTGCTTCGATTGAAGGGGTACACCCCAAAGAAACTAGATATTTGCTCAATTGAAGTGGTACGCCCCAAGGAAGCCAGGTATTTGCTCCACAGAGGAGAAATAATTCAACTAACGGATCGGGGTAATGAACTAGCGTATCAGTTCCGCCTTCGTCTCTAAATGCGTTTCTAAGTATTTTCGTGGGTTTAGTTCTCACTACTGGTTAAACTCGACTCCGTCAATAAGAGAGGAGAGGAAACCAATTTCGCTACAAACACTGACAAATCACCCACTGAATAATAGGGAATGGGTGCGCCATTGATGTTCGGGTTTGTAGATGGAGATGCTTGAAAAAGACCTTGTTTAAGCGAGTTGTTGCGATTTTCTTAAGGATTTATCTCTTCATAGAAACGGCCAATCTAATGTGGCAGCTTTTGAACATAACTAATTCATAGAAATTCGGCGTATATGCAAATATTATATTTTAGTGAGTCAGCAAACGCTTGGGTTCTCTAGTGTGTAAACAACATACTAACTTAACATATCGGGCACGCTCAAATCGCTTAGCATACGGTCCTTGAAAGCGCAGTTCCGATGATTTGCGGTATCTGTTTTTGGACAAATAATTGATGTGACAGTTCAGAACAATGGAAATAGGCAAAAAAAGCACGAAAAATCGGCGAATTTAGAGAAATTTAGGGCTTCAGAAAACTAGCAAAATCAGGTGTTGAACGAGAATGTGACCATAGAATTTTCATGGGACACTTGGACGAGTTGTCCAATTTCGTGCATCACTGCACGAAATTGGACAGCTCGTCCAAGTACCCCTTCCATGAAGACAGGAAAGAAATCTCAGAAACCGTATTTATCGTGGGCTGAATTTATTCATTCATTTAAGTCTTTCCTTTTCTCTTTTTATGCCTCAGAAAAATGAAGACGTCTTTTGAAGTTTAATATTGCTTTTTACTGGAAGCGCCTAGTAGTTAACCATGAATTGGTTGCCCAAGATCCTGAAGCTACTTGTAGAATGCGTTCCTTGTTTACGTCAATGATAGTGTACCAACACAATACAATTTATTGTAAACAATCGTGTAAGTAATTACACAGTTGTTCGTAGTACTACTGTACAATGCGATCGATATAACAAACCGGACTTATTGTAAATGTCAATTGAGAGACTTAAAACATAGGTACTCGGTAACGAATCAGGCGTCGCCATCCGATATAACAAAATCTTCGAGGGAGTTATTTCCATAAATGTTGTCCCTAGTAAACAGAACGGTTCTCGATGATTTTGAAGTTTTATCAAATTCATGTCAGAGAAAAGAGCAATTTACAATATCAAACTTTTTTCCACTAAATTTTGATTGGATTCGAGTTTCAGGCATGAAAACTACTCCTTCGCTGAGCTCGTTCGTTGACAAAATCTCGTCAAGCTGGTTTGGCAGCAGTTAGCCGAGCCCACAAATAAATAACTTGAGGAGAAGACTATTTATCAAGGACCAGTTCATTTTGAGTGAAATATGTGATGATGATTTCTGGGTCTTTCGTGATTTCTTACAACTATTATAACTATTATTTTTTGGAAGAAAGATACAGGGCGAAACGACACACTAAACATTTCTCAGTTTAATTTCAGCTATCAATTGAAATTTTTGTTTTTGACATGAAATGATATTCACTTATTGCAACATGTACATATACGATATAGTAAACAACTCTGGGTAATAAACGGTTTAGGATTGAACTGGGCAAATGTGGCGACCCGTGCACGACTGTTCGGGTCTCTGGACTATACTTCTAAAATTGCTAAAAGACCTAGGAGATACACCTGGAATTAGAAGACGTATACAACCGCGGAATAAAATGCCCCGTTCCGGTGTTATCAAACTCATAGAGGAGAAGGTTATGGGTGTGAAGGTAGCCGTTGAGATCCTTGGGCGAACGCGATGGTGCGGTCTCTGTTTAATGAGGATAAAATCTCTATCGTTCGAGGGTGTTTTCTTTACCTTCCTATTACTGTGGGAGGAGATGTAGATAGGTAGATTAGCAGAGGTTCATGGGGCATTTGAGTCGATCTGTCTCGAGGGCAACGGAAAAGAGGCAGAACCCGATGTAGGAGACAATCATGATCACGCCGAATGCTTTGTTCATCCTCCAACGTGAAATGAATGTAGAGAATACCAACACGACCAACATGACGAATAGCATTCCAACTGAACACAGCAGGCCTTTGCTGAAATGAAAGTTTTACTATAACGATTGAGGAATGACTATTGAAAAAGTGGTTTCCGGTAGTCCTATTTCTACTGGATCTTCCAGTGATCTAGGAAAGTACAAGGGCTGTGAGAACACGCCTAAGCGTATATTCTGACTAGGACCTGCAGGAAAGGGAATGATGCCTACATGACAAGTTTTTTTTGCGGCTCAGAATTGCCTAGAAACGGCTTAGTTAGGGCTTAAAGCTCAGCAGCACAGTCTATCTTCGGCTGTTTCGCCTTCGATTAGAAGTATCGATCAGGATTGGGGCTCCGAAATCAATAGGAATGGTAAGGTCAAGTCTATGAAAGTGAAAATATCAACCAGGTAGTATTGTTTCATGGGATACGGCATCAGAGCCTACCAACCCACTCGGATGGGTGTAACTTCGACTGTTCTTTTCTTCAGTCATAAGGTCCGTCTGAAATCAGGTGGATAGACGGAGTACCTGATTTTCTGGGTAGTTGGTGATCTCCTATGCTCTATTCTTCAGTAATGAATTTCATTACATCTACTCTAAGACACCCAGAACTCAAAAGCAACAGAAAAGAGAAACTCTGCCCGAAAAATGGAGGATTCCTTTTTTTTTATCTGAGAGTCGCGAGTTTTTAGGGAAATACTGCCTTCGCTCCCATTGAGTATATTACGGACTGCTGGTTGCTGAGGATGCTTCTTCTCTATCAATAACTTCAAAATTCCGATGCGAATGTAATGGACCTCCGTTCCGGTGTTTATTGGACCTCCCGAGAGATCACTCAGTAGCAGCACTGGTCCAACGGTCCTTAAAAAATCGCACGAATATCAAGGAATCTGGTATATAATAGCTCGAATCACGGAACTGGTGCGAATTCACTCAACAGAACTTTATGCCACGGGACCCCTTATTTCCTTCGCACTGACTACCCATTCCCATATGGGGCAAGAACGACCTTTCCGTCCTAGATAGCTCGTCGCAAAGCTGATGATAACCTGATTACAAGTCTATTTAAACAAGATCCTATCCTCTCAAATGACCAAAGTATTAGAACTAGCTCAGAAGATGTTTCAAGGTGGGTGAGGAACTACAATGACGGTATTCGTAAGTAAAACGTCGATCCTACCTGCTCACAGAAATAAATTGTGCCGGACTTTCGGGGTTCCTGAGCGGCTCGAAGATGAAGAATAGCAACCACGGTATTGGTAGGCTGGAATGTTAAAATCACGTAAGATCTGAAATATTCGAGTATGAGCGTACTGAACTTACCCCACACATACGTCGAAGATGTTGCTGCCAACCGAACTCGACACGGCCATATCACCAAGTCCCTTTCGAGCGACGATTACACTGAGAAATCATTTTTTTCCGTTGGCTCTGCCTAAGAATTAAATCAAAAAAGGCTTTGAGCAGCGGAAAGTACCTTGTAATCAGATCTGGAATGCTTGTTCCAGCTGCCAGGATAGTTAGTCCAATTACCTAGAAACAAAATTATGACTGAGTACAAAGGTGAAACTGTTTTTTGTTTAAAGACTGGATAGTAGAGCTAATCGCAGTCTGTTGAAGAATTATATACGACAAAGAGCAAATTCTTTGTCGTTATTTAATTTCGTATTTGGAAGTCGAACGCGGGATGCGCCCCGCGTTCGACTTCCAAAATTCAAAATCGTAGTGGTGGTTCCAGTTCGGGTGTGGCCTTTACAATGACCTGTGGTTGTCAGCCCGTGATGTAAAAGTCAGTGCTTGTATCTTCCCAGACGAACTGGTACCAATTAACCGATTCGGGAGGGACGGAAAGCTTGGTTGGCATTGGCGGACATCGACAAGAGATTCGAACCGTGGACCATGCGGGCGTGATAGTGCCCCACTTGTCACTACACCACCGCTTCCCATGAGCAACAATGTAAACGGAAAATTATCTTCATCCACATCGGCAAAAAAGGAATCGCTCATTTTGAATCGAAGGTAGATGCCTTTAGATCATTCATATTGTTCAAGTAACATGCAGATAAGTCAAAAAGTTAGTGGCATCCGAATTTTGATTACTTTCCTACTTTTTGATTCTCTTCCGCTAAAATTGAAGCGAGTTGAGCTCACTTCACAATAAACAGAAGTTCGAGAACTTTTAGAAAATTTCCTTCACTTTAACGGTTCTATAACCATTTTTGTCTTCTTCTTGTACAGCTTCAAATTTGAAAAAAGAGATCAGATTCGTCAGAAAATCAGCTTTTGGAGGGGTGCTATAGAAGATAGACAGAAAGGAAATGGTCTGTTAAGTCCAAGTCGGGGCATTAGAATGCCCATGTTCTGAGGGTATGTATGTATTAGGTCCCGAAAATTTTGAAAGACAAATTTTAATGTATCTTCATTTCTATCATGGAACCTCTGCGAACCTCCTGCTGCTATCACGTTACGGGACAGTTTCAAAGTCATATTCAAATAAGTAATATTCATATAGCTCCCCGAGGGCATCTATCGTGAACCATGTCGCAATTGCGGGGGGGGGGGGTCAACTTCGAGCAATTATCTTCTGCGAATGGCGCTGCGGTTCCAGTATACGTTCGCTGCTCCCAATCAACACTGCATTCGGAGAGAGGAACTCGTCAGCCTTGCGATCTTCAGTCAATTATTCGCTCGCTTTCTTTCTAGAGATATTGCCCCGCCCCACATCCCCCTTCCCGTAACCCCTTTCCCCTTCCTAATCCACATGTTTTATGCCAATCGTTTCAATTTAAGCTCTTCCTAGAAGGCAGATGAAGGTCGGCACCATCAGGATGTGAGGCAATCTGTGGTTCGTGGATGAAAACAGAGACTTCAAGTGGTCTCCAGTGGCTAATTGGTAGCCATTCAATTCTGTTGTTGATTCAGGCGGATTTAAAAGTTGGTTAGATAGATAGCCTACTCGTTAGTGCATTGGCGCTCTGAAATGAAGGTGTTAGTGAAGGAGAAGAAAGATCAGACCCTTTAGATCCTCATCTCTCTCTTACGAGAGTTAGGGTTAAACGGTGCTCCAGACTGCAGAATCTCGGCAGGAATGGGCATCCGTAGATAGGAAACATCACGTTAGGCCTGTATCATCATGCCTACTATGCCCTCAGAACGCCTTGTGCTCAGTTTTAGCCCACCGAATTATGCGTCCCCACCATTTAGGAGCCAAGGAAAAGGATATATCATTCAGTTCGTCTCGGAATGTTCCTTCAAGGGCCGCTGGTCACAAAAACAGAAACGATAGCCGATGTGCTGGGTGATAAATCTCACAAAGCTTTGTCTCCGGAAAAACTATCTGAGATTCGTCCAACGAATCTTTTTGAACTCAATTCCCAATATGATTCAATAAAGAAAAATTGGCTCACCTCAGTAGGGATGACGAGGGTCTCACCGATCGTGTTGGCCCACCAGACCATCAGATAGGAGAAGAATGCAATCCACAGTATCGAATTTACAAATGTCACTGGATACCACTTACGGCTGCTCTGAAATGGTTGCTCATAGTGAAGGAGCTCGATTCGAAGTATGTTCGCAGATAAGAAATAAGCTGCATAATAAAGAGTCCTATTAGTGGTAAGGTGACGCTGTGCTGGGGATAACGTCCGGCATCCCATTTGCACAATTACTATTAAACTTATTAAAGGGTAGTTCACGATAAGTTTGAGGTACCCCTTTTCAGTCGAAATGCGGAAGTGGTCGAGAATAGTGCATTGGTGGCAAAGGAAGCGAAAAATTTCGCCAATTTCAAGAAAAATAAGGCCCCTCAAAAATAGTAAAGTGGAGCTTGTACGAGATTACCATGATGTGGAAAGGGTATTTGGACGAGATTCCAGTGTTGCCATTGCGCAAAGAGCCGACTACATCCCCTGTGAATAGTGTCGCCTCAAAAATGACGTTGAAACTCGTCCGCCCATACACATGGGACAATGTGTGAGCCTTGATAAGGCTCTGTCTAGGCAGTTTCCGACCTGATAGCGCCACAGAGAAAGGGTTTCCGAGATTTCCCCATAGGATATAAACCAAGAGGCCTCGAATTTTTTCTATGGGGAAATCTCGAAAAACATTATTGTCGTGAACTGAGCCTTTAAGAGGATAGAAATATACTCGAAACCTGTGTTATTCGCATACTCCCTGCCCTCTTTAACACCTACAGCCCTGAAGAAATTGCTCCCTGTATTAGCAGTCATCTGGATGCACTGATTTCCCTGCTTCCCCATGAGAAAATTGGCCGGGAATCACATTTCGGAAAAGTGAGAGTTGACGCAGAAAACTCGTGGGAGATAACTTGCCACCGATTCAATCCAATCCCTTCTTCCCACCCCTCCATCCCTTTCCCCCACCACTCTTCGACGATTTGACGTGTTCGGTCGCCGTTGCTGAGCTGTGGCTGAGATCATTTGGGCATTTGCACGGCATATGACGTGACTCGTCACCGGAACTACATAATCCCAGTGCTCAATCCCACAGCCCGAAGACTGGCTTCTAAGCTCATAACAGCAAATATTGCCCCAGGAATTGTAAGCTCCTAAACCCTCAGATAGGAATGTCCCTGCTAAAGAAGGAATTTGGGTGAACTACAATCCGATTTAATGGATGATATCATGTTTTATTAACCTAGTCAGAAGCAGCTTACGGTTCTGTCCCCGTAAACTGGAACACGGATAGGAGGGAGCTCAGTCTATGATGATACGTGCCTTTTAATCGACTTGCACCCTCACCACCCTTGACTCTACGTGACTCCTACTCATTATAATAATCTAATCAGCAACAGCAAGCACACTTCTATATGAATCGTCAGCCATTACCGGTATGTTTTTTGCTGTTGGTTTCGATAGGATGGTGATATAGAGTTCAAAAGGATGAAGTCTTTGGGTGTTTATCAATCCCGTCTGAGGGATGCGCCCCGCATTCGACTCCCATCTAGATAAAGATTTGATGGAGAGAAATCAGCTCCTGAGAAAAACGCGATTCCGTTCCTCGATACAGGCGATCCTTGAATGGCTTGAATTTGAAATAGCCTGTCTTCCATGTATTCTGGTGTTGTCTAAGTGTGGGCAGGGGCCGTAAGATATGCTCCCCCGAACAGGGGAGGGTCTCCTTCCCGGTATGGTATGCTCTCGGGGGGAGCAGAGAGATAGATGCTTTCGGGGAGAGCAGAGAGAGAGCACCCGAATCGAGGCGTCCCAGCTCCGAATAGGAGAGCACACCTTACGGCCCCAGTTCTCAAGAAATAAGGAAGTTGGCATGCGTCATATAGAATCGGGCCCGATTTGTGTTACTACGACCTTCCGTCCTTCCATGTTTCACGCTGCACCTATATGAACACCAACCGGGATACTAGTTCCACATCAGGAATAGTAAAGTACGGGGCGGAGGTAATGTAGTGGCAAGTGGCGCACCATCTAACGCGAATGGTCACGGGTTGGAATCCCGGATCGATATCCGCCTAAACCATTCAAGCCTTCCATACCTCCAGGGTCGGTCAATTGGTTCCAGACTCGCTCGGGAGGATAAAAACACTGACTTGTACATCGCTGGCCACCGCAAGTCATTGTGTAGGCCACATACGCTACTATTGGGTTGTCCGAAAAGTTCCCGCCGATTTTTGATTCATTTTTGAATGAAAATTCCTAGAAGAAGAAATCCATTGATTGAACAATATATCCTCCATTCTGTTCAGTAAGGCTTTGCCATCTTCCTGTAGCTTCCAGTTCCCCTCTTTCATAGAAGGTTCCAGACTTAAGATCGAAAAACCCACTCAGGTGCTATTTGCAGTCCTCCAGCGAATTGAACGATTTTCCATTCAAGGAATTTTGCAGAAACCCAAACAATAGGTATTCTGATGGTGCTATGTCTGGACTATATGAGGGGTGTGGTAAGACATCCCACCCAAGCTTTAGCAACTTTTGACGAGTGACCAAAAATACGTGTGGTCTGGAGGTACCCTGTTGGAAAATTACGCCCTAACAATTGGCCACTTCGGGTCGCTTTTGGTTCATCGCTGCCTCCATAGTTTCGAGCTAGCTATAGTACCTTTCCTGAATCATATTTTGATTGTGCGACAACAGCTCATGGTAAGTGATTCCCCTGAAATCCCATCAGCATCTCGGCATAGTCATCCGCACCTGGATTTTGACTTTTGTAGAGGTTTGTGACGGCCCACTAAGGGTCTACATGATCGTTTCCGCTCCTCATTGCTGTACACAATCCGATTTTCGTCCCTCGTGCTCATGCGTTTCGGAAACGGCTAATTTTTATTCCGTTTGAGCGACGAGTCGCACATGGAGGCGCGGTCCATCGCATTGCGCCCGCTCCTATCGTGAGATATCTAGACATCAAGGCGCTTTACAAAAGCAAGCATCTGCAGATGGCCATGGATGGATGAATTCGAAACACTAAACCCTTGTCCTACTCCACGAGCAGTGATGTGCCGATTTGCTTCGGTTAACATTTCGAGTTGATCGTTTAAACTGATGATAGTCTCCCTAAAGGTTGCCGGTTTTCGAAGGCAAATTCACTCCGTTTGGATTTCGCAAACTAGTCATGCACTGTACGCTCCTCTAGGGCATGATCTACTCAAACGTCATTTATCTTTCATGCGGCTTGAGCCGCATTCTAGGCCTTGCGGTAGAGGAAATACTTCAGGTGCCGAAAATGCGCGCTGTGGTTCTCCATTTTCATACGAGTCCTGTACGGACAAACTTCGACAAATGTTGACAGACTCCCAACAGGAATATAGAGAAGGACCTACTCTTTCAGAAAACGTATAACTTTATTAGTTTGGGTCCTTGATCTTTTGTACAACGGTTGAGAAATCCGGGGTATCAAAAATCGGCGGGAACTTTTCGGACAACCCAATACAATTCTGAATGGAAGTCGAAAGCGAGGCGCATCTCTCAGATGGGATTGGCTAACCCCCAAAGACTATTCATATCCTTTATGATTTTGCTGTACACGCTTCAAAGCAACTGCTAAGTTGATTAGGTCGTGAAGAAGTGCAAGCTTATAAAAACGGCGTGTTCTATTTTCATAACTGTGGTTAATAAGTGACTGAATAAATGAATAATTCATATAGTGAATCGTTGACATACCGGTCTACGAACATCGGGAATAGTGACCCACATGGGAATGAGCACAGGAGCTAAACAGATATACGTAACTTGTTTAGTGAATTTATCTGGCCATTCCATATTTAGTGGTTGTTCCTCTTCCTCCTCGAGCAAGGACTTCTGAACGATTCAAGCGGTTGAGTTCTACCCCATAGGCCAATGATAGACGTAAACTCACAATCTCCTCGATTTGAGATGAACGTCGATCTGGACGAGACGGAATTGTGAGCTCAACTTTCTGAAACCAAGATTTACTTTGGAAATAACACAGTAAGGTCTTGCTGAGTTGATTGTTTACTTGAACTCTTCACAAGGTTTGTAAACAAGCTTTATTAGGCTGACATTTCGACGGAATCGCCTTCTTCAGAGCCTGAAAGGATCATGGCAATCTGTGACTATCCGATCAAACGTCTCCACCAATCCACTAAGTTCGAGACCCCCAGGGCACGCAGGTGGTCGAAAGGAGAATCACTCACCGTAACTTTGTGGTTTCCTCGAAACCACCCAACAAGTAGTGGTACAACCCACCAGTGTCAGCTGGGGTCTGTCCTCATCAATGTCTCTGCGGGAAGGCCAATCCCATGCATAAGGCCGCCCGCGTGATTGCGAGACATTCTTCCCTACGATTCATTTTGGGATTGGTGACCTGTGTCCAAATTACCTCGAGGGTTTTGCTAGGGTTTTAGGGCTCTGAAGAAGGTGATTCCGCTGTCAGGCTAATAAGGCATATTCACAGACCCTGAATAGTTCAAGAAAACCACCAACTCAGTAATGCGATTATGTGGAGGCTCATAGAACAGTAAGGTCATCTTTGAGGTAAGATTTGCGCCTACATAGCTTAATGGGGCACTAAATTCGATGATCCCCCTATGTTCAGTGGGTGCATGATGACAACGTCGTCAGGGGAATATTTTGACGTGCCGCCGATTTATGTTTACGTGAAGCCTCATCAATCTTTCCCTGAGAGAGCGCTGAAGAAGACCTGACACTCTTGACGCATAGCCTCGTCAACTAAACGACTTTAAAGAGATTTTCGTCCCCTCCTTGACGGCTATCCTGCCGCCCGCCCGCTGTCAAGGACTCTCAGATCAAATGAGTGTTCGACAGATGAACTCGGAAAAATGCCATCAAATTAGGAAAACAAGAATTGATGCCTGGGGAAATCAAAGTTCCCAAGCCAATTATTGTAATTTGCTTGCGAAAGGGGGTTGCTCGTTTTCCAATTGAAGCGGCCGACCGGAAAATCGTGATCGCGCCATCACAATTGCGCCATTCATCTTACCACAGCTCGAAAAACTGCCAAACTGCACTTTCGCCTGGGATCCCGAAAAACACCCGTGAAATGACTGGAAATTTCCTGCTCATGACAAGAATCAATAGCGGCGGTTCAGGAAGGAGCTCTTGGGCGTTCACATTCCTTGTGGGAGGGAGCGGTCCCCTTTTCTACCCCATCTAGAGCCCGTTTTGAACCTTATACTTACTTAGAAATCATAGAAACTTTATTTCTTGGAACGTTTCAACCCAAGGTTTTCCCCCGTCCCTCGGCCAGCATTACGATGAACTTACCGGCAGTGGCGGAGGTGACGGTGTCGAAGCCGAACGACGGGTTGAATCCTCCTCACTTCCTCCTGAAATTTTGCCGTTTATTCAGGGGATTTCGACGAAAATCCGTTTAACGTTGCTGTCATTTTGATGGAGACGACGAGTCTCATGGGAGGGAGTCGGGAACGCCGACTCCATTTTTCCCTCGATGGGCATGGGCCTTATGTATGACTAATAGTGGCTGAAATAGGGTCCTATTGACTCGGAAAGTCGATTGCTTATTGTGTGGAGACATTTCACGAGTTCAGCACAAAATTTTTGGAGTACTGATTACACTGTTACGGTCCTAAGTAGAGGTGGTGTAGTGGCAAGCGGCGTAATATCACCCACATCATCCGAAGGTCGGACCCCGATCAATACCAGCTAGTTCCAACCAAGCTTTTCAGTTCCCTGAGAGTAGTAACTTGACACCTGGGAGGATGAAAGCACTGATTTGGACATTAATTGGTCACTACACCTCACTCTATAGGCCACACATGCGTTCAAAGCACGTTCAGTCATATGATTGGCAATAGAAGTTGAATGCGTGGGAGGATCCCTCGGACGAGTTTGATCAACGCCCAAGGGCTATCCCTTATTACTTGATTCATTCAGGGCAATGGAAGGCGACAACTCTACCGCGGGTATGGTTCCTGGATGAGTGCCCAGTCTAAAGCCGCCCAGACCCACCAAGCCTTCCCTCCACACTGGTTCTTCAACGGCATTCTTTCCTAGGAAAACTATAATTAGAGACTGGAATACTTGTAATCTCATTGACTGGGCACCGTAAATTAGTGTGGGGACTGCTCACACATTCAAACGCTATTACGATTTTGAATGGAAACCCAATTTGAGGGGGTTCATTTGGGAGTTGACAGACCCAAGCACGACTGCTCGACCCCGGGAATCCATTCTTCACCCTCTACTTGGCAATGCGTACTAATGGCGTCAATCGACAATTTCCATTTGCTCGAAAGGTCAAAGAAAGGTCAGGGAGGTAGAGGCCCAGGAACTTCTAGGGAAGACTTTTGCATAACGAATTGATTTATTGAATACGAATACGGATCGAACCTTCCGGCACTTCATCAAGTGTCTGATGCATAAGCTGCATGATTCCCGTACGAAACATCGTTCCTGAGTGCAAGATCGGTATAGATGACCGCCTAAAATGCATTTATTAATAAACACCCTAATTATTCTTGTGGGTGGGTCATACCTGCGTGATAGTGACATGTTTCTTTCCATGACTACCATGCCATCTTCTGGGTCTTTGTAATCTAAGTTGATGTTCTGAAAGAATGTCAGCATTAGCTCGATCCTTCAGCTTTACCCATTCAGGTCTCTACACGGGTTTATTAATTTTCAATATGATAATTTCTTTTTCGAAGAATAACTTCCTGTAAGGACGGAAGTGGTGTAACAGCTATGGCCCCCTATCCCACAAGCACGGTCACGGGTTCGCATCCTGGATCGATATCCGCCTGGGTCAACCAAGCCTTGCATTCCCCCGGGGTCGACCAAGTGGTAGTGGATTCGTCTGGGAGCACTGTCTTGTGTGTTGACTGGCAATCACAACACACAGTACACACACTACAACACAGAAGCTTTTTAACCCCACTACGATTCTGAATGGAAGCCGAATGCGGGGCTCATCCTTTATTTGGAATTAGTCAACGGGAAGAGCCTTTTTGGGACCTAACCTATTGTCATAGCATTTGACCCTAGTTCAAACCCTTTTTCTTGCATCGAACAGATGGAAGAGTGGCTTGTGTTGCAGGGCTGTACTTCACTAGAGCTATGGAATAGATGAGTGAGAAGCTTCGAACCGAAAATGGAAATCAGGTTCGATAGATATGCATGTTTGATGAGGAAGAAGAACAAAAGGACGTGCAGTTATAAAAGGTAGTAGTGAATAAGCAAAAATGAAAGAACAAGTGGCTATTGGTAGAAATACAGAAAGAAGGCCATTTTTAGAAAAAATACCGAAGGGGCAACGGTAGGGTAAGCGGGCAGATCTTTGAAAAATCATCTGGGCAGGAAAACTCTGCCGCTTGTTTTACTATATGAAAATTAGAAGATAGTCAGGTGTATTTCTTTCTTGTACACTTTTTCTTACATTTTTGTTTATTTTTCCTTTTCACTCATCTGAAGTTGTTTTGTTTATTTGTTAATTCGGTTGTTTCACGGACTTTGTTCAAATTCCAGTGTACTCTCCGTGCATGTAATAAATAATAATAATAATAATAATAATAATAATAATAATAATAATAATAATAGTAATAATAATAACAATAATAATAACAATAATAATAAACACACTCACGTTGTTGCCGTTGACGGCAGTGATGTGTTCGTTGAGGGTGGCCTGCTCGGGCTCGTCTCCATCAAGTTTTTCCCCAAGCAGCGTCACTTTCACCCATTCCTCTAGGCGTACATTGAATTTCATCAATGTGCAGTACAACAGATAGACGAGAAACAACAACAACGCCTCTGGCCAGGTGATCTGAAAGGGTCCTTATGAACGAGAGTAGAAGCTATTTTGAGAGGATCCCTTTAAGAATATATTCTAGGAAACACAAATACAACTGATCCTCTGCCCTCCTCCCTTCTCTCCCCGCCTTTCTGTTTCCTCTAAGGCACAGTTCCCGAAAAAAAAAATGGTTTCTGGGATTGATCAGTGGACCTTAAGGGTAGCAGGACGCTGCAGATTCGAAAATGTCCACATAGGGCGTAAAAAGGGTTCCCATACCGGCCTAGTCAAAGTCCACAACCAAAGATGGACGAGATCACAGACGAGTTGTCGAGACCATACAGCTTGCGCTATTCGCATTACAACCTGTCTTGGAGGTTATAAGTGAAGATCGGTCTAGTCATCCCAACCTATTCCTGATTTCTGAACGGTTTCCACTGGAAGGGAGTGAGCGGAGCAACTGATAGTCGCGGATTCTTTTTAGTTGATAGTTGCCTGATTTTTTGTGTGAAAGGCAAGAATTTCTATCAGAGAGGCCAAAATTGACCAGCTCAGAAGCTCAGCGCTAACACCCCCAAACCAGCGCACTGGAAGAAGGTCGTTTCTGAAGGAAGTGTGGCTGAGAAAAGGAATAAAAAACCAAACAGCAGATATTTAGGATGAACTGTCGGCAAACTTTTCAAAACGGTCACCAACCTTCTCGTCCATGAAGAACAGCACCAACATTAACAAAGCTAAGATGTAAATAGATACATCTCTGAAATAGATTGAATCATGCCATTCAGCCGATGAGAATCTGCCTAGATACTCACCTAAACAGTGGCCACCACGTGAGTTGTAGGACCGATTTCGAAAATAGCGTACAGCAGGCCAGCACACAGAGGATGTTGAATGTTGCGCTACCTGAATACGCCTCAGAATTTAGGTCATTCGCCTTATTTTGGATAAACCATCTTAAGGTTCTGGCGGTGGCAGTTTTGTTGGAAGCCAGACTTAAGAAACCTGAAGGCAGCGCGAACGGACGCATTCTCGTGGCTTGTCGGCTACTACCCCTCCCCCTCAGAGAAAGTGCTCATCGTTGGTGTCAGCCTGAGGAAATCGTTCCGCGAAATTGTGCCCAGATGCATATTGGCTGGCGGAAAAAGACAAGTAATGTCATGAAAGTCCACTAAACGCCTATCCTTGCTCCTATATACGAGTTCACAAAAAGTCGACATTGCTCACTATGATATTCAGGGCTGCATCTACAACATTCTGGGCGTTACCACAAAAATAAGCTCTGTCCTAACGCTTAGTTGTCGATTGCGAAAACAGAAGAAACTAGAAAAGATCTGGGAATTCGAGAAGAATTTTTGTGGATGCCTACAGGGGATGTTCCAGGTCAGCGTGAGAAATTGGCGGTTTGCACGAGGTGATCATTTAAAATATAGCCATGTCATCTGCTCTCACTAATAGTAAATATCATTTTTGTTCTTGTCTGTGCCTACCGGGCATTGTAATGGCAAAGGAAAAAAGTGGGTTTTTGGATCGATATTCGCCCAGGCCAACCAAGCCTTCCATCCTTTTGAGGCCGGTTAATCGATACCAGACTCGTCTTGGAGGTTAAAAGCACTGACTTGTACAGCGGCTGGGCACCGCAAGTCATTGTATAGGCCATCTGCGTATTCATTACGCCGCTACGATTCTGAATGGAAGTCAAATGCGGAGGCGCATCTTCAGACAATGCCAAAGGACCTTGAAGATTTCACGCTAAAAACGAGGCATTATAAAGGGTCGAGTTCCAGATACCCGCCCACTAAATTTAACGAGATTTCCATCATGGACACAATCGCAAGGGCGACCTGATTTCTGAGCGGTGTGAAGCGCTTCTTTGCTTATCAAAAATTCAAGCAGAAGTGCACATATGTTAAAAGAAAATTAGATACCGGTTTCCTCAAGAAACATTTTAATTGGAAAAAGCGATAGGGTCTCTTTCATGCGCTAAGGCAATTTATCTTATCAGATTTGGATGATTGACACTCATATGTGGCGCTGAAGTTCCATTTCAGTTCCAGAAAGAACTTCTATGTAGCTAAATGGGACCTACTGAAATTTGGATTCCGAAGGGGCTGAGAACCTCAATCCAAAGCATAAACCACGATAAAAATGATCCATTGAGACGAATCTGGGCCCCTTGGGCTTCACCAAGCTCGTTGTCGGGTTGAAAAACGGTTTGGATAGAACACAAAACTGCCCAAAAGCCGGAGCACCCCTTGAGTCGTCTCGACCTCATACAACAATCCTGGAAATTAGCTGCTTTCAGTAGTCCTAACATGTATCTCAAAACATTTTCGGATTTTCTGGCCTTTGCTGCCATCGATGTGTTTTCCCGAATCAACTCTTCTGTCAAAAGACATAAATGTGTTCAGAGGTTTCGTGGGTGGGAGGGAGTATTTTTGAGGAGGAGATCCCCATCCGTGAGTCCCCATTGGGAGAAGAATAATGCTTTCAGAAGGCTGCACGTCCGACTTTTGAGCAGGAACGGGGTGTAAAAGTGCCCTTTACGCTCACTTTACTCTAAAGCAGTTAGTTGTACTAGCCTTCCTGCCAAATACTAACTGGATTATACTTTCAGATGGATAAAAAGGTTTGCCGGCTGGCTTCCACTCTGTGTACGCCCCTTACGAGAGTTCTTAGGCAGAAAGTACACATCATTTCAAGTGCTCTACTCGAGGAGCTCCATTGACAGGTCACTACTTTTCCAGGAGC
Organism: Haemonchus contortus; assembly: GCA_000469685.2. NCBI lineage: Eukaryota > Metazoa > Nematoda > Chromadorea > Rhabditida > Trichostrongylidae > Haemonchus > Haemonchus contortus. The sequence goes on along the minus strand of LS997562.1, from coordinate 29,592,147 downwards.
CCTTAGGGTGCTCAACGGATATCGGTTAATTTGTTCCGGAACCCGTATTATTATGCATGAGCGATTCGAATTACAAAGTTCCATGGCACTCGATCGGATGACAAGAGAGCTCCGTCTACGTGAAAACCGGAGGAGAGCATCAGCAGGAAACTATCCCCGGGGAATTCCCCCATTCCACCACACACTCACACACCTTACCACCTCGAAATTGGTCCCGAGCCGCGTTAGAATCGCAACGCTTCGGGGCTCATTCCGGGGGTAGTCGAGTGGAGTAGTCTCTCCAACGAAAGAGGTGAACCGCTCTATCTATTTCCTACACCGTTCTTCTGGGAAATACCCCTCCGACCTCGCTGTTGTCTCAAATAAGGGCCATGGACCCTGGTATGATTCAAACTCACCAACGATGGTACCGATTCCGACGTTGTTCTGCGCTATGAATACTCCAATAACTGATGTGAAGAACTCGGGTGCTGATCCTGAATTAGAAGGGATTACAGCAAGGTTTATCAGAGCGACAAAAATGTAAACACATGGGAGAAGCTGAGGCCCCACGTCAACCCTAATCAAGATTTACCCAAAACTGCCCTTGTCGCTTGCTCGTGTCAATCACTAGTTCAATAAGCATACGAAGGGATAATCTGCTGCGGCTCCGTCCCTCATCCCTTCCCCCTTCCTTCAGCTCTAATCAGAAGCTCGGGATGGGTGTTTTGCTGCTCGAGGTCCTCGTCGTTGTCAAAGCATTGGCTACTGCAGTAAGAGGGCTGAAGAGAACAATAAGGGCACAAAGAGGCGCAATCAATGGAAGTTCGGAGATGGGAGGAACGAAACGCTCTGTGGGTCATCCAACAAGGGAAGACGATGGCCAGTAGTTAGTATCGGAGCTACTCGAAGCTCTCCCTAGACAATTTCTTCTTGTGACAGAGTAAAAATGGAGTGCGTCACGTAAAACGAAAGCATTTGCTTTGAAAACGTGAATGAGGGAACCAGTTGGCTTGCTATGAAGTCAGGCCCATTTCTCAGAATCTAGTCTCCCAGATGGGAGCAGATTCATTTGAAAAAACTTGGCTCTTCAACCTTTCGCATTACCCTAGTGCTGACAAGAGTTATTTTTGCCTATCCCTTTATTTCTCAGTCATGGAATCTGTAGACGACGACAGTCTTGGGGAAATTCTCCCATGTCGATTCTGGGATTGAAACAGTGGTGAACCCACACTAATATGGCACAAAGATGTAGAGGAACTAAAGGAACCTACTGCTAGCAAAGTGCAAGAAAAAGAAAAAAATGAAAGACAACATAAGGGTTGTAAGCAGTAAACAGTAAAGTAAACAAGTCGCTTTTCAAATTGGATGTATGCCAAGAAAGGGAGCATGGCCTTGCACATGTAAGCAGTAAACAGTAAACAGTTAAGTAAACAGGCGCTTCTCACTTGGAGTATGCCCCAGAACGTGGTATGGCCTTGCACCCTCAAGAAAATTTTCATACCTCCAGCAGCCATGAACGTTGCTCCAGCCACATCGTCGGAAATGGCAAGTTTTTCGGTGAGCACGGCCAGCGAAGGCACAAAGAACTCGTCGCATACGATCGCCAATGAGACGAACATATAGATGAGGCCACAGACATGCAGAAGCACTAAAACAATAAGGGATGATAGTTGACTTCAAAGATTTTTCGAGGAAGCCACCTTCCCGAGTCTTTGCAGTTCAGCACAATAGGATTTTTAATTCTAGGCATCGAGATTCCGCTTTTTTTTTGGTCTGTATATCTTCTCATCCACTATCCACACCATCTTGAGGATTATACACATGGGAGACTCAGGGCCTCTCCTATTCAGGCCTGGAACTCCGAGCCTCTCCCAGATTTTAAGCTCGACGTGTTGCAGGATCTCCTTGGACTCTCAGGTCAGTGCTGGGACTACAACTAAGCTGTGTGACGCCAAAGCTGTCAGCTCATCTTAGGAAGAGCTGTTATGGATTCATAGCCAATGTTGTCCTCACTGTTGATGAAGAAACTCTCGAGACAACCATGCCATGGGACACCCACGACATCAGGTTCTCTTTACGGGGACTTCCATCTCGCATGTCATCTCCCAGGACTATTCAGTTTTCGCAGAAGTGTCAGGGACCGAAAAAAATTTCTTGCAATGGCAGGTTCAAGTTTTTTGCCCAAAAGGAAATGGAGAACTATTCAATCACTCACTGCGGCCACTATTATCCTGCAATGCTCCTTCAAGTCGTCTATTCATTTCTCAGTTCCTATTCAGTAAAAAGCCTATGAAGGATCAGGTTTTCATGGACAAGTGGCCTGACAAGGGGCAACTGCTTAAAATTTATGGATTTGCAGAGCCGCACATAATCGATAGGGCTTTCGTCATTATTTGACAGGCCCTTGCAGTCTTATCTACAGCTGTAGGAGAGACCCATCGCCCGGGATCTTCTGTTGCCATGAGCACTACTGAGGTATATTAATAATCGGAAAATACTGTAGACAGAAAATTCTGAATTCCCTTGAAAGACTAACTTGTAACCAAAAAACTCGCAAAACCAACCAAAACCAAAAACTTCCAAGGGCTCACCTGCTCCGCGTTGTCGGGTTTCAAGTGAAAAGACATCAGGTGGGAACTGGCCATCATCGCCGATAATATCAGGTCGCGTTTCGTTACTGAAAAACAATCGGAGTAAGTAGCATACTTTCCCCGAAGTGGCCTCAGGCCTAAGTTCTCTTCAGGATCACTTCATCGCACTACTTGTTTCCCTGCCTTAGCTGCTCCCTTTATGTTCGGACAAAGGGCGAAGTGGTGCAGTGGCAAGTTGCGCTCTATCACATACCCATGGTCACGGGTTCGAATCCCGGACCGGTATCCGCTTAGACCAAGCGAGCCTTCCATTCCTCCGGGGTCGGTGAATTGGTACCAGACTCGTCTGGGAGGATAAAAGCACTGACTTGTACATCAGCTGGCCACCGCAAGTCATTGTATAGGCCACCTACGCATTCAATACGCCTTTACGTTCTGAACGGAAGTCAAATGCGTGGGCACGTCCCTCGGACGAAATAGATTGACGCCCGAAGACTTTGAGTTTTTTCTTTATAAAGAATCTATGAATATCTGATATGAGGCTTTTGGTATCTTCCGTTTCAGTTCATTTCTTTATTAGCATAGGAATTGCCCATTGCAGGGAATATTAGACAATTTTCCCAGCAAAATTCACCTCATAAAATCGTATTTTTGCATTTTTCAACGGCTAGGGAATAGGCTGACTGCACTATGAAACCCTTTAAATGCTGCTTGATGTGTGCAAGCAGCTTTTTGCAGTTCTAAGCAAAGGCAGAGAGGGATCGGGGCAGTGAAGGGAGTGAGGCAGTGACGAGCATAAGCGCTGCTGTCGCTTTGTCCCCGACGCAGTCGACTGCCTAATACATCCGGGGACGGCTACATAGTGGGGTGATCAGCTACAGATCGCCGAGCAGTGCAAACGCTGATGAAGCTAAAGTTATGTCCTCCCTGAAGATTTGAAGACCCTGATTGAAAAAAATCCATAAGAAGAGCTGTAAAGGTCACCTGCATGTAGGAAAGAAAGGGAGCCAGGAAGACGATTTTTCAGCAGACGGTGGTAAGACGGTCGTCATCAGGTCGTCCGTTCCTGATGTCAACGTCGCCTGTGGTGTACCATAGACGAAGATAGCAGCGACGCACGCCAGCGCCACAATGAAGCGAACGCAGCGCATCAACACCGAACTCATCTGTTCATCTGAAGTATAAACCGTTGAGCGTTGAGCGTCTGAGCGTTGAGTAGGAAAGTGAGAACATGAGCATACAACCCTGTTGAGGAAAAGATTCGAAATAAGAAAGGGCGAGATGGAAGAGCAGAATGGTAGTTCATGAACAAGTTGCGTACGTAAACGGCACAAGTGGGCGTAAACTAATCTAGTTCTACGGGATAAAACGCCTCCCATTCGCGTAGGCATCTTGGTAGGCACTCTACCGATCACGACTGGCAGATAAAAGTTGATTGAAGGGTTTTATGAAGTGTTGTGAAATGTGAAATGACATGGGAGGGGTATTTGGACGAGATTTCCGCTGCTGGAATTGTGCAAAGAGCTGACTACATTGAGATAAAGCTGTCCAACAATGCCTTTCACTGTCACTATGGGTCATGGGAAGCTGTTTGAACTTCCTACATGGGAGTCCTTTGTGAATGAGGAGGGGTTTCCCTTCTGTTACGATTACCGGTTTGCCCATTGCTCAATAGGTTGTCAAAGGTACGGATGCGGAAGAAGTCGACCAACGCACATGCCAAGGTTATGCTTGTAATCTGCAGCCTCAACAATGCCGTCGAAACTCGTCCGGAACCAGGGGACAATCCTTGAGTCTTTATAACGGCCTATCTGAGCCATTTTCCGAACTGACAGGGCAGCATACGGTATACGAGGGAGCCACAGAATTATCCTAGATGGGTAACTTATGTATGAGCCATTTCTATCTGAACTGTGCCATTGAGGTGTAGAACAGGATAGCAAGTTCATATATGATTTATAAATTGATATTAAACCACATTCCCCAGCATGCGAGTGTGGGGACGACATTGGGGACGGCACAACTTGGAAGACCCCAACGTGCATCCCCGGACGTCTAGTGGTCGCCTATTGAAAGGAGAATGTGCTAGATTGATGAGTGTTTCTGGGGAGCTCAACAATGACAGCGCTGAGGTAAGAAATGAGTAAAGAAAACGTACGAGGAAAGTGTTCAACGGAATCTGACGCCTCAGGTTTCTATAGCTTTGAAACAACCAGTAGATCTACACCAAAGCAGTAATGACGTCATAGGGATTTTACCTAGTTTTTTTCTTATTTGGCATACAGCTGCTCTGGAAATTCTCCCATGAACACTCCAATTTCCGACAAACAAGGGTAATGGCTGTTCGAGGATTTTCGGGAAATTGCGGATTCTGAAATCCGCTTGAGAACCCCGTAAACTTCTCGGATTGCAAGTACATGCACTATCACCTGCGTATTACTGAATTATGTATATTACATACTTAGAGCTTAATGGGACAATGCCCTTTTTCCCAGAAATCTCCCCACATCGTGAAAGGAGGGAACGCCAAAAGACTACGTGCAGCTTGAACTGAGTTTCCTTCAAGCTCTGAGAAACAGCAACGAAGAAAATGAAGCTGAAAGTCCAGCCTTAGACCATGCCCAAGTCTTTTCAACACTGAAGGCAATGGGAGCAAAACAAAGGAACGTTACTGCTAATCCCTCTGAACCCCAGGAACGTGTTGAAGATTCTGAGAACAGCGCCCACATGAAGGACGTCATTGCCAGACCTCCCCAACTCCATAAGAACGCAGAAGAAACTTATGATCCGAGACAAAACCATCGTTGAGGCTGACTAGAAACCCAACACGTCTGAATTCACCGAAAAATCTCGAAGTCCATTAATTTCTTTCAGGATCGTCCAACCCTGCTTTCGAATTCACCCAATCCTGCAGCTTTCCCTTTCGGTAACCCCATGGAATGCCCTCTAATAGCAGTGGTGACAGGTAAACTGAAGATTCGCTGGCAACTTGCCCACGGCTCACCAACTACCACCATTTCCAGTTGCTCCCAGCTCCTTATCCCACGGGCTCACCTTGATGAATGCCCTCCCCGGACCCTGCACTTGGCGATAGTCTTGACGTACTTGACGCGCGTTGGGCTTTTTTCGTGACGGACGACTTTACAAGGTCGTAATCAAGTAGATGGTAAAGAATTTCGACGGGTAAGTTTGTAGTGGGAAGGATGTCCACTGACAGTTCCCCACTCTCCGCCCCATGTAGGAATTATGGAAAATCCGTCGAAAAAAAGAACCAAAATGGGTCCACGTCCTCTCTCCGAGCATTTGACAAGAACGCATCATTTTGTGAAAAGGAGATGAAAAAATCAAATAAAATCTGCAATTTCTGGAAGCTAAAGCCTATGCCCAGGGGGCTGCGCATGAGAGGGAGAGGGCTGTGGGCGCGTTTGCTGCTCACGTCATCAGAAGAATAAGGGATGAAGAGCGGGGGGCAATTGAGTTCGAAGACCTTTTGAAAAGGGAGCGAGAGCTCATAGGCTGTTTGAAAGACGTTGGGTGATGAGAAGTGGGAAGGGAGGCGTTCCACATCGATGACGATTCCCACGCATGAAGACGACTGTGTGAGGCAGCCGTATAAGAGGATTTCAGAAGAGAAGCCATCGCCGCTTTTCAGAAAACCCATGGAACACATTAGAAAAACACCCAGGAAAGCTGAGGAAAGAGGAGGTGGGCAAATTGGATTGTGGGAACGAATGGGGTGGAAAATACCCGAAAAACGTGGAAGTTGGAATGAATTAAATTAAAACAGGGAAAAAGGATGAATGAGGAAGGGGGACTCGAATAAAACGTAGTCAAGGGCGAAATGCCGTCATGTTGTGGCAAATGATGAACCCCGTGAAGAGAGAATTAAGGAGTAATTGCTGAGGATGAGTAAGTTGTGAGCCCTGGAGGATTAGAGGCATAATTGCCGTTGAATAAGCACTTTCCCACCAGTTTTCCAGGTCGTTATTGTCGCATGGAGTATAGAAAAGTTCTTCGATTCTCCCGGGAATGGCCGGAATAAAAAATTTTCCCCTTTGAGGAAAAATATACTAAAATTACTGTAAGGTGACGATCGTTGAGAAGAAAGTGACCAACTGAAGAGCAGCTGGCTATATCGATATGGCAGAAAAAGGACAGTGAAAAGAAAGGATATCGAAGTTGTCAGATACAAATCGAGCTGGGTGGTAATATTGGAAGCTGAATGACCTAGCTGGAAACAGCCCGAGGCCCCATCAGGGGCCATTAGGGCCCATTAAAGTTTGAGGTTTCTTCTCAAGTTGGATTTTTTCATATTCGCTTCCGAACGATGTCGAATTGTAGCTTCCCCACGTTCATCGTTTGAGAAGCCAAACCGAGGAGCTCCCTTGAGGCAACAACAATCAATGATATCCTTTTAGAACTGTTACTTGGGATTCTTACATCCTTGATGATGTTTTGTAGGAAATATGCTAAATATAACCAAGTAAAGGAGGAGGACAAGGGAATGACGAGGAAAAGAAGGAATGACAAGAAGCCCATCGATCATATGACTGAGGTATCGAATTACAACAAAAAAATTGCAGTATACTTTACACTAAAGTTTCTCACATGGCCCAAAACTGTGACGTTCATTCGTCTTGGGAACCCGGTTGTGAAAAGATTTCAATGGGCAGAGTATCTCCCGTAAATAACGAGTGACCAGTATCGTGCCGAAAGGGAGAAGCTCCCTCAAAACTCCTATTACTCCATCACGACCAATCCTATCGCATTTGGGGTCGGCATTCCGATGAACGGCCAGAGCAATCAAACTTTCTACCTCGAAGGATTGGCAACACACTTGAATTAAAAGTGTGACTCCCACATCAATGGCTCCCAGCATTGGACTGGAACAATTTTTGATGATGCCTCTACAATTCTAAACGGGTCCGGGAGGTCAAAAGGTCCGATTGACGTCTACCACTTGATCCTTCACGATTTCAGAGACTCTTTGCCTTTTACTATTATTGTTACTGACAAACGTGGTTTCTCACCACTACACTGCAGAGGAATAAGGATAAGGTTCAATATCCGCCCAGGCCAACCGAGGCTTCCATCCCTTCAGGGTCGGTTGGTTGGTGTCAGACCTGTCTGGGAGGATAAAAGCACTGGCTTGTACATTGGCTGGCCACTGCAAGTCACTGTATAGGCCCCATACGCATTCAACACGCCACTAAGATTCTGAATGAAAGTCGAACGCGGGGCGCATCCCCAGACGTGATTGATTAATGCCCAACGAACTTATCCTTTATATTTTATAGTGATTACATGGTCTCTATTACATTTACAACTGGTAAAGGCAATTAGTATTAGAAATATTGCTTTGACAGAGAAGGGGAACTGCAATAAAGGATGAGCGTCTCCCTCTCTCTGTTGCTATTGATAATATTATTTGCTTGTTTATCCAACACAACGATGTGAGTCGGATGTGACGAGATAATCTCCTAGATGGGAATTACAAATACCCAGTCTACCTCACATTTCACTTCACAGAGGGGAGGATTGAATAGGGCCGTCCAGGATGAAACGGACGAGGTCAGTGCAGGATAAAGAGAAGTGAAATATGGCAGGAAAACGAAATTTTCGATCCCCAAAGTTCAATCCTGCCCTTCTAGTGTTCCATCACCCTTGGTGCATAACTGCGGATCTGCAGTTGCTCCCACCCAAATGTTGCTGCCCTCGGGGTTCTCATCTCAATGCATTATTCACGCCATCCGCAGTCAGTCAAAGAACGACGCGAGGAGCAGAAGCAGCTTTCTCCCGGCAAAAAGCTCCCAGACCAAGCAAAGTGGCTGGTGGCTGCAAAGCAACAATAAAGTGATAAACGCCGGAATAGATTCGAGATCGGCCAGTAAAAACAACGAGCGAGAGTTGAGCGCCGCCAATGAGCAAATAGCCTCGGTCGGCCATATGGGTCCCCTCAGTAAGGCCATCAAAAAAAAGAGCGAATGAGAAAGAAAGGCGTTCCAGTTCAGAAAAAGTGCCAGTGAGGGTGTTGTTAGCTGAACGAACGAACGAAAACGCAAGCCATTGACGAGTTGTCGAGCTCGAGAAAACTTCGAACTCGATTTGCAGTGGGGGCTGCTGTCGGGGCGGAGCCGGAGGGGTGACTTCAACAGCGACGATTACGACGGCCATGACGACGACGCTCTCCTGCTGCTACTGCTGCTGCTGAGATCTTGTAAACTGAGACAAGGCGAGGATGGCACTTGGCCATTGACCACTTGGCTTAAGCAGGCAGAATTCTGGCAGTTTCCAGTTATTCTTCCCAGATCCTTCGACGGGTAAAAATCTCCCACAGCGAGCGTTTACATAAACTCTCAACTAGCAGTTTTCATAAATATTTCTCTGCGGATAGGAAAAGCATGTGAGGCAGTGAATCGCCTTTCATCGGGCACTACAATGGCTTGAGTGTCTCCTGAAAGGCCCACGGCTAAATTGTTGGCGAAAGGTGGTGGGTGGCCGCTTTTTGCCGGAGTGTATGCAATCAAAAAATAGCAGCAGCTCAACACCGAAACGGGGAGCTCACAAATAGCATGATGAGGACGTGAAAGCGGATTGCCACACCCCTCATTCCTACCTGATAGAAGCCCGACATGTTCTGGGCGGAGCGTGGGATGGCAGCAAGAGTTTACACCAATAGTCAATTCGGTGTAATTCCGGAATAGTGCAAAAGTGGCGAAGAAAACGTGCAAATAGAGAGTTGGCCTAAAAAAGAGCCTAAAAAATGCCTAAAAAAGTAACAAGGTTAGGGCTGGAATAGCAAGTGACAGCAAAAGTTGCATGGGAATGAGTACATTCGTCCGTTCGGGGATTTCCGCGGCAATTCGCGAAATTCATGGCGATCTTGTCAACTCTAGCGTCTATCCGTGGGCCTCAGGAGATTAACAGTTCCAGATGATCCCACAAATCTGCTCTACTCTAAATTTGGGCCCCAATGATAGGCGCTAAAGTCGTCCAAATCGCCACGAATTTCACCGCGCAATTTGCCGCGCGCATCTCCGGACGCGCGAATGTTCCATTCCCCAAATTACATGGAAGGTTTATTTGGACGAGCTATCCAAATGTGTCCCATTGGGTATAGCTGGCCACAGTAAGCTGCACCGCGTGCGCCCCGGTGCGAATGGTGCAATCTCTGAAGCCTCTACAACTCCGTGAGAACTCGTCCAGCTTGGGTGTGTATGTCAGCTAAGCCGATTTTTGGGCTCTTATTACGTCCTACCTTTGCCGTTTTTCAACCCAACAGCGTCCCCTGTGCTCTTCTCGGGGGTCACAGGCTCATCCTAGGGAGGAGTCTCAGGAACCACCTTCAACGCAAACTGTGTTTTCATGGTTTTGTTGTTATTTAAGATGCCAGTAGACCCAAGTCGTTGTGGCACCTCAATAAGGTCAAATACTGAGGCATTCGCGGAATTGACAGTCGGAATTTGACTTAGCCACAGGTTCAGGAGTACCGGTGAAGGTCTTAGAGAAATCTTGGAGAAGAAGAATTACACGTGGCGCTCAAGGACGACAAACGAGAGGAGACTTCGTCCTTACACTTGTCCGAGGTAATCCCTGCCAACATTTTTGTGATGCGCCTGTTCCTTTGCTCTTGGCTTTCACTCAAACTGTAAAGAAATTGACATCGTTGATCTTAACTGGCAGCGAAATCTGTAGGCAGGCTGATGAATCCATTGATTTCGTGCTTCCCAACAAGACCGCTTACACTTGAGCGATTCAGAAAGGGCAGAAGTGTCGAATGATTCGGGATGATAAATACATTCGAATGCCTCTCATAAACTACCGTTTCGATCGAACGCATCTTAAATATGATAAAAAGCATTCGTTTGGAAGCAATTCTGTATTCCTTTCAGGCCACATTCTGCAAACGTTCAAAAGCCCACTGCTTTACTAAGAAAAAAGTCAAAACAAAAGGCCCATTGTCCTTGAAGGCCAGGAGAGTTCCATGCCAAAACAACGTTCCCATCGAACCTTTCCTAGAATTTATCTTTTGAAACCCCTTAAAAGTTATACAGCCCCGCCGGTCCTCCTTCAAACCGACAATATCAATGCTGAAGTATCATTTTTGTGTAAAATGGAATTTCCATCGTGGTTTCAATGATTTCAGTGATCGTCTGGGAGTTCTACTGCCCGTCTTCTCGAAAATGGCGCTGAAAATCGTGGTGGTTGAAGAAAGAAAAAAATCGCAAGGAACGGTAAAGGAAGCAATTGCTATCTCCTGGTTACAGCTAATAGTATTGAGGGCCGTCGCTCAAAAGGGTTTTTCGGAGCGTTTTTGGAAAGGCTAGATCATTGCCACGAAAGAGGTGATTGAGGAAGGAACCGTAGGAAATCCGTCTCGTCGAAGCAGCAGTGTCAGCAGTACATGGTCAACTGCTTCGAATCATGCTGTCTGCCAGTAATTATATCCTACGGACGAGCTTAATACCAATGTTGGTGGTAACTCGGGAATGGAAGATTTAATCTGTCCAATCGAGCAGGGATGTGCTTTCTAAACCACTACCCTTATTTGAGAAAATCAAGAATTATTGGGTGGGAGTTGGAACTTGTGGTTGGTAGCCCAAAGGCAGAGTTCAGGGGCAGAGAAAGCGATAAATTCCGTCGAAATCGCGAAAAATAAGGCTTCCTAAAAGAAGTGGAAATAGGGGTTCTACGAGATCACTTGAGGGAACGGATATATAGAGCAATTGGACGAGATTTCAGCTGTCACGGTTGCGTAGAGAGCTAACTAAATTAAGTAAAAAATGTATGAATCTGCCTGGCACTGTCGTCATAGGCCAAGTGTAGTTCTTTGCCTTTTCAACATGGGAGTCCCTTGAGATGTTGCAGCCTCTACAACGCTGTTGAAACTCGTCCACTATGGCCGCTACAATTTGTGAGACTGATCTGCGCCACATATGGCATACGGGATGCCGCCATAGCTTTATCAGAGCGGAATTTTTTGAGCCGTACAGCCCAAATTTTTGTTAAAATTCTTCGCCTTTGAAACCTCCAAAGGCACAATTCACGAAAATTTGGGTCATTTAGTTTCGAAGGCGAAGAAACTACAGAAATAGCGCGAAAAGGGCCAAGAATTCGCGAAAATCAGATATTCAGAGAAAGAGATTAAGGGTATTCAGAGTAACATTAGGCATCGAAAAATTAGTAACCTTAGGAGATGGACGAAGATGTTACTACAAAAATTAATGGAAGAAGTGCTTGGACGAAATGTGCAAATGTGTGTGCTATTGCGTACACCTATCTACAGTAAATTGACCACGTGCAACGTGAGCGCCCCTGTGCGAATAGTGCAATCTCTGAAGCCTCTACAGATCAGTGAGAACTCGTCCATTGTGGGTGTGTACGTCAGCTAAATCATATGGGACCCTTGCCTATCTAGGTCGTTTTTCGACCCAACAGCGTCCCTTCAGCCATCCTTCGGGGTCACAGGTTCATCTCAGGAAAGAATCGCAGACACCATCTTTATCGTGAACTGTGAACTTAAGCCATTTCATTAACATAGTAGATTACACTGCTACACTGATTACACACTCCCCAAAACGGCTCTCCAAAAACCCCATCAGGGTTTTTCTCTTTCTTTGACGAAATAAAAATGCGTCCGTCAATTGTCAGCCCACTCAACTCATGAGCTCAACTTGTCATAGCATTTCGCGTTGTAATCTTGCGCGTTCTATTTTTTATGATTTACTGAGAATACTAGTAACTGCTGGCTTGAGTTCTGCCTTTTCATCCTTCTAACTCCTGTTGTGCTGAAAGGATTTATTTTGGTTGCAGCCCGAATCGGCATAGCTACGGCGACACAATTGAATGCATTGAAGTGACGAAGAAAATAGTCGTTGTGATTGGTGAGTGACAAAAAAAACACCGACAGAACACGGCGAATCAACCACACCAAGGGTGCCTGAAAGAGCCAAGAGATTGCTGAAAATGTAGATCCATAGCAAAAATTATGCTGCCAACTAAAAATGAACTTTCGAGTTGAAATACCGAGACAAATCAATGACCCTCATGGGGCGCGGTCGGATCTAAAAATGGCTCAGGTATGACGCAATAAAGGTCAAAAACCGGTATCGTTTGTGACCACACCTCCAAGCGGACGTGTTACAACAGTCTTGTAAGGTTGCATCATTCGCAATGAACTATATATGTTGAAAAAACAAAAGGTGTGTGGTTCGGGAATGAATCAATGGTTTATCCTAGGATACCCCTTCGGGTGCGGGTGTTAAAGGATGAAGTTTTCGGGAGGAAATCAATCCGGATGCGCCTTGCATCCGACTTTAGTTCAGAATCAGGTAAGGTAGAATAATAATTAGTAGACAAAAATCGATTCCAAAATCATTATAGCACAAAGTTTCGAACGTATTGTTCCCTGACTTACGGTAGTTGGGGAAAGCGGGATACTATAGCTATTTTGTAGCACTTTTACACACGACTGAAAACTCGTCCGAACACTCCTTTTGTCGTCATAATCTCGTACAACTACAGAATCAAACTAGTTACAGGACTCCTTCTACTGATGAAATCTGCAAAATCCTCTTCTTTATTGCAACAGTCATAATCTCGATGCACTGTTTATGTCGGACTACCCAACATGCAAAGCAGTGCTCCCAGATTTAAACTCCCAGATTTCCCAGTGTACTTGCTTTGAACAATGTTCGGAGAAACTCCGAGCATTGTCCTCTACGCAGTCGTTGAATGACGCTAATTGCGATTTCACCCTGCTTGAGTAGAAATGAAGTCCACGAGACATAGGATGGGGGACTAACCAGTGCAGAATCCGGCATCTTGTTTCCATCATTCCCTCTATGCTCCCGCTACTTCTATTTCTCACTTCCTCTTGTTCAGGTCTCAGACTTGGCTTTCTTTATGCTGATTTCTATTGGCGAAGTCCATAGAGAGCTCTCTGGAGCTCCCCCATTCCCCAATAGCATGCTCCTGGCATGCCGTTCTCGTAACCTGATATTTTCGTGTAGGCGACGAAGAAGGTCGGAGTGGGCCGACCTACACGAGCATGACCATCTGAATCGCATCCACCGATTTAAAAGGTCAGTCTTTCGTACCACTCAAAATCAAAAGCAGGTACTTGTTGACGAATGCATCAACTCCGCTTACGCCTACGCTGTCGGACAGTTCTTTGGTGATGAGATTGACATGAGCGGGTGGCGTGTTGTCGTCTAGGCTGATTCGATGACATCGTACTTCATCTTGATGGCTTCCATCGTCAGATCTTCGTCAAAACTGTTCCGATGCAGACACTAGGGCATTGAAAGTGTAGACCACCACCTCTGCCCTTCTCATTCAAACAACCAGTCACGGTCGTGAGAGGCACGACACAGTTGTGTGAAAGGCACAGCTCACGATAATCTTGGGTCATCAAGATTATGATGAAAAATGGAAGGCGAGATCAAAAATAGTGCGATGAAGGTGAAGAAACTGCTGAATCGGTGTTTCCAAAATGAAAAAGGGCTTCGAAAAACCGTCAAAAAGGGGGTTGGACTAGATTGAGACCAGAAAAATGAATAAGAATGGGGTGTTTGGACGAGCTACACAATGTGTCTCGCTGCGTATCCTAGTGCGAATAACTGACTACTGTAAGCAAAAATTAGTCACTTAGTCACATGAGCAGACAAAAAACCTAGCAACACCAAGAGTAGCTCACGTTCCAGCCTCTGGGAGTGGGAAATCAGATAATAGATCGCGGCAGCAAAAAGAATAACAGAGGAAAAAAGAATGGGAGAAAAACATCCCTCATCACACGGCGATCAGCTGATTGGGTTTGGGTCCTGAGGCGATACTTGCAATCTGTATTGACTCGACACTCGTCTGACGTGTCATCGATCGAAGGGCGGAAAAGCCCGGCGAGCCAGCAACATGGAGTTATCGTGAACCGCGCCTTAAAAAAGGCACCAGGCCTTCTGTCCCTCCGGATTCGGTTGATCAGTATCAGACTCATCTGAGTGAATAAATGCATAACTCATACACCGTCACATGCATAGGCCACACTCACTGCCCTACAAATCTGAGAGGGAACTGGATGCGTGGGTGCATCTGAAAACGAGACCGATGAACACTGGAACTTCATCCTTTTACTTCCACTGCAGCCCTCGGAATTTATCAGCCTCTTCCGGGTTCTGTACCCACCGTTGGTGTCTCCGTGGGCATTTGGGCCTCCCATACCAAGCTCGAGACAGCTTCTCGTATCTCAGCCAGTGCTTGGGGGCTGATGATGTAGTTCCCTAACCGCACACATCACACAAGTTTGGATAGAAAGGAGGCCGATTCCAATCAGCCTAGTAGGAACGAAAATTTATCCGATTCCCATTCTAGAGTTACTCGGGGAATGTGGGAACTCTGCTTATTCTGTACTGCTACTGCATCCTCAGGGCGAGAACATTATAGCTCTCAATTCACCCCCACCTCCGCCTCGCTCTCTACATGGACTCGCGTAACCAGCAGACTCGAGATATCGCGGTGGGAAAGGACCTTCAGGGTAGGAGGTAATTGGCTCCGACAACACATTAAAAGAGCGTTAATATGAGACATCGAAAATATCTACGGACGAAGGAACAGCAAAGTTGTGAAGCACGAAATCTGATAGATCTGAGAGAGCATGATGCTTACTACTGCAAATTGTTAGTGACACAAAGGGAAGCTCCGGTGAAAAGATTCCAGAGCTAGGACCAACACTCCTGTTTTTTGAAGCCCTCAGAACTGACATTAGAACTCACTGAATTCATAAGTCAAACAAATCCTATCCAAAAATCAAAATGCTCCCTGGGTGTTCCAGTCCATCAAAGCCATGCGCGTCTCCAGCAGTGAGGTGCAAATCAGCGCGAGTCCAGTCAATTCGAAAGATTTATGGTCCCCAAAGACTAGACATAGTTTTGCAAACTGCCGTCTAACACGGGATCACTCAGAGCTCTTTGAAGATCGTCGATCCCATTCAGCCCACACAAGATTATTTGGCACGTCTTTTCGGTCCGACAACGGTTCTTGTACGATTCTTGGGGGCCACATTCTAGCAGGAAATCTCAGGCAGCATTTCTATCGTGAACAGTGCCTTTGGGAGCTTTTCTTTTCAATTGGTACAGGATTCGTCTGGGATCCGTCTGGGAGGATAAAAGCACTGATTTGTACATCGGTTAGCCACCGCAAGTCATTGTATAGGCCACATACGCATTCATTACGCCACTACACTTCTGGATGGAAGTCAAATGCGGGGGAGCATCCCTCAGACGGGATTGATTAACGCCCCAGAACTTTGTCCATTCATTTTTATTTGTCATATGGTTATGTTCACTTTTTTGTTTTACATGCTCCACTGATTCTGAAATGTTACATTCGTTCATTGTCAAACCGTTCCCAATAAAGCGTTATCGCAAAAACCCATTTTAAAGTTTATGTATGCTAATCAAGCGATTCTATTAATGCAAAAAAAGATTAGTATGATAGGGTGACTTTAAAAAAGTTCAACAAACACATACAAAGGTTCTTTCCAATAAATGAACTTTTTTGTAAAATTCGAGCGGTCTGTTCTACAATTAGAAGAATGTCAACCATTACTGATCACTCAGTGGCCTTTTAAGGACCGTAACAATAAGTCAATTTTGCTATTGAAGCTGCCAGTAGGTGAATATCATCACGGAATCTATGATAGAGATAGGCAAATACACATCGTTGACCCGTAGATCATCGATTTCCCTAAGTGGGCGCCAGGAACATCTCCATTCGTCTCTGTAACGAGCCACTATGGTCCAGTGAATCGTCCCCCCTTCAAGGACGCGAGGCTCAGCATTCCTTTCGTTCAGAGCTTTCGTGAAGAAGTCTGACCCTCTCGTTGGCGGCCGTCCTGGAGTTCTTTTGACGTCTCGAGGGATTCAGTCGGTAGCCGCCCTGGTCCAACGTCATCACTATATCGCACACCGTGTCCGGCCCACCTGATCGTCGATTACTTGGCGTAATCAACGGCATGCCTGATCCTCATTCGATGACGGAGCTCGAAACTCCGGGTTCCCTTCTGCACTTGCGTTGTCTAGAAAAATGCCGAGCATCGTCCTTCCCAGAGCGCTTTGAGTAACGTTGACAGCATGCTCATCCTGTTTTCACAGCATCCAGGTCTCTGAGGCGTATGTCAAAGCAGGAAGAACAGCAGTGTCGAAAAGGTGAGCGCGGAGCTGGATATTCCTCAACTTTTCCACTAATCCCTCTTAATGCCTGAACGTTTCCCACTCCCACATTTCTTTTTGGTCAGCTCCGTAGCCAGAGGGTTCATCATGTCGACTTCTCCATCTGAATACACGTAGCTAGAGCTTGAGGAAATATTTTTCCGTCCAGCTTGAGGAGCCAAAATCATCGGTTTTTCTATGAACAACGTCTTCGTTAACTTCAGTCTGGGTAACGGAACTTCTCCCCTATCGCGGCATTCTCCCTTGCGGCATGCGGCGAACGTCACTGCAATTACCGTACTCCCGCCAATCGATAGGACGCGGAATTTTTTCTTGACTGGCTTGCTTTTTCATTGGATTTTATCGTTTTTTCTTCTGTTTTTTTTTTTAGTTTTCATGTTTATTAGACTTGATTAATTCAAATGACTCCTCCTATATAAACGACGATCAGAATCGCATTGGAACTGAGGAGAGCGGCCGGCCAATTCAAATGTTTAAAGGACTCCCCACCACACAAACTGCGCGCTCCAATCTTCCATCGCAATCCTGCGATAGGCGGCGGGTGCGGCGTGTGCGACGCCGTGTTAGGGGAGAAGTTCCCGGACCCCTTCAGTCTTAAGACGATCATTCCATAAGCGTTGTCAAATTCGGCCTACTGCCCGATGTACGGGGTTATAAGTACGATGTCGTCTGCAGAGCGGCGATGTGACAGGAGTCAACCTTATTTATCTATTCCCGATCCAAAGGGCGTATGATGTCCTAGAGAGTGGCACTTGGGGAAAGCAAATTGTAGTCCTGCTTAGATGGAACTCCTCTTTTCCCGTTGACTATGACTTCCTCGTAGAGATGAGGTCCTGGTCGTGGAATTGATGAACAAGTTACGAAGCAGTCTTGTATATTGAATGGTAACCCTGTGTTTCCCAAGGCTGAAATTAACACTTCTGTGTATACAATATCACGGACCTTAGACAAATCGACGGACTTCAAATTTGACGCAACTTTGCACTTTCGCCATGGTTCACCAAAGGATCGTTTCAAAGATAGGATTGTGTAGGGACCTTATTTTTCCCTATCCATTGACACATGCAGCTTGAAGCTTGAATAAACAGAGTCATAAATAAAAATCCTTTGCAGCAAGACATCCTTGTCGCTTTAACAACGAGATTTCTATAATGAAGTCGTGCAATGATGTCAACGCTATAAGATGTAAGGCAACATGTTCTCCAGAACTTCCTCAGCTAGAAATGAACTGCCAACTGGCAACACGTCTACTACTTACGATGTGTATGACAAACACACAAACACGAGATAAACGGAGTGACCCTCTAAGGATGTCCCCAAAAATTTGTTCTGCAACCAGTCTCCGAAGTTCCTCAGTACAACAATTCAGCTAAAAATGGTGGAGTATTGCTGGTAAAGCCAAATCGTATCGAGGGGAAAATTGGGGTCTAGGTAATCTTTGCCTTCGCAAACACTGGCATGAACGTTTTCAAGCAATAATGATCATATCAACAGGACCATTGTTCACTTTGGCTGAAACATTAATTATTAATACTTTCCACCCTCAAATGATGGCTACAGAAGCGGAATGCTCTCTTTTCACAAAAAGATGCTCCAAAAGAATACAGTCTCCCGGGGTTAATCAAGCCCTTTTGAGGGATGCGCCCATGGGGGAAGGTGGGGTACGCATGGTCCGTAATTCAAACTCCGGGCAGGTATTACTTGCTCAATACGACTTACAGAAATCTTAACCCTTTCTAAATTGCTCGGGAAGAGGCTCCTTCCAATTGAAGAAACAATTCAATGGAGGATAAACGAAATCTTCTACGTGACTGCCAACAAGATGCTCGTGCGCCGTCGGCTTATTGAAGTGCATAAGATAGAGATTAAAAGATATGAATTCTTTCCGAATCTGTCGTAAAACTCCTTATATTGAGGAAGCTAAAAGCCGGAAGAAAGGTCACCCGTAGGGCAACTGGTTTAAAGGCACGCACGAAGTCTAGCTACTTTCTGACTGCTTACTTTTACTTCGTAAGGACTCGCCGGCTAGAAAAGCGTCAAGTGCCAGTCGATTATGCATCTCCTTTGTTTGTTCACTTTCGCACATCGACAAGAGCTTCATACACTGGCAACACACAACATAATGACATGCATGTTCACAGAAGATTCCCAAGCTGAAGGGAAAATGACGAATGTTGAGCGAACGTTGGTCGTTTTTTCGTTGTACTTCATGCATTCGCTATCAGGTACATACGTCACCTTCAGACAAAGCTCTTTGACATGATATAAGAACTTAGTTAGACTTTGTCTTGAATAGCCCCTCAAATTTCCCCAAGAATATGTCTAGGGAATCGAGACAGCTTGAGTTGCAAGCACACAGCTCCCTCATAGCTCATCCCAAAAGTGGTTATTCGTTTCTCGCCCGGTTCCCCGTTTATGCTCACACTAATGTTACTTTCACGAATGTCATCCGGTAACTGAATCACTGGAGGGTATGCGAAACTGTTAGGAGAAGGAAGACCCTCATGAAATCTTCTTCCATGATGACCACCTGCCTGATGAGAAATAGGCTCATGTAGCCAAAACCAGAATAGCAATTATGTCGGTGGAAAGCAGCTCTTCACACGCACACGATTTCATGCTCTTGGCAAACTCTTTCAGGGGACAACAACCCGTGGCCATGGGGGGAAAACTCGAAAAAAACGAGTCACAAGCTTTAGAGGTAGATAGAGGTGTGGGGCAGTTGAATCGAAATGGTCGCTTCGCGGTAAGAGAGGTCGCAGCAGTCCTTCGCACGCGACGTCGTTGAGCAGAAGCAGCGCAGCGAGTAAGGAATACTGTAATAAAGAGAGTAACATTAGAATAATCACATATCGATCATGCTGTATGAAGGACGCTTGAACCGCAATAACGAGGCAACTCGTCCGCGACTGCCGCGTGCGGCGAATCGATCACATGAAACCGATTCAAATGCTCATCTCCAAAGTTCAGACTATGTCGAATAATCTCATGAAGCTCAAAAATGAGTACTCCAAAAGCTAGGACGATCATAAAACTGGCCTTGTTCTGTACATGGAAGCGCTTGGGATTACTTTTCGCAGTAGTGATTACACTTGAAGTGATGCCAAGATGAAGCCGTCAATTCATTGAGAATCTTCTGTCATGTTTTGGTTCTTCCAAGCCCATATAGCCCCTATAATTCCGGCACGAAATCCCTTTAGCAGATGCTGAAGCGTGCAAATTCAAGACAACAGAATCCTTCCAAGCGGAATGGAAGGGACTTATCGAGCCCGTCTCCTCCCCCTACTCAACCCTGTGAAATGTTAGAAAACAAAGGAAGCTCAGAAAGCTCAACAACAGCTCGGCGCATTCAGAGAAAGAAAAAAAAACGTAAAAGTCTAGTCAAAATTCACTTTGTCTCTCCGTGGCGGCCAGTGCGTCCACCTGAATGAAGCTACGTCAAGAAGCCCACCTAGGTAGTAGACATTCGGGATTGCCAGGTCTGGGCAATGGAAAAGCCGTTGAAAATTTTTGATATTAATGATACTGTTGCGAAATTCCAATGTAAGCAGGGTTCAAATCAAAGGCACATGAAAGCATGAACATTGCAAGCACTATGAACTTTGATTGATGGACTGAGGTGGCAGCTGGAGGGAAAGAACAACCATTAGAGAGGAGGAGGAGTCCGAAAGGAGGAAGGGCATGGGAGGCAGCCTGCTTGTATGAGCAATATCGTGCATTTAAAGGAGGAAAATCTTGATGCATAACTTATGAGTCCAACGGAGGAGGTCTCAAGGTTGAGGCGACTTATCCCCGAAAATCGGGGGACTCGAGGGAAGTGTGAGGCGGGGCGGTGGTTTTCTGAAACGTCGACGACTCTGACGGTTTGACAGGAATTGTCACACCCGCCGACGGCAAAATTCAATTCAAAGCCACATAAAAAGAACTCTCCCTGCGCAGTCTCACGTATCAACCCCCTCATCCGTACTCCCTTCGTTCCTCGTTGTTGTTGTTCAGGGGGCCCGACAATATGGTGTTAGGGGGGTTTTCCCGTGGTTTCCGGTCACGGTTCCTCTAAATTCTCAGACGAAAGCAAGACTCGAATAGACAACAGAAGCCGAATGCATGAGTGGAGAGATGAAGCCAGCAGCTGTGGGAACCTCATGATGTCATGGAGTTCAATTGGGACGCAGCTGCCTTCATTAAAAGTTGCAACCATTTGGGGAAGAGTACTATTACGGCTTTACTACCGAGGTTCCAGTAGAAATTCAGTGGTCCCCGCTTTCTCTGGAATATACTGAAGGGGGGAGAAAAAGTTTGATTTACACAGGACCTCTAAGCTTGAGTTTTGTGGGCTTGCTCCAGATCCCGGGTACCTTATTGTCACCGACCTCGACGCTTTTGAATGCGGTAAGTCCAGGGTAGGTTCTTCCTAGACCACCTGCACTTTTTCTATGCTGAACAGGCATCACTCAAGATTATCAGGACTAACCCGTTCGCTCGAAACTCTTTTGAAGACTTAGTTCACGATAATAATGCTTTAAGAGATTTTGAACTAGAAGGAACCAGAGGCTCCTGAATATGCCATATCGGGCGCTGTTGGATTAAGGGCAACCTTGATAGAAGGCAGTAAGAGCTCAAGATTGGACTTTGTCGACGCCCACACTCAAAGGCGTACGTGTTTCGACAGCATTGTGGAGGCTGCACCATCCAAAATGGATGCCCACTTGTTGAAGATTCAAACTGATGATCGTATAGGGCCTCAATCCATGGCTATGGTTATAACTATCTTTGGCAGCAGGGATTCTGTAGCCAACTCTTCCCGTAGTTGCACACGACTGGAATCTCGGCTAAGCAATCCATTATATACAAACGAAATGACGGTGAACTAGTACAACCTTCTACTATCGCTCTTTTTGAGAACCCTTATACTTCGCCAAGTCCGCAAGTTTTTTCGCTTCCTTCACTACCGTTGCACTAATTCGCACCAAGGCTTCCTCTTTTCAACCTGAAATGGGTACCTTAAAATTATCGTGAACTCTGCTTTTAAGGTACCAACTGCAAGTTCCAACTCCTACCCAATAAAAATATAAAAAGAGTGCTTCAAAGATCATAATAAGTGATACTGGCCAGTCATGGTAAGCTTCTCAGCCCTCCTGTACACCACTGTACCGCACGAATTGGAATAGAAAATAGGTTCTTAATCCCAGTTGAGTTCTAAAGGGAATGAATTGATCGGAGGGTTTTCTTTAACTTCATGCACACAGTGGTGGATTTAACCTCGGCGAAGAAAAAAGGGAGAGAAAGTCAGTATCGCTGCCGGTTTGCCGTTCAGAATTTGTCACCCTACGGGCTTCCACTACTCCTTTTCCCCAATGAGACTTCTTATGCAACCATATTGTGGCTCTACTAATGCGTTTTCCAAATTTCCCGCTTCTTCGGCTCTACATATAAATCAATTTAGTCAATATCAACCAATTCGCTGACTATCTTGAGATATAGAAAAGTCATCTCCACTTTAACGACCATTCGAGACCACGTTCAGTTAAAATCAATTCATCACCGACCCAGGGTTGGGTAAAGGATAAAATCTTGGCGCGTTGATCAATCCCGTCTGAGGGATGCGTCCCGCATTCGACTTCCATTCAGAATCGTCGTGGCGTTTTGAATGCGTATGTGACCTATACAATGACTTGCGGTGGCCAGCCGATGTTCTAGTCAGTGCTTTTATCTTCCCAGACGAATCTGGTATCAATTACTAAACCCGGAAGCGATGGAAGGCTTGGCTGGTCTAGGCGGATATCGGTCTTTGATTCAAACCCGTGGCCATGCTTGTGTTATAGTGCACCATTTAGCACTATATCACATTCGTCGAATTGTATAGGAGACTTCAACTCTTCTAGGGTCTGTACTGTAGAGTAATCGGTATAAAAGCTAAACGAAAACGATCAACGGCAGCGACAACTACTTTTTCTAGCCCGTAAATATCGTAATCAAATAAAAGGTTGTCCTCAGAGGGATAAAAATTGGATTTGTGCCACTCACGAAAAAGTGGCTGATCAAAGTAAAGCGAAGTGTACTCTCTCAAAGTAGATTTCCCGTACTGCTTTTTCATGCAGCCTCACATATTCGATCAGCACATCTCCCCGTTCCCCCGTTTTTCCTCACATGAATGAAACAGTCCCACCATGGGATTCTGGGAAACGTGTTGCTATTTATTCAATTTTCAGCTCGGTTCCAATCCATTCAGTAATGGTCGAAAGCCTGACGATGCCGTAATTGAAGTCGGAATGAGGATACTCGTGGGATGGTGACGTCGTCAACAGCCCTCCTGAGAGGGTTGATGTTTGCTTGAAGAGCTGCTCATTCCTGCTGCCGTCGGCTAAACGGCTTTGCCATATCTTTACAATGGGAATGGCTGAATGAACGCTGACTGATGCCGCAGGGAGTTTTGCTTCTTTCCACAGGTATCCAGCCATTTCAGAGCTAGGTAACAACTTATAATCATGAAAGGTTGACATTGGCTAACTTCAAATGGGTCTGAAAGAACAACATGGGGTAGGATATGGTGCTAAGATTTATTGGATTGGAATAGGCGCCAAAGGAAATCACGAAAAGAGCCGTTAGATGAAAAAATCGTAGTAAACAAGATTGAGATCGCTGATTCAGTAGTTATATATTTGTGAATAGAGCCTGCTACTTCATAATTACAGGATGTCCCAAAATGATAAACGCTTACTCATACCAGTATGTTTTGAAGGCACATTTCACGAGAAATTTGAGTATATAGTTTAGTAATCGAAGTGATAGTCCAGAATGGAGCAAAAACGGCGAAGAAATCACGAAAGGTAAGGCATATTTAGAGAGGTATCAGGCTTTGAAAAAGGAGTAAGATTAGAGGTTGGACGAGAATGTGACGACAAAAGTTGCATAGAAGGAATATTTGGACGAGCTGTTCAAATGTGCGCGCCATTGCATACAGACGTTGCAGTAAACTGCCTGCATTCAAGGTGTGGGTCCCGGTGCAAATGGTGCAATACAAGTTTGTTTTCATTTGTTTCCAAGCGCCTCACATATTGAACGCAAGTATTCCTCCGCCATATCGTCCCAGACGATCATCTGTCCCACTTTCAAAAACTCACAGCGGATTGTCAATTTCCGCAGGTTCTCCTTCCAGTTAGGGACCACATGGAGATGTCAGACGATTTATACTGGCTAGCAGGATGGCACTCCTCTGCATTAGTGAAGCCGGGCAGCTCGGGACCACTCCTAGACGAGTTTAGTTTGTGGACTGGAGGGCCGCCCCGCTGGAAGCATCATTGACGATTTCAGACAGGAGAATCGTATCAAGGCTCCAGTAAATTCACCAGAACATTCATTAAGTACAGAATCCTTAATTTTCTTGGGTGTGCATGTGAATATCTGTGAATATGCGTATGTATGTGTGTATGTATGCATGTGTGCGCGTGTGTATGGGTATGTGTATTTGCGTATGGGTGTGTGTGTTCACATCAAAAGGGAATAGGATAAAGTCACGACAGGATGAAGATGCTGAACAAGGGCGGCAAACGCACGTAAAAATCTATTCTCTTCAAACCAGGAGGTCAAATCTTGAAGGGATACAGGGAGCAAGATGAAAACATTGGTGGCAGGTGGTAGGGCTGGACTCCGCCCACGACGGAAGGGGAGGGGGGGGGGGTGTGGGTGAAAGGACGGGGGTGGCGGCGCGAAATGAGCGTTGCCAGTGTTAAAATGCTCATACAAGTCGCGATAGGTAGGAAATGAGCCAAGTTTTATAAGCACAAAGGAATTGAGCTGAATTCTGCCTCAATTGAGTAAAAATGCACGTTGCCGAGCCAAATGGGAATGTATGCTGAAATCAGCCAAAGCTCAGAGCATAACCATCCATAACTTATAAGTTGGCTGGACACGAACTAGGACTAAAACCTGCACTCCTGTTCAAGAACGTTACAAAGAAGAGCAAAAAAAGAGTGGAAGCTAATATAGGCAAAGAAGAGTTGGCATATTGACAGACCATAATCCTTCACTCTCTTGAAAGATTCAATCTCTGAGAAAAAAACAGTGGGAAATGCGCTGTCTTGATATCTGACGATATCCATCAATCTCCAATCACTTGCTGGTAACGCACTATTAAAGGCACAGTTCACGATAATTTTGGGTTATCCAGATGATGATGAAAAGTGGAAGACAAGGTCGAAAATAGTGCGATGAAAGTGGAGAAACTGCGTGAATCGGTGTTTCCAAAGTGAAAAAAGGCATGGAAGAACCGTTAAAAAGGGAGCTGGACGAGAACGACACCAGAAAAATGAAGAAGAGTGGGGCGTTCGGACGAGCTATACAATAGGTCTCACTGCGTACGCGTGGGTCCTGATACGAATAACAGACTATGGTAAGCAAAAATTCATTCACTTATAAGCATAAGTAAGCAAAAAAAACCTAGTAACAGCAAAAGTTGCTCACCTTTCTCAGCCTCCAAAAGTAGGAAATTAAATAAGGGATCGCGGCAGTAAAAAGAATAATAGAGGAAAAAAGAATGGGAGAAAAACACCGCCATCACTCGGCGACCAGCTGATTGTGTGTGGGTCCTAGAACGAATCGTTGCAATCTGTATTGTCTCGACACTCATCTGGCGTGATGAGGTGACATCGATCGAGAGGCGGGTAAGCCAATGACGTTCC
The DNA here is from genome assembly GCA_000469685.2 of Haemonchus contortus. Classification (NCBI taxonomy): domain Eukaryota; kingdom Metazoa; phylum Nematoda; class Chromadorea; order Rhabditida; family Trichostrongylidae; genus Haemonchus; species Haemonchus contortus. The sequence continues at coordinate 29,566,671 of LS997562.1, read as the reverse complement.
CGCCCATTGAATTATCGTGAACTGTGCCTTTAAAGTTAGTTTGAGAAATTCAGATAATGAGGAATGTTTCTCTAGTAAGGCTGGATCATCACGGAACGTTTTTGACCTAGGTGGACATTGGCGGAGAAGCAAAGCGTATCTGCAGCTTCGCTCAAGACCAGATCCTTTGGAGTCAGTGTGAGAATAGTAATGCAGATCAATGTCCCCAAAAGTCGACAAAAGACAAAAACATCGTTACATTTCCCATACTCCCTTCCATAACATGCTGGATACGCGATTCCATCCTCGATGACACTGCAAAAAAATTTGACATTCAGGTCAAAACATCAAGACTTCGTCACGGGTACAAAGTCCTCCAAAGTTAGTATTTCTATCTTCGATCAAATCGTCTACACACGATGGTACCAAAATAATAAACTGCCTTTGATGTTATGCTATGGTTAATGGAGATAGGGCAAGATAAAATTTTGTTTGTTCGTCTTCGCAATGACCTAACTCGACAGACATTGTCTTCTTCCAACAGGGTTCTCTACAGCACGTCAGTGAATAATATGACTCGATTTCGGGCAAGGATTTCAAGTATAAGTGTCTATTCGAAAGAGTCTTGAGCTGCTGGATGTGGTTTTGAATGCTGATCTCAAATCTGCCTTCCAGTCATACCGAACGATTCTTTGGAAGGAGTTGTGAACACGATGCAAGTATTTTACACAACAGAACGTAGAAGACATGGATGTTCTGCTGCTGAAGATGAAGATGGAGACTAACTGAAGACTGGAAAACTCTCCAACTTGATTTAAAATGAGTTTTACGACTTTTTCAATGACCGAGGTGACCAACTTCCTCAACAAGCCGTCCTTAACTCATCGCCGCAATATTCTCGCTATTTGTAAAGTCGACATGAGGGATTTGGGATGGAGGGATTTCTGGTGGGAGTACCCATCCTGCTAACGTTAGCCTTCGTGTTGATCAGGTCTAGTGTGGAAATAACCTGCATTACCTAGGTTTCCCACCCTAGCTCTGGTAGGAAACTATGGCTACAATTTTTCCGAAGAGAGGAGTTCTTCCATATGGGGAGTTTGTTGGAATTCCGAGGGGGTGAAACGCATGCGATGGCCAAGCAATTGATGTGCGCACCTGCTCCTGGCTCAACTACATCTGTGGGAAGTCTGTGGATACCTTTCAAAGATCATGAAGCTATATGGTGCATCCTTCTTTCACAAAAGGAATCAGTGCCTAGACGCTGCAAGAAACATTGCGAATTTGATACAGGTACTAGACGTTTATTCCTTCTTGCTGTTCAAGAATATTAGGTTGTGCGTAAAGTTCTTACCGAGGATTTCATTCTTGATTTCTTCCACAATTTTTCACTGCTGCAGCGAATTGAATATAGGGTAACGGAAGAAGTTGGAAGTTCTCTGACGACTTTTTTTAAAAACTCAGTCAAGACGACGTTTTAGAATTGAAATTTACAAGAAATAAATTCGCTGAAACATTGTAAATTTTTTAAAATCATCAACGTACACAACACATTGAAATCACTATTTTAATTATTAGGCAACCGGGGGACAGTATGACAATACTTCTGAGGGAGGCAAGTATTTATTTGGTGACAGCATGTAGTGCTCTAGCGAAGTAACCAACATTATTCGAAGAGATTCCAGCCACAGAAATTCGTCCGTCCTTCGTCAGATAGACAGAGTGCTCTTTGATAAGCTTTTCCACCTGAAGCAAGCCATTTGAAATGTTACAAATGGCTCCTACATAGTTAGAAACCGAGTTATAGAAATTCGAGAAACGACAATGGTGCTTTTCGCCCTGAGCATGATGTAAATAGCGTGGTGTAAGTGATAGAATGTACTGGCTTCATTCCACCAAATCAGAATGCTAAAGTCGTATAAGGGCATTCCTATGAGGGGGGTAACTTTCCCCGAAAATCGCGCCGCGCTCGCCGCATCCGTTCGCGCTCGGTCGGCCGTTATAAAGGGGGCGGTTTAAGTTCCCATTGGAAGAATACGGTAGACACCGTGGAACCACTGCCGCTTGCTGTGGGAATTCGGGAAGAAGGACCAAAAATCCTTCTCCGCTTGCTGAACCCGTTTCCAAATCCTCCCAAACGCTTAAATCGAGTGAGAAAAGATACTGTCAAGTTATTTCGATTCGAAGAGAAATCGTTACCTGTTGGGGGTTTATTCCAGTGAAGCAGAACATTCCAATTTGATCAGTTATGTGCTGCCAATTACGCTTAGATCCTTCCTTGGCAAGTAGATCTCGCAACTGTTTTCGCATCGAAATGATACGATCGGCCATACCCTTCACATCTACCAACCTGAATTGAAAATCTTCAGGATCAATGATCACCACGGCTCTAAAAAAAGAGTAAATCAGAAGAAAAACGGGACCCACCATTGTTTGTAGAGAGCTGCATCATTGAGGATTTTCATGACAATACGAGCACCGTGAATAGGAGGATTCGAATAAAGTGGACGAATGAGAATCTTCAGTTGTGAAGCAACGCGGGCTGCCTCTTCGGAATCTTGGCACACCACAGAAAAAGCTCCTATTCGCTCTCCTGAAAAGAATTTTCTATGCGATTTTCTCCATATTCACTTATTTTAGAAAAACGTGCAAAAGTCGTCCGAGTACGAGTTCGCCAGTCATCTAGAAATGCCAGGCAGAAGTCAATCTTCTCTGATGGTAACGTGAATGGCTTATCAAATAATTCTTACGATGAAAATCCGTCTACGATTCTCTTTCCCTTCTGTATTTCCATGATATCCCCTACAGTTTTACATATGTTACGTTACATAAGCAGTTCAATCGATTTTGTGTAACCGAATCGTCGCATGCGGCAGTCGCGGACGAGTTACCTCGTCATCGCAGTCCTACCGCTCTTCATACAGCTCGAACGATATGCGATTATCATTTTTAGCATGACTTTATTGCTACTTCCTTTGTTCCTGTATTCCTTGCTCGCTGCGCTGATTCTGCTTCGTTCTGCTGGATTCCTCCGTGCGCGACGTCGCTCTCGCCGAAGAGCGACAGTTTCGGTCAACCTGTACCACACCCCGTTTTCATTGCTTACTGCAGCCTTTTATTATAGTTCCGTCTCATGAAAAAAAAAACAATCAAACCAAATGGTACTGACCGTACATTCCCATATTTTTGGCAAATGATTGAGCGAGGCAGATGTTGTGTCCTTGCTCAATGAAGTAACTGAAGAAACGAGAATTAGAAGAAGATTAGAGTTGCAGAAGAGGAGTTAATTTATTCTGATTGAGAAAATTCATAGCGAGCACGAAGTTTACCCACCGTACAGCGTAAGCATCAGCGTCGATATCTCCCGACGCGAATCCCTGATAAGCCATGTCGAAGAAGACGAACAGCTCGTTCTTTTTACAGATTTCAGAGATCTTTTTCCACTGTTCTTTCTGTAAGTCTCTATTCAATTGGAACAAAGGCCGAAAGAAAATGGAAAATCCAATGAGACAGTTGTGTATGTTTTTATATATTTTTTCGCAAATTAATATTAACTGAATAATGAAAAAATATTAGTCACAATTAAAAATACATAGTTATAGAACACTCCCGTTTTTCAGAACTACTGCAATGCCAGTTTCAAAGGTCCCGTGTTCAATATCTATTAGTGCTGCATTGCACCAACACCGTAACCAGCGAGCTTTACCTCGTGTGAAACAGAGTACCTAAAAGTGTAGGACCCATTCACTGTTTGTTCGTTCTAAAACGTGATACCCAGCGAAGACGCTGTCACTTTTCCAAAACTTCCACTGATTCTGGAGCTCCATATTCACCAGTAAGTATTGACGAGGGACAGAGTAAGGACGGCGCTGCTACACATGATTCTTCCTAATCGATTTTTAAAAAAGAAAAGTTTGGTCTTAATGGCTCACCCATAATTTCTACTCGAATGTTGAAAGTTTATTTTGGAGAACAGTGAATTCCGGAGCTTAAAGTATTGGCAATTTTTTTCAGTTGTCCAAGTTTTTATGACATGTTCGCTCACTGGCTATTACTAGAAGGACGAGCAACTACCAGAGCTTACTGCACCTTGATCAGGATTGGCTTATTTCCGTTCAACTCTTCTAAAACTCTTTTCTCCTTTCCAACTTTCTTTTGTTTCCTCCCCTCCTCGACTCTTGATGTCAAACTCACAGAAGGATCAACTCCAGTAGGGTTGTGAGCACACGCATGGAGCAGAATGATTGATCCTTTAGGGATTGCAGCAATATCAGCAAGTGCTCCTGCTTCATCGAATCCACATGTGTTCTTGTCGTAATAGCGGTAGTTCTTCACATCTACTCCAGCAAACCTGAAAAGCTTGTTTAGTTGCCCACAAATCATGGCTTTGTTGGATTCATAAAAAATAGGAGCTTCGATGGTATCAATTTTTGTTGATGGAAACGATCCACTTACTTCTTAAGCTCAGCAGTAAGCGCAAACAATCTCGGTCTAAGACTTCAACTCAGAGGTGGAATACCGACGCACAAAATTTGTTAGCTCATCACTCCAACCGACCCCAATGAACAGTACAGTTTTTCTGGTTCCTGCCTACTTCGTTAGCTAGCCAAGCAAAAGAAAGGGTTCGAAATATTCGGAAAAAGCAAAGTTCTTATTTCTTCCTCACAATAATGAACAGAACAGTATGAATTTCGCTGACATTCTCTTCACACTTCAGCGCACAAACTCAGAACACTTTTGCAAGGAAATGAGGAAACCAGAAAGTGACAGAATTTCAATTTTGGCATTTACTGCAAGTAATTCAGGACGATGATAAAAACCTACTTGAATACCGGAACGTGATTTCCCCATGTAGGTGTTGGTTGGTAAACCACCTTGTTAGGATGATACTTCGCCTGAAAATTCACGCATAACTCAATTCTATTCAACTTGTGTAGCAAACAGTATCAGTAATCGTGTTCATGACAAAGCAAAAATGAACTTAAAAGAAATTCAGATCCGATTCGCAAAGCTCCGGTACCGGAAATACTCTGCATCGTGGCTATACGACCAGATTTTATCACTTCTGACGAACCTCCCAAGGCTAATTTGGCAGCAGCTTTCGTGAATTCAGGTATTCCTTAAAAAAGTGAGATAACGATAAAGCACATAAGAGTCGTCGAAAAAACTCTCACCAGCAATTCCAGCATACTCGTGGTTGAGATTCTCTGCGAGAAGTCGCGTCTCAGCCTCACGTACGCAAGGTAGAACGAATGGTTTACCCTAAGACAGCGCAAGCATACGAACAGAAACTCATGAAATGATTTCAAAATCCATTTTATAAACGAACAGGACTAGGAAAACCCTGAGCCTGGCAGACACTCATGCCCTCCAACACTACTCGCTGCCAACTGAGAAGTACATAAGTCGGCTCCTGATGAAGAGCGCCGGTCACGAAAAGAAAAGACACGAGGCTCACTCCCGTATATGCGTAATGTATAATAATGTGCAGAGTTTGGAAATAGGCCAACTGTCAGACAAAGGAGATTCATCCCATTGGCGGAGAGTGCTCAAATAGGTGCTATTTTCTACATGAACACGTAATCCATCACAGTCTATAAGCTGATTCTTGAAGACCCTGAAAATTTTCCTCCACCCCAACCCTACAATATTACGGAAAACCTTGAATCTTCATAAGACTACTTTATTGAAAATCTTCGGAAAACAAAAGTCTGGTGTTGGTCGTATCATTGAAGGATTCGAGATTACTAACAAAAAAGGGGATGAGAAAATGTCAGACCACTTGAGTTACCACTTCAGTTTACGATCGCCGTGTAAACACGTCCTGACTGTTTAATCTCATCATTAGGGGAATATTAAAGAAATGTATAATGGTTTCGACCCCGAATAGGAACCATATACAACCAACACTGTCGGCATATGTACGAACCCCCGAACTGATATCTCCGAACCCCTTAAAACGTGAGACAAAATTGCCAAGTCTACATCAGCATTAGCATAACGAGAGAGATCCACAAGCGCTCCAGCCGTTTTCTAACGGGTCGCACAGCACCGGACTTAACCCATTGACAATCGGGTGGCCCGCCGGCGGGTCACACAATATCGTGATCCTCTAGTATTTATATTAAATATTTATCAAGTGCCCTTGTAACTTTTTCATGTTTTCAAGTATCAGCCGAGCTCACAGCCTTCAAGAGATTCTTAAGGCATTGTAGCCCAAGAATTATTCATTTCCAACTACAGTTATGAGAGAAATCAAAAGTTAATGTAAGGACAATATAAAAAGCAATGGATTAAAAAGCATTTCCTTTAGAATTCAATTACTGCTCAGTTCAAGCGAATCACGGATGGGCTACTTCTTCCCGGTTACCAACGACAAGTGGCAGCAGTTTCGCGGTGATTACCGTATCTACGCTGGGAATTCGAATCTTTCCCCTCACAGCGCGCCACTGCGCACAATCGAGTGTGGCGAAAGCGACGCGATTTTCGGGGAGAAGGACCCACACCCGCAAATCAATCGATATTCGACCGATGCAACCGATATTCTTCCATGGCGTGAGCCTTTCTGACCTAGTCGTGTTTGCAAGAATCAAAGCGTTGAAAAATATGGATTACTGTCGGACTGATGACATAAAAGGGTTTAACATGGCGTCTTGCTATTTCTACTTTATCCATCATCGGAGAGTCGATAACTGCTTACCTTTTTTACTAGGAGCAGGATACATTTTTCGGTAAATTCCATAAACGGGTAAACATATTTCACGTTTGAAACATTTACTCTGCTCATATCGTCTAGAGAGCGAGAACGGTTAAATGCCGTACTCTTTTGACTCCCTTCCTTACAACTGCTATCAATATGTTACTGATGATGCCTCCTCACAAACTGCTGAGTTGTTTGTTCAGACTTTTATCTTAATACTCTGTCCCAAGCAAAAACATATTGACCATACCTGATCATCTCGATAAGCACCAACGCCAAGATTCATTTTTTGTGGGTTAGTGTCACGATTGAAGGCTTCGGTTACTCCCAGAATCGCGTCCGGAGGGCCCATTTCGACATGCTTCCACCATGTCCTGTAATGCATAAGTGGTGGTTTCATTTATGTGGGAGTACTAGACATGGACAAACAAAATTTCTGCTGTATAGTTGTGTGTGTAGGTAGAGCATGCACGTGCGCGGGTATGTGCCTGTGTTTTAAAGGCGCTGTTCACGATAATATTGAGGTACCCCTTTTTAGTCGAAAAGGGGAAAAATATGTTGGGAATAGTTCATCGGTACTGAAGAAAGCGGGAGCATTCGCCGATTTCGAGAAAAATATGGCTCCTTGAGTAGAAAAAATAGAGGTTGGAAGAGATTACCATGACGGGAATGCAATGGAAGGGGTATTCGGACGAGATTTCACACGTTGCAATCGCGCAAAGAACTGACTATATCAAGCGAAATTTGTACAAAACCGCTTTCCACTGTCGCTATGGGTCATGACGACTTCTTCGAACTTCCTACATGGGTTTCCTTGCGATCGCCTCTACAGTGCCGGTGAAAATCGTCCGAGGATACCCACGGCGCAATCTTTGAGCTTTCACAACCCCCTGACTAGGCCGTTTTCCGACCTAATAGCGTCAGATAGGGTATACGAGTGGGCCTCGAATTGTCCTGTGGGGAAATCTCGCAAAAAACTTCTGATCCTGAGCTGTGCCCTTAAGGTTCTCCAGTTTGCCTGCCGCAAAATTTGCAGTTTCATTTCCATTAAATATAGAGCGTTCAAAGACCGAGAAATTAGAGGAATGTTGGAAATAAACTACGATTATATCGGTTGATGTCGATCGATCAATCGTCACTGGTAAATATCGATTTCACGGGGAATTGATCGAGATACCCATAGATTATCTCCCTTTAGATTGGGCAAGGTAGAGAGGTGGGAAGGTTGGCAATTTGGATAAAAAGGATAAAGGATAAAGTTTTGAGCGTTAGTCAATCCCGTCTGAGGGATTCACATTCGATCTCCATTCAGAATTGTAGATGTCGCATCCTCACAATCTGATCAGCTTGAAAGCAAATACAGGGACTGGCAACAGCCAATTTCTCGAATGCTTTTTTCGTTCAAGACACTACCCTTAATTCCTGCCCTTATCTCTCGTTTGGGCAGCTAACTTCATAGTAATGCCTACCACTGTTGTTTACTTCCTAAAGTCTTTAATCTTTGCACGTAATCAGGCAAACGGTCATCATAGTACGTCCACAACACCGTAACCCATCGGAGGCTTTATCTATCGTAAATATGCCACCATGGAATGCCAAAAAATAAGCAAAAACCTGCATCTACAAAAAACTAGCCAAGTTAGGTTCGTTTTCTGAGGATTCTCAGCCATCTCATCCGATTGTTCCCTTCACTACTCCGCCACTACAACAGTAACTACTTTGAAATGAGTTTCCGAGGACCCTAACCGAAGGGGATGCTCCAACCCCTTGGTGAAAAATCAGCAAATATGAAACACCACTTTGATGTCTTCAGAGAATGTAGGAATAATTTCGTAGTATGCCAATGAAAATGCTCACTTTGTTCGAATGGAGTTCGTCAGAACTGACCTAGCCGCCCTCATTGCTGCCTTCCTGAAAACCACTGTGTATCGAATGCAAATAAAAATAAACACTAACTATTCACACGAGCATATGAAACCCGCCAAGCACTTGAAATCATTGTTAAAGGCACAGTTCACGATAACGCTGGGATATCTAACTTAAGACGACTAATGGAAGTGATAGTCCAAAACAGGCAAAAAAAGACGAAGAAAACGTGAAAATAGAGAAATAGAAGGCCTCAAAAAGTACGCGACATAGCAGACAGGAGGCTATCTTTCAGGGTCACAGGTTCATTTTAGGGATGAGGCTCAGAAACCTTTTGACGTGAACTATGCCTTCAAGGAAGACCGAAATAAGAACACCGACAAGGGATTATTCAAAGAAAATTCCATACGAAGTCTTTCAAGAAACTACACACGGTTTCGGGCAGGGATAGCCCTAAGATCTGATACAATACCGTGTTCAATCTGTGCGAGCTCGATCTCATAAGCTTTTCAGAATGTTCTGAAATACTTTAGTTTTTGTCACTCCAACAATTAGAGCTGAAACGCAACAGTATGCATCGTTGTAATGGTATATTACTAGGTCCCTGTTGTAATCTACCTCGAAAAATTAGTCGATTTACATAAAACCCTTCTGTAGCTTTCGAGAATTTCGTGGGCTCCGTTCAAGAGGACTGCAATTTTCTATCACAATGAAGCTGAGGAAAGCGATGAGCAGAAGGGAGGAATGCATGTTTTGATTGCAGAGACCAGGCACAGTGCTTGAGAAATAGAAGTAAACACGGTTCGATGGCAGAGAATCTTGATCACACTGACTGTGGAAGGATTTTCGACTGTTTACCTATTACAATACCAAAAACACTTAAAAAATGATTTTGCCTGTGAAGAGAAGTCAGTGCTCTGGTGATAATTGTGGCATTCACTTTAGAAGCAGACGCTAAAAGGTACCACTTTCCGACCCTTTGATGGGACACTCCTTCCACTAAATTAACGTCGCTACTTATGTCACTGATAGAAATATTACGTGGATTACGCCATACGTCCTACACACGGCGAGTTTCGGCGAATTTGATGAAAATATCAATTTGAAGTGTCGTGGATCAAAACTGAATGCTTTTTGATGACAAATATTAATAAATAAAGGATAAAGTATTTTGATGTTAGTCGATCCCGTCTGAGGGATGCGCCCCCGCCTTCGACTTCCATTCAGAATCGTAGTGGCGTAATGAGTGCGTATGTGGCCTATACAATGACTTGCGATGGCCAGCCGATGTACAAGTCAGTGCTTTTATCCTCCCAGACGAGTCTGGTACCAATTCACCGACCCCGGGGGGATGGAGGGCTTGGTTGGCCTAGGCGGGCATCGATCCAGGATTCGAACCCCTGACCGTGCGTGTGATATAGTGCGCCACTTGCCACTACACCACCTTCGCCCATAAATAATAATAATAATAATAATAATAAATAATAAATAATAAATAGAATACAATGATTTTGCTTTTGGAGAAGAGTCACTACTCTGGTGATGACTGTGGCATTTACTATAGGGGCTGATGCTATAAGGTGTCACTTTCCACCATTTTGTTGACTTACTTGTATCAACAAATTCACATTTTAGTTACTTTATAAGACGAATCTAAATATTAGATGAATCACGCCACCCTCCTATACGCTAGTTTCAGAGAGTTCGATGAGAGAAGCACTTAAAAGTGTCAAGGATCAAAAATGATTGCTCGCGATCAGTGGGTGACCTTCGTGTGAAACTTTAGAGCACATCAATTAAACACACGCTCTACATCAAACTGACGCCCCAAAGCGCCACCGCCGAGAACCGACAAAAAATATCACATTTGTTATCGAGGCATAAGGGGGGTTGACTGTCCCATCCTCTGCTGTCTTCATAGAGCACAGGTTGGACAAAATCAGATGTGAGAGAGTGATGACAGCGACGTGCAGATGTATCACTATATGCGGAATAATCGGAATATTTCGTGTATGTTATGAAGATCTTAAGTTGCTAGGAGATTGGGGACTCAAATAAGAAATTACCATGTAAATGACTTATAAGAAGCTATAGGTAACTCTTTTAGGTCGATTTAATTGGGAGAATGTCGACTATCCTCGCAGATCTGATAATCATTCAATCATAATGTGATTCTGTATGCCAGTGTGCTTATGCTCGAAAGCCATCTGGCGCGTCCTCAGGTTGTGGATTGAGGAAAGGCCGTCCACCGTGGCGGTTAGCTGCGAATATATTGAATTAGCAGTCGCGAACAATCGAGCGAACAAAGCAGCTATAGGACAAGAGGGCTGCCAACCCGAATGTACTGCTGCAACAGAAAACCGGCAAAAACTTTGAAAATGGTATGATTTGGACCCGAGATGGGCGTGCGAGGATGCCCCGACTCTGCACAACAAGCCCACACCTCGGCGTAAGGCAGGGGCGGAATAAGGACCACGGACGCATCAGAATACACATCGCTTCCCACAACGTCAGGACATTATCGACGGACTCTCTCCTAGACATATACCTGCAACAGATAGAGAAGATCAAAGCCGACATCGTCGGTGTTTGCGAAACTAGGAGAGCACGAGCAGTCTCAGCGAAGTGGTCGAGCGGTGAAGAAATTCTGCTAGGAGAAGGAGCTGATAATGTGTCCAGAACAGGTGGAGTCGGTTTTATCGTGAAAGCGAAGATGGCCCCCTATGTTATTTCTTGCGATATTCAGTCCTCACGAGTTGCGGTTCTGAAGATCAAGTTGCAAAAGCTGGGGGATCGAACGCTCAAAATCGTGCAAGTATATGCGCCCACTGCATCAGCAGAGGACGACGAACTTGAGCGTTTCTACGAGGAAATAGAGAGGGCTTTGAAGGTCAAATCGACGTACACTATTGTTCAAGGCGATTTTAACGCCGTAGTCGGCTCCCGATTGGACGGTACGGAACGCCTTTAAGAAGGTACGGTGCAGGAGGAAGGAACGACAGAGAAAACCGTCTAGTCGAGTTTGCAGAACAACACAAATTCTCGATAATGAACACCTTCTTCGAGAAGAAAGCCAAGCGTCTTTGGACTTGGAGGAGCCCGGACACGAAAACTTTAAGACAGATTGATTATGTGCTTACCGATACACCGAGATTGTTCGCCGACGTCTCCGTTATTGGGGAAAGTGTGATTGCGACCGGCTCCGATCACCGACTTCTGCGCTCGGTGATCCTCTGCGATGTCAGAAAAGAAAATCGAGTTCTACACTCGCAAAGAACACTCATACGACGTACTTTCAATGCCGACATGTACGCAACGATGATTGCGTCGTGAGACCTACAGATGAAGTCTGGTAATAGCATCGATGCCGACTATGAAGATCTAGTGGAGAAAATAATGCACGCCGTAAAGGCATCGAGCACAGCAACGGAACCAGCAAGGCGACGGCGTATAACTCCAGAAGCGGTGCAAATGATGAAGAAGAGAGCGCGCATGAAAGCCGAAGGACGAGTGCAAACCGCGGATTACAGGGAACTCTGCGAAGCGATAAGGAAAAAGATAAAATGCGACTATGAAGGCTACAGACAAAAGAAACTCCGTGAAGCAGCTGAGAGAAGGATTCGTCTGAAAGCCGTAGAAAGGGATATTTGCCTCAGGCACCACATTCCATCTGCTCTCAAGGACAATACAGGTCTCAGGACAACCAACCGCCTCCGGATGAACGAAATATGTACTAAGTTTTTTAACGACTTGTACTCTTCAAAGGCGGTCGTCGCAAGAGCCGTTCAAAACACTGCAGAAGAACCGATCCCAGATGTCATGTGGGAAGAAGTGGAGCATGCAGTAAAACAGATTAAGGCGGGGAAAAGCCCAGGTTGCGACAACATACGTCCCGAACACCTGAAAGCAGGTGGATTGCCTCTCTTTAAAGCGCTGGCCCAGCGCTTCAGCAGATACTGCCGTGAGAAGAGGATTCCGGCGGCATGGAAGAAATCACGGACGATACTGCTAATGAAAAAAGGCGATCCCGAGAGTTTGGACAACTACAGACCCATCACATTGCTGTCCCAAGTCTATAAGGCCTTTACCAGAATAATTCTGAATCGCATAGTTGGAGACCTGGACATGGCCATGAGCCGTGAGCAAGCGGGATTTCGAAGTGGGTACTCCACACTTGACCATCTCCACGTAGTACGTCAGCTTACCGAAAAATGTGGAAAGTATCGGATTCCATTATGCATCGCGTTTGTCGACTACAGGAAAGCATTCGACTCTGTCGAAACAAACGCGATGCTAAATGCGATGAGTAGATACGGGAACAATTCGTGCTATGTCGACCTTCTCGAAGAGCTGAACAAAGGCTGTTTTACCGAAATCAAGCTCTTCAACGATCCATGTCAAATAAAAATATGCAAGGGCGTTCGACAAGGCGACACGATTTCTCCGAAATTGTTTGCATTAACTTTGGAAGCCCTGTTCACTGATCTTGACTGGACGGGAGGTATTGAGATCGACGGAGAAAACCTAACCTATCTACTCTTTGCAGACGACTGCGTCGTTTTTGCACATGATGCATCTGAGCTCCAGGCGAAACTTGTGCAACTACAGACGAAATCGAGTGAAATCGGACTTGAAATGAACTTGTACAAAACGAAGTGGATGCACAACCAATTCAGTCCTACAGCGACAGTCAAAATAAATGACGAAACCATGGAAGAAGTGAAAAGCTTTAAATATCTCGGACACCAGCTCAGTTTCACAGAAGGCAGCAGTGGAGAGTACAGCAGGCGCAGGAAGGCAGCTTGGTCTAGCTTCAACAAAATTTCAACGCTACTACTAGACGAAGACCTCCCGATGAAACTGAAAGCGTCCCTTTTCCACTCGACTGTGATACCCGCGGTGTTGTATGGCGCAGAATGCTGGTCGTCCACGAAGGCAGACGAAGAGAAATTTGCGGTAATGCAAAGATCTATGGAACGCAGAATTTGCAAGGTGTCACTTCGTGAACATATCACAAACACAGAATTACGAAGACGAAGTGGCCTTGTTGATGTTGTCCAGGAAATGTATAAACGTAAACGAGAATGGGCTGGCCATGTGGCACGATTGAAAGACAACCGATGGACCTTCCGGCTAACGAATTGGGTCCCACTGGATCACAAGCGAGCGCCGGGAAGGCCCAAATTGAGATGGGCCGATCCTATGGTGAATATGCTCGGCCAACAATGGAAACGACGTGCGCAGGACCGGAATGGATGGCTCAAAGTCGACTTGCGTGAATGGAGAAGTTCGCGAGGACAAGTCGGATACAGGTGATACAGGTGATTCTGTATGAATGTCGTGTAAATGGGTTTCTCATCGCGAGCACGTCAATTTTCAGCTCTGCTAGGAATAGGAGATACTTTGGAGACATTCAGAGGTTTTCGAAAGAGACTCTTCCAATGGCTAGGAAGAAAAGCCCTTTTCCAGAAAGAAACGCCCTTCCGAAGAAGACGCAGATCTCCGTAATAACTTCGCCACGAAGACATTTCTCGAAAGTTTGCCTACTTAAAATCCATATGTAAAAAAATGTCCTCAAAGCAATCATTGGCCGCTGAAGGGATGACAGCTCTGGTATAGATTTCAACCTTCGTGCGGGTTACCTAACGAGGATGGTTTTTGAAGTGGCAACCCAACCTAACGGCATAGATTCGAAAACTTTAACAAAACGCAAATCTAATCATTTCACAACTTCCCAGCTAATTTGGAGGTAGCTGTTTAGGGAAAAGAATGTGACCTTTTGGAAAAGATGTTGAGCTCTGCTCGTGCACTGCGCGATGACACCGTGGACATGATAAGAATGGGATTGCACAGAATGGACTAGCCATCCCTACTCCCACACTTGGGTTTGTGTGTCTCTATTCTGATTCATGCGACCAGCCATTTTCTTTCCACCGCTGCTTAAAACAACTTTTCAAGTCAACAATCTTTTCTGTGCTATGCTCATAGACATTACTTGTCTTGTTCTATGTTTGTATTACAACTCCGTCAGATTACTGGCAGTGATGTTTCCAGAATCCTTCTTCTTGTGCCCGTAGTTCCTAATTTATAGAACCGGTTTGAGCAACAAACTGTGATACCCGTTACGGTCATTGAATTTTGCTCGTTAACAGAACTCAGAATTCTGTATTCTGTGGATCCTGCATTTTGTTGACTCAGTACTCTATGAAGCTTCAGACATGAAATCGCTGCAGCAGGATCAGAGGATCAAACCAGGTGAAATTAAAATAGAATGGCAATCTCTGAGTGTGGTCTCGTTGAATTATACCTTGCCATTCATCATTATATGCCAGCGTAGTCCAGTAAATCCATCTCACTCGAAGGACATGAGGCATACCGTTGAGGTTTGAATCTGAGCTTTGCGATGGCGATATTCTACTGCACGTTTGACTACCCGACAGATTCATTCAGTAACCGCTCTGGTCCAACAATATCGCATAAAATGACCGGCCCACTTGTCTTCGATTCCGCGACGTAAGCAACACCGCCACTGACATTCGCTCCTTGACAAAGCTCAGAATTCCGACTTCTTCTGCACTTACATCGGGGAACCAACCATTGTTTTGCCAAAGCACGTTGAATAAAGGTAACTGCATGCTCATCATAGCTGCATCGAGTCCGAGTCTCTGATGTGTTGAACAAGAGAGAAAGCACCGCAGTGTTGAATTTTCCCGCTGAACCCCTTTATTCATACTGACGACGACTTCCTCGTAGTATGGTGCGATCCCGGTTGTGAAATTGTTGTGGAGCTCACGAAGTATCCTTATATGTTGAATAGGAACACTGATCACTAGAGCTAAGATCATCACTTCGCTCATCGACGAGTGTAAAACGTAGCCTTTGTACTCTCGTGACTCCCAAGACCCCCAAAATAGTCTCGTGGATGTGATCAACAGTACTGGACCCACTCCAAAACCCTGTTTGTTCAAAACTCATAGCTGTCCTCACCAAACATTCTGCCAATCCTACTGAGGGTGACTGGGAGTTTATAGATTTCAGACAGCAGCAGATGCGGCCATAGTTGTCAATACGTCTGGATCTCCCTTTTTCATATAGTAACAAAGTCTTCCCAGTCTCCACGAGGTCATGACTTTGCACCCCGACAGCGTGAAGAGTTTAGCCAGAATTCTGATGATAACTGGAGAAAGGCTCTTCCGGTGTGCTGGCCTGTACTGAACCCTTAATTCGCTGTGGCTGATGAGTGTTCTCGTTCACATTTCTTCTCACTCTACGATCGAGATATCTAGCCTTCATTCTCATCCTTGAGAAAATTGAAGTCTCGAGAGCATGGAGCGCAGAACAATTTATTTTTCTAAAGGATTGACGTTTTGCTATATAGCGTCAGAAGAGACGATGCTGTTAAACAAACACTTCGTAAAAAAGTGGCTTTCATGATATGCTCAGTTTTACTTTCAGCAATATGGGCCAAGCTATGGGAAGTTTCATGATGACACAGAAAGTCATGAGAGATCTTCCAAGTTGAAGATGAGGAATTGCAAAGCTCCGTGTTGGGAAGTTCGAAGGATCAAAAGAAAATAAAATAATCTAAAGAACAGGAGCAGGACTTATAGGTTGACTGCCTAAAATCCCTGTGTATGTACTTGGAGCCAATCTGAGAGGTGATAAAGATAACGAAATGAGTCTTGCACAAAGAGAGCGACTTGCAGAGGATTCAACATTTGCAGTCGCTCATGGTGAAGAGATCAAATTCAGTGCTTGACGAAAAATAAACCTTGCAGAAAAAAATTTGAAAAAGATGATCTAACTAGTCCCAGCCCCTAGGAAAGCCTGAATCGCGGAGTCATCAATAAGGGAACAACTCTTGCTTGGTCGCTCAGAAAAGATCAAAGCACATTTCGCTCAAGAAAGCAAGGAAATATAAGTAACAACAATAGCGAAATAGCAATAATAGTAATGATTCTAATAATTAACAATAAATAAAATAATGAGATCAACACACTCGTATATCTTGAGAATGGAAAAACATTCAAAAATTGGCAATTTTCAGAAAAGATTCAGTGATTCGAAAAGGATCGGCCTTGTTTCGCGACAACACTGGCCGGTGCCCTTCGAGCGCAAAGTTCTCCGACCAAAGACTTATCGAGCAAACAGCGCAACTTTTCGACACCCCTTCACTAACGGGCTATTCCACCGCAGATATGTATTTTACTTCACCTTCAAGAGTACAAGTAATCTGCTAAGAGGCTACAATTCAAGGACTAAAGCGGAGCCAGGTTTCCAGCAGTTTATCGGCTAGAGATCAACAAGTTTCTACTCACAGCCCATGCACATAGGACTTCAATTGGAAAAAAATCATTATTTCCCACCTTTTCTAGTCTTTCAAAGTTAATTAGAACGAAATCATTTTCATTTAACCAGAACAATGAATTTTGGATATTTGTGAGGTACCATGACGAGCAAGCTTTTCCAGAAGAAACGAATAGATTGTGCCGAGTCCAACCACACAGGAACGCTGCCGGTGACATAAAAAGGTTGAAAAGCAGCATTGGGCCGAATTAGATGATTACTAGGATGATAGCCCAAGAGCCCTGAACACTCGATTCTAGATGGACACTTCATAAACGTCCATGAACGCTCTGCCAAGGTAGTCACGTTAAAAAAAAGATGAGTTCAGAGCAAGATCCAATAATAGAAATGATAGAAAAATGGGAGGGTAGTTCATACAAACCATATGGGTGATCAAGGTTCATCCACGAATATGATTGAGATAAAGTGGCTCAGTATGCAAAAGAAAGGGGCGAGCAGAGAGCGCGGGAATGTAAAGTGTGACGATGATATCGACGGGCGTACGGCAGCAGCCGAAAAACGCTGATCTCACGCAGTTCTTTGCAAACACCAAGGAACACACTCAACGATCAGTTCACAGAAACAAACTTTCAACAATACTACATAATTGAAACAAGACGTTTACTACAGTTTCGAATTATTGAGTGTCCTAATTTCTTCACGCCAAATTCTATTTCTTTTTTTAGATCAAATGGCTTCAATACCCTTCAATCCTTTGCAGTACGCATGAGTTCTTTTGAAAATCTTCAAACAAAAGGATGAAGTCATTTGGCGTTAATAAATTCCGTCTGAGGGATGTGCCCCGCATTTACTTCCATTCAGAACCGTAGTAGCGTATGAATGCGTATGTGGCCCACACAGTGACTTGCGTTGCCCAGCCGATGTACAAGTCAGTGCTTCATCCTCCCAGACGAGTCCGGTACCAATTCACCGACCCCGGAGGGAGTGAAGGCTTGGTTGGCTTAGGCGGATCACGAAGCGGGGTTCTAACCCGTGACCATGCGTGTGAGATAGTGCGCCACTTGCCTCAACACCACCTCCACCCTTTTGAACCTATTCCGTATAAAAAGTAGTCTTGAGTAGTTACTCAATTTCTAATAAATCTCCACCTCCCGTGCAGTTATAAGACAGCGAGTGCAGTGAAAAGTGCAGTGAAATTCATTATTCTCGCTCTTCCTTAGAAAATTCTCACAGTTATGAAGTCTTCACACCACGACCCTATTAGGAAAGCCAAGTGTCAAGTTATCCATAAAAAGGGACAGTTTGTTGCGTAATGCCACCTTCTTTCAATCGACTTACCACCAGACGAGTTGAGAGACTTGGATAAGTATTGTGTGTTTTCCACATAGTAATATTTTTCCAGCTTCTTTATTTATACCCTGCCCATTTATCACGATTTTGATTTTTACATCGTGTCCTGCTAGCGCGGAATGCGCAATTGTTTAGATGATTCCAAATTAGAGAATCAATATAAGCTGTGCTAGTCCGACAAAGGAGGCCAACAGTCAGTCTGTAAAGCAAGGTCAACATGCAGGCGAATGACTGGAGCAGCGAGGAGACCCGCGCCTAATGCATTCGGACAAAAATCACTTTCCCACCGTGGACTCTCATGCACAAGCGACCAACTGGCAGTTGGCAAGTGGTCGATGAAGCCACGCAAAACGACGAGGGGTTGTGGTGCGATTCAAGCGCGGATATAATGAGGTCGTCTCGACTAAAGGGCGGGATACTCGATACGGCACTTACATATTCCATTATCAATTATTTTATTTTTATTATTTAAAATTATTACCATTAATACTTAGTTCGCTAGTATTTTTTTTATAAAATTTTGACTTTTATTATATTTTTATTGGATTTATTATTATTCATTGCCATGGTAAAGTGATTTGCACTACTTCATGGTAAACCGTGGACTAGTGCAAAGCTCGTTCGATCTTTCTTATTAGTGCAGAGCACCGAAGTCGCTACGTTATCTGCTGCGCTGCTCTTCACGCGCACGCCGCACGCGTGTGTCGCGTGCGGCGTGCGCGAAGAAGTCTGATGGGTCGCGCGCGAATCGCACGTCCCCGCGATGAAGTTGCCAGACTCCAAATTAGTTTCTTAGCACCCTCTTCATCGCATCCAGCTCCCTGGAAATGGGAATGCCCATATATCCCAAGATAGATTACTTCGCACCTCCACTCATCGCAATACATTGAATTAGGAGCTTTGTGACCATAAATACAATTAAAAATTTCAAAACAGCAAGATAAAGTTGTTAAAAGTGCAGAGTATTCCTGAGACAAAAGGTCTCGCTACGTAGAACTCATAATGCTTACAGGTGCAGAGGATATCGAAATCAAGTCAACATAGGATGTGCTTTCAGAACTGTATAACCTTCTCAGTGACTTCTGGGCATAATTTACAATATTTTAAAAGAAAGTTAATAGAGAAAGCTCTTTCTCATTTAACTAGTTTGCCTGCAGATAAGTTAGGAGAGTGAATGTTCTCATGGGCACCCATATTGGTATCAGTAAAACAAGAAGTTGATACGATACAATGTGTCATACCAGCACTGTATCCGAGACAAAGGAGGATGAGCACCGGCCCTCTGTGCGTTCTTATGCTGTTTTAACCACGGGGATGTATTTCTTTCAAACTAAGCCTTGGTAGGATAGGTGGGATGATTACCTTGTGCGTAAAGCTGAAAACTCGCCTACCTCGGTGCTCATCCACCGCCCCCCACCCCCCCTCTCCCCACAACTCCCAACTACATTTCACCTTGCAGCATAGCACATTACATGTTCACACAGTCTTTTTTCGTTCTCATTTCCTCACATGTTTGTAAACGACGAAGTTCACAATTCACAGAATCGATATTTGATCAGCTGTGTTTGACGGTGAGTTCAGCAGCCAACCAAATGAGCGAGATCATCCCACAGGCGGGCAAGCGAAGTTGCAAAGTAATCAAATTTGGAACTATGTGGGCATCCCGTTGTTGAATTACTCAGAGAGAACTGCTTTCCCTGCGCCGGAAGGCGATGGTGAACCGACTAAAGACGGTCCGTTTTGCCTGCATCAAACTTCGCTACGTTAGGAGGTCAGCTAAGAAGGTTCTGCCTTCGAGGAGCAGGGATGGGTTCGGATTACGCGAAGCCGGTGAATAGTCCGTTGTGTTTTATTTAGTTCCCTATATAGAACTAGAGCCCTCATTCTTTTCAGCGTATCGCTTTCCTGTGGTTGTTGTATAGTAAAACATGCGGAATGGTAGGGATGACTACTCCACCACTCACGGGACGAATTTAGTGGTCCTGTGATTGTGTTACACAGTAATCCGAACACACATTCAAGAGCCTCCAAACACCCGTCACATATACGACGCAACGGAAAGGTACCCCGGGTAAAGCTCACGAGCTGCACTCGTTGTACTAGTAGCTGTGGGGGGGGGGGGGGGGCTATTAGTATAACAAGGAATTAACACGGTGTTACCTGTTAGTGCATGTTATACCAGCACGGTAATAGCAGGCAACAAGGAGGAGGGGCGCCAGTCATATGTGCGCTCTTATGCGGTTTTAGTCAAGGGGATGTAGTTCTTTAAAGGGGCCGTGAGGGGGTAAGAGCACCGGGATGGGTGGGATGATTAACTGGTGCGGGAAGCTGAAAACTCGCCTACCCTGGAGTTCCTCCACACTAACGATAAGGCTTAGGCAAAGAACTGCATGTCCTTAGTATAACACGATGTAACACGTAACACCGTGCTGTTTCAACTCCTTGATTAACACCGTCAAGTGACCCTCAGCCACTTTCATTGACACTTCCCCGAGTAGAGCCCTTGCCGGCAACAGGGGATTCACGGATTCCCTTACTATCGTCCGTAGTGGCTTGATGATGTAGCACGGACTAGCCTATCATGTTCTCGTACTCGTATTGTTAATGCTTTACAAATTGCTTTGCAACGCATGGTAAAACGTGAATTTCAGTAAAATACCTTGTTGCAGCTCCTCCTCCAAAATAGACGCTATTACAATTTTAAACTCTAATACATGGTGAGCCTACTCGGGAATCCAAGTTCTATTATCATCCAAACTCTCCAAGATAATGTATGGCTGTTCTTTATTGAAAGAATACTAGTTAAGCGCAATCTTCTGTATTGGGTACTTAGTTCGAGGACCATGGTCATAGCAAAATGCCGCTCAATTCACGAAACGGAAAAGATGTTTTACACCCAAGAAATACTTCACTACAAGAGTATCTTCGGATCAACCATAGCACTATAATGAAAAAGCCCAAAAACGAAAAGAAAGCAACAATGATTCACGATTGGTAAAATTTATTACACGGACAATAACGTGGACAATGGAGAATCCAATTGTGGTGGTTCAGGCGGGAAGTGTCGCTGTTCGAATTGCTCTCGACTGTGGTCAGTTGATTACATTTACTGATTTAAGATTCATATTATTAATAGAAACATTCACTATTAAGGCGAATGATAGACGATTCTGAAGAGTTCGATGAGCCTTTCGGTAACGACTACTCTGATGGCGAGCAGGATGACTTGGACGCTGGTAACCCATTTTTTGTTATCGAGTTTTTTTGCTTCACTTGATGATAGTCTCTTTACGGTGCTAAGTGGGTTGGGGGGGGGGGACCACGCGGTGCATCTGCGCTCTCCAGCAATGTGGTAGTGGGCCTGGGTCTGGGAAGGAATGGTGAGGTTGTACTGATGTGTTTCGTGATTGAGAACAAACAATATGCTTGCATATCATGGATAATACACTTCTTTTGAGCCGATAAAACCTATTTTTTAATAAGGGGAGGGGCTCCGGGGGTGGGTGAGATGGTTGTCTCGTGTAAAAAGCTGAGATGAGATAAAAGTTGGACGCCAATTGGCTCACCCACCTCGGAGCCCCCCCCCCCCTTCCTAAAATTAGGTGAAAAATACACAGTTATAACATAAAAAACTATGAAACGCCCCTAAACACCGTTTCGGCAAGGTGCCGCGACGCGTGGTCCCCCCCCCCCCCCCCAACCCACTTAGCACCCTCTTTACTACTTAATATTTGATTTTATGTCGATTTGAGAGCGTAAAAGTCGGAGTTTTTCCCCCAGTAAAGTCACTTGCCATTACTAAGGCAATGTTGTTAAAATGTGTTCAGGAGTTTCAAATGACCAAGTCCTGAACAACCTTGTGGAAAAGGAGAATCAAGAAGTCAAGAAAAAACGTACGATATCGCGGTGAGTATCTTCGTTGGTTTTTACTATTCGCTTCACAGCTTAGACGGCTTCACAGCTTGAATCTAGACCGCAACCAAAGCTTGACGTACCTACACTCACTGGTCCGAAAGGAATTCAAGCTCTTCGAGACTCATTCAAGAACTTCAGCCCTGATATCAAAAAAGACCCGGTATGTCCCATCCTTCGCGAAAAAAATTACTCAGAGTACGTCCTTGTTTCATTAGTATGACAATCTCTCCCTGATGATGAAGAAGTACGAACATTGGGCTCACGTCATGTTTCCGAAGCTCAAGTTCGAGGATGTTATCAATAGATGCGAAGTACTGGGCGATAAACGGCCTGTTAAGGTTTGCTTTTACCGTTACTGTTTCCCTTGATTTTGACGCTTCAAATTTCACGGTACCTTTGCCTAAGGTTTACATGATGAAGTCTCGACTCGGTATGCCTCTTACCGACGAGGATTTTGCGCCCATCCGACGGAAAAAGGATGATGTACGGTTTTTACTTGATAGTATCGCTCACGAAATGTTCCTCTCAGACTTATTTCTGCATGAAATTTCCTCTAGATTATACATACTGAAAATATCGAAGATGATGTCCCATCTGAAAGTGGTGAAAGTGAAGATGAAAACATCCATGGCTTTCCGGAGCGTGCAACCTTTAAAGGTACCAACATGGTTTACTTTTGAACGCCTTATTTCGTTAGCTGTCGTTGCTTTACTCAGGTATTTCAGGCAAATCCAGTGGTGAGAACAACGCCCAAAAATTATCATCGGCTTCAGCAACAACTGCATTCACTAGTAATTCCGTTTCTAATGAAGTTGACAATGACTTGTTAGAGTCAGCAGAACTAACAAGGAAAAAAGCCATGGAAGAAGAGCAAAGGAGACGTGACGAGGAGGAGCTTGCCCTGGCTGATGAAATTATGGAGGATTTTGATATGTATTAGAGGTTTGATAATGTTAGATTCTAATTCAAGTACCTCGTTTTGTGTATTGTACTTCTTTTCATGCTCGTAGTTACTACATTGACCCATTATTTCTGAAAAAAAAATGAATGCTAACTTACCAATTCATGTTCAGGTTTTAAATTCCCATGAAACTTTGAATGGAGACCCGATTATTTCGATAGAATCTGTTTACATATATAGTAATTAAAACTGCTGAATGAGATTCCGAGAAAAGTCATGAGTGTTCAAAGTTTTTTTTTTGCTCAGTGTCTGGAATATTGCCAGTTGAAATACGCAGTTGTTCCCAATGACATCAAGAGTCCCGTGACACCGCGGTAGAGCTCCCCCTACTAAGGTGAAAGATGGGGGTTTGCTTGCTCACACCTATCTCCCACCTGTTAGTCGTCGGGGTCAGAGTGTTCTTTTCCTAAACGTGTTGCGTGACGCTGACAACATGTTCATCCGACTTTTGTAAAGTCGATGCCTATCAGGTGTACAAAAAGGGAAAGACCACAGTGTCGGAAAGGTGAGCGCGGAACCGGATGTTCTCTGTATTCACTACTCCCTTGCTAATCGTAAATACTTCCAACTCCGCGCGTTTCTCTCTGCTCACTTCCGGAGCTAGCTGGTTCATCATGTCGGCTTCTCAATATACAGAATTCAGAGATATTCGTTCCGTTTAGCGTAAAAGGAGCTTCACGTACCAATCCGTTTCTCATGAACATCTCTTAGTTAAGTTCATTCTCAAGCTGATCTTTCCACAACTGCTGTCAAATTCGGCCGCCTGTTCGATGTTCAGTGTTATAAGCATGATGTCGTCTGCAAAGCAGAGGTGATGTAAGTAGCGACTGTCTACTTCCACTCGCAATTCTCAAATCAAAGCCGTTTACTCCCCATAGATGTTAGGGAGCGACATGATATACTCTGACAGTCTTCCACCCTGCTCATTTCATTTTGCATGCGAGTTGCGGTATTTAGCTCTTCAGCTGTTCTTCTGAGGACAATCTTGACGTTGAAATTGCCGACAATGGCCTTGAAGACCCGTGGTAGTCTCTGAAGAGCTTAATCTAAGTGAAACGTTTTCAGCTCCTCCTCTTGATGTTAATGAGTAGACAGCAGAGAGTGTTCGGGTGAAGCCGCATCTCCTCAATGGCAAATCCGATTCGGGTTGTCAAGTGCGCATTGACGAAGACTCCTACTCCTCCGACGTCTCTGGTGCCGTATTTTCCAGGTAACAGTTCTCGTCCAGTCTCGTAAACAGCGTGCAGTTGGCGATACCTTCTTCCACGTCTCATCAGTCGAGCTTGATCTTCCTATCACTAGATCTTCGACACATTATACCGGTGCAAGCGTTCGTGCATTGAGAGTGCAGATCGCTTTCTTGGTCCTTTCTCCTTTCAGGTTCTTTTTGAGGCCTTGTGGTTTCACCAGCCTTTCTTGAGCGGTCCTAACTAATCCTACTTCGTTGGGGTCTCCCTCAGATTTAGGGAAATTATTCCCGTTTAGATTACTGTTTTTGGAATATGGGTACCCATGAGTATCTCGCTGGGCTCCGATGGGGGGGGGGGGGGGGGGGGGGCTGGGTAGGCTTCAGGTAGCTAGCCAGACTATCCTAGAGTGGACAAAGACTCGGATTCCGGGGCGTCCAAAACGCCTCCCAATTACTTCTCACTCACTCGAATGCAATCCTTGGGCCTCGCCCCTGTGAGGTTGCCACCCGCATCTGCACACTGTCCACATTCGTATGAATGGACTCACCTGGGAGGTACAGAAAGTATGTCGACCCAGCACAGCAGAAACAGGATGTCCATTTACGGAATCTACCTGCGTCTCTGGGTAAATACCGATGAATTTTGCCTGCGATTTACTCCCCTATCCCTGAGCTTGGATCGTGCTACTTGCCTCCTCACTAATCGGCTAGAGATTCTCATTAAGGGAGAACACTCATTGGTCAGTGAGGGAGAAAGGGGAGGTTGGATGGATACTACCTACTGAATTTGGGCCACATAGACTCACCAGCACTGCAAATTTGCAAATCGAGAGTAGAGGGATATAGCCACCCGATTTTCCGCCATGCTTCACTTCTCTGTAATCCGGGTGAGACCGTTGCGAGAATAAAATTGATGGTTAGTTTCTTTCTGAAATATCTTTGCAAATAATCTTGGTACTAGGCTGGCATCTTGATGGAAACCAAGGCGCGGCTGTCGTTCTGGGTGTGTATGTATGTATGTTGTTTCTTAGATGTGTAGTCGGTTGACTCATTTCTGTATGATTATATAGTAAAAACATGTGAAATGTAAAATTGTTATCAATATGTTTGATTTGCACATTTTTTGGTAGTTTGATCAATGCATCTCGTGTCAAAGCATGTTCATCCCTAAAAAACGTTCCCGAGCACAATTATGGACTTATATACCTATCTGTAGCGCTCGATATTGAAAAAAAGCGGAAAAAATCCCTCAACTACATTATCACCTCCGAATATTGTATAGACATACATAGCACGATGCCAGTACAGATCGAAATCACAATTGTGGAGTACCTACTTCACTTCACCTTTTTCCGCATTATTCACTCTACTCCATTATCCTACCCACCGAGTTACTGCTTTATATATAAGAAGGAAATGTTGAATCAAGCTGGGTTTTCCTTACCACCACCTTTATCATAGGTTTCACGGGCAGACAGGCAGAAGAATCGACATACCGACAAATCTACATACCAAGTTACTGCTTTATGAATAAGAGAGATAGCGAGGATCCTGGCTAGGCTCTTCATACGGTACCTAACGTTCAAAGTGGAGAGGGTCCACGTCGTAGCAATCTAGCAAGGCTTTGTTGCTGTATAAGAAGGGAGATCCAGTCGATATTGAACCTGAACTGAGGCTTCCTTTACGCTGAGCAGTAAGAAGATTACTAGTCGAAGATGAACTAGCTCGGGAGCTGAGCCGAAGGAAACCCGCATCATGGGGAGCATTTGAAAAGATCGAGAAGTAGTTAAGGAGAAACATGAAAGACAGCATTACGCTCTGCGCTCACGTTTTCGACAATGCTATTCTTCCCGTTTGAAATGCACTCTGGAGACCAGAACTCTACACAAGAAGAGTGACCGACCTTGCAAGTCAGCCTCATCAAACGCGCGGCAGAAGGGACCGTGCTCTAGTTTTTCAAGAAGCGCAAATTCAAGCATAAGGAAATCCGGAGTTTTGAACTCGTTCAATGAGCTAATCAGGGACGCTGCTGCTTAGGCCAAGGATGAAAGATCAAATAGATAGAACACGCCGTGTTATGGTGACCACTGGACCAGGTACTGAGTGAATCCTCCGAGATGTCAAACGAACATCGGGCAGCACGATAATTGGACCTCTTCATGTGAACCCTGAACGAAGGAAAGAAAACCCGCTCCAACTATTTGTTGCTTGAGCACTCTTTTCTTCTTTTTCCTCCAAATTCCGTCAAATTGAATCGACCAGAACAGGTGGATGACGAACTTGTACTCAAAGGATTAAGATAAAGTTTCTGCTGTTAATCAATCTCGCCTGAGGTATGCACCCCGCACTCGACCTCCATTCAGAATCGTAGTGGCGTAATGAGTGCGTATGTGGCCCATACAATGACTTGCGGTGTACAATTCAGTGCTTTTATCCTCCCAGACGAGTCTGGTACCTATTAACCGACCCGAAGGCATGGAAGGCTTGGTTGGCTTAAGCAGATATTGATCCGGGGTTCGAACCTGTGACCGTGCGTGTGAGATTGTGCGCCACTTGCCACTATACCACCTCCGCCCGAGCTTGTACTTACTAAACAGAATAATACCCGTCTGATTACTTGTGTATTCTCTAGAAAAGTTAGTTATCAATGACAGCAACTTGCGATAGATTAACGTTCATTTGTTATTCATCAACGCTTATGGCTGTGAGCATTCCAGCTACAGTATCACCATCCACGGAACAGTTGATTCCACAGTCAATTCCACAGTCATCTTGTGCTTTATGCCTTTCTGCCATGATCACCAATTCCCGATGGTTCAGGTTACGAGAAGTTCTCTACGCTTCATTCAATGAAAGTCCTATAGCGAGCACCGGGCATTCCGTCGTTTACCGTACATTTTCTCAACTGTAAGTTAGAACCACTTCGTTAGAACTCGCTCCATGTCATTACTGCCACAATTCCATAATGATTCAGTTACCGCGGTACTATAGCAGTGAAAATTATCAACAAAAAGGCGTTACCACCTGCTGTCGTAGACAAATTCCTTCCACGAGAACTTGACATTACCACCAAGGCAAGTTCATCTCGCTCTTAGTATTCACTCTATCAATGGCCCAGTGAAACATTTAGGTTCGGCACCCGCATCTTTCTCGTTGTCTTGCTGTACTTGCGCCATCTGCCTCAAAAATTGTGCTCATCTCTGAGTACTACGAGAAAGGAACATTGCTCGAACTGATTTTGAGGGAACAACGAATGAAAGGTTCGTGTATACATATATTCAGGACCAGTAGATGGAGAAATTCATGGAAAACTGTCGATTGTCCAAAAAACAGCATAGTAGCCTATTCAAATTCTTCTGAGTGTAGGCTCTTAGAAGCTCCACAAGTCTTATCTTTTGCACCAACGTGGTTCTCAGAAGTTCCACAAGGAGTACGCATGTTTCGTCAACTTATGGAAGCTGTTCACTACCTGCACGAGAGGAATATCGTTCACAGGTTAAACCATTTTGATACCCTTACTCGATAAACTGATCAAGCATCTTACTTTCAGGGACATTAAACTGGAAAACATTCTTCTAGATGCGAACGGAGACGCTAAACTAGCCGACTTTGGATTCGCCCGGTTTATCGCTCGTAGAGAACGGTATAATGCAGTATTCTGATCAAAAATATGAGTTGGAATTCCCAGATCTTCAATTTCATCTCCTTGAGCATGCTCTACGGTTACTGCGGTCCCTATTGAGCAGATGCCTACGGAATAGGTAACCGAGCAACTCCCGCAAGCGTGATCGCTAATACAAAGATTATCTGTCTCTAACGGGAAGGAAAACCTTTTGTACCAAATATCAATAGCAATCATTTTTCTATTAAATAAAAGCTTATTCCACTCGTGGCAGGGGGAGGGAGTCGGGGGGGGGGACGAAGCTTATTTCGAGCATTCTCAACCGATTTCTCCTTAGGTTCTTGATTGTCTCGGGGTGTTATGAACTCTTCCTGTAAGCACCGCCTACCTGGATCACTGCTCAGCACGGATCGCCATCCTTCGTTCAGCACTGTGGGAGCACTAGGATGAAAAAGATCTCACGCTCGACTCTGTCCATATCGAAAAGTGATAGAGAACTGCCTCAAATTTGAAGTTCACTTTCCTAAACCAGTTGTGAAATTGATTCCGCTAATTAGCTTGCTTTACCAGGTCTCGGTCATTTTGCGGTACGAGACCGTACTCTGCTCCACAAATAACTGTCTACAAACCGTATGATTCGTACGCAGCTGACTGGTACGCTCTCGGCGTCGTTCTGTACACAATGCTCGTTGGGAAGTGGCCTAAGGTAAGATGATATCAAAAAACGAGCCTCAGCATTTCATTAGTTTTCAAAATAATTTTCGTGATGACTTTTTAACTGCTATATGTTCTTTCTTGCCTTGTGCTTGAAATTGGACAAATCTTATTCGGGAGATTTTGCCGTGAGGAATTCATTTCTGAAAATTAAGTACGCATCCGACATTTCTGATAATTTCGTCGATCAAAAACCCTCACAGAGAAGGATAAAAATACTCGTACAACTGTATGAAGGGTGACAACAGACGTAGAGGATGTAGCTAAAGTGATGGAAATCTAAAGAAAATGGAAGAAGTGAAGAGGCCGATAAGTTTTCTTGACGCAAGCAGTATAAGCAGTAGTAGCATCAACAATTATTCATCTCACAGTTTATGCAAGAAGAATAGTCCACATTTAAATCGTATTATCGGCGGCGAGAAGTAGATCCTCTGAGCAACATGGAGCGATCTGGTCAGTGGAACTACCATGGAGAGAGTTCGGAGTGTTTTTTAAAATGGACTTAACATAAACTGAAAAACATTGTAATCGTTTGTTTTTCTTTTGCGTCACATGTATGACACATTCCAGGAACAGGGTAAAACCGTAATGGTGGCGTTTGTATCGAGGAGGTGCAACACCTTTCCAAGATGATCACAGCACTGGATACGAAGTGACACCAGCCCATAATGATTCGCAGCAACACGTTGCGCTCACACTCTCTAAAAGTCGAACAGTTGTGTTTCCCACGCCGTAATCTTTGCTCTTTTTGATGCGTGTGACGGGCGCTCCGAAAGGAACATGTATGGGGGTGCGCCTCGTTGCGCGTGTCCGTCGAAACTAGGTCACGCCGCAGCCGTCGCACGCGGCGAGTTGGCCCGCGATATTTGACAGACGTCGCAATTGTCAGTGGGGCATACGCTTTGCGTTTGTCCACGGCAGTCAGTTCAAGGGGAAGATAACACAGACAAATGCAAATCATTTGCTCCAATGACATTTGGTGGTACTGTAATGTCATCTCAAGACCTCAGTGTGATGCCCCGCGCGCGAAGTGGGCGGGGTGACCTACTTTCGACGGACACGCGCAACGGACGTTTTCCCATGTATGGAGAGGGACATCGGCGACTCCATCGTTTCCTGAAGCCCACAGTTTTCAGCCAAAAAATCTTTGAACGAAGGTCCTACATCCATTTTAATCCCGAACATCCTCAAATTACTAGTTGATCACTATTCAGAGGTCCCGAGAATGCGTTGATACGTTCCTTGCAGGCCAATCCGCCCAATGTGCCAAAAACATCACTGTCATTCCCTGACTTTATACCTTCTGCAGCATGCCGTCGACTCATCGCGTCTTTGTTGGAACCTGTGAGTGTGTTCGTAACTATCGTTTAACTAATCCTTCAGTACACTGTGGGCAACATAATGGTTGATCATGGTATGTTCGAATAGGAGAGCATGGTAGCATTCCCGATCTCGATTGTCGTGGGTCTGAAATGTAGTTCGCGAGGAGCTTGAACGTAGGGCACCCTCGAGCTCCGTACCTGTGAATCCCTCAGGAATGGAACTACTACGCACGTTACTATACTGAAGAATGAGATCAGCGGTACTTGGCTTTGTTTCGAAAAGTAGAAGAACAGACAGGAATGTTCACTGAATTAGCTTTGAGATAAACTTTTGAATGAGCAGTTGTGAAAGGCTAATATGTCTGTTCAGGATGAAGAGCTTCGAGCAGGATACCATGACTGTGTGCACTCTGAATGGATGGCTCTCCAACCGAGCTGGATTTTTGCAGATCAAAACTTTGTTTATCAACGAATCCTCTCCATTTAGCTTTACCGTTTTGTTGTTATCCTTAATAAAATACTTTAATATCGCAGTGCATTATAATGCGAGAGGAGGTGCATAACTCGCTATTTAAATGTTTAGTTACCTGGACAGACTGCTTCCGTTGTACGTACCCTTACTGGAGCGATAGAAGACTTACAAATTAAGCACAAGGCAGAAATCACCGGTCTCATGACGAGCCTCCTTTGTTCACTATTCTCGAAAGAACCAACTCAGGCGGAATCATTAGAATTTCCTGTTTGGCTGAAAAAAAGTTCAGATCATACTGTCGCGAAACTTTATTTCCATATTATCATTCTACGAGTGTTCGCGTGCCTGCGGTACGAAGAAAAGTTGTTCGGTACGACAGCAAACTTGGAAGACAACTGAATCAAGTTAGTAGCAGATAAAGATGAAGTTTTAGACCAGCAGGGCACTGTTTATAGAATAAAAAAAATACATTGGAGGGAGCTGGAAATAACTGTAATCGTCAAGCAGGAACCACGAAGAGAGAGAAACAAGATAACTCTCACTAGCTTATGTGGGCCATTGATAAAGAGAGTGGTGGGAATGTGAAAGAAGCATCGTGAGGCTCAAGAACTTATCGAAGATCTCACTTCTACCGAAAGCCAAACAACTCGATGAAGAAGTAACCTTGAGAGACTGCAGAAGGAGTTTAATGCAATTTTAGGATCACCGGCCCATGTGATTGAATATTCAACTCCAATAGTCATCGTGACCTATCGACATCACACGACATTACACGACTGCGATGCAGGGTAAATGATGTAAGCCATGAACTACTATGGCTAATACTGAATACGGTACACCGACCATATCTCTAGAATCGACAAGCAATGCTAGTAGTTCTGGAACAGGCCATCGGTGAAGACGCAAAACTTGCATAGCGCTTGTTTTCATAGGCACAGTTCACAATTTTAGCTTTAGGCGAGCAAAGGAAGTAATAGTCCAGAATAGTGCAAAAATTGCGAAGAAAATGCGAAAATCGTCGTATTTAGGGAAAAATAAGGCTATAAAAAGGAGTAAAATCAGGACGTTGGGTTTGGACGAGAATGTTACGAAGAAGTTGCAAGGAAGGGGTGTTTGGACGAGATGTTCGAATGCACGCGCCATTGCCTACAGCTGGCTGCAGAAGGCTGCCTGTGTGCAAGAGTCCCGATGCGAATAGTGCAACCTGTACTACTTTTACAACGCCTAACAACTTGGTTGACTTGGGTGCTCCCGTCGGCTAAGGCGGCCGTAGACACTGTTATTACACCCTGTTTCGACTGTTTTTCAACCCTACAGCGTCCCTTTGGCTATCCTTGGCGTCACATGTTCATGTTAGAGAGAAGTCCCAAAAACCATATTTGCGGTGAACCGCGGAAAGGGAAGAGGGAAGGAAAAATGTTTGGATTTCAACAATCGAAATAGTATCCTATCCTTATTCAGATGCAAACTTCGACTCACAAATATCTTCCGAAATTGCATGCTTGTCAAGCAGGTGGCTGTCAAAGCGGAAACTTCCATTTTACCTGCTCGCTATATAAAACCGAACACCGGCGTGGTCGCTGCTGGGTTATATGCAGCTGATAAGTGAAACGTTCAGTGATGTTGAAGACATTCAGTGAAGGATCACGGATATTTATTGTTGCATCGATAACTCCACAGATAGTCAAGCTATTTGTCCATTCTGTTTCATCTCTGGTCTATGATTCATTTCGAAACGTCCCTCCCGGCAGCCCTAGTTGTCCAGCCCACCTCTTCCTTCGCGTTCACTTCGCGAAAGGATTTGTTGTAAACATGTGAGCTCAATCCCTTTATCCGCATTGGTGTTAGCTGACTGTTTGACTTGAACAGAACAGAACGGAAAGAACATTCAAGCCAAATCATCGGGCATTGAACCAAATCAATCTTCTGAGTAGTTCCTTGCAAAATGTCTAGGACAGACGCGTCATCTTATCCTTTCATCTAACGCTATTTGCACAAAAAAAGAATACTTGATCATGCTTCTTGGTCACATTACCAGTATGTCACGGGGGGAAACAGGTATCAACACAATGTCTCCACTGAATCTTATCAGTTACAGGACAGAAGAAAAAAAGAAAGAAAAAAAGAAAACAAGCTGGCTGGCAAGAAAATTGAAATTTATTCCCTTCGGAATCACTAGAAATCACGAGAGAAGCCCTAGCATTTCTATTTTCCTCAATCTACTCTCAAAGATGCTAATGCTCGGGGCCCCTCGTACTTCACGATGCAACGCTCAGATCCACCTTGCCCGCGGAAGGAGAAGGAGCTTCGAATTTTGTTCGCTGGGACTGTAGTTTTGTGAGTCTGGGACGTTACGAAGAGAGCAACAGGTGCGTTCTTTACAAGGTCTGAATATAGAGCAGCAGTGGCTTGATCTGAGCTCCATCCTCCAAGGGCATCTTAAAACAAAACTCTACATCAATAAGAACTCAAAACACCATACTGGTTCAATCAGAGTGAATCAACGAATTGTGGGAAATATTTATAAAAGTTACCCACGTTTTGTATACACCGGTATAATAGTCAGACGGGAAAAATGTACAGAGCGGCATTTGTAGGCAAAATTGAGAGAGGTCATAACAAACACAAAAAGAAATCATACTCTGATATAAATACTTTCTTGAACATTCGTCAAAACACATTGAAACTAAACTTCATGTAACCATATAAATTATCTCTAACCTATATCTAACTGTGAACCTACTCCGCACACAACAGCTGAATCGGTGCATACGCTTAGAAAGAAATATAAGGTGTGAAATGGATAAAAACTGAAAAAGTCACTCAAATTAAAACCGCGAACTATGGATAACAGGGTAATTACGAAAACCTACGAAGGCACAATACAAGCTTTTTATTTTTGTGTCATATTTTCAGTATCTTCTATACAAACTACTCCTTAATCTCCTAATTACGGACAATCATATCTTTCTTAAGTTCCTTACCAACTGGTTCAGAACTCGAGCTTGACGTTTCAATTGAGGATTGGCTGTGAGGTTGTAGAATTCTGCAAATTCACGTATACAGCGGAGGATTACAGAATTGCGCGTTAGACGCTGACATCGGCGTCAGACGGAACTAGTCGGCGCCCTCGTTGATCAATACCTCGCTGCAGCAAAATAGCACGCTCACACAAGAGACAACAGACGGTGCATTGGGTAGCGTGAGTTATCGATTTGCAAGGTACCATCGGCGACGCCTGCGTTCTAACGCCAACGTCTGCGATCTAACGCCAGCGTCGGCGCTCTGAGCATATGATGGCGTTAGAACGCAGGTCTATGGATGCGCCAACTAAAATCCGAAAGAGCACTATTGGACCGCTCAGCGCAAGTTC
The DNA here is from genome assembly GCA_000469685.2 of Haemonchus contortus. Lineage (NCBI taxonomy): Eukaryota > Metazoa > Nematoda > Chromadorea > Rhabditida > Trichostrongylidae > Haemonchus > Haemonchus contortus. The sequence goes on along the minus strand of LS997562.1, from coordinate 29,532,904 downwards.
TGCAGTCTGCTTGAAGTGCAGAAGGCACCAGAATTTTAGAAATAGATAAGCGAACCTGTCAAGCTCTGCATGAGACCTTCAATAACTTTAGGCACCATCACACCAATGTCGTCATCGTGCGGTTGAAGAACATCGACAATGTGTTCCATATACCTTGAAGCAAGTTGTATAATCGATTCACGGTATCCTACAGAAAGAATACATGCACAGAAGGTGCATATTTTGTTCTGCAAAAGTCATCAATGGTGCAGGTCTTGCGCAATTTTTATTCTTCTCACCGAAATTTCAGATCAGTGTCAGAGTCGAGGCGTAAAGAGAGCTGCTGCAGTAGAGATAGTAGCACAGGTTGGGAGAGCGTACCCGGATAACGGAAAATCTCATCAGGATCAACATTGTTACAGACAAATTCCAAAGCAGTTTGATCACCCTGGTTCAACGCCTGCAAACACCACTTTATGTGAGGTACAACCACAGCGACTTCTTATTTCTCCAAGCGCAAGACCCAAAATGGAACAACAAATTATGATCTCTATGCAGCATTCACTCATTTGATATCACAGGTAGCGATTAAACAGCCATAAGGTCAGGTTTACTTTGCTTTTATTCAAAAAAAAAGACCTCCAGGTAAAAATAATGACCAGTTTTGTCACTAATTATTTCAAACCGAACTTTATTCCAATATGAGTTTCACCGCATGCTCATGAATTCCGTACTTACCGTTTCAAATGCAAGGGGTATTTGATTAGTTTTGATCATATGAGCAAGCGCCTGGCGGTCAGCACCGACAGAAAGTGAAGGGGCTGGAGTGGCGGTCGCGGCAACTGCTGCCAATGTAGCTGTCTGCAGTGCTCGCATTTGTTGAAGGTACTAAACAGTTAATTAATAGAAATGCAATAGGAAGATCTACAACCTGAAAGAAAGTAATCTTGAAAAGCTCAAAATGAAATGAAATGTTGATTAAGAAAATAATTGAAGCTTAAAAAAAAAGCCTCTAGTGAAATATCCAGTACGCAGCGCTTGAAAAAAAAACTTACGATCGCATTCATCCAACCCTGAGTGGTCTCTACGACCTAGATCCTTCCCTTGTTAGTCTGAATACTATAAGATCTGACAAGAGATCTGATATGAGACTGACAAGAGCCACGACGGACGGGGCTGCAGATGTGATGTTAGAAGGGAATCGAAGTTTTTTATATGTAGGAGTTGAAGCCGGGATTTTGTCAAATTATCTACCTGCCTACTAAGCCTATATCCAAAAACATGTCTTTTTTCCATAAGCAGACGATTGAATGGAAAAGATCCCAAGACGAGTGGTTTCCCGTAACAAAACCTTTACCATGAGAGATATATTCAAATGGAGATTACAGTTTTGCACGTAACAGTTCCTTGCACAGGATATTCTATACTGCTCTGGCGTACAAGTTTGCTACGGTCGGACCACTTTATATGGTTCAGGCTCACTCTGTCAAGCGCCCAAAACCGCTTGCTTAGTTGCAACCATTCTTGCAAATTCAAACATAAAAGACAGCAGCTAAGTAAACAAACTACTGCAGTTCCACCAACACCAGTTCCCACTCATCACGCGAATAACAAAGGACCAATGGTACACTCACTATTCATGGTCATTGGGAAAGCATTACTCGGTATTTTCTGAGCCAACAAAAGGGAAATAATGGATAAGAAAAAACATGCATTCATTTCGGTTATTCAACTTGCATTTCCTCTACGGATATTCAACGCCTCCAATATCTTTCTAGCACCGATCCCATTGTTGCAATATTGAATTTAAGTTATCATAAAGCATGCACGGTCAAAAAGCCTTTCGAGGATTAAATGACTTTTGATGTTTTTCTCTGGTAGGTTTATCAAGATAACAACACTAGCCAATTTCGTTTTCGGATTTTCAGCTCTTTTCCATTTGAAAGAAAACCGGAAATGCACCATATCTACACAAATTTTCAAACAATGGCTTGTGACTCAGATCTTTCCTGTTGTGTCCCACAATCAATTTACTTTGCAATCCTAGGTGCTAGTTAGCGTGACTACTCCCATTCCACCTCGCCTGTACAAGCTTTTCTAGCTGATCTACACATATAACGAATGACTGCATATTTCACAGCCCAAGGGTGAATAGACTGCATGTAGAGAAGGTTGCTCTTGAGATATTTTTCCGTACCTTTTCACACTGTGCCTCTCACCTGAAACTGAGGCGTTTATTTGCGTTGAAGGTTAAGTAGCCAGCTTTCAAAGTCAAGAGTATGCTGGAAAGCGATATGCGCTATAACGGTGAGTGGTAGAGTTCAAAAAATGGAAGTCGGAAGTCTAAATAAATCCAGTGAGAAAAGGCATTATTAAATAAAGTGCCTCTTCACAAGCATGTTCTCGGAAATCTATCTTGAACTTTACTTCGCTCAATCCATGAGCTCAGCCAAAACAGCCTTTTTCGTTTGCACCGGCTTAATAGATTTGCTAATATCATGAAAAGTCGAATAGACAGCAGAAAGCGACAGCAGAAAGCGAAAGGAAAACAAAAAGAAAATTACGTATAATGAAGTGGAATCAAGAAAAATTGCTCTGAATCAGGTAAACATTCGCACCTGATCGAGACCATGACGAAAATTGTCATTTAGCTGCTTGAAAAGTTGAGCGCAAATCCGTTCTATGGCTGGTACCACCATCGTTGTTAGCGACTCACGTAATCTTTCGGTAACTCGGTGAGAGACTGCATCTGCGCTTAGCTGAAACTGTTAAGTAGTACGCCAACACGAGAAAAAAATCGAAAACTATGTAAATCACTGAGTAGATGAAGTCTTTGCAGTCTATGAGTTTGCAAGCAATTAATCGTAATTAGTCGGCTTCAAAACGCAAGCATGAGAGCAGGACGTGCTGTCCTGTCATGTCATGAAAGCGAATTTCAATCTTTTACGAGAACCCCCAAGGGTTTCCATGCGCACAAAACCTATGCAGTGATACACTAACGATCACAAGTTCATTTCATGGATCTTTTGTTTTGAAGAAAAAAAAAACAAAAGTTGAGGAAAGATCAATTTAGAAAAATGGTTAAGATACACAAATCGACCCGTTGCTGGAAACTAGTTATAAATACGTTGATAGAGCTGTGAAGAAAGTGTGGGAGCACTTTCCAGTCCTTGTTTCTCCGATCTATACTCCCCAGTTTGCTCAGAAATATAACAAGTAATAAAAAACATAAAAATAGATCAATTGGTGAACTAGTTGGGAACTCAAGTGGAAAATGTCAGGTGAAATAAAATTCCTAAGGTACTGTATATTAAGTGGTTAGCGTACATATAATGAAAAGGTGTGCTCATAACCTGCAGATTTAATTCATCTAGTAAGAACAAATCATCCATTTCTGAATATAAACCGAAAAATGCGTACAGCAAAACTAAATTCTTTGAGAAGCTAAGGCAATGGTCAATACAGATCACTGCATTTATAACGTCGGTTGGGATGGACATTGGCATTGATTCATGGTATGAAACAAAGATGTATAAGAACATGTCTTTACCAAATTAAATTCTACGTAAAACTGATGCCTAAAAAGGGATAGTCCAAACAATAACTCGCCTTGTGATTTGCCTGTATAGAGTTTTCCACGGCTACTGAATTCTCATTGAGCGCATTGCGAACAACATTAATCGTTTCGCGGTGGTTCGTCTCGATCAAGTCCGATACATTCGCCAGCAAACGATCTTCACGTAGCGAGAACTCTTCTTCTAAAACATGAACATGCGCTTAATATTTCCACAGAACTCGAGCCTGTAATATTTAATGTGACAGGCCAGAGGGGTTTCCTGTTATACTTATAAACAGTGTTCGGTACACCCATGGACCTTCTCAATTTCACGTATGCCACGTTCGTTTGAGCTCTTGCGACCTGGTCGCGTCATTTTCTATGTTCCAAAAGTCTTCGTATCTTTTTCGGGCTTTCCTCATAGCGATTGGTTCACCTCCTACCAACTCAGGAACTTGGTTTTCTTCACACTCAGTCGAAGTGGATTCTTTGTACGTGTTTGCCTGTTTGGCGTTATCTTGCGTTCGTATTTTCTGCCCATTGTAAAATGATGTCAGTCTGAACGTTTTCAGTAGTTTCTTCACGAGATTTACCTTTATGAAGGCATCGACTATTGGTAAGAAGGAAGTAATAGATTCAGGCTCAACGGCTATTGCAATTACTTACCAGTTAAATTGTATTCAGTGTGTATAGATTCTTCTACACTAGCACCAACAAAAAATCCAGCAAGTCTGCGTCTTGCTTAGTGCATAAGGCCTCTAGTTAAACCGCTGGATCGCTATGAAATCCCGTAATTGAATATCGCTCTGACACGAACACTAATAATATATGCCGTAACCTTTACAACAGAAAAGGCCCTGCACTTGCAAGTAAGAGCAGAATTGTTTTGCTGTTTTCGTGCGTGTTTACGGCATAAATCAATCAATAGTTAAGTGGGAACCAAAAAACAGAGTGAACTGAGCAGCTTTGAAATTGAGAACATACTAAAACATTGTAGCTGTGACAGAATGTGTTCGTTGGTGGCAGCCGAGCGTCGCTCACTGTCAGCTCTTTCAACACGTACGGAAAGCTGCTCAATCTAAAGTAATAAAATTATTCCGATACATACAGGACAACCCGAGCTGCACTTCAAACTCCCGGCTGCTTTTGAATCCTATCCAACTGACCTTATCACTCATTTCTCTCAACTGTTCCATTAATTTTTCGTAATCTATAGGAGTAGTAGAGTTCGCTGCAGCGGGTGGCGCAACGGTGAGTAAATCACTAGGCCCTTCGTTGCCACTGCAACCAATAGAGTCAAATCATGAATGAGGCCTGACTATCATGGGAAGAAGAATAGAATTAAGTGCGGCGCAAATTGTGTTGTTCTTGAACTAGGTGAAGTGAAAAGTACCGCTCATCTCCTTCGGCTTCGCCCCCAGTTTTAAGTGCGGGCATTGCATCTGAGAGGGGCTTGTGCTGTTCGGCCAGTTCCAAGTGAACGTCAAGTTGAAGAAGGCTACGATGCCCGATCGCGATGTAATGTGCAAGGACCTCGTTACGGTTACGATCGCCATCAAATTCGTCATCCAGGGAGTAGTCTGTAGCAATACCTGATTAGCAGTATCTGATTTTTTTTTGAGGATAAAGCCGCATACTCCAAGTATGACGGCCGAAATTGAACACAGGGAACTAAAAACTATTTCATACCTACGCTGGAGTCGTGCTTTTCTTCCGTATCCACCTCATACGGGACCACAGCCACAATTGGATGGGAAAACGTAACTTGCGTGATACCAGCAAATCGAGGATGATCAGCATATTCTAGTTCAACACAAAACACATTCTAAATGAGTGTTAAGTGAGTGTCTAAATGAATGAGTGTCTAAATGAGTACATCGACATCTTCATAAAAAGGAATATTGGCCATAAAGCACCAACCGATCCGTCGATATCTAGAATATGAGCATATCGTGCTTGTGGGTCAACGTGAACGCTGAAGGTGGCGATCTCTACAGAAGATTCAAAGCGGACGCGACCAAGACAACGCCAGTCTTCACATTCAAAAAGAGCCAATCGACGACCTCCTTCGGCTACCACAAGGCAATGACGCCAAAACTGTTCCCTTAACAAGTTGCCCTAGTTAGTTCAACAAGAAAAAAAGCACAATACGTAAGTGGTCAGGGCGGGGCACGGGATATTGAGTGAGCAGAGAAAGAGATAAATGCTTGCTTCTCCCAATTCCCTTTTTACCCTTTCACGACAATGGCACCCAACGGTGGGTGCTATTACGACTGGCGCATGGGACATTGGCACACAATTTTGGGTGCTAGCATAGTTTCTTGTTTCTTACCAATTGCTAAATTCAGTATGAAAGAATTTTCCCCTGGGACAATGCCACCAACCGGTGGATGTCAGTCGCGTGCGAAAAGAGGGGAGCGTGGTCCCATGGGCGCGCCACGTTGAAATCCGCATTGTCGTCAAAGAGTTAATGCCCTTCCAGAACAGTACTGCCAAACAAAATTAATTTACACTTACTGATTCTTTTGACGAGCACCGTCAAGGAAGAAAAGTTCGACGATGGGCCTGTTCATCTGGGGATTCCATGTGTGAGCAAATTTCAGTTCGCTCTCATTCGAGTTCATCACATAAAACGATACGACTCCGTCAGCGCGAGCAATGGCGACCGCCGTAGAATCGGGAGAGATGCAAACGGCGGTAACTTCCTGAAAGTCTCAAAATCTAACGAACATATAAAAGTAGCCATCCTCGGGAGAAGAGAATAATACACATTAAGTAGAAAAGTTTGTGTCTTTGTATACACAAGCAAAGGCACGCAACTGTTGATCTATTCAACCCTACGATGATGGTATAACCTGAGAGGGGAGGAGAACATTTATACCTTAACAAACATGGAAGAATTTTGTTAAAATTCAGGGATAGCTTGTACCTTTCAGCAGAAGGGCTACCCTTGATTAATGATGACGAACCTCTTCAACTTCTACTGATAGAATAGCTTCTTCCACAGCCAGCGCTTCCTCATACGTCACTCTTGATCCACGCTCCTTCAGAATGCTCAGGTTCACTACATACACCGTGTTTTTCTGAAGAAAAGCTCCGTTCAAGCTTTTTTTATATACGCTAAGGGGACAAAATGATTGCTCTCCTGAGAATGGTTACCTTGAAAAGAGCGACCATATTCACAATGTCTGACGGATCAGAAGGGTTTTCTGCGACATACGGACACCAGACAACACGAGGCGTACTATCGGATGTACCGCCTGGCCAGTTCATGATAGTCATGTAAGTTTCCCTGAACAATAGTACCTAGTGATAGCAAATACACATAAATTTACTAAAATTAATTAAATAAAGTAAATGACTATTCAAAAATGGCGCTAAGAACGTATACGTACACATCTTGACAATCTGCTGCAACAGAGTAAACATGTAGGTTGGATTCTCCATCAACCACTGCAAGAAGCGGAAGGTGTGTAGCGAACCGAAGATCCACCGGAGCTTTGGAAAAACCCTGTAACTAAGACAAATCCAAAAAGAATCTAAGCAAATCATATTCGTAACTCACTTTGATAAGACGACGATTACGTGACACTCTGTTAATTATGCGGATTACATCGCCAGTGTTCTCGTTGAAGAAACGAAACGCAATCAAATCACCTTGAACTGCCAGAAATCGTCCTCGCAAAGCACGAACCTGAAATACCTATGTTTACAAAGGACGGTACCTCTCATCACATTTAGTCCCGAACCCAAGTATTCAAATAGGGGTCCCAAGAATGTGGAAGGCGGAAAAAGGGGAACAGCTGATAACAAAATTCGACACCTTTGACACTTGACTGTTTTACTTCAAGAAATCTGAAAGACTGGGACCTATTTGGACTTGACCTCTTACCATTACCTGCCCCATCAATATCAGTCCCACAGAGTTACTTGCAAAAAATAATAACTGCACAGACTTTACTCTTATGCCGACGCTATGAGGAAAAGTCCTAGCTTTCAACCCGAGTCTTTACACAGGACATCCGTATGTATTTACTAAGAAATATATCAGGTGTATACAACCACCGGTTTTGTCTCTTTATCATGAAAATCTACTCACATCTCCTTTGTAGTCACTTATGGTGGTCGTATGGATACGGGCGCTGTCTCGGTCACGGGTTTGGGATTCGAGGGCGAGTGAGAGGCTCACATTGTTGCCATTCGCAAACTTGATCACATTGTCCCCACCATCGAGAATACTGAAAAGGGTGTATAAAGTGAGTGTTGTGATATTCCATCCCAATTCTCGGAATAATATGAACCTGCAAAGTTCTGATGTTAAAAAAACATAACGATGTTCCCATTGTTAATACACTTCGTCAACGTCTAGAAAACGTCTAGAAACGTCTAGAAAACGCAATTTGAACAGAAGTAATTCGCTGTAAAGAGACTACACGTACTATTTTTCGACGATTGATGAAGGAGATAGATGATCGGCAGGCACATATGGGTCTCCCATACCCATATGTATCTTCAAATACCTGCAAAAAAGTTTGAAGTAACAAATATGATGTCCGATCACCGAGAATTGAGAAACGATGCGAAAATCTCCAAAACCATAAGATTCTTGTGCAAACTTTATGGAAACGTTTCATAAGTACCCAAGTTCGTCTCTCAAACTCTCAAAGAATCTTGGCATGGCTTCGAGTAGTTTTCGTGAGATTTTTGATTAAACCTGTGACCAAGATAACAATGAAACTCTTATTCGACTTCTGTTCCGGCTTTTTTGCTTTCGCCAGAGATTGGAAAGACAAAGTGATTGCGATCTATCCTATTACAACAATTGAACCTTCAAAAACAGTTCCCTAGATCCGGTGGTTCTTAAAAGGCATGATCCCAAATTCTAAACCCTTTTCACCCACTTTGGTAGACGACCGGTCTTGTTGATGACCACAGCTAAATGAGTCACAGAGATTTGGAGGTGATTTTAGATGAAATGCCCTCTCCCTCTCCCTCTCGGCATGATACCAAAGGCGAACGAAAACCGAAGGAGTCTGAGAAAGGTTCGAGATCGCCAGCTATGGTAGGCACTAGTCCTTTGCTGACCTGTGGGAGATTTACTTCTGGGGACCTGGAGAACACAAGTCTCTTCCGCGCCGAAATGAAATTGTACGACAATGTATAGTGCTCTCCAGTAATAATTTTACTCTCGTCCAGTTATAAACACTACAAAATGGTCGTGCAAATGTAGTTGCGTAGTCTCCTCCAATTGTAAAGCAATGACATTACGAAAACAGGGGAAGGGAAGTTGTTGTTTTGAACACTGTCGAACCAGCCACAGTGGTAACAAGAAGGCGCGTTCTACACCCTATGACCTGATGGGCACAGCAAAGATAAAAACGCAACCATAATTTCTCCTGCTTGTCAGCTTCTCAATGAGCCACGTATTAATCATATTACCCCAAATCTCCCATGATACATGAGCCTGCATGTAAAATACTTCGTCAAAACAAATGGGCATAGCTAAAAAAGCCATGAAAGTGGCAGGTACAATTTGCATTGTTTTTTACAAGTATCTCAAGGATAACTGACAATTTAAGGCTTAACTGGTATCTTGGCAAGAGCTACTCTCACAAACAGCTTGAGTTGTAGTACAGCCTTAATGGAAACTCCTTTTATCGAGAATTGGTGGCAAGCCTCACTTATCTTAATTAACTGTGAATTTACATCTTTTCGCAAGCCCTGTTCTCTGTTCACATGTTCTAGGGAATTGAGAGATTTGTAGCAATGAAAAACAAACAAATAGGCAAATAGCAATCAACTAATCGCACTGATGCGGATGCCGACTGCCCTTTGCAACTAGAGTTTCTCCAAAGGTCAGAGGAGTGGAGCGACTACTGTTGGGTAGGTGATTTCGGGTTTAACCTTATCCTTACTTTTCAACATTATCTATCGGGCCTGCGAAGTTATTCAACTTATGGGAAACTTCGAATCTTTACTGGAAGTTTTCTTTATCTCAGTGCGGAGCGCGAACCAGCGATACTCTACTTTTGAAAAGAACTCCTCATCAGCCCACTACCCATTTGAGGTAACCGATTGCTTGAAAACTTTCAGGATTTGCAACTTTGTCAAAAACACACAATTAGAAACTGTTTATAAATAAAGACACTTCCAAAGCCATTCCCACATGGGATAACTCCTCAGAATGAACCTATGCAGAAAGTTTTTTCACTGCCTCGCAATTTCCATTAAACAACAATATGGTGAAAATAAATAAGTCAACAAGAGGGAGCAAGTTTCTCCTCAGCCTGCGACACGCCTGGCAAGTAGCCAATCGTGCCGCGACGCGTGTCGTCGCAGGACCACCAAGCGCGTGCAGCATTAAACTGGTCGCCAGCGGTTTTCGTCATCACCAGTGTCACGTCGGTTCTTGTGTCCGGTTATGGATTTTGCTGATTTAATGCCCATCTCGGGTTCTACTCCTCCGATCGCTATTTCCGATCCCAACGGTATTCAGGAGCTCTGTACTGATGGCACCTATAACCTCACCGAACTCGGTCATTGTGCCGAATCGCTGGACCAGAACTCGATCAATGTATCTGTCTTTTGATTTTTAGTTGAAAACTGTACATTGCGTTGTTGTATTTCGTTTGAATATGCATAGTTTTGACTGCATACCTCAAACTAGGGTCAATTAAACCTTTCCCTTCAAAATTATAGCGTAAATATAGTAAACGTGGAGTTTAATGGCTGCAACATGGTTTCGTTGCTATTTATATAGGGTTTTTCAAAATTAATACTCAAACAGGGGTAATTAAACCTATTCGGTCACCGCGAACCGAATTTTTATCACCGAAATGACTTGTTTTTCTAAGCCAGAATTTTACAGGTTGTTCCCTATGCCGATATATTCGAAGGTCTGGATTATGAAAGACCATCAACCTCTCAGCGGAGTGGAATGTATGTCAAGTAAAGACCTATTGTTGTAGTAGGGTTCCATTCGTTTCAATTCCAAATTATTTTCAGTTCCCACGCGGATCACTCGTATAGGAACGCTGAAGATGAAGATCAAGACATCCAAAAGTTTTATTACATGACAGAAGATTCGTTTGAGGATGTCATCGCTAAGGTTTGTGTTTCTGTCCTTTTGAAGTTAACAACGAAATTTTCTCGTTTAAGTTGGAGGAAGAAATCCGAAAGGAGGAGGAGGAAGCAAAGGAAAAAGTGGCAGCCACGGATGAAATAATAAAGGTATGTTTATATTTTTAAAGGGTCTTCAGTCAGAAGAATTGTACCGAGAATGTGGAGCAGGCAAAAAGAAAAGCAAAGTCTAAAGTATTGCGAAATGTGACCAAGTGCGGCTGTCGATGAACCTTAGACGAATTATTTAGAACAACTTTATTGATCTAACTCCACACGAGGTTCACAGTGCTTTTACGGCTTGAATGAATGGCTTGAATGGCGACTGGCCAGATTCGCCGAAGCGTTAGCGATTAAGGTGTTTTGTACCTCAGTTATCTCCTAGCAGCTAAGTACAGTAGGAAGGAGAAGTAGAAAAGACTGCCCTAAGAGTTAAGAAACATGTTCACTAAAAGAAGTGCCACGTTGAGAAGACAACCGTGCTGACCCTGGGAGAACGCGTTGGCCACGTAGGTCCATGAGTGGTGATATCAACGTGGCTCTATTCCAAGGATGCTATCAAACCTGGATGTTCATATTCTGCGCGTTTCGTGATCACTAAAAATGCCTGGTCGGTAATTCTATGTTATATCGTTAGGAAGTGGTCAATCGTTGTTTCAGGAGATGGAAAAGGATGCAAAGAATTTCATCCATGTTCGCGAATTGATAAAGAAACGGGATAAGCACAATAAGGTTGCTGCTGAAGTGAAGGAAGAGAAGAATCGTATTATAGAGATGAAACGACAGTTGGCAATTGCCAATAAGGTATGTTTGTAAATGCATTGACCATCATTTTGCGCTAGTAATTGTCTAATTCTGTACCATTTATCCTTTCACTTTTCAGAATACGGCCATGTTCTGCTGCTTTGTATGCAGCAAAGTTTTCCTGGACGAAGAACAAATGCGTCAGCATGTCTCGGAGCAACATCTGGCATCGAAAAAGGTATCGTTTATTGCTATCACGAATATTTCGTGTATCGTTTCTAGTTTGATTTGCTACGCTTTCATCTCACCTCATTGGTTTCATTCGTTCAGCAATACAAGTACAAGTGTCCATCCTGCTATCGAGTATTCATCAAGCAACAGCACCTTCGAAATCATTCCTTTACCCATCAAAATACGGGAGTGACATGTTCAATATGTAAGCGGTCGTTCAGGTAAGTCGCGTTACGAATGTTTTCCCATGCTGCTGTTTCGGACGGTGATGTGTAGTAGGTTGTTAGCGTTGTCACATCGAGTTATGCATCAGCCAAAAAATTTTAACTGCACGAATGATACAGCAGCGAGTTATGAAAAGGGAACAAGTGTACATTGGTTTAACAAATGTACATTGGTTTCTGTATGGGAGCAAAAATGAAATGTGAGGTAACACGGTAATCTGAAGGCTCTCAGCAGTTTCAAAAAGGGTAGGTTGGAGTAGGCAGAATTAGAGGGATTTTAACGTCCCGTGAATGTGTGACACCGTAACCCCCTAGCACCCCATCATCCATCCTCGTGGGCTTCACCCGGCGTACCTCTCGCTTTCGTCGTATATGTGACGGGTGTTTTGGAAGCGCTTCAGCGTGTGTTTGGGTTACTGTGTCACACACTGACGGGACGATTAAATCCGTCTCGTGTATACAGAACTCCGACTACCGTGGGATATGCATTTAAATGGAAGGTGCCTAATTCAAACTATTTTCGAATATTCCTGGGAGACGTGGAGCAAGGGACTGTAGAGATCATCCTACCGTGTGCTAGGGCAGCTGCTGGAGAGACTCGAGGTGGATTCAGATAACACAAGGTGGTTTGGTTCTGTAATGGTAAAGTTCAGCGACTTGTGGGCCCATGAAGGGCACGTATAAGTGCTGGCTGAAGGCTAGTTCAGAGAACCTCGCTGTTTACGCAAGAGCAGGAAGAACGGCAAGGCTGAAGGCGTTTGCGAAGCCAAAGGGACGCTTAATGTTTCTCCAAGAATCAAATCAGCTTTGAGAATGTTTCTCCCCCTCTTTGTAGTAGATGTCATCACAAAACGACTGGTGTTTTTGTCTTCAACTTCTCTCTTCATCTACCTAAGCATAACTGTTATTTGCGATAGTTGTTCTTGTGGCGGTAGAACGGTGGCGATGAGATTTTAGGTAGAACAACTTAATTAGGTCAAACAGCCTAACGTTTCGAATCCAATCAGCATCTTCGCTGTTTCCGACGGTTTTCACCACTACACAGGTCATAATTAGCACGATATCGAGCTTTGGTCAAACTAAATAGGAACTTTTCTTCCTCCTGTTGACTGTAGAGCCTCCTATACAAGGCGCCCACGCCGCACTCTTTGCTTGCGCAAACCTTCGGTCTTGGCTAATTTGTGCGGCTTCTTTAGAGAACTTGGTTTGGCTAAATCGCGAATTTTTCAAGCAATAGTATGCGCCCTGCAAAAGCACCACAAGGCGGTGGACTTCACAATTGCCGATCCACGCTGTCTTGTTTTCTCTGAATTCACATAAAGTCTCCCTCTTTATTTCTGTAGTCCACTGTGGCATGATCTCTATAGTTCCACTTCATCGGTAATGCTTCTATGAAGGTAGTTGGGCAAACACTGCAACAGAGAAACCACAGCAATTAATGGTTTCGGAACCAGATGACTTTGTCTATCGTTTTTCAAAAGCAGAATAGCTAGGGGGTTTAGATTAGGAAGTGAGACGCATTGAAAAAAATTGAAATCACTGCAGACACAGCAGCAACTAGGTCCCTAAATCCTGCCATCAACCTCATTTTATCTTGTAGGGAAGCTGTGTCGTTGAAAATCCATATGAGCAAGGTGCACAGTCAAACCGAGGACGGAGTCAAGATTGAGAAAACAATTGCTTGCAAATGTGGTCAGAAATTCGGGATTATCGAAGAGTTAAAGGTAAGCACTCTACGTTATTGTCTGTTGACCTTCCTGTTACTGTTACTCCCTTCAAACCATGAATTCTACAAAATGCGTAAGCTACTGCTGACTAACTAAGTGCGACTCCCTTCTCGGCCTTTTGCGCATATCAGTTGCAAGGGTGCTTAGGCTATTCAAAAGTTGGGTGGTCGAAGTTTCCAGTTAGAAAGTTGTTGCTTTTCTAAAATAAACTTTGTTTTTTTTTTTCTTCCAATAACTTGATGGGGGTCAGTCTCCGATTGCACGGTTTGGGTAGCTGTTTCACAAGTTCGCATAGGCCCCACAATTGTGACGGAGTTCGTAATTCTGTTCAAGAGTGGAGTAGAATCATTCATTAAAGAGATATTTATCATTCTGATTTTCGTGTGTGTTCGCACAAAAAAGAGCATCAATTTTGCAGCGCCATAAATACTACTGTGGAGCAAAAGAGCAAATAGCAGAAAGACGACGGCAAGCACGTGAGGAACTAGATGCAATGTCGTCAGTTACTTCAATGAGCAGCCCGCCCAGATCAATTATCTCATCTTCCTCCGGTGCCGCAAGTGCCTTAAGTATAGGGAGTGCTTCCGGTCGTCCAGTCAAAGGTGAGCTTGAAAATCACGGCTGCAGAATTTGTGGCTTCCATGATAACTGACTTTCCAAAAATGTTTCAGATAAGTCGTGCCCTTTCTGTTTCCTGGTGTGTGCGTCAATGCAATCGCGAAGGCGTCACATTGAGAGGAAGCACCCAGAAAAACTGAGTGATCCTAAAGTCGATGAATATGATTACGTCAAAGTTCTCTCCGTAAGTTCTTTTTCTTACAATTGATGTACGAATTACTCTCTGACTTAATGTTCTTTCAGCCTGCTCTACCTTATGCCTGTAATATCTGCTCAAAAACCTTTGCCTCCCATGCCTCTCTGACTACACACAAGAAAAGAATTCATGAAAACGTGAATGTGCATGAGTGTACCGTTTGTGGAAGAAGGTAATTATCTTTTTTCCTATGTTAAGTGCCATTCCTTTCATCATAATGGATTTTGCAGCTACCCACTTCCAAGCGAGTTACGTAAGCACATGAGACGAGTGCATGAGAAGAATTTTGAATAGGTATCCGAGTGTATCAGTTCCTCACCATTAGTGACGTGACTTTGTAACTGACTAGTCTGTATATGTGATGCTTTGCGGGTTTCTATCTCTGCTCAAAAATTGCCTCAGAGTTGTTTCACTTCCTGCTTTTATATTGTGGGATGTTTCCTGGTTGTACATCAATGGGTTAGTGAAAGTGAGCCGAAGGGCTTCAGTTGATAGTTTGGCTATATTTAATGAGTGCATTCATTTTCTGTGTAGTATTGTATTGTTTAGGTACGTAATTGATAAATTATGTTATTTGACTCACTGTGTTTATTCCTGGCATGGTTTTACTGCTGCGATCAAGAAAATTTTTCTGATCTATCCTCCACCTTTTCGGGTCCATCTCACCTACAATGAAGATTAGACCCTTTTCCTTTGATAGCGACCACTTATTTTTTTCCCCGTCTATGTTTTTGAGGAGGCATAGGGGTTTTCGGTCTAAGCTCCCCAAATGTTGTCTCATATCACCTACCATGGATGAATGTGTTCTCAACTTCTGCTGGAGGCTGTTCACTTTTTACCTAGCTTCTGGAAGGTTCTTGAACAGAAATATAGTGAGACAAATTGCGTGACACTAGCTACCCCGCCATTGGCCTAGCGCCCTTGCTTAAAGGAACAGTTCACGGTAAAAATGGTTTCTGAGCTCCCCCACAAGATGAATGTGAAGCCCCCGCGTATACCATATCTGGCACTATTAGGTCGGAAAACGGCCTAGTTAAGGAGTTATAAAGGCTCAAAGACTGGCCTGTGTGCATCCTCGGACAAGGGAACCCATGTAGGAAGTTCAAACAACTTATCATGACCCATAGCGACAGCGAAAGACAGTGCTGTACAATTCTGGCTTGATGTAGTCAGCTTGTTGTGTAATTGCAATAACTGAAACCTCGCCCGAGTACCCCTTCCACGTTATTTCCGTCATCAATCTTGTCCAACCTCTATTTTCCCTACTTTTGAGTGGCCATATTTTTATCGAGATCCACGAATTCTCTCGCTTTCTTCACTACCGATGAACTGTTCCCATTCTGTACTTCCGGTTTTCGAAGAAAACGTGTACTTCAAAATTATCGTGAACTGTGCCTTCAAAGCCTCTTTCCCATGCTCTATGTGACGGTTGAAAATCTGTGCATTCAAAGAAGGTTACACCGTTAAAGGGAATATGTTTTATAATATGTCAAGAATTCTGTAGAAATTGGAGAAGGCTCTTTGATGAGTTCCACTTTGCACCGTCACTCCACTGTGGAAAAGACGATGCTTGAAATTAACTCATGCAAAGGAGAATCCGGATTTCGGAGCTGAACGGAGATCAGGGACGCTGTTGCTTACGCCAGGGAGTTGAAGATCAGGTGGGTCGAAAGTGCTTTACGATTTTGTGAGGACCGTTGGACTAGGGGATAGTGGTTACTGACTGGATCACTCGAGACGTCAAACGGGCACCAGCACGGCCACTGGCGCGATCGTCAGATCTCTCCAGGGAAGCTATGCATCCTGTCCCTAGAGCCAGGACGATCCATTAGACTACTGTGGCTTGCGATAGGAAGGAACGAAGACGTTACTAGCGTCCAGGCGAAGAGATCAGTAATCAAATAGATGAGGGATGATACCAGTGATGATCCTTCATAACTTTTTTCTGTTGTGATGGAGTTGGTGATGTCCTTTCAACCTGCAAGTTAGCATTACGAACAAAAAAACTTTCGATTCTATTTTACTACTAATTTATTAAATTGAACTCACTGGTGACCTAGAAGAGAGTTATGGCAAGCTGTTCGTACTTAAGTCATTTGAAAATTCCAGTTATTCGTAAAGTTGATTCCACATTACAAAGTAATTCAGAACTAATTTTATTTGGCGTGTCAACATACATAGTAGCCGAAATGAAGGCTGGTAAAAGGTGGGCAACCGTAATTGTGAGATCGAAGATCAAGACTAGGTAAGTAATGACTAGAATAGTGATATGCATAGCGAGATATTGAAGGAATGTATGGGGAAAAGTGCCTGACAGGGAGGAGAACAATGTGGGGATAGAGGAAACCTACCTACTTCTAATCATGGACAAAACTGAGCAAGATAACGTCCTCGAAAAAGCTGAAGACCTAACAAAAAGCACTCTTGAAGCTTAGCAATCCGCAACATTGGGAGAACTCCTAGCGACGCTCGAGAATCGGAATGCTCGCACAACATTACAGAGACGACGGCGAGCAGCTGCGGCTCCAAGACGAGCTGTCACCCGAAAGTCGCGCTCCCGGGATGGAGATCGAGCTCTGTCTGAAAATGAAAACTCGCCGTGACTTTTCGAAGCCATAGGCATTCGAGTTTACCTGGAGCTGTTGTAGCGAGATCTTTGCTGATAGGTTCATTACCGTGGCTAGTTGTACTAGGAGCCTCCCTGGATTCATTCTCATCGGAAGGGCATGAGCTCGTTGATGGACAAGCAGAGTCAGGTGGGAAAAAATGCTGCTGTCGAGAATCCTTACCCAATGAGAAGGGCCATGACCCGCTTCGCTGAGAACAGACTTTTGCTGAGAGCGAATCTGAACAAAGAACTAGCAGCTATGTGTTCAAAGGATGCTTCTTTTCTCAAACCAACCTTTCTCGTTGGAATGGCTTCCCGGAGATGAACATTCTCGTTGAGCTTCCTCAGCGGTTGCAGGAAATGGTGACGTCGACTGATGATCGCGACTGAGAAGAAGTCGTGTTACCCAGGAAACTAGCCCTCCACCGATCTCCCCATCCCCACTGTACTGACCTCCCCTCCCCTTCCTTTCCTACAAACGAACCTTTCAGTTTTGGAAATATGGTTCAGAAATCGATCCAGGCGATCAGGATCCGTGTCTCGCAACTTGTTATACATATTGCACTGTAGTTCTTTTGGTATCTGAAAGCATAATAGAAGGGACCCAGTGAAAGTTGTTAAAAAATGCTCACCCTGAACAATTCTTCAACGTGCGCAATCATCGTTTCTACTATGGCAATCTGCTGTTCGTTCTCGGCAAGTGTCGCATGAAGTTTGCCATGATCCGGTCGTAATATGGAAGGAGCAAAAATTGTCGCTAAATTTCGAGCATCCATACGATTCCCTTGCATCTGAAAGAACTATAAGAAATCGAGTTTCGGTCCTCTGATTATGGTCCTTCCTGATCATCAAGAGACTGGAACATTCCAAGGTTGTTCAAAAAAAAAAAAACAAGTAGATAGTGGAACTGTTTACATTTTGTAGGAAGGATGTATATGAGCTTCAATGCGTTTTCAAAAAGCTGATTCGTTGAGTGGGAAGGCCCTATATATACAAGGTTGAGGTTGAGTGAGTGGAAAGCTCAAGCTCATGAACGGCGAAGAGTGGTAGCCAAGGCTAACGAACGAAGTTGACTAAGCCTTGAGAGAAGAACGAAGTGACGGTAACATTTCGGTCAACTACGACAATGTTAAAGGCACAGTTCTCGATAATTTTAAGGTATCAAGTTCAGGATGAATAATGGAAGCTATAGCCCAGAACAGTGCAAAAGGACGAAGAAGACGCGGAAATCGGCGTATTAGGAAATATAGGGCATTAAAGAAGGAGTAAATTAGGGGTTGAACAAGAATGTGACGGCAGAAGTTACATGGACATGTACATGGACAGTTACATGGGTGTTTGGACGAGCTGTTCGAATTTGCGCGCCATTGCATACAGCTGGATGCAGCAAGCTGCGTACGTATATGCTGCTGGTCCTGGTGCAAATTTCGCAACCTGTACTGCTTTTACAAAGCTGAGGAACTCGTCCACTCTGGGGTGTATGTAGCTAAACCGGTATTAGTGCCTATTATTACGCCCTATCTTGACTGCTTTCGACTCGACAGCGTCCCTTCAGCTATCCTTGGAGTCACAGATGCATATCAGGGAGGAAGCTCAGAAACTTTCTTTAACGCGAAGTGTGCCTTCAGCATTACATTCCTTTTCCTATCTTAGTGTAGTCCTCTTACCGCTTTATGTAGCGTGGCGATTGAGAGTACCTGCTGCTAGAAAAGGACTGAGAAAAGTCCTACCTCCACACCCGTATGATGCACTTGATCGTGACAATGCAGCGACACTTCATGCAGAAACTTGAGAAGCACGTAGAGAGTGTCGATGTTAGGAGGTGATAGCAGTGAGACGAGCAGTCGAAGGACATCAATGCGTTCTTCCAGCGGGATTCCTAAATCAAGATTTATAGATATGGTATCGACAGCTAAGGAAGCTTTAATCGGCAAGCTCACTGGAGGCGGCAATGTAAGCCTGATAGTGCTCCCGAGGCAAAAGAGACTGCGGTAAATCACGAAAGTACTCCTTCAATAGTGTGGCTACATCGTGCGCAGTGGTGTTCTCAACGACATCGTTGCTGATTGCCATGGAACCACCAGCCTACACACGTCATTGAGAAAGATCATTTAGATTAATGTCACGATAATATCGATAAAAATGTCCTATTTATTCCATTATATAATCCAGCAAATCTCCGAAACCGCTCTCAAAGATATTTGAATTTGATTTTGTAGCGACTGGTAAAAGCTGAGAATGATGATCACCTTCTCGAGAGCCGTTCTGAGAAGACGGCATCGCTTCGCGTTTCCAGCGATCCTGAACAGGCCGACAGTGTTCAGTCCTGAAATGGAAACATTTAAGTTCTGAATTGGTAGCTGGCGGATTTTCGGCATACCATAGGCCATAAGGTACTGGGTGCAGTTTTCAACTATCCGTGGAACCTGCAGGGAATGTGGTTCGACCTCGTCTATCGAGGGTGCATCCATAGAGTAGGAGAACGAGGCAGATGATGGACGTTGCTTTTTCACGAATCGGCCCTGCAATGCAATTCATGTTAAGGGTTAGGAACTCAGTCTGAAGATTGGGCTCAGAAATGCTCAAACCGGTTCTGTAACTAAAGGCATTGTTCATGATAAACGCTCTCAGAGACTTCTCTTCGGGATGATCCTGTGACTCCAACGGTAGTAAAATAGACGCTGTTGACTCAAGAAACCGCTTAGATAGGGCGTGATATTTAATAGCCTCAAAACAGCCTGGCCGACGAATTTACCCGAGACGAGTTCTCACGACATTGTTGAGGCTGTATAGGTCGCAGCATTCGCACAGGGACTCCCACGTTGCTCTTGAGCAGTTTTCTGTAGTTAGCTATACGCAATGGCACTTATCTAGGCAGCTGGCCCGAATATCCCTTCTTTGCAACTTTTTTCGTCCCATTCTCGCCCAACTCCTAATTTTACCACATTTCTGAAACCTTATATTTCTCCCAATTTCCGCATTTTCTTTGCTACTTCTGCACTATCTGGACCATTATTCGGCCAAGACGGGAAACCCCATAACTATCGTGAAATGAGATATATTTACCCACTAAATTGACGATCGTGAAACGAAAAGCTGAAGTGGGCATTCAGTTCTCGCGGTGTACGGTGTGATAGTTGCCGGTCCTTTCAGTGTTACAGTTAAGTGGACCTCTTCACTCTAACTGATAAAAGGTTCCATGTTAAGCTCACTCACAACGATACAGATACAGAAAGGGGCATGGAAAGGCAATGATCAAAGACTATCAACCATGATTATGATGGAATTTGGAAGTGAGATACCTTCGCAAGGTAATCATTCAACTCAGTTAATGTATTACATAAACAGTGAAGGAAGATGTAGTTAAGCCGAAACAAGCTTGTATTCCACAGATTTCCCTGGTTCCCAGGTGGAAACCTTATTTGGATTTATCACCACACTCGCATAGTCTTGGGTAAGCAAGCTACACTGATTGAATTTCCAAAAGACATCATGGAAATTCACCACATAAATGAAGGAAAGAAAGAAATAAGGAAGGAAACTACCGTTACTGGTTCTTTTTCAGTTTCGACGGGAAGCGTTGTTTCAACGGGAAGCGTCGTAGCAGAGGAGAAGTCTTTGACCGGTAGCGAGCAAGTCGGTGGAGCTGAACCCGAATGGGAATATGGTAGAGAATACGTCGAATCCGGATAGAGATTCTGAAGAAACAGTTATCATAGTATGTGGAGATGAGGAGGGTCTGTGACTGACCTGTGTTGATGGATACAGCCATTTCCGATCACTCAGAGCGATTTCAGGTTCAGATCTCACAGTTTTTGCTCTCTGAGGCAGTCGGCAATGTCTGAAAACGCGATAGAAATAGTAAGTAACAGCAGCTATCTTTATTCGATGGCATGGCTATAGCAAGTTCAATCTGTTTGAATGACGAACAGTTCGTTACAGTTCACAAGAAAACGAACGCCGTCGGACTATGCCTTCTGGATGAAAAATGGAATCTGATTCCTCTCAGGTGAGGGCGTTTGAAAGCTCGACTGATGTGAAGTGGAAGTCGATGCTTCCAATTTTCGACATGGGATTATTGTAAAACTCGTAGCTAGGAATAGGTTGTATGGTTGACCCACGCAATTTTCCTGCTACCATGGGGGAGAAATGGGCTCGGGGTCCCTGATTCGTGTTTGCTGTAACTACACAGGCCTGTTCACCTGCGTATTCTGCATAAGTTCTTAGTTTCCTATGCTCCAGGGAGGTCATTCCTGACGGGAGCTAAAGAAGCAGATGATAGCTTTCTGTTGGAAATAGGCCCTTACTGAGCGATACGATTCCCGAAGGATCTGCATGACTTTAGGTGCTCAAAGCGCTAGTGCTCTCGTTGGCGATTTTAATCAGCTTTCATCTCTAGTTCACATCCCATTGCTATCCTCTTCATTAAGTTTACCTATTCATCTAAGTGAAGCTTGTGATGCAAGCTCCTCAACTTACTCAGTAGATAAGCGGGAACTGGGACAGGAGGAATCGTCCAGTGAACGGCATCGGTTCTCCATATCGAGACGACGTTCATTCTGCATGCACGCTGACAGAGACACACCAAAAAGCCTCTTCTCACCTTAACGAAACCACTAGATCACTTACCAAAGACATTTAGGAACACACAGTACTTACCGGTATCCACGCTATGTCCGCTAGGGCGACGACTTGAATCGAACGCGTTCTGTGACTTATTTGGTTTGAGTAATTTCTGGCGCTTCTGACGAATAGCAGTCAAGGGATCTGCAAAAAAGTGAAGTACAAACAAACAAGTTTCAACAGTTTTACAAGTCTTCTGAGTATGGGTGATTTTTAGTGGATTTTTGAAAAATTCAATGAGGCTCCTTAAAGTTCTATTATGTCTGGCCTCTCGAGCCTTGAAAATTCTTCAGGCCAATGAACCATTTTGAAATACCGATGAAATTCTAGCATTAACCGATGCGATTACATTGGCTGTGAACAGTTGCAAAGGGATGAGAGCCCATAACTACGGGAACGTTATTTTAATGGGAAGGAAGAGGTCGATTTTTTTTGCAATTATTTAAAAGAGTTAGTGTCTTTGATTCGAAAATGTAGGTTCAGAATTCTAAATTCAATTCAGTTCATTCGGAAATGAAATAATTTTATCGCCTTTGGGTTGGATTGTTCCTCTCTAATTCAAGCTCCAAAGAAATAGGAGACGAGTAAGCGGTGTTCCCAAGCACCTAGCTAGGCCCCTGTCATCAAGGCCGGGGTCTCTTACCTAAATAGTAAAGAAGGTGTGAGCAGGCTCTTGATGACCTCATGGCAGACATAATCTAATCTATACAGATATGAAGTAAGCCGAATAAACTGTTGTAATCTAAGAGTTTCGAGGTGTAAAGGAAAGACATTGGAAGAGCTGGACATGAGAGGTCAATCAGTCTGAGCGTACTCATCGGCCCCTTCAAAAATAAATTGGAAGAACCACAATCCCACTCCCACATCACGTCTCAAACTCAACAACTGTAACATAGACGAAGAATGATTCTTATTTGGAAGTTGGATCTTCGAGAATCACGTTCATCACCTAATTCCCTCACATTATGGGATATTGCGGTAAAGTAAAGCACCCCGTGAAACGTTATGGTCCTGCGATAGGAAATTCTTCAGAAAAGTGGTATTCCCCATAACGGGTTTGGTAAGTGCTATAGGAAGTTTACTGCTTCTGAGAAAAAGCTAAACATAGGCTCAAACAGCATTTATTGGAAAATATAATACCCCTAATCGGATTAAACCTCTTGTTTTCGCTAAAGGACCCGTAACGAACCAAAAAACACTCACCTCTCGGTTTCAGAAGATTGACTCCCGGTAAAAGAACTGCTAGCCGTTGTAGAGCGACAAGCCGTAAGGCACCTCGTTCGATCTCGCTCAGAGATTCCAGGCGAGCCCCTCTCAGCACCACTTCGACCCCGTCCAATGATCGCCATGTGACGCTATCCTGAAAAAAAAAAAGTTCTTCGAAGAGTAACCTAACCTATAGAGCAACGCACCTTAAACAAAAATGGAAAGACTTCTTTCTAGTAGGCTCGGCCAACAAAGGTACAAGGAGCAAAACATGGAAAAAACAGTAGCTATTTTGAGCCTTAGGCTCCGTTACGAGAAGGAGAACTAATTATTAGAGACGGAAAGTGTTGAGAAAGTGGCCCTCCCTGAGAGAAGACATGATTACTGGGGTACGAACCAGATTCAATAATACATGTACTGAGTTTTCTTGAAGAAAGCTGTTCTGCACAGAACTTAGCGAATCATAAGTCGCGATTCAATTTCAGCTTGAAATGTCCTCTTATTTACGATGGATTCCGGAGTCACCTAATAGATTGTTCCCTTACCTTAAAGCCCATACGGGATGGTGGCTGTCCGCGTTCAACTACTTTTATATACCATGTAAAAGGTAATATTGAGTGCGTTTACGTTCATATCTAAGGTTTTATTTGACGCTGGTTTTTGTAAACTCATCTTCTACTGGAGAACGTCCGTTGCGCGCGTACGTTGAAAGTAGGCCATCCCGCCCACTTCGCGCGCGGCGCACCCCACTAAGGTCTCGAGATGACAGGACAGTACCACCAATTGTCAGTGGAACGAATGATTTGCATTTGTCCATGTTAGGTTCCCTTTGAGCTGAGTGCCGTGGACCAAGCGCAAATCATATGCCCCACTGACAACAGGGACATCTGTCAAGTATCGCGGGCTGACCTGCCGCATGCGGCGGCTGCGGCGTGACATAGTTTCGACGGACGCGCGCAACGAAGGCACCCTCTTCTATTTAACCATTTTTTCAGTTTTATCTCCTAGAGAAAGGTTTCTGTAGAAAACATACAAATTTGACTTTGTACTTCTACTCACATCACTTCCATTTTTTCTCGATGGGCAATATTTCGTTACTGACCCGGATTCCTGTTATTGTTTAGTTGTTTGTGTTTATGTTTATGTTTGGGTATGTGCTTTTCGCATGCTTCTCTAGGAACAACTGATAGCTGATGAACCGAGGTGTTCTATCACAACATACCATAGAAAAATAAAATCAAAGTGAAAATGGCTCGAACTCACCAGCGACCTCCAGGCAGAATCAGTGGACGATGATGTGCTGGAGGCATGGCTGAAGTTTATGTACCTAGGCTTTAATTTCCACAACAACTTTTGCGACGAATACTTCCATCCATCAGAATGACTGCTAAATAAGGTCGTCAGTGTCGAGTCGAGGAGCTTAGTTGCACGATCGCAGGCCACACTTACCTGCTTGCACTAAGCGGTACTGAAGGGGATACCGGAGCGGTCATCGCCTGTGGGAGGGCCTCATCGAGGAGATCATGGGAATCATCAAAGCCGGATGATTCTCGTGAGTCGCGCAGACGTCCCTGAAATGAGCAAAATTTTGAATCATCTTCGGCATGCTTTTTAGTTTTGAAGTTGCTTCTAGCAGGAAATGACTTGTAAGGGCGGCGGGATTTGAACAAAATCACTGGGAATTTGAAGAATAAGTTTCATTTTTCTAGGGCAAGATGGGGTTATAATGGGTAGAAACTTCGTAAATCGTGACCAGGATGTGGTTTCAGAAACTTGAAGGCTCCTTGGAGCGTCTCTCCCGTTCCTGAGCATTTTGAACTCTTCTCACGTCAAAGGTGCTCAATCCAGGCTTCTCAGTTCGAAAAACCATTAGAGATTCCAAGCAAAGTCATCGTGCGATGAATAAGCAGGTGGCATATTCTCTATCCCTTTTAGCTCTGTAGTTATAACTATTTCACTTTCAACAAACGATTTGTAGTTCATTGGTGCTCATCAGAGCATTTCCTTAGTTTGCTATGATTACTGTCGAACAGTGAAGACGCTCATTCATCGCGAGACTTCCCCTCCCTTTCCCTCAATCCTGCCCCTCAAGATAGCAATAGAGCAGAAAAGGTCAGGAGCATCAAGAGAAGTAGGGTAGTGGAGATAACACGAGTTGATGCGATAAGGTTCCACGGTACCAACTTTTCCAGCCTTCCCCTGATCTCCTTCCAAGTTCCAGAAATATACTGCTCTAAATGAAGCATAGATGGGCCTGACCTTTGTTAAGAATCGAGTTATTATTAAGCCCCCGTGGCCAATAGCCGATTAATATCTAGGCATTTATCTTGTACCTCTTGAGGAATATAAGCTCTCGCACGTAACATGGTTCCCTTTAAGCAAAAACTGATCAGCTGCTCAACTATTCGGAAATATCATACTTCGAAAAATCGTTCATGAAGAAAAAGCAGTAGACCATAAAATTGTCAGAATTAACTCGCACTGGCGAGCCTAAATAATCTTCGATATATAGGGCGTTCCAAATCGAGCTCTACCGGCTTGGGAGCCTCGATCCACTTAGCAGATTACGTCTGTAAGCCAAACATCGCCTCCGCGATCTCCTTACGAGCAGAACCATAAAGACATACTAAAAAAGTCGATACGTTTTTTGACGTCAATTAATCCCGAGGGATGCGATCCCGCACCCGACTTCCATTCGAAATCGTAGTGGTGTATTATTAGGTTGAGTCATAAGTCCTCGGACAAAATGATAGTGATGACTTCTAGCGATCATAACTCTTGAAAGAGGTGACGAAAATGAACGCGCGAGGCATTGTTAGATAGAGTATGGAAAGCTCTTCCGAACGCATGCTGAAGAAGGCACCTAACTGTTTCCTTTCCCGCAACTGTGCCTCATGATTTCAAGCCGTCGCAACTCCACATCCGCAACACCATCATATTTATTTTTTTATCTGGCCATGAACCTGCGGCAATCGATAGAGGTGTGAAGGACGTTCACAAGCAGGACGTGTACAATTTACAAGTGGCACCAGAAGTTCGCATTGGGCGACTATTCCGTCGAAAATGAAGACCGTCCGGGACGCTCAGTGAAGTTGGATTTGAAGGTGCTGCGGAGCCAGGTGGAAGCCGATCCGTATCAAACTACTTGTGAACTGGCAGTCACCCTTGGGGAGTCAGTCCACAGTTCTTCGTGAATTGAAGTCAATCGACAAGGTGCGAAAGCTCGGTCCATAGATGCCTCATGCTTTGAAGCAGTATGACATAGACCGCCGCGACGACGTTGCACTTTCGCTCCTCACGCTCAAGGGCACCACACGTGGCTCGAGTACCTAGTCACCAGGGGTGCGAAGTCGAACCTCTACTCTAACGTTCACCGGCGTGCTCAATGGATTGACAAAGGTGCGGATGCAGAAGGCTCCCCCAAACCCAACGTACACGCCAAGGAGGTTATGCTCTGATTCTGGTGGAGCGCTCTCCGTGTCAAATAATGGGAGCTGCTAGACGAAGGATGCACAGTGACCGCACACGTCTACATTACGCAACTGAGGAATTTGAAGGCGAATCCCGAAGCTACACGTCCACAGCAGCACAAAGTTTACTTCCAGCACGACAACGCTCGCCCTCACATTGCAAGAGCGACCAAAACTGAACTGACGAATTTCGGCAGGACAAGTTTACCACACCAACCATGTTCCCCAGACTTGGATCCCTCGGATTACCACCTTTTTCCCCATCTTCAACGTCATCTGGATGGTCAGGACTTTCAAACCCGCGACGACATCAAAATGGCACTGGAGCAGTTCTCCAAGGGCCAGCTCCCAGCGTTCTAAAGCAAGGGCATTTACGATCTGCCCAAGCATTCGCAGAAGACCATCGATGCCAATGGGGCATATTTCAAATGATTCGCTACTGTCGTTTAAAAATTGTAAGATAAATATTATCATTGCCAATTTGTCCGAGGACTTATGACTCAACCTAATACATACGCGTGTGACCTATACCATGACTTGTGGTGGCCAGCCAATGTACAAGTCAGCTCCTTTAACCTCCCAGATGAATGTGGTACCAACTAGACCAACTCGAAGGGATGGACTGCCTAGTTGGCTTAGGCGAATATTGATTGAGGATTCAAACCCGTGACCAAAAGTGTGTCATAGTGCGCCACTTGCCACTGCACCATTCCGCCCGACTTTTTAGTTAACTAGTTAGGTAGGTAATCGACAACCGGTCGGCCGTGTGTCTCTTAGTACTCAAGAGGGAAAGCTTTTTTAAGAACAATAAGGTGTAGGTAAATGTCCCTGGTGAAATTGTGGTAGTACCATACTGAAGCACGGTGCTGTAGCCACGGTCAGCCGCTTAGTACTAGGGACTTGCTGAGATTGTCGCTAGTCTATCGCTTTTGACATACGCTACATTGTGAATCCCTAAGAGGTCATAGTTGAAAATTTCTACCCCTTTCTCCTGTGTTCAATCTTTGTATTATACTTAAAGGTTTTCCGCTCAAAGGTTCGTTCATTTCCGCTTTTGTTCTGCACTTAATAGTTAATTCATAGGAACTTATAGGATTTACACCTGGATGAACAATTCCGAAAGAAATGCCCTACATGAGAGTTAGTCTTAAATCCTGTTTTGAAAAAAAAGAGAGCAAAGATTCAGTTAGAAGATCTATAAGCGCTGCAAGGATTCAAGCGTATCAAAATTTGAGGAAGTCAGGAACAAATGATTTTCCCCCTTTTGAAGTCGAGAACATAAGGTAAAGACGTACAACCAGAATCAAAGCAGAATCGATCCACCCAATATTTGGGACAGCAAACGCGTCCTGAGGAAAGTTGAAGGAATCTGAATGGCATTCGTAAGCAAACAGCCCCTTTATTCAATTTAGAGCTCAAAAGTCAGCTCAAAAGTCAAAGCCAGAAGAAAACGGTATCAACAGTCATGAATAAGTGAACCTGTGATCAATGAGCTCAACCCATCACGAGTGAGTACGTGCCCGAGCCGGCAGTACAAAAGGAGTGCGATAGGAAGCATCTCAGGAACCGAGCTCATCCCTAGCAACAATCGATCATCTGTGCCCTTTCTATCTGGTGAACTTTTCCACGGCGATTATTGAGTAAGGTTGCAATCTTCAGGTCGGATGTTCTTACGGAAGAAGAAGGGGGGGGGGGGGGGGGAGTAGGGCAGAGCTATGTGCACTGAACCCAACGAGACCGCCGAACGAACATTCCCACCTCGTGAGTGCATATTAATGAAAGAAGCGAAGTGGCTATGAATCAGGGATCGCTCTCCATTCACTCGCCCACCTGCCGAGTCTTGTAATTAAGAATTTGCCCATGCTAAGGCCGCTTGACAACGAAGCCGCCCATTTTGATGATTGCCTACATACAGGTTTCGCTTGAACGTCCGTTTTGCCATCCCTTTTTGAACACCAGGAAGAGCTTTAATCTGAGAATCCTTGCGAAACGCTCTCAACAGCATCTCCCATTGAATTGAATAAACTTTTGCAGAGGAAGCCAATTCCAAGAAATCCTTCTTCTATTGAATGAAGAACCTCAATGGATTAGGCACTGCCCGGAAGTGGGGAACGATCGAAGCACATGGAAACTCGTCCGCATGTACAAAATTGAGTTCATCGACCATTTCCAGTCCCATCGAACCTACGACGGATATCAGTGAATTACGACGGAACTACAGGAGGAGGGGGTGAGAAGATGACCACCCAGGATGCATAATAATTATAACATAGGGCGTAATAATGAGGAAACTCGAGTAGTAATTATTGCTCGGTGAAGGGAAAATAACATCTCTATGAATTCAATCTGTGCTTGACTTACAATTTGACACGAAGAAAAGAATTTGTCCAAATGAAATCCTACTGGCCGAGATTGATAGTGATTGGCTTACAAGTTGTATTAGTCGAAGTGAATGGGTACATAACAAAAAGAAAGACCTGTCCACTGCCATGGGATAAGAAGTGCCCGTAGGCATTATCTCCTGTTGGAGATTATCTCCTGTCTTTCACAACTCATACCTTCGTTGCTAATTGATTCTTATTTTATTTTTTCTCTTACTCGAGGCACAGTTCAC
The DNA here is from genome assembly GCA_000469685.2 of Haemonchus contortus. Lineage (NCBI taxonomy): Eukaryota > Metazoa > Nematoda > Chromadorea > Rhabditida > Trichostrongylidae > Haemonchus > Haemonchus contortus. The sequence goes on along the minus strand of LS997562.1, from coordinate 29,503,989 downwards.
GTTAGAAGGTTTCTTCCTTGGATTGGATGAATCTGTAAACCCAAGGTTAACCTAGGGGGACGCTTTCGGATCAAAAAACGGCCAAAATAGGGTGTGATAAGGGTCCTAAAACCGGCTTAGCTGACGTACACACCTAGGACGGACGATTCTTGCGAACTCTGTAGAGGTTGCACATTCGCACCGGGACCCACACCTTACACGCAGGCAGCTTACTGTAGCCAGCTGTATGCAATGGCGCGCACATTTGAACAGCCCTTCCATATACTTTTTCCATGCGACTTTTGTCGTCACACTTTCATCCGCCTCTTCGCCAGTTTTACGCTAATCTAGCCTATCACTTCCATTACTCTTCTAGGGCCAGATATCCCAAATTATAGTGATCTATGCTTTGAAGGCTATTCAGTGAGATTATGCTCGTTCCTCACGCATTATCTGTGGGTGGGAGTCGCTACAAGGAGTATACATTGACCATCAACTAATGAGGCTCCTTTCTGATAACTCTGTCTAAAAGTAGTCTAAAGTGTATAACTTCGGTAAAAAGGTTTGGGTTACAGTAAGGCCATTACCCTGACAATACGGCTCCCATGCCCGGGGCATCGGATCAGAACCAAACTATCGGCTCCAGTTAGACCGGTGAAAGTGTTTACTACATGAGCGCTAAGCATCTTCGATCACTTTGTTTGTCCAATACTCCTACAGCTTTACTTTCAGTTTCCTGGTTTTCGTTATTCAGTTTATTCAATGAGCATGATACAAAAGTGGGTCAGTAATTATAGTGGTGGCATGAAGCAACAACAGAAGGATTAGAGAAACCATCTCAACCTTCTATATCGCGTTGGAGGGCTGGGTTCAAAACTGTGCTGATGAAAGAAAAACCTCATCAGTGAACGGTTCCGAGTTCCCGTTGAGTTTAGATGAGAGACCTCGGTATGCCGATAGAAATCAAAATGCTCTTTACGAATATCAAAGTTAAAAGGCTACTGGAAATTTTCAAAAGTTTTGCTCTTTCTGTTCAGAGAAGCGTATGGAATTGCTTCCGTAATCGGTAGCAAGTTCGTTTAGCGTACTTTCGTGACATTTCCTGAGATTTCTTCAAATAAGCACCCTACTTTGATTATCACTCAAGCTCAAAGCACTTATGTGAGACAAAATGTTTCTGCATTCGATTTGTTATCGCTCTTTTTCATCTGACATGCTGAAGGATAAAGGATAAAGACTTTGGGCGTTGATCAATCCCGTCTGAGGGATGCGCCCCGCACGCGACTTCCACTCAAAATCGTGATGGCGGATTGAATGCGTATGTGGCCCATACGGTGACTTGCGGTGGCCGGTCGATGTACAAGTCGGTGCTTTTATCCTCCCAGACGAGTTTGGTATCAATTAATCGACACCGGAGGGGTGGAGGCCTGCTGGGATCAGGTGGGCATTGATTTGGGATTCGAACCCGTGACTATGCGTGAGTGACGGTGCGCACTTGCCACTACACTATCTCAAATCAATAGCGCCACAGCAAATGTCTATTGTCTACTGCTGCGGATCTACCCTCATGTGCCATGTTCGATTTTACGGCAGATATCTCAGTCCTGGGTGGCCGTAGAGAGGCACCGTTTGTAAGGCGTGAAATTTGTGATCGACATGTTTCCTGCACAAATTTTTCTGGCTGTTTCATCAATGTTGAGTTCAAATCGCATCTGTTCCGAGTGATTTCTCTCGTATGTATTACAGTAATGATAATAAAAGAGCCGTTTAGATTACATGCAGAAACCTTTTTTCTCAAATCAATGCGAGGAACAAGCCGGAAATAAGGCATTTGCTTGAATGCATATCAGAGAACGTAAGGAAAGCTTTTCATTGGAAAGAACGCATGCTGTGCAGAACCCCCGCTGATCGTGAGAATGACCTAACTTGGTCCTTCGGCTGAGAATGGAGAGTACCACCTCTGTGCCGCAGCGGAGTTTACTGTCCTTGCGAATATCTGCTCAATCATCTGTCACTATCTCTAAGCACATCGTTAGAGCAAGCGAATTTAGCACGCTCACAACCTTTTCAGGGAACGTGTTTGGCAGTTTTATTTTCTGTGACGTAAACAGCATTCCACACTCTGTCACTATACCTAGGTCTCGATTCAAAGTTCCTAGGTATTCGGAACCTGGTCAGATCCACCCTATCGGGCATTAAATAATCGTACAGGGTAGTCAATGGTCAGGAAATCTTACATAACGAAGGGCGTTGGATATATTAACTACAGCAACCTCCGGGAGAACGTCCGTTGCGTGCGTCCGTAGGTCACCCCGCCCAATTCGCACGCGGCGCACCCAACTGAGGTCCCAAGATGGCATTACAGTACCACCAAGTGTCAGTGGAGTGAACGATTTGCATTTGTTCATGTTATCTTCTCTTTGGATGACTGCCGTGGACCAAGCGCAAATCGTATGCCCCAATGACAACTACGACGTCTGTCAAGTATCGCGGGCTGACCCGCCGCATGCGACTGCTGCGGCGTGACCTAGTTTCGACGGATGCGTGCAACGAAGCGCATCCCAACCTCCGTAACTTTGGACCCTCGTGCCAAAGGACACTTTCTATTATTAGGTATAACACCAACCAAGAACTTCGAGTGATCTTTCCCTAGTTTATACTTGCCCAAGACAGTAATCGTGTCGTCGAAGAGATTCGGCTGGCTTTTCAGGATAGCTTTAGTAACAGGATAGTCACAGCTTTACTGTAATATAATATGACTATTTTTTGAGTAGCTAGAAACTTCCCGAAATTTCGGACTCCCAGACAGTCTGACAATCATAATCCATAGCTACATGAATTTATAGAGTAGAGTTTAAAAATGTGTGTAAAAATTCTGAGTCTAGAGTAATGAACAGTCCCCGCTGAAGTGTTACGACCCGCTGTGGAGGGTAAATCACGGTCTGCAAAACCGTTAGAATTTTTGCTGAGAAATGCATGTAGACAAGGATTCTGAGTGCATGAATACCAGGATGTAAGAAGGGAGGTGCCCATAGATCCACTGGCACGAGGTGAGAGCAAATATGCAACAGATCGAAAGTGTGATCATGGCCAACAAGGGAGTAGGGAGGATCAAGTAGCAAGGAGCACATGGTGGGCGGGTGATGACATATTCCTTAGATTATTGTAGTGGAAAATAAGTTATGAGTTAGGGCGAGACCAGGGGAGAGAGATGTAGGGAGATAGGGAGGGATCGATCCGCCTCGTTGAGTAATTATTCACGGCCGCACAGGAATTTCAGCTGTTTCGACGACATTGTCGTCTCTTTTGAAAACAAAATGAAAAACAACAAAACATGCATTCATTCAGTCAGTGGACATGAAGAAACAATGTTCATGGGAGAGTAATTGGATCGAAAACGAGTGGGGCTTCGCGTCTCACACACGTCATCTCATTCTTTGCCTGCATTCACGGTCTTCAGCAGACTCTTTGTATTTGCTGGGCGAAGTCGGCAGAATGTTACAGTTACTGGTAAGCGAACAAATGGGAAAGCGTTCTGAGGTTATAGTTAGGAACTCTGGTCCCACCCTTCGCAAAGGGCTCCAGCCGGGAGAAAAAGCTAGGTTACGGCATATTCGATGTGAGAAAGAAGTTGGAATTACTCACCGCTGTCGATTCCGAATCAGTCCATCGTCGGGCACTGTTGCGAATGATAAGTAGATCGTTTGGCGATGGTAAAGACTCTTCGGCGTCAACCACTGGCATCGTCGTTCCGTCCACAGATGGATGACGCAAGGTTAGACGTGGGAGTTGCCTGAAATACGACCACATCAACTCGTCTTCGAAATGGCTAACGGTGACGAATCTAGAACGACTGGCATTCACAGATGATACGCTGAACTCCAACGACCAGCGGTCTTTGTATGGGTTACACAGGGAAAAAGTGGGGAACGATGAAGAATGGGTCGACAAGTGAAACGAAGGAGAGCCAATCGCGGAGGATGAAGCGTCCCAAAGTGGGCGGTACTTACCAACTGAATTCTTGAGCCGACTTCACCAAACTCTGGAGACCAGAAAAAAAAGAAAATAGGCAAGGCGCAAGGTGTGATAGGCATGGCTAGGTCAAACGAAGCTCCGCCCATCATGGGCGGGGCGTGTTGTCAAATGGAAGGTACGCCTTGCAGAGTTCATAGCTTTCGGAAACATTCAAGAATCCGGAAAAGAATAGGAAGTAGCTACGGAAGGGAGAGTCATGAAACCTTGGTAGTGGGCAGTGCGTGGGGTGAGCTGAGCCAACATCATATTTCATAATTCTTTGGGTGCTTTTGTCCAGTTTATGTAGTACGATTTATATAAGCTCCTCAGTTCTGTTCTAGCGAAAGAGCAGAGCAAGAGCAAGGAGTATTTTAATGTAAGTCAGAGGGAGAAACAGAAGTACATCATTATTGAAGCGCTTGACAGCTTGAAAACGACGTATAGACTGATGGATTGCAACTGAGATAAAGGAAGAGCAGAGCGTTCAACTACTTCTCAATTTTGAAAGCAGGAGGAGACACAATGGCACGCACTTCTTCTCGTTGTGTCTTCTCCTGCTTCCATAATTGAAGGGCAGATAAACTCAATGGCCAAGAGCAACGGCCAAATGATGGATTGGCACGATTCAGACAGAAGTAATTCTGCCGTAACCATGGCTTTTTTTTCAATTTGTGGCTGCCCGGCATTACATCCTATACAAAGTCGCTAATTAGTTTCTGGTTAGGTTTATTAGGGTTCACAACGAATAACAAAAATATCACTAGGAGGGAGGATCTGTTCTGCTCGGATCTCACCAGCAGTAAATCATACGCTGTTATCACGCTTTCTTTCTGTCCAAACAGCAACTTAACCACAAATTGAAGTAATATGGTCTATGTCCTCGTTATTTCACTTTCCTTGCGATGACTGCATGACCTTCGGAAGCGGCTGCTTCGGCTGCCATCATCTGACTCGCAAAACTAGCAGTTAACGAGACTTTCAGCAAGACTGGCAGGTATAAGGCAACGAAGAAGTGTCGGACAGAATGTCAATGAATGTCTATTTATACAATGAGCTACGGGGTCAGCCAATAAATGTTAGAATGTTTTTAGTAGGGTGGCTGGTTGCCTGTCACCTATGATCCCGTTGATATTCGATCTTCGCAGAGCACCCCTTTCGTTTGAAGTTTCCGTGAAGAAGTCTGATCATGGCGCTGGCAGTAGCCCTGGTGAGGAGCCGGTCCCTACAGGTCCAGTCCCTACAGTTGAGCAAATCGAAAGTTTTTATGGTGACTGACTCTAGTAGAGCCACTAGAATTCCTCTAAAGGGTAAAGTTTTAGGGCGTTAATCAGTCCTGTTTTAGCGTGCGCCCTCGCATCCGACTTCCATTCAGAATCGAAGTGGCGTTCTGAATGCGTATCTGGCCTACACAATGACATGCGTTGGCCAGTCAATGCATAAGTCAGTGCTTTGACCCTCCCAGACGAGTCTGGTACCAGTTAATCGACCCCGGAGTAGGATCCGAATCCGTGCCCATGTGAGTGTGATTGTACGCCATTTGCCACTTTAGCACCTCCACCAGTGTTCTTTTATTATGAGGAATAAAAACTACAAGAGCTGATTTCGAACAAAGCGATTATCTAGGCTCAGGGTTGCCCCTTTTTCCACTACTTTCCCAATAGCTTCAATCGCGAACCGCTTGAGCATTTGCATGATGAGTAAAATTCATATTATAACTTATATCAGTTCCCGATAGCCATGTCACACTGATATAACTTCGAAGAACTTAACACTACGGGAGATTATCTATCGTGGACGACGGTGGTAGCTGTCTTCAATAATGGGGGATTTTCCATATGGAGAGACGTCATTTAGCAACAATTGTCAATTCCTGATTGCCGTGTCACACTTCTTATGAAGCCCTCCAATACCATTTCCCAGCTTGGGTAGCATGGTCGTCTACATACTCGTAGACCCTTCAAAAGGGCTAGTAGTATTTCTCCGAAGAGGTTTTGTCCGTTCTGGATTCGCCATCTTTCGAAACCACATCTCAACACTTCCCTCATCTACAGTTTCTTATCGGACACAAAGGTTTTTTTTAGGAAATATCCCACCCTATTCCGCTTATCGAAGTTCAAGCGACTGCTAATTGACATTCTAAAAAAATTCCTTATGGAGGAGATAAGCAAACTGACCATTCCAACCTGTAATTTGGCGCTCTATAAAAAACATTTGATAGCTAGAAAGTCTTAGTTGAAGACATGAATCGTGTACTTGTAAAGCTGCAAAGAAGTAAAGGAGCAAGCAGGGCTGCACACAAACGCAAACGTTCGAGAGAAGGAGTGGCAACAATGGACGGAGAGAAGGACTGCTAGGAAATGCCGGATAAAAAAGTCGAGAACTATAATACATGCGCATAGAAAGCTATCGGACGGGAAATAATGCGGACGGGAAGGCTGTAGAGGGAAATAACCGATAAAAGTTTGGAAAAGGAGTTTGTTAAAGAGGTCTAACTGGTAAAAATAAAAAATTGCTCTGTTTGATCTTATCAGGTCATATCTAGTTGGCGAACTTTCCAAAAATAATAATCAATTGAGGAACTGGACAACTGAAAGTTGGAAGATTCAAAAATTTTGAGTATTTCCACTTCAAAGCCTCGTTTAGACCTCACGATAATTTCGAGTCTACCCAGTCTTAGATGGGAGTGATAGTCAGAAACAGTGCAAGAGTGGCGAAGAATACACGGAAATTTCCGGCGTCATGAGAGCAATGTAAGGCCTCGAAAGAAAAGTAATATCACAATTCGGACGTGGATGTCACGGAAAAAGCTGCATGGAAGGGGTATTCGGACGGGCTGTTCCAATGCGCCGCCATTGCATACAGCTAGAGACAGTACGCTGCCTGCGTGCGAGGGGTGGGTCCCAGTGCGAATGTTGCGACCTTAATAACTCGTCTATTTCGGGTGTGTACTTTGGAGGCCCTTTTTAGACCTATCTTTAGTGTTTTTTGACCCGACAGCGTCCCTTATGCTATACTTGGGGGTTACCGCTTTAGTAAGAAATCTCTGAAACAATTTTTAAGTTGAACTCTGCCTTCATGGTCGAAACGAAAGGTCTTATTAAGGAAATATGTACTCGAATACTTCATGGTTAGATGACACAGAATGATTTCGATTCATAAATGTTAAAATGCATGAATTATTAAATTAATTAAATTAAATTTTTAATAGATTCTCATACAATTTTAATGTTCGGTTCCAGTGTAACCCTATTAGACAAAAAACTATGCAGGAATTTCAATCGCTTTTCGTTAAATGAACATTTTGTAGGTCAAGCCCGTGCTTTTTATGAAGCCCTTCAATACCATTTCAACTGGTTTATGCTCCATGAAACGCATGTAGTCCTCGGCAGTCGCTGAACAGCTAACACCAAATTTTGGCCTGACTCCTCTTACTCGAGTTAACAGATCCGTTCCCAAAAATAGTAGCCTGAGATGAGCCCGTCGCGGTTCAATAGAAGCCGCTCATTGGTGATTTGGTGCAGTAGTTGGTTTGTAAGGCCCAGGCCTCTAGCAGCTTTACAGGCCCCGAGATTCAAAAGAGACCTTGATCTCGGAGACATCACACTCGTTTTGTTGTTCGTCGCTTGAAATAGCAATTGAATCTTTTGGGTCTTCGAGAGTTTCAAGCCAACGGCAATGATCATCAGGCGAACCTCCTTCGCTAACGAGTGGCGATGATTTTCCTAAAATTCCCACGGCACGGCGACTAGGATGTCCTTCTCCTACGCATTTGAACCTTTCCCTTAACGATTGAACGTGGCAAAAGCGACATGATTTTCGGGGGAAAGTATCCACATTCTTCGTCAACGTATTTGCCCAAGCTTCGGTTGCTGTAGGCGATTGTTGAAGCTGTGAATATACAGGCACTTTCCTATCCCTGGTAATTGGCTGCTGCTGCTGTTTTAGGACACCCTTCACATATAGCTATCAAACAGCTATCGTTACAGAGGTTGCTTCAATAGCTACTTTCTGGTAATCGGAGCAAGTTTATTGCCTTTACTTTTTGAGTAACTGAGTGGTGCAATTGATCGCCAGAAGCGGAAGTATCGAATTCTCCAGTTGTACTATTCAAAAGGGACAAACTCCCTTCAGGGAGCACCTCCTTCTAGGCTTCTATCATTTAGAACGACCGAAGGTGGTGTAGTGTCAAGTGACGCACATGGTCACGGGTTCGAATCCCTCACCGATATCCACCTGAGCCAAACAAGCCTCCCATCTGGAGTCGGTTGGTTGGTACCAGACTCGTCTGATTGTGAGAGGATAAAAGCACTGACAGCAGTGATAAGGTACATCGTCTAGACACCGCAACTCATTTTATAGGCCACATACCCATTCAATACGCTGCCTGAATGGAGGTCAAATGATGAGGCGCTCCCCTCAGACAGGATCGAATAACGCTTGAAGACTTTATCCACGACGAGCAGCAATGACGTGTGGCAGAAGCTGGTTTTTCTGGGAATCGAGTGCCATCTAATACCCATAATGCTAAGTGGCTCCATCATAGAAGAAGGGGCTCCACATTAATCGTGGAGAATCTCGATCCCGGGGACCTTTAATCACAATGAGTATTCTCGAAGCTCAAATGCCGCTGCATAGCTTTTCTCTGCACATCATCAAAGCAGTCAGCGACCGGCTAAAAACGCAAGTCTCATTCAGCGTTCCATCAAGGGCACATGCAAAAAATGCGTGAATGCGAACTGAGTTCTTCCTTAATGAGCGCTCATGAGTGCACAATACTAGTAAGAGCTACAATGAAAGGTTTTCCAGTTATGAGTAAACTTTCAAGTCCCTTTCTCGCCTATCTTTTATCCAAGGCTATTAAGCGCCTCGCAACCAGAGCCTTTCATGAACCGTAGAACTACTGAATTTTCATCGCTGATCGCCTTAAATCACTACCGACCAAATTGCGATTGACTGTTTCGGTAAGCGCAAACTGAAATACCTTAGCTTTATACAGTCTAAAAATTGGTAAACGAGAGAAGAATAAAGAGACTTTCGAGACTATCTCCCATGGCTCGATCCCTGGGTTGACCACGTGGGTCCAGTGATCATGGTCTTTGCATACATGGCATGGACGGAGGTGGCGTAGTGGCAAGTGGCGCACTATCACACATTCATGGTCACGGGATTAAACTCCGAATGGATGTCCGCCTAGACCAAGCAGGTCTTGCATCCTTCTGGGGTCGTATGGTTACTACTAGACCCGTCTGGGAGTATAAAGCACTGCATTGTACATTGGCTGGTCACCGCGAGTCAACTCGCACGCCACTATGGTGCTGAATCGAAGTTGTATGCGGAGGCGCATCCTTTGACGGGAATGATTAACTAAGAGCTGAAAACTTTATTCTTATCCTTTGCTGCAAGTGAGAAGCCATGGGAAAGTTGAAAAACTGAGAAGATTTCATAAGGATGGAAGACCCACTGGGCACACTGCTAGTCCCGACAGAGGAGCAAAGAGGAAAACACGGGAACCCACTCTTTTCCAAAAATCCCACGTCAATTAGCAACGGTTTCACGGCAGCTACCGTATCCTTCCTTTGAGTATTCAAAGCTTTCCCTTTGAGGCGTACGGCAACGCGCGATCGGGTGCGCCGAGCGCAATGCGGTTTTCGGGGAAGAGTACCCACGCCGGAAACCACTGAGGCATTAGATGAAGCCCTCAAAAATAAACCATACATTATATAGTAATCGCTCAATCGAGTGAAGGAGGGCTGGAGAAAACGTACCCATACCCAAGTAGAAGTTTTCGGTTACAAAGGCATCCATTTTTGTTGACACTGGGACTTCAACAACTGGCAATACTGATCGTTAGCCAGCCAAATGGTGACTCTAGGTCATAGTTCGAAAGAGAATAAATTTAGCCCTGTAGCGGGCATTTACAGTGGCTCAATTGGATTCAATCAAACACCAAGTTAAAACCGGCTTGTTACTATAATTAGGGAGCATAATGACTTGAGAAAAAAACCGACACAACTTTCTGAGACAGCTGATTAGAAATTGACAACAAAGCCGGGGAGGCCATCTGTTTTGGAAGCAATTCAACCGACCATATTGCTCGCTGAGACTCAAACTTTGTCGCTTTCTTCCGGAAAAAACAACGAACCAGTACATGACTCTTAGAAAAATGGAAATGCTCATGGAGGAGGAAAATTTGATAATAAGGTAAACTCCCATCAACAATAATCAAGCATCAAAGATCCTTGCATTGTTATCACGAAAGAGGCTCCCAAGGGACACAAAGTTTTGCTTCCGGAAGGCAATAGTTAGGGGAGTTCGTTTGAAAAGAACCAATTACTTCCGTCTACTCAAAAACAACTCAAAAATCGTCATAATGATTCCTATCTACATGGGCACAAAAAAGGGGCTTTCAATCCAGCCAGGGAATGGGAAATAACTGGATTTAATGGCAAAGCAGCCCTAGAAGTTTGTCAGCCAATGAGTTTCAAACCTGTGGGCAGTTGCGGAGCTGTACAATCCAGTAGATGGTCTGCATTCAAAATGGAGCAAAGTGGAGAACTCTAACAGACGAAATCGTAAATTCTGGAAGATGGAAGAAAAGTACTGTAAACAGGAAGTTTTGGAGTCCGGGGATGGAAGTGGAATGTTGGATGGGGATGAACCCTGCCTCTGAGCCCACATATGGACTCCTTTGCTCTGATAACCGAAGCATCGCGGAAACCACAGAAAAAATCAAGGAATGGGCCCAAATGGACCGATTCCGTTTTCCGGACGAGTTGTCTGATCAACTATTGACATTTCGATCCGGAGACATTACGGTAAACCCAGAGCAGAGTGTGTCCCGGAGCCAGACAGAAAACAAACGCAAGTGAAATGAAAATGGCTGGCTGGCTGGGTGGCTGAGTGAGTGGAAATGGACGGATCAATTGCAGGGCAGCGGCTTGATATAAACTGGCAATAACTGGAAAAGTGAAAGGATGAGTTGATGAGTTGGCATGGGGATGACCTCATGAGAGCCCGTCCGGAGTTGAAGAGGGGGTGAAGTTTCACCCAGGGAGAATCCGCTTAACCCGCTAACTAAATGTAAAATACTGCCCCGTCGATGACATGTAATCGGCATACAAATGAGGATGTGTCATCGTCGACCAAAGCAACTTTCCTCGTTCAGGTTCCCTTCATCTAGATTGCTCTCAGACCTGGCCAAAGAGCTGCAGACAACCTTTGAAGACTTTTCTTCTCCTCCCGATCCTACATAGCTGTCGCCCAGCCCAAAACATCAGCGCAATTACTCTGTGACGAGCATGGCAAGCGGCATTAGCGCGACATTCATTACTCGTAACTGGAAAATGCGAATGCTACTCGTACACTGGACGAAAGCTTGGGGAAAATTGGGAGCCATTGGTTATAAGTTCGGGAAAATACAGCTTTTTTACTTGTTAAGGATAGGATTTATCCTGCGGAAAGTTTAGAAAAGCGGCCAGAGCCTTAGAATATCATCAGAGTTCTGAATGGCTCATCACTGAAGGCAGTTCCTGAGATTCTTCTCTGGGATTGACCTGTGACCCCCAAGGAGGATAGGCCTAATGGACATTGTCGGGCCTGAAAACGGTAAGATAGGGCTTAATAAGGGTCCAGAAACGGCTTAGCCGACGTACACACCCAAGGTCGACGAGTTCTCAAGCATTGTAGAAGCTGGAGAGGTTGCAGCGTTCGTACCAGGACCGACACCTTGAACGCAGGCAACTTATTGCAGCCAGCTGGCGCGCACATTCGAACAGCTCGTCCAATTACGCCTTCCACGCAACTTTTCTCGTCACAATCTCGTCCAACGTCTACTACTTATATTTCTCTAACTGCACCGATTTCCTCGTTTTCGTCGCCACCTTTGCGCTCTTCCGGAACATCACCCAGACCATCCCTATGAAACTAAACCCAAAATTATCGTGAATTGCGCCTTTAAGAGGATCTTTAGTCTTTGAATGGCGCATGCTCAAACTTTTGACCCTTTTACTACAAATACTTACGCTTCAATCCAAGATACAATCTGTGGATAGCACAGATTGTACCTTGGATTAAAAATCAAAAGCATACCCGCTCACTCGCTCACTATTGGCAGATTTGTACCCTTCAGACAATAGTCACTTTGGAAATAAGAAGAGAAAATAGTGAGTTTGAGACATTTATCAACTTCCACTCCCTCGTCACCCATACTCCTGTTTGTTTTTTGCCCGGAACCAACAGAACCGACGGAAGTCCAATGTACCCATTCCCTCTGGTTACTTTTCAAAACAAAAGAAAAAATAAAAAGCCAAAATTCTCACAGTTGATTGTTCTGCTTCACATTACTTGGCTGCTGGCTTCCGAAGAAGGTCCTGTGCTTGAAAAGACGCCATTGACTCTTTCGAAGAGACCTGAACAAAGTGAATTCTTTTAGCTACTTCGACGGTTGGCCCTTTGGTAATTCCTAACTGGGTGGGTGAAAGGAACTCGAGTAATTTGGGATATCAACAGAGCACTCCAGAATACCAGTTCTGTGCCCTAAGTGATCCTAGAGCAAGCCTGGGCTTATTTTCTACCATTTCCAGCGATTTCTACCCTCGTCTGACGATCAATTCCAGTTGTTTTTGGTTAAGGTAGTTATAGGAAAGTTACCTTTGTTCTAGGCGGTGGAATTGGTGAGTGGCAAGTGACGCACTATCACGCATCCCGTATCGATGTCTGCCTCGGCCAACTAAGCCTTCTATCCATCCGGGTAATTGGTACCAAACTCGTCCGAGAGGACAAAAGCACCTACCCGAACATCGGCTGGCCTTCGCATGTCATTGTCTAGGCCACATACCCATTCAATGCGCCGCTACGATTCTGGATGGAAGTCGAATGCGTGGGCGCATCCTCATATGGGATTGATAATCGCCCAAGGACGTTATCCTTCATCCCTTTACCCTTGTTCTACATGAGCAGTTAATGTCTTTGATGCCATAGCCGATCCCGTCATGGTTTTTCACCGTTTCCATGGGATACTAAGCCGAATTGTTACGACAGCCAAAAGATATTGCACTTTCAGTGCTCACGTTGACTCACTAATCTTCCAGTCTGATAAAAAGGATAAAGGATGAAAGGATAAAACCACGGGGTATAATCAGTCCTGTGTTGGAATGCGTCCCCGCATTCGACTTCCATTCAGAATCGTGGTGGATGCGGATTGGATTGGATGCGTAAGTGGCCTATACAATGACTTGCGGTTGCTAGCCAATGTACAAGTCACTGTTTTTATCCTCCTAGACGGGTCTGATACCAAGTGACAGACCCCGGAGTGATGGAAGGCTTGGCTGGTCCAGGTGCATATCGAGCCGGGATTCGACCCGTGACCATGTTTGTGTGCTGGTGCGCCACTCGTCACACACCCGTTAGGCCTCGTTTCTAATTTGATAAGTTGACAAACAGTATTCAAAAGGAAAGCAACTCAAACAAGAACATTCGAGGAACATCGCTATTAACGAGGCTAACTCAAATAAGCAGCATATTGACCGGAGCCAATCTTGCTATCATTCACTTATTTACTTGAAAACAAGTCTGGCGGACTGGAATGGAAACTGGGATGAAATCGTGGATGTTTGTCAATTTCTTTCCTTTTTTGGGGAGGACCTAGCAAAGTGTGAAGCACCAACTTCTCGGCAGCAAGATAAAACGTGTAACATAACCAAAAATTCCCGAGATAATGTCGTGGGACCTTCCCAGTCTGTAAGCTTATAAGCGCAACCCACAGGACGCCGCTACTCTCACTGAGCCCTCCAGTGGTTGTAGAGGTCCTATAGCTCATCCGATACGAGTTTCACTATGTAATTCGGTGGCGATGATCTGAGACCTCATCGACAATTCTTGAGATTAATCAGCAAATATCAATGGAGACGACCTCATTCCATTTAACCCATAAGCCCTGAGCTCATTCAGTGAAGCAGGGCAGCGGATCGCGTGCATAATTATTATGTTTATTGCTCGGAAATAGATTACCTGAGGAAGTTTATTTATTTACTTATTTATTTACTCGTGGACAAATTTTAGGTAAATATACAGTACATATGAACTCAAACCTTGAAGCGAACCCTGCCAGTCGTCGACTACGCCATCCCGTCAATGTTCTATCATCCTCTCGAACCGGCGAGATACCTTGCTCTGGACTTTTTGAAGTGTCTTGCGATTCTGAATGAAACATTATTCTAACCCTTCTCTCACTTTCATTTATAATCATTGTACTAACTCATGATAAGTGGGTTTCAATTGGGAATCGTTGGTGAGCGACTCAATAAATCATTATCTACTCCACTTGAGTAGGGTTCAATACCAATTACCACTGAACGGTCCAAAACGAATTCAACTGAGCCATGACGATGTTCAACAAAACTTTGCTCCAGGGGTTACGTCCCATCTTATGTCGCCCAGATCCCAGTTTCTGGATGGTAAAAGCGACAAATACACTCCTTTTTGTTTACACGTGCTTGAAATACCTAAAAGTCCCTTAGGGTAAAGGTCTTATCGTCCGAAAGCCCACATTTTTCGAAGAAAAGTTGGGATCTTTAGGTAAATCTGTCCCGAACGACCAGTCATATAGTATGTGGATGGTAAATTTTGAAACGTTTCACAAAAACTTTAAAAAATATCTGGAAAATTTGTGGCCCCTCGTCATCTTAAAGTGGATAATGCCCTTTGTTGTACTCAGTTTTACCCATCATCGTCGAAACCGCTTGGTTAACGGCTCATTAAGCAGCGAGAATATGCTTCCCCTGCGAATTACACAGTCCAACAAGTACATTGTGAAGAGAAATAGATTCAACGAACCTTTTTCCTTGGCCGATTGTCGTGTGAACAGTAGCCTGGACACGCTCGCGTGTGGTGGTCCGGGCGAAGAACGCCCCGAACGAGACATCGACACTGAATGATCACTTGTAGAAGAGCAGTTCTTCCGAGATTCATGATTCGAGCGACAAATTTAGAGGAAGACAAGAAAATCAAAAATTTAACTAATGCAGGGAGGAAAACAATAAATAATTAGGCGATAAATGCGTGGCGCTGTGAATCTTCGTTGCTATGTGAGCGTGAATCAGGTATGCGCTTAAATGCAGGATTTGTATGAACGTCTGGATGTATATCGGGCATGGATTGATGTTTTGTTAACTGCTGTCTCACAGGGTTGACGATTTGTGGACAAAACTCAGGCCTCGGACAGAAATCGAACTCATACTTGTGCTATCTGGGTACCGTGCTCTTATCCCCTACACTACCGAGACCCGGCTTGCCCAGGCCTTCTTAATGGCCTGTAACGGGTCTGTAATGGGTATGTATCGGTTCTGTAAAGTCTATACAACAGGTACGCCTTTACAGTTGCCAGCTAAGCTCTGCTCAGCTCTCCTAATTGCCGTCGAAGTAAATCAGAAACGAAATTTCATAAAGAGAGTCATGAAAGGAGTGAGAAGGGGACGGAAGGGATCGCTTAGAGGACGATTTTTGACGCAGCTAGCTAAGTTGTTACCCATCGACAATAATGGACTCGTAGCTCTGTCCGATCCCATTGTTGGATAGTCGTCTACGGCTATTAACTGTGTAATATCCATAGAAACACCGGAAAGCGGTCGTTAAGCGATATCGGTTTGGCTTCGGAGGAATATTCCCATTCGAAGTAAAAAGACAACCATGGGATCTTGACGTGAGTCGAGTGGGCGACTGGAAAGTTCAACTTTTGTCAGTATATGCCAAGAAACTTAACGGACACAAAGGAATGTGCCGAGCGAGCTCTTCGCGGGAGGGATGTAGGAGATGCCAGTGCATCGGTAACTGGGCAATAAGGAGATCCATCAGAGGGAGGAATTGCACTGGGCAAAACAACAGTCAAAGGTTTCGGTCCCAAGCCTAGCAACAGCTTTCAATTAAGGTCAGAGATTCATTCTGAGAAGACCCAACACTAGTTGCGTTCCTTTTCTATAGCTTCTGCCTACAAAAAACTTAGGGACCGCCTTAGACGCGACTCATCCAACCATCGTGGTAATCGATCTAATCCTCCACAAACATCATAATCCGAGGATTTCATCTTCTCACACTAAGTGGGCGTTCATCCATCAGGCAGGCAAGCAAGCTACCATGAAATGAAGTAAGTGCTGGCTGTTAAGCGCCGATTATTCGCTCTCGGGAACGCAGGAACGTAATTCATCCAACTTGATCCCAGATCCGCAAACGTATGGGGGAAAGTGAAGCAGGACGTTCCAGGGAGATGTTTGGCTCAGGATTCTCCAAGGAAAAGAGACTGTTTATAGAATATGACAGCATGACGATGCCTCAACTACTATTCCAACATCAAAGATGAACATTAAGCATATATAAACCTGGCGTTCTTTGTGAACACGCTTGTTCACTTGAATGCACCTTTACCATGGAGCCATGAAACCGTGAGAAACTGCTCCTAGGCAACATATCAAAAAACAAGTCCCATACTACGCATAACAGGTAATTTTCTTTCTGCGGGATCCTTTTTCGCAAAAGACATGATTTCCGTTGAAGTCAGCTTTTGGGTTACCGTTTAGGGTGGAAAGGAGAGTTCGATTAGGGAAACTTTAAAAATCGCAAATTCACATTGCTCGCTCTGGCTTGAATTCCTCCGTTCCCCAAATCTGCTTAAATGAAAATGAAGTTTGAGGACATCCAAACAAACTTTGAGTAAAGCTAGTGGCAATGCCTTCTTGTCCCCATCAGTTTGACGAGATCGAACTTGATCTGCCTGGCCTGAGTCACCAATTCCGCAGTACACGGTCTGATGTAAGTATTGGTGCATTGAAAACACTGCAGGCCATCACAGCTTTTCTTTATTTCTACAAGCCTGCTTTGATCCTAGGAATTTAGCAGTATTTACATCTCCGGGCGGGGGTGGTGTAGTAGCAAGTGGAGCGAGCTATCGCAAACTTATGGTCACGAGTTCTAAGCCAGGATCAAAATCCGCTCAGGCCGAACATGCCTTCCATCCCTCCGGGGTCGTTGAATTGGTACCAGACTCGTCTGGGAGGATAAAAGCGCTGACTTGTACATCGGCAGTCCCGCACAAGTCACCCTATCGACCACATACACATTCAATACGCCCCTACGATTCTGAATGGAGGTCGGACGAGTGGGCGTATCCCTCAGACATTCTTATTTAGATCTCGAGTGTAGAACGCTACCATATTTGGAACTCACTCACCCCCAGGGGAGCCTAATCATGCTACTGTTTTCGGCTAATAGCCATACATGAGTAGTTTGCAATGCTCTGGGTAGGAGGCAGGGTTCATCCTGAATGTGTATACTGCAAATCGCCCTGAAGACTATTTCAAGCAGTCTTGCCTACCTCGATTACGATATTTTCAAGGTGTACTGCCTATGTAGCCTTCTTCGAATGGCCGTTCAACTTGGTGGTTTGACTAGACATCGGGATATTCGGAATTGGAAGGATATAAGAGGCGTTAGCGTTCCACTTGCTAGTCTACGTGCAACTCAGTTACAAAAAAGAATTCAAAGTCAGTATACAAAAGCTTCGAGAAAGGGGTAGCTCCTTGTTATCCCAAATTCGTTCCTGTACCGGGAACATGACATCATTCAGATATGCAGAGAATGCGAAGAATGCAGAGAGCCCATCGGGATTGAAGAGTTTTAAGGGTATTAGATCTGATCTCTCTTTGAAAATGGTTGAGTGTAAAGTGGAAGGATGATGTCACTTTTCCCTCCATTATACTTATCTCACTAATGCAATAACGATTATTGAGGTAAGCCAGTAATCCACACCGCAAAAGTCAATGGGAGAGCCGCAGAACCTGTCCTCGAAAACAATGCACGGCTTACGTTGAAGCCCCTAGGGGATCTGGTTGAGACGAAACGATAGTCCAGAAAGACCTTTAGTAAGCTATGCTTGGGTGAAGATAACAGCGATAATGGTCCTCAAAAGCAGGACACTGGCCAGGTGGAAAGAAAAAGCTATCATGAAATGACCATGCTCAAGTGAATCTACAGGAAATTGAACGGAGCGGAGAGAGCGACATTTCGCTAGAAGAGATGTAGCAGAATGAAACAGAAGCAAAGCAGCGTGTAAGGAATACATGTACAAATGAAGTAACAGTAGTTCCATGCCAAAAATAATAATGGCATATAGAGATTGATCGAGCTGTATGAAGAATTGCAATAGCGAGGCAACTCGTCTGCGACTGCCGCGTGCGGCGAGGGCGATTCCACAAAAGTATTTCAGCTGACCGTCGCCCTGAGCATACGTGCGGTGCGGCATTTATTCTTCACGTTTATACAATTGGGAAGATCAACGTCGAATGTAGAAAGTGGTAGTTAATGGCATAGTTCACGGTAATTTTGAGTTATTTAATTTTAGACGAATAATTGAGACGATAGTCCAGAATGCTGCGATATGACCTAAAACACGAAAATTTGATTACAGAGGTTCGAAGGACTAGGGAAATCAGAGATTGGACAAGATTGTTACGACAAAAACTGCATGGAAGTGGCTTGGGGACGAGCTGTCCAGGTGTGTGTGCTACTGCGTGCAGCTGGCTACAGAACACTGCCTGGCTGCAACTTGTACGTCCCGGTGCGGTGCACAACGCAACCTCTAATGTTTCTACAACTTTGCGAGAACTCGTCCGTCTTTGGGAGTGTAAGTCGACTAGGCCGATGTTGGGGCACTATTACATCCTATTAGGTCATTAATTACGTTCCACTAGGGACACTGTTGAACTGTTTTTCAACCCAACAGCGTCCTTTACGCTATCCTTAGAGGCCACAGATTCACTGGGATATGAAAGTGAACGGTGTATTGATGCTGTTTTTATTAGGTTGGTGCAAAAGGAATGCAGGTTTTCTGTTCCACTAGTTTTAACACAAATTTTTTTGAAGAAAACTAAGTTTTTTTCATGGGGTGTTATATGTTGTTGGAAAGCTTATTCTTTGCACTTTCTAAATATGTATGTGAAATTTCATTCAAGACGCTTAATTTTAAAAAAATGTGGTTTTTATTTTCAGATGTCTAGTCGCGATTTTCGTCAAATTTACTTCTATGAGTTCAAACTGGGTGGGACTGCCGCTCAAACCGCTCGAAATATCATCGAAGTATGGGGCCAGGGAAGTGTCAACGAATGCACAGTACAACGTTGGTTCCAAAAGTTCCGTGCCGGCAACACCAGCATCGAAGACGAACCACATGGCAGCCGTCCACCAACACTAGGATGATGTCGTGGAGCTTCTTTTTGGTCCAACCACTGGGCAGATCGTCTCCTGTCACCTCAATGTCCATCACACTACAATTGTTTGCCATTTGAAGCAAACTGGGAAGACTAGGAAGCTTGACAAATGAGTTCCGCATGAATTGACCGAAAGTGAGAAAAATCGTCATTTTGAGATATCGTCGGCTCATCTTTTGCGCAATGTCAGCGATCCATTTCTTGAACGGATTGTGACTTGCGATGAGAAATGGATACTTTATGACAACAGGAGACGATCTGCCCAGTGGTTGGACCAAAAAGAAGCTCCACGACATCATCCAAGTGTTGGTGGACGGCTGCCATGTGGTTCGTCTTCGAGGCTGGTGTTGCCGGCACGGAACATTTGGAACCAACGTTGTACAGTGCATTCGTTGACACTTCCCTGGCCCCATACTTCGTTGATATTTCGAGCGGTTTGAGCGGCTGTCCGACCCAGTTTGAACTCATAGAAGTAAATTTGACGAAAATTGCGGTTGGACATCTGAAAATAAAAACCACATTTTTTTAAAATTAAGCGACTTGAATGAAATTTCACATACATATTTAAAAAGCGCAAAAAATAAGCTTTCCAACAATATATAATACCCCATGAAAAAGGCTTAGTTTTCTTCAAAAAAATTTGTGTTAAAACTAGTGGAACAGAAAACCTGCATTCCTTTTGCACCAACCTAATATCTGTCAGTTATTCGCCATGCGTATCGGTCATGAACTCTTTGGCGCTTCAATGAGGCGGAATACTTGGATAGAGCTTAAAAACAGGCTAGATTTCAGCTGGTCAGTATCTGTGAGGAAGAGGGGAGACAGATCCATAGTCGCTTTCCGCTCCTCTGAGGGCGAATTTCTGGAATTTATGCATTTCGTCAGTAGTCCATGAATAGGAATTCCTCCATTCCCAATTCAAAACCTTTTTTTATTGAATGGCTGCAAGTCGAATGAATTCTGCAGGCATTCGTTCACGACTCATAGTGAGTATTAGTTTCTAAGGAACGCTGAGACTAATCTGTCACTCATTTTAGGGTTTCCACTGATCTGAAGCTTCCTGCTCTTAGAACTTTCACCTTCCGAAAAAAAGATCGTTCTCCAGAGGACATCCTGTGATGCCCTGTTGATATTTGCCGACTGCTGCTTCTGCTACGGTACGATGGTCTCGTAAAGATGGGTGTTATGGTCAAACCCTAGCCTTGAAAGGGACTCAGACGGTAGTTCCTACTACGATACCGCTCTCTGGCAATGTCCTTTACGCCTCACACTTCTAACATAGGACCCCGCTTCTCTTCTTTTTCTCCTCTCCTGTTTCAGAGGCAATTCAGCCCGAGATCAACAGCACTCCCACGTACACCGTGCATTGATCGTTAAACCTGTCCGCTGCAAGCAGAAACTGGGCATGAGTACGTTTTAGCAATGGCTGAACTGCCACCGAGAAGGTAAGAGTGAGCTAAGTCTCGTGTACATTTTTGGAGTTGTATTGGGAATGAAGCCACGTCTGCTATGTACACACCTTTCAAACAGCCAGAGGCATGGCCAGGTTGATTGGTCCGAGAGATAGAACAAAGAGATGGCTAAACACAGAAAAAATTGCGAGCATTAAAAATGCTGTTCTTGTGAAGCATTAGCCATTATGCCTCGTTTTGGCCAATCAAGTCCTTAGCACGGAACGGACAGGAGAGAAACCTTCGATATTGCACGTTTCTTTCAGTACCCCGTAATTAGTGGTTCACCCTCCGCTCACTAGAGCTCACTTGTGGAATTGACGAGTTCGAGCCCATAATTTCCGTAGCGCATTACTGCGAAACAACTCTACCTTTTGGAGATCTCCTACAGCTGAACTGGACCAACTTGAGCTTGACCTGCGTTTTTTTTTTTTACAATATATTCTGTAGAACCGAATGACAGTACGGTATGAGCTTGATAAACTTCTAAAAGAGCCTGACCATCGGGGTGAACTATGAAAAGGAAATGGATGAAAACTTCAAACATAACCAATCTCTCCTGAGGGATACGCTCCGCATTCGACTTCCATTCAGAGTCGTAGTGGCGTATTGAATGCGTATATGGCCTATACAATGACCAGCCGATGTCCAAGTCAGTGCTTTCATCCTTCCGAACGAGTCTGATACCAATTGGGCCCAGGCAGATTACGATCCAGGACTCGAACCCGTAACCATTCCACTTGCGCCACTTTCCACTAAACCACCCCCGCGTGGGCTGTAAAATCGAAAAGTCAGTTGTGACTGGACTCTTTCAGAATGCCATCATGGGTTTGACTTCGCAATCAAGAGTGATTTCATTCGATGTGATTTCGTGATCATTCTGCGACTTCCACGACCAGTTAGTCGATGTCAGCTTCAGTTTTTCATGAATGGGAATTCCGGTCAGCTCAATGGGGGTTCCGTCTCACTGAGACTTTTCACAAAGGACCTAGCCACTGCCTAAACCTCCAACTTTGCGATGAAAGGCAACGTTTCACATCATCGTTTTAGAATGCTTTCGGTTCTCCTCGAATCCTTTCAGCAGAGTACTGCCGACCTATAAATTCATCGTATTGAATAAGTTCCTGAAACACCTCTTGTCCCTTTTTGTCGACTCGATCGACATAAGAGCTGTAAACAACCTAGCAACAATGTCGTCTTCCCTCGAACACTCAGCTGTCATTTTCACCTCTCCTGTCTATTATGATGAATACGCAGCCCTTGAAAAACATCCACATTGTTAATTAATGTGTATAGCTCTCCTACCACCGGTGTTCATGTGGGATTTCCACTCATCTCCCTCTTCGTGGTACCATTGATCGAAAAATGCCTCAGGGAGGGTTAGAAAATTGGAAATGACGAACGAATGAAGGTCCAATGAAAGTTGCTCGAAATTCAGCGATGATTTTCGAACCTTCGATCGTGAATGGTTTATTTTGCTTCTCTGGAAAAAAATTAAATTCCAAAAGCTTCCGTTTTTCATAGATCTCAGAAGATTGGAAGGGCACAGAAGAACGGAAAGGAATTGAAAGCTACTTGGCATGCGAAAGTTGCGGCGATATGAATGGTTTTCGGAAGTTGGGGGGCGCTCTTTGGTATCGTCTGAACTAAAACTGAAGTTGAGGGACGATACCAAAGAGAGCCCCCAACTTTCGGAAACCATTCATATAACCCGTGCTCTGCCTTGCTTTTTTCTGTCGTAAAGGAAGCAGCCTAGCATTCGACTGTTATTCAGAATCGTAGTGGCTATTGAATGCGTACGTGGTCAATACAATGATTTGTGGTGGTCAGCCCGGGGTACAAGCCAGTGCTTTTATCCTCCCAGACGAGTCTTTTACCAATTAGCCTACCCCGGAGGGATTAGAGCCTTCGCCTAGGAGTCCTTACTTGTGTTGTTTTCATTGATGATACTGTTTGTCAACATATCAAATTAACTGGTGTGCGGTAAGTGGGGCATTAGCACACAGGAATGTTCACGGGTCCGGATTCTGACTCGATATCCGCCTAGGCCAACCAAGTCTCCCATCTCTCCGGGGTCGATCAATTGGTAGGGTAAAAGCACTGACTGAACATCAACTGGCCACCGACTAGTCATAGGCCAGATACGCATTCAATACCTCACTAACTTTCTAAATGGAAGTCGGATGCGTGGGCGCACTCCCATACAGGACTGATTGAAGCCCAAGACATTATCCTTCATTCTTTTTATCAAACTGAAAGATTAGTTGAGTGAATGTGAGCACTGAAAGTGCAATATCTTTTGAGCTGTCGTAACAATTCGGCTTAACATCCCATGGAAACGGCAAAAAACCATGACGAGATCAGCTATGGCATCACTATTAAATGCTCATGTAGAACAAGGGTAAAAGGATAAAGGATGAAGTCTTTGGGCAATAAGCAATCCCCTCTGAGGGATGCGCCTCCGCAATCGACTTCCATTCAGAACCGTAATGGCGTAATGAGTGCGTATATGGCCTATGCATTGAGTTGCGGTGACCGGCCGATTACAAGTCAGTGCCTTTGTCCTCCCAAACTGATACAGTACCAATAAACCGACCGTGGAGAGATGGAATGCTTGGTTGGCTTAGGCGGTTACTGATCCGGGATTCGAACCCGTGACCATGCGCCACTTGCCACTACACCACCTTCCCTATTACCCCCAAAAACTGCGAATTACTTTGAATAGATTCCAATCCAGGAGGGCTGAATTGGGGTGATTGAAGGGTGAGGAGCAACTCGTTGAACCTGCATAGACACGAGGGAGGTAGTAGTCAGTTATCGTCCAGCATAACGACATGAGTCCATACATGAGATCAAAGTCACGGCTGAAGGCCTGGTATGGAAAGCACTGCCGTTCCCTAGACCTTCCTAGATTTCTTTCTATAAAGCTCTCAGAAACTGAAAAAGCGGGGTAAGAGCTCGAGTTCTATGAATTGTGGATACGAAAAGCGAAGATTCTTCCTCTTTTGAGAGTTGATCGATGTCAGTTTGGAAACGACTATTTACGAGGGAGTTTCTACGAGGAGCCGCCACTGCTCTGATGCACTCGCCTCCCAATATTTAGAACATTATCCTCGTGGCCTCTTTTCTTCACATCTTCCTCAGGGAGAGAGCTGTGAACCTTCTTTGAGTTTAATTCTGAGTTTCTAATACGATAATAACATCAGGGATTTATGAGCACCTCTGAAATCAGCTTAGTAATCTGTAAGCGGCTATAGCTCCCCTGAGTCGATGCGGGGAGATTAGGTACTTGCACGGTTTCTCTATTCCGTGAGGAGGGGGGCTAGAGTTCCGAGAAAGTGACGTGATGGAGTTCCTCAGCATTTGTGTTTGTCGATCATCGCTTTCAGGAGGAGGCCTTCGGAGAAACATGGAAATCCGTCTCGGCAACTTATAGTGGAAGACGCACACTCGGAAGATGTGTAACGATAAGTCTCGCTTAATGGAACGCATAAGTAAATTCTCCAGGAGCAACAATGACGATAGCGAACAGGGGACTCGTGTTATCCCACCCGCAAAAGCAAGTCCCGACCCTTTCGCTCCGTTCAGAAAGAAGAGGATTTATTGATAACTCAGTTGGTATTTCATGTTCGACCACGGGTTTCTAGCAGTTAAGTTAAGTGACCACGAGGAGTCTTGAAGGAGAGATGGCGGGACGTGATCAAGAAGGACCTCTCCGAAGTAAACGTGACGGGAGAAGAGGCCGCCTTTAGAAGGAAAGGGAGAGCGGATTCTGCGAAGGCGAGGGATTAACGCTAGGGAGAAGAAGAAGAGAAGAAGAAGACCATGGGTTTCTAGCAACGTGTAAGAGGGGGTGGTATGGAGCCTTCATGGCTTGCAAGCAGGATCGAATCCATCACCAAAAACGCTCAATACTCAGCATCGACCAGTCAGTATTTGGGTTGAAAGTTGTAATAATAGCATTAGCATAATTGTAATAGCATTAATCAGATCGCCTAGTGACCAATGCACGTCAGCCAATTTTTTAGAATCCGAAATGCCCCTGTTATCCCCACGTTATTGCACCAGAGCTGGCCAGGAACGATATTCCTCCGTTCCCATGAATTTAATATGCGAATCGGGAGGAGGGGGACTGAAACTCAGGCTCAGCTGAAAGCTGGAAGTTCAAAAGGTCATAGCTGAACTAAACAAAAATTACAAGATTCAACACCGACACAACTTCGATCTAACCTCCGAATGGAAGAAATTATCAGTTAACAGAGCGTGTGATAACAGAAAATGTGAGAGATTAGTGCGAAAATTCCAAAAGAGATGTTTTATACAGTAGGAATGCAATGAAGAAGACAGAGGACCTTCTTCCAATAGCATCATCATCAGTTCAGTGGCATTAGAGCAAGCATGAGGAGCTCCTTTCAGGATTCCCGAAATGCATTCTTAATGAAGCGCCAGTTTCATTCGTATAAGACACGACGAGTTCATGCAACTGACAGCTCTGGTGAAACCCTTTCACCACCCTGCTCCCAAGGAAATGATGCCAACAATCCCGAAAGGAAAACGGGTATAGCTCACTAGAAAAGCTATGAGTAAGGTAATACTTCTGACGTATTCTGCTAGGGCAAGCTACATACATAGATAAAGGGAAGGTAGCCTTGGGAGAGTAGTACCCAAGTAATACCAGGCTTGAGTGGGGAATTCAGAAATATTAAAGTTGTGCGAGGAAAGGGATTACAATTGGAGTAATATGGCAAGACTGCTTTCAGAGTAGACACATCCATACATTTGGTGCGAAGGAGTGTAGGAGGAATGTATGGGAGAGCAGATACCCTGTGTTCTACTCTTGGGGGTGCCTAAATGCTACTTCCGGGAACTTAACGAAGGTCCATGTCCTACAGAGAATGAAACAATCACGTTTGGTCTGTCTCCACCTTTCGTGAGAATTAGTCAAACGAGACTATGAGAATCAGCTTCTTATCAAAGAGGCAATTCTAAGAGGCGGGTGCGTGAGCTCAGAAGGACAATGGCGGCAGACAGACACGGCAAAAACATCAGCCATCGAAATAAGCACTGCTACAGCTGGACATAAAGAAATAGTGGGCTTCATGGGTTAGCTAAGGTGAGAATGAAGGCATAAAAACATGCTCCATAAGGAACATTGAATAAGAAGGGTGGAGGGGAGGCAGTGGCAAGTGGTGCACTATCACACACGCATGGTCACAGGTTCGAAATCCGGATCGATATCCGCCTAGGCTTATCAGGCCTTCGATCCCTCAGGGGTCGGTTGACTGGTACCAACCGACTTGGCCATTGGTTGACCACCGCAAGTTATTGTATAGGCCACACACGCATTCATTATGTCCCTACGATCCTGAATGGAAGTTGAATGCGGGGCGCATCCCACAGACGGCACTGTTTAACGTTCGGAGACTTTAATCTTCTGTTTACTATATAAGAAAGGTCTTTACATAAATGAACCTGCATTCAATTCAGGAGGGAAAGATTTGAGAGACTAGGAAATGTTTCTCAGGTTACATTCTCCTTACCTCTTTGCTTGGAGTCCGGAGTGGGAGAGGCCAAAATAGTGGTCCACTAGTTTTATATAATCACCAACACTGTAACCACAATAAAGAGAGATATTTGGAGATGAATGAGCTAACAATTTCGGAGAACACCGAGATGTGGGTGACAATGTTAGACGAAAGTAAGGAACTGGAAGAATCCAATCAAGTGCACATCATTTCGTCATGCCTTTGTCCGCCACTTCGACAACAGCGAATTTCATTCCTAGCTCTTTACGCGAGTACTTCCAAGGACAAAAGTATGCCAGTAACAGTTCGTTAGGACAGACAGCGCTCACTTGAATTCATAATTCCAGAATTTTCGAAAAAAGCCACATTATGTTAAGCGAAGGCACTGTTTCTAATGAGAAAGAGACCACGAGAAGGTTTTAATGCGCTGGATTCCCCAATTGGGAGGGTTACCAACGTAACCTATAATAATCAAATTCCAGTTTATCTTCGCATCACAGCTCCAGCTATTTAAACAATTCAACAGAAAAAGTGAGCATTCCTGCTTGCTGAATTGAAATGGACGACAGAATGGCTGCTTTCATAGTCCGCGAGCAAGCGCGCGAGCCGTCACTACTTGTCCAGTGGTATCAACCAAGTTCAGTTGTAAACAAGGGGCAAGCGCCGGTCCGGTCGCTCGCTCGCTCGCGGGCCGGCCGGCGGACTATGAAAGCAGCCGCTTAGGCAGCCACAATAACCTTTCCAACCTAAATATCAACCATGGAGTACTGACCAATTCTATTAATCACAGACAAGGTCTGCGGAACAGGCTTTTCTGACCTGATCTTGTCTTAATAGGCGTTCTACAGGTCATAAGCTTAAATCAGCAAATTTTCTCACACTAGGAATCTCGTAGCTATGGAAATATGAAATGTTCAAAATCCCGATCATCAGTTCGGCTGAAGCTCGCTGCTCTTTCGTTTTTGTAGAGAGTTATAATACAAGACTACAAGCGTTTTCTTTCATTCTAGGTTGAGTAAAATGTTATGATCGGTTTTTCATCTTCACTTTGAACAGTCTTATTTTCATTGAAAAAGGATCTCAACTAGTAATATAGCCAACATCGTTATCCCCAACATATGCAGAACGATTCGACAGTTTTTTGATTCCTGAAGCTCAGAAGGGCGGCGGTCGCAATCCGGAAAACCTGGAAGTCTCAGTTTTGAGTTCCGAGCAATTATCAAAACTTCTATCGCGAAGATTAAGTTCCAAAGCAAGAAGCTGTAATCAGGCGGAGCGAGGCCGAGAGCGAATAAGGAGAATGGGGCAACACCTCCCTTAAAAGTTCGACGATTCGAATAACGTCGGCTAAACTCTGTAGCTGAGGGGTGTAAGTCTTTGTGGTTACGGCGGAACCCTCAGTAAGTTACCCAAAGTAGAGCATTCCCTAAGAATCCCACCGACAACACAGTAAAACCTTCCTCGGACGCAGTCCACTTCTCGGCTCGTCTTGAAGGTGTTTCGTCGCGAGGCACCCGTGGGTTGAGATACGATGACTTTTCTGGATGCACCATAGATATCTGCGCTGGATTATGCCCTTACATTTATTCGTGATAGATGATAGCTCTCAGACTGCGTCGAACGACAGTTGAAGGTTGAAGACATATTTGTGAAGTACTTACAAGGAAATGCTTATATATCCTCCTAAAAGTACAGATCGGGGAGGGTCTACCATAAGCCATTACGAAGCCCTCCCGAGTTGTCTTACGAAAGAATCTAGAAATGGATGAAAAGTCGATCAAAACTTTTTACTCAACCTAATATAATATTTGGGTCTCCCTGCAAAAAGCCTGCTTCGTCACATTCATCCTGGGAAGTTTCAGATAGAATGAGAATGTTCCCCAGAAAAATTCAATGTTTCTCGGCCGATTTAAATTAAAACGATACATTGCTAATTCATTGTATAAGAAAGAGAGTTTGATTTCTCGATAGCTTCCGTGAAAAAACACACACCTTCAGCGATACCCTGGGAACATATGTGTGTCTTTATTACCGAAATTATTACTCGGAAATAACGGAAAACGGCTGTAAAAGTAAACGATGTGAATCCTGGGAATTAGTGACTACGACAGAGCCCTCAGTCTTATGAACAAAATTCTCTGAATTCCTCCTGAAAACATTCTCTCCTCTGCTCTTCTATCTCTCTCTTTCTCTCTATCTATCGATCATCTTTCCTTTTGTAAAAATCGCCAGCAGATGAAAAATAGAGTTGTCTCAGAGGTTATCTCACCTTAAAGCGCTTGCCCTTTAGGACAGACAGATTTTGTTTAAAGGTATGGGTTCGTAATTAGACCCAAGCGAGGAAAGAAGACAACGTTTTAAGGAAATTATATCCCGTAGGAACAGCAAGTCTACCTCCCATGTCAGGATACGATGGGTGGAAAGGGATTTTTCTGGAAGAAGAATGGCTAAGTGCGAAGTAGTGGGAAGTAGTAGTAAGAAGGTGACCGAAAGGAATGTTCCGTCGTCGTCATCTGCGAACTCGTAGCCGGGAGAGCTTCATTGCAACATGGATAGCAGCCACTCTGATGCCACTCTGATTGGTTTGTAATCCTTTCGAAACCTCTCCCACACATCGGAATTAGTTCCTCGGATTAATTGCGTAGGAGAAAAATTGTTTCCGCTCTTTTTCTGCTGTAAAGAGTAAGTTCATCATGCCCGGCACAGTTCGGAGAGGTATTTCGCTGAGTACTAGAGGCTCTTCCATTAGTAAAGGGCAGCTTTAGTATTCAGCGGTTGCTCGGCTGCTAGATTAGTGTATTTGGAAATCGTCTATACCACAGCCAATCGAGACTTGAGTAAGCTTGCTCTATGAGGCAGGGTCAAAATGAACAAATTCTGAAGGAGAAAAGCGATTCTGGAGACCAACTCGTTCGCACTCACTACACATACACGCTCAAAAGAAAGATGCTCTCCGCACTGAATGAACAATGTGAGTGTGTTTGACGGCTGCAATTGTCAATCACAGGAAAACAATGGTGGAGTACTACGGAAGAACGGGAATCTTTTTGGAAAGCAGAGGAATTACCCCTCCCCCCCCCCCCCTCAGATACTATGTGACAGATGGCTCGGCACTAAGACACAGGAAATTGTCAGTTCCATGTCGGATCGCGGAACTCTCCCATCAAGAAGCGGTTATCAATATGTTCTGCTTCGAAAACACTGAGGAGAGTTGGGCTTTTGCTATTCCGGTCGAGAACCGAAGTAGTGAGCGTCGTACTCAGTCAGGGCATCCATGGACTGTGGCATAACCATTGCCATAACCGTCTCGACGAGGACCATTTTCGTGATCGCTTATCTCGCCCCTTACAGAGTAGCCCTCTGAAGTGTTGCGAATACCCCTACTGGGTATAACAACGACATCACAGCTACAGGAGATGAAAAGGAGTGTTTCCTCACTACCTTCACAGCTTTCAGGTCATCTATGCGTCCTAAGGGAAGGTAGTCGTTCTTTGTCAGACAACGACGATCCTTTCGCCTTTAACCAACTCTAATCTCTCTCCGTCACGATGGTGCGAAAAAGGCAATGTCGGCCAGGTTGATGATCGTTGACATTGGAGTCGTGACCTTTGGTGGGACCCGTCGAACGGCTGGTTCACCCAGATGGATGATCTGAGCGGTCTCGATTGCCGGCATGTTCTTGGCAAGATGTGATGTCGATGAAGTACGTGGCTCGGAGCTTGCATACACAAGATCAGGAGGCGCCAAATTCCACCAAAGCATGCGCTATGCTTCGGTGACCATACGAGCTTCTCTGGACATTTGCCGTAAGAATGAGCTCTTCGTCATGCCCGAGGGGGATTCCCGCTTGGGCACAGATAAGCACGTTGAGCAACGAATATAATGCCATGACGATTACGGTAGTAGATTATTATTGAGGTCGTTTTGTGGCGACCAAATAAGGTACACAGAACTCCATCTGATAATTGAATTTTTATGAGCATGCTGCCACATTCATTAGCTGCCTGATGAGCAGACAGCGACATATGGGGGTGTACAAGTGGGGATTCTCGTAAACAAGGGTAGCATCGAATGGTACACGCTGTAAATGGAGTTGTGGAGATTCCAATCGTAGACTTCTATATAAATTCTAGGAATAAACGTAGTAGGTTCCCAGAAACCATCGGCCGAGTGCCTGTCCTCATCTTCAGCGATGTAATCCCGAACAGCCCTGAGAGACAGTCCTTCTCTAGCTATATCTTGATCGATATACTCGATGGATGATCCCAAGCCACAAAGATCACGGAACTGTCTCTGAAAAAGAAAATGTGAAGGTTCGAGATTACCAGATTATTGTGAAGCCCCTTCTTCTATTATGAAACTACCTAACCTTGCGAGTCATTCTGCCCTTGGTGCATAGTAACTCAAGATTTAGAAGAATTGTTAGTGCAGACCAATTGGATACCAATGATAACTAGTTGAAAGGCCGGGTTTATATATAATAGTAGATGATCTGGTCAAATACCCTGGTCAAACTATGGTAACATCAGATCAAATCCTAGAATTTGGCACCTTAAGGGTGGTCCTTAACTGACTAGGGTAGACCAGACGTGATTGCCTATAACAAAATTCGTAGTAAAAGGGTAGATGGGCATTGTCTTCGGGGGTTGATCAATCCCATCTGAGGGAAGCCTCTCCAAATTCGACTTCCGTTCAGCATCGCAGTGACGCACTGAATGCGTATGTGGCCCGACTTATCGTGGTCAGCCTTTGTTCGAGTTAGTACTTTTACCTTTCCGGTCGGGTCTGATGCCAATTATCGACCCTGAGAGGTGCAGCGCTTGGTTGACTTACGCGGAATTGATCCGGAATCCAAACCAGCGACCATGCGATGCTCTCCTACTGAATCTATGCTGTTTTGTTAAATGTCTACGAACCCTTCGATCTGCAACATCTTTCGCCGATACCCTAGCTTCTGCACACCATGCACATGTACAGCTTCTTTTGTAGGATGGCCTCCATGGTGCTCCACCATGTTTGTTGGTTCGGTTTTCTCCCTGGGGACCTGAAGTTTAATCTCAAAATCCTACGTTTGTAATCTTTCTCTTCTCAGCGTGGTGCAGCTTCCATTGGCTGGGGTAATGCTCCCATCCAATCCCTGCTTTCTTGGAGCGGTCTACTGCATTTGCTGGGAGACCAACACAAGTACTGTGACTTTAAATGAGATTTCCAAGAGCTCACTGTGAAAGAATTTCTCTCTAATTTTTTAATCTTATCATCTTATCGTAACATCCCCCGTAGAACAAGAAGCTTGCAAATGTCCTTGCAATGTCCCCCCAAATGCCTTTTTATGGAATTGTACTCTCTATGAGTTCATCGCAGTAAGCTTTCCAAGCATGTGACTTGCTCATGAGAAAAATGTGTTTGGAAATCGTTGTGTATCGATCTGAACATTCAGGACATAAACACAGCAGAGGACGAGTGCCTCAAATTATTGTTAGGTTGTTTCAAAGGTTCGTGCAAACTCGAGGCTCTCCTTCTCTCTTGAGGTGATGTACTGGGCGGAAAATTTTCTACATTGATCTTGTGGTCCGGTCACAGAGACACTGTAATCCACACCGTGGAATCTTGCTGAGTTATTGAATACGTCTGTCTAAGCTGCTGATGTCCTCTAAAAATTGGTGGAAGAATGACTTCCCCTTCGTTATGCTATGCTATATGAGTCCTAATTGGGCCATAAAGCCAGTCGAAGCCACCCACAATATCTGCTCAGCGCTAGGTCCTAGTGATGTCTATCGTCGCACGGTAGTGGAAAGGTACGATTGGTTTCGATCAGGCGTTTACTATTCGAAGGAAAATTCTACGCCAAGGCCATTTGTACTGAATTCGGATCGGCCCCACTCTCTGATCGAGGAGAATTTTCATGATACGCCCCCCCCCCCCTTTCAGCCATCCTCGTCAGCTCCAAAAACTCCCTCATCAGCTCCAAAGATTCGTTGAAAAGGGGTTTTCGCTCCCTCGGAAAGCCATGGAGTTGGGTCTTTGGGTTACTCACGAGCTGAGTGGTTCTTAGGAGAGAACGCGCATGGACTACTGTCTGCAGCTTCTCTCCACTTCTATCGAACGCAGCCGTTGGACCAGTTCATCACATGAGATGAGAAGTGGTGCTTCACGTAGTTGACAGTAATAGACATCAGTGACTGGATCCATCATAAAGGACTGAATTGGTTGTGAGACCGAATCTGACTGTATGAAGATCATGCTGTGCATCTAGTGGGATGCTCGCGGAGTGCATCAGTGGGAGCCCTTCCCTCCCAACCTCACGGCTGGAGTGCCGTCTACTGTAGTCAGCAACAAATTATGACGGGAAAGCTCAGGTTAACCTATCCAAAGCTCGACAAAGTTTATCTCCTTCACAAAAATACAGTACCACATGTCTCGACGACGATGCAACCTGAGATACTGCAACTCACAGTCGGCTTAAAAGTTCTAATGTACCCTTTACGGTCACGACCTACCCCTTCCAATTGCCACCTCTTCTTGTCCCTCGAAAACTATTCTTCGGTAAGGGATTTAATTCCTCTGACGACTCAGAAACGAACCCACAAACCGCAGGGTTTTTGGACGCGAGGCATCCTTATTATATGTAGTTACTTCTCTTAGGGGCTCATTCAGTCTGAAGATTGCGTTAGAGCAGTGACAATTTTCAAGGAAGAGAGAGTTTACAGGAAGCCTGTAACAGGATAATAAAAAATATAGTGCTGTGCACAAAAGCGCTTCAATTTAAAAGTGAAATTGTTTTGCTTCTCTGCCAAAGAGTGAACAGCTTTTTGCTCATGGAAACTTAAGTATTGGTTCCTCATTGAACGAATGGACGAACAGAGACGGCGGAATGTTCCAACAATGTGATGGGATTTTCTGTACGAAATTCTTTGGGAAAGATAAAAATTTCACGGGAAGCTTCTACTACTGAAGATCTCAAGCCAGAAAGGCTAAAGCACTGTCATCGAGGAACGTACTAGATCCAACGTAAGGTAGGTCACGTACTCAAAGACTCCACTGATTCTCGTAATTTCAAGGGTGATGAACTATGGCGAGTACGAAGATCTCTATGAAATGCTTCCTCAACAATATCTACTCTACATTTTCAGTTTTCTTACAGGCTACTCTCCAGTCACTGAAACCATTTACGAACGACATTTCAATGGATCTGCCCTGGCAGAAACTGTGTAGTGAGCATGGAGTTATGACATATTCGCGCAAATGAGAAAACAAGCATCTCATGAGAAGCTTTTCGAAAACTGCCGAAAATAGAAGTGAAACTAATTGGTAGTACCAGGTTATGAGTAGAGCTCTCTTCTCGGCATCGGAATAACAACAACATGCTTCCATCTTTTGAAAACTTCACTTTTCGTGAAATTATGGTTGAAAGGAACTCGGGAATTCGAGAACACCATGTTTTCACCACGATTTCATGTTTATAACTTCTACTGGAATTGCAACACGGTTTGTGGAGGAAAATTACGTCCAATCCAGTAGCAACTCGCAATATTTCCTTTAATCAATAAAGAAGCTGGTTCCTCAGCCAGACTTAGAATTCTGCGGAGGGTCGGTTGTGGAGTTTGCGAAACCGTATACTTTTAGTACCAATCAACATCTCTGTCTTTGTACCATTAGACATCGTTCTATGAAAGATACCAAGCAAAGGGGGAACAGTCAGCCTGTCGGAATGCTATGAATAAAGAACGTCATGAAAAGCTTCAATTCCTGTGTTGCATATCAGTTTCTCTCTACCAGAGGCATTCCACAAAGCGAAATGGTCGTGCTCATGAATGCTGCACTCTTTTTTATACTCATCAATGAAGAAAATGAAAGTCTCTTTTGAAAAGGTCCCATGTGGGAGCTCTACATTACTGAATCAACCAAAAACGAGTGAAACAAACATGTTACTTATGTATAGCGCACATTGCACATACTATCTTTCTTCAACCACTCGATAACCACTCAATCGTTTCTCACTGGAGATGACGCTTGAAAATGGGTCAAAATCCCCAAACGGATGATTTCGCCACTTGAGATTTCTGGTTTTTTGCGATGAAGTTTGTCGCAACAGTCTTTGCTTCGTCAGGGTTGATTTACTTGAGCTTATCATCTCAATGCACACCATCCATGGTGTTTCGCAGTTCCAGAAGCCTTTTTATAACGATGAGGTTCGGAATCACGGTAGGCAGTCCTAGAATTGAATAGAGCACTTCGCTTTGGATCGAAAATTTTGCCATACTGGCGTCACTGTTGTTCCGAGGCCGAGATTCTACATTCTATCGAGCACAGTTTCCTTGCCGGGAGATTCCACCTTCGGGTAGAAGAATAGAGCGTCGAATTGCAGATTTCGAGTAGGTGGCTGTTTTCAACTGCAATCACTTCCTTTTCGCTAAGTGGTTCTGAGAGGATATCATTATCGACAACATTGAAGATTAATACAGCCGACTGGTCGAAATTTTCAGATACTTACGGAAGCTGTAGCTT
Source organism: Haemonchus contortus (assembly GCA_000469685.2). NCBI lineage: Eukaryota > Metazoa > Nematoda > Chromadorea > Rhabditida > Trichostrongylidae > Haemonchus > Haemonchus contortus. Next base: position 29,469,261 of record LS997562.1, on the reverse strand, counting down.
TCACAAATGATGGGGACATCATTTTCTTCCGATCACGGAATTGCTCGTGCTGAGAGGCGATCACCGACTAACATTCATACTGAGAATCTATGCCGAGAAACGTTCAAGCAGGATTGAAACTAGAGAAGAGCAGCAGTTGAGACCGAAGCCGCAGAGAATGGAAGAGCTTCGAGCGGAATTTCGCCAGTTACAGACTAGAATGTCTTCCCTTCAAGGTCTGACGGAAACGTCACTGCATCGCGGTCGGCCATGGAAAAAGCCTTCTTCAGTCCCTACATTGATGTTTAAACTGCCAAGCCTACCATGTGAGGCATAAGTGTATGCCTTCCCTTTATTACTTCTCTCCCAAAGTCCAACATGCTATCCCGCCAGAAATGAACCTGAGGAAGCTGACTCCTAGTTCAAATCATCTCAAAAACTATCGGACGCTATCGTAAAACCTTAACTCAGCTCCTTACTACTCGTTCTTGCTGGATTGCTGAATTCGTTCGTAAAACACCCTTTAGGAAAGAATTGATACGTATGAGATATTGGTGAGGCTGCTTCCTAAGTATGTAAGGGTTCTTGGAGGAGTCACAACACCGTCCGGAACCTCACCGTTCCGCGCGATCATCGTCGGCCGGAAAGAGGAATAGCTAGTGCAACAGAAGCTGATTCTAACTCCATTCTCAGAAGCTAGAAGATTATGAGGACGATAGTTCAGGTCGCAGCAACTCACTCCACTTTTTGGTGAGATTTTACAGAGTTTTCACGTCACAAACACAAATGGGTCACTCCTCACAAGACAGTGAAAGACAAAAAGCTATATATTCTTCCGCAGTATTCGGCATACTCTGTTAAGGTATGTTTAAAGGCGAGAGTGAGAAGAATTTCTGAAATTAAAGAAAATTCAAAACAAATATGACAAATATGGGTATCTGCAGTTTGAAGTGCCCTTCATCGAGGACGTTTCTATACGAGAAAAGACGAAGGACTACTGGAATTCGACGTAAGATAATGAAAGGCAATAAGTACTTGCTTGTCATGCGCCGGCAACAAATGCTGATTAGTATTCTGTCTCGGTTTGGCCTTTGGAACAACGCAACAGCTCAATTAAGAGGTCCCGTCAAGTGGTGATCTTATGACTAGCTGAACCTCGTCATCATGGCCCCAGGGACACGATTCTAACTACTATTTAAAAGGGAAGCCCATCATAAGCATCGCCTATGACGAAGCAATGGCTGTGGTGAAAGCAAGTCAACAGATGGGGATCGTGCTTTAAAAAGAGAACGATACATTCTCAGTAGTTTAGTGTATGCTGATGTATGAGAAAAGCTCAGAGAGAGCTGAAGGTAGGGGAAGACTAGATGGAGAGAGTACGTTACTGTGTGGGACTTTTTCGGAATCTCCTTCTCCCTTCAAACGTATGATACCGGAGTGACGGCACAGAGCAGAAGGCATCAAAGAGCATATTCCGAATTCTGCAGAATTTCTGTGGAATTTTCGAATTCTTTGTAGGATTTTTTAGATGGAACTTCAAAATTTTAATTTAAATAGAATTTTTTAGAACTCTCACGGCATAACCTTATTTGAATGCACAAATTTCCACCCGCAATACGACACATGGAAAAGGGGTATTGACATGGACACGAGTCAGGTGTTGGGGTAGCTAAGAAGCCACGTTGCGCATTTTTGAAAATGACTGCTCTAAGACTTCAAAGATTCAACCGACATTCGTTCGTCCGTTCCTCGGTCTGTCCGGCGCGTCGGGTGCGTGCGGCCCTTGCCACTTGTTGACAACGCTGGATCACGTCAACAAGGGCCGCCGTGGCACGCAACGCGCCAGGCCGACGAAGGGACGGAGGGGCGGACGGACGGACGGACGTCGGCCGAATCATTGAAGTCGTGAAGCAGCCAGTTTAGTGGAAACTATGCTGTGCTCCGATGCCCTAGAGAACAAGATGGCGCGGAACTGAAACCGCTGCGCAGCCGCATGCAGGCAGCGGAAGATGCTCCTTGATGCTTTCCGCTCTGTAGCACTCGTCGGAATATCGTTATTATGTTTATCTTTGAGGAGAAGAACACTGCCGGGTGAAGGTGGCGCATTGGCAAGTGGCGCACACATACAAGCACGGTCCAGGGAACAATTTCAGAGCCGATATCTCCTATTCCAAAGAGACTTGCTTCCCTAGGCTTAAGTGAGTCGGAGTATTTTCATTCGGGAGTATGAAAGCACTGGATTGTACATCGGCCGCCCATCGCAAGACATTATGTAGGCCACAGGCTTTCATTAGGCCACTACGATTCTGAACGGAAGACAAATGCGGCGGCGCAATTCAACGAAATTCATTCAGCAGTGATTGCCCAGTTGTAGTCACAACAGCGACCCATCTATTGGGGAGGTCAGCTACCTCCTTCTCCCAGAACTACATGGACCGCGAGTCAAAAAATCATTAACTGAAGTTTCTCGGTGTGGAAGGGCCCAGAGAGGACGAAATAAGTGATAGTTCGAGAGTGCAATGTCAGGGGCGGTAGGGGACAGTATCCTAGCCTGATTCCTCCAGTTTTTCACAGGTCTCTTTGGCTATATGGGGCCTGGCATTATCGTGCAGTAGATGGACGGAAGCCCGTCTCAGCCGTTTTTCTCGAGCAATTTTTGCAAACTTCTGGAGCTGAATGGAGTTTTTAGTAATATCTGTAAGGCCCCGAGGATGCTTGCGAATCCCATAAGCAGTAGGAGAGACACCTTTTGGAGATGGGGTTGAATTTGGATTGTGACAGTGAGCCTTCTCCTTAGGGAACCCGCACGACACGACGCTTGCTAGAGTTTAGTTATAGGGATCCTACTCTCATATCCAGTATCTCTCTTCCGGCAGCTTCTTCCGGTTCAGGCGAAGAAGAAGGGATTGACAACTGGATATCCTGATGAACTGCGTTCGCTGAGCCATGAGGGATCTATCGACTTAGCACTTTTCTGTAGCCGAAGGCCTGGAAGCGACCGAGGACTGCTGGATTAGTACACTCTAGACCCTTCACAACATCATGGGTGCTAACTTCTGGATCCTCCTCGATTCCGCTGTGAATGCCGAGTCTTCCACAGTGAAAGGGAGCGGACTTGAAAGATAAGGGCCGGTAAGGATAAGGGAGTATTCGATAAGGACAACAATACCATTTGCCGTAAAACCTGTAGCTTTGACTTGACGATCATCAGAATCTGGGCATCTTGACCATTCAAACACATGAAGATAAGAGGGGCAATGAATGTGGAACTCTGATAGTGGTGCTCCACCAATCGGCAGCAATGGTAGGCTTTGATTACTTTAGTTATTTACGAGGTTGCCCAGCTGCGGAAAAGTAGCGTGTCCAGTAGACCCAGTAAAGGAAGGACAAGGTTCTAGATAATTTTTATTGGGATTAAAGGCAACAAATAAAGATTTTCTAAGAGTAAACGATGAATGGATGCGCTTCTATAGAGTTTGTGGTGACCTGTAGTAGTGGGGCTCTAGAAGTTTGTTAGGGCCAGATAGTCCCTTTCAAACATGTTGTGGTCCGAAATGAATCATTTATTCCAAAGAGAAGAACAAAGGGTCTACCGTACATCCCGACTTTGTGACAAGAACGAGGAGCTCGGCACTGGATGGGCAATCCGACCCGCCTACATATGTACGTGAAATAGCCTAGGAGCAAAATTACTGCCCCACGACCTGATTAAATGGTTGTGTTGGTCATATCTGATACAGTTCAACATTGTTGTTGTGCAGATTCCGAGTACTTCCTCACCGCTGTGTCGTAATCCTGACGAGGACATGTCTTTTTTCGATTTGGCTTATTTATTCAGTTGCAATTTCATTGTAATTCAACATGAAGTTTAATGAATCCATGAAGGAAATGTTGCAAAGAACATATAACTTAGGTTGCTTTCATAGTAGACGATTTGGCGAGCGACCAGTCGCGGACCTCTGAGCGATCGAGCGACCTCGGCGGTGCCCATGGCTAGCGCCGAATCCTCGACCGATCGCGCGACCAGTCGCTCGCCAAATCGTGGACTATGAAAGCAGCCGTAAAGGAATCCTGTAGGAGATGACTCATTTCAAAATCTAATTTCGAAGAGGAAGTGGATGAAAAATAGATATGGCGCTAAGCTCGGTAAGGCTTCCAAACCAGATTAGAGTATTGGAATTCTGTAGGAGATGACTCACTTCAAAATTTTGCCCAGGCACGATAAAACCCATGCTTCTGAGGTCTTTGAAAGTGTTACAATGAAGCTATCCACAGTGTTGATCCCCTGATAAAGGAACACTCTCATGTACCCATCCCTACTTCCCCCCCCCCCCCCCCTCCCTTTTCTACCCCTCCGCCCCAACTACATCCAAAGTGCATTTCCACCAGAGTGCACCCCGAAGCCTCAAAGAATTCTGAGATATTTTCTGACGTATAAAGGCATGGTGTCCCTCAAAATGCAAAATGACCTCCTCAGTTCGCTCAAAATGTTAAGCTGAAGAGGTGAATTAATCTATTTCTATCACTGTTACTTATTGATTGCTGGTTTTCTCATTTCGGAAAAAAAATTCGAAAAACATGGCGATTACCCCAGGAAGAGACGGGTTCGCATGCACAATAGTAGTTCACAAAGAATAGTTCCACGGTAAAAGGGATAGTTCGAGTAAGTGCAAGCAATCTTGATGAGGCCAGAGCCTTATCTTTGATTCGCCTACGTCACTTCGAAATTAGACCTTGTCCTTTTCCTTGCAACATTTCCTTTATAGATTCATTAAAGTTTATGTTAAATTACAGTTCGCTCTATTTCATGAAATCTAAGATTTACGACTGAATAAATGAAGCAAATCGGAAAAAAGTCGTGTGCGTCAGGTCTACGACACAGCGTTGAAGAAGTGCTCGGAATCTGCTTAACTACAGTGTTGTGATGTATCAGGCACAACCAACACAATCATTCAATCGAGGTCGTGGGGCAGTAGTTTCGCTCCTAGGTTATTGTATGTACATATGTAGGCAATTCCGATTGCCTAGCCAATGCCGAGCTCCTCTCCTTCCTGTCACAAAGTCGGGATGTACGGTGGACCGTTTGTTCTTCTTCATGGAATAGATGATGCATTTCGGACCACAACATGTTTGGAACGGACCACCTGCCCCTGTCGAACTTCTAGATCCCCACGACCACAGGTCACCACAAACACGATGGAGGCGCATCCACTCATCGTTACTTCCTAGTAAATATCCAGTTGCACTCCTTATGCCAATGAAAATCATCCAAAACCCTGGTCCTTCTTTTAGTGGGCCAACTGAACACGCCGCTTCTCCGCAGCTAGGAAATCTGGTAAATAAAAGTCTACCATTGCTGTCGACTGATCATAGCAACACTATTAGAAACCCACATCAACTGAAAAAAATCAACAGAAGAATCCGTACCCACAGGAAGAAACGGAAATCTGAAGAATACTGCAAACGGAACAAGAATGCCATAGACCGTCGTCGTTTGCCTAGATGTCTCTAGACTGGACCGAGAAGCTTGGATCAGCTTTTTATTGGTAGCGAACTAAAATTATCTCCGTAGTTCTCAACATTCAAGATCACCGTAATAGAAAAGACTAACAGTCGAATGACAACGATCTACTTTCAGCTGCCACTAATAGAATAACCAATGAGTGAATTAGCCTTTGACATCAAACTGGTATGAACTTTTGAACTTGTGAACTGATTTATCAAAGCACTAGAGAATCTCTCACTGCTGATCCCCCTTTATAGCCAACTGGGTACTAATAATAACTTCCTAGCTTAAAGAAATGGGATCCGCTGCGTAAGTCCTCACCCTAATCGCTGGGCCTGTTGAAAGAACAATATTGACGTGGACCACTTTTCCATTCGAGACAGAGCTTCCTACTACTCAGACAGAGTTTGTGTCGGAAAGGATAACTTTGAACGGAGAAGTAACGATGAATTTCATGGCACCCCACCCTGTCATCTAAACACCTACTCACTATTTCTGTTCCCCAAACTTATGTGAGCTCTCTGACCAGCAAGCGTCACACTCAGCTTCAATTCTGAAAGCATTTGCGATATTTCGATAGAAATATAGAGTAAGAGTTTTTTTTTGACGAAGGGCCGAGTAGCACGGATATCCGGAGTAGGCAACTGGCACATTCGAGCTGAAGGCTTTTCGCCTGAAGTGAATTTGAGAACGCTTGAGGGCTACAGCGTAAGTGGCGGACTTCATAGAACGGAGAATCCAAGATCCACGACCGGCCAAACTGATTGTGAAATTGATATTCAAATATCTGCCCAATAGCTCATCTCACTTGAGGCGGAAAGCTCTGAGATGGAGAGCTCTTGTTGTGGAGTTTTTGAGCCTCTCTTTCGATTTCTATTTACTTAACATCTATAATTTCAAGTTTCAAGCCTCAGTCCACAATAGTTTCGATATACGCTCTTTGAATTGAAAAGCAGAAGCGTTGATAATGCATCCACGGCAAAAAAAGCCAGAAAACCTGCTGACTTTGCGAGTAAGAAGCCCTCAAAAGTGATGGAAGTTGAGGGTGTACGAGATTGCCATGGTGGAAGTGGCTCGGAAAAGGTATTTGGACGAGATTTCAATTCTTGCAATTGCGCAAAAAACTGACCACATCAAGCTGAACCTGTCCAAAACTGTCTTCTACTGTTGTCATGGATCATATTAAACTGCTAGAACTTTCTACTTGGGTGGGCCATGTGAATGAGGCAGCCTCTAGCCTCTACAATGCCGTTGAAACTCGTCCATCTCTGGTGCGGTGTACAACTGAGACAATCTTAAAGCCTTTAAAACGCGTGGACTAAGCCGTTTTCCGACCTGACAGTGCACCACATGCTATACGAGGGGCACAGATTTATCATAGGGGATATATCAGGGGCCATTTTTACAATGAACTATGCCTTCAGTCCCCACTACTCACAACATGCTGACAAAGCCTTAGAGCTAACTTGCATTTCACCGCCTAGCTTATACTAGGAGATCCAGGAGAAAGAGATTGGTTTGAGATAATTTTGTTTCGTTTCACCTGCTCTGTGATTCTGCTTCAGTTTCAGTGGCAGCCCTTAATGAATATCGGAGGAACCGTTCAGAGATTCCTCGAAGTTTCGGGCGTCCCAAAATTTTTGCATTCCACATTCTCTGCTTCGACTTTGGCCAAAGTTTCTAGTATTTGGTTCTTTTTAGAAAATTGTTATTGCCACGTTGAAGAAATGTCTTTTAGACTAGGACTGCACTCAAATTCAAACACTTATACTTAATTTTTCAGAATTAAATTTAAGCAGAATCGTCCGCTACACCCCATTTTTTGATTAATTTTCAGCAAAGATTCGGAACAGAACGTAATCAACACTGTTTTCTGTTCAATTGCATTATTATATCAGGGAAACACATTTAAAATGCATAGAGATCAAAAACTCGAGAAAAATTAGATCGTCAGTCAAAAAAGGGTATTTAGACCAGTTTAAAGAGCATATCACCTTAAACAAACCGAAGATGCTTCAGAAACAGTCCTAGAAGACATTCAATGAAAACAGGCAGGGCAACGAGCGAAGTCAACCACCACAGTGTTGGTAGGTGTTTGCATGGGGGCGACCAGGCGGGTATGAATTCATTGGTAGTGGCGTCAATGAAAACGTAATTCCGCTACAAAATGCATGAGGGGGGCACGCCTTCGCCCCTTCGCCGACGTTGTCGCGCGTAAATCCACTACGCGAATCTGCCTCCGTCCGTCCTCGATGGCTGGGTAATTAACTGCGTGCAGGAACAACGCTTATCCATATTGAAGAGAAAGCCTCCAGAGAAGGGGCATTGACTGCCTGCTTGATTAGGTTTTTTACTAGCAATGAGGAGTAGATAAGTGCTTTGCCATCCTTTCAATTTCACTGGACAAAGAGAGAGTAAAGTGCGCTTTCTGCGGATGATTGCTCATCTGCTTCAGTTTCCCCCGTCATTGTTCGGACTTCCAAAAGAGTTAGTTAGCAAATTGTTCCACCAAGTTGCAATAGTTCTGACCGCTTTGCTAGGCCACCTTGCCAGAGAAACTAGGTTTGCAACTTCTCAAGTTTTGTATAATTCCATCATTTTATCATTAGAAATAACCTTTGCATAAGCGGAGGGGGTGTAGTGAGAAGTGGCGCACTCCACATACACATGGTCATGAGTTCGAATCTCGCAATGATATCCCCATAGGCCAACCTAGCCTTCCATCCCTCAAACGTCGGTTAACTATAACCGGACTCGTCTGAGAGGAAAAAGCCTGGTTAGTAGGGGCAGTAGACAAGCCTAGTAAAGGTCTAGGACTGCTTGTACATCAGCTGGCCACGGCAACTCAGTGCATAGGCCACATAAGCATTCAATATGCCACTACGACTCCGAATGGAAGTCGAACATGTAGGCGCATCCCCCACACGGGAGTGATTGAAACCCCAAGACCATATGCTTTATCCTTCGATCATTCAGCATCCATCTCCTGATTCCTCATGATGGACGACACGACTGACCTGAGGAGTATGGTTCGAATATGGTACAGTCCCACCCTGGTACCTTCGAAAAGCATGGTATCTAAGGTCCGCTGCTGCAGTGTAAGGTGAGGAAGCTGGGAATTTGCGCATTTGCTTGGAGTAGCTTGGAGTAGCAGCCTTCATGAGAGATATGTGTATAAAGTTGATGTAGAAATATATAAATTGAATGCTTGCCATTAGATAAAGATGGTGTAGCTTCAAGTGGCGCACTACCACAGACGCATGGTCACGGGTTCGTATGATCAGGGATATCCCGGATCAGTATCCGCCTGGGCCAACCAAGCCTTCCATACCTCGGTGTCGGTCAATCGGTACTAGACCCACCTGGGAGGGTGAGAGCACTGGCTCGTACATCGGCTGGCTACCGCAATTCATTGTAAACCACGACTCCGAATGGAAGAATAATGCGGGGGCGTATATCCCAGTCGGGGATGATCAACACCCAAGAAATGCACCCTTTTATCCTTTACCATGCTGCTCGAACACCTGAACACCTTTCTCTAGCTTCTCGGAATGTGTACGGTTGTCTGGTTATAGGGGTTTCGATCTTTTTATTCAAAATGAAACAGACGATTTCTAAAATCTATAACGTCAGAATGTTACCATCGTAGCTGTTTTGAAGCCACTCAAATTACTCGGTTGGTCTAAAGCACGTGTGCGTGACAACAACAAACGTTTTGGAACAGGGTCATGAATTTTTGATCATATTTTTTCCACCTCAGCACACAACCCTCCCAAGTAAATGATTCGACAACTCATCCTTCGACGACCTGCCATCATTTTTTTTTTGGATTCTGGAAGTTTTTTCAAAAGAGTTATGAGTCTTTGTAGGAAGTCTTACATTCAAAAGCGCCCTTCACCCATCATAGGCGATCCTTCGCTTACCATTAGTTTTACACGTCCAGCAAGCATCAGATCGTGCTCATTTTCTGAATTCTTCCTGGCCCAGAAAGGGGATTGTACGAAAGGAAAATCAGAACAATAATGCAAGCACTCCCTGTTCAGGTGAAGATGAGAGATAAACGTCTAGACTGGTATGGGCCGGAAGACCACCGCTTCGACAGCCAAGAAAGGCAGTGAAGTTCAAAGCTCATGGAAGGCGACGAGAAAGAGCCCAACAGAATATGTGGCGTAACCAAAAAGGACGTCCTCGAGGCCAAAGTAAGAGCAGCACATGCCGCTGATAGTATGAAACTGCGACAAGTCATAAGAGTACCCAAATCTGCGACTGAGCGGGATTTGCTCTAAGGAGAAGGAGGAGGAGTAGAATCCTACACTGCCAGAGCGCTCCTTATACCGCGAACTAGTCTCATTCAATGAATCCGTTGAGCCATTCGTCACCTTCACCCATTTCTTCCTGATGTCTGGGCTGTCCTGGAACCAAATCGGGAACTCAAGACGATAGATATACAGATGCGAACGTTGTATGTACAAAAGGAAGTCGCGAGAGTTACTTGTGCAGTGAGTATAGCAGTCGAAGGAATCCAGGTTGGTAGAGGGGGAGATTAACCGAAGTAGTACAATCACTTGGAGAAATTCTCATCGTATAATCAAAAAGAAAAGTCTTGGCATAGTTCTCGTCACTTCTAATCGGTTGGTAAAATAGTTTTGAAACAGCTCCAAGAAAAACTGGCTGATTCTGGCAGACCCTTTGTCCGACCGATTGCTCCACGCTGGTCTCTTCCAACAAAAATAAACCTTGACTTTGATCCTCGAAGGCGTATTCATGGTACTGAGCGCCAGTGATTCGCAGGACTTGCACTCGATGTAGAAGTCAGTGCTTTTGTTCTTCCATATGAGCCCTATAAGATTCAGGTGGCGCCGTAGAGATGGAAGGCCAAGTTGGCCCGGTTATGCCTCGCACTGTAACTGGTTTGTCACAGTGATACTATCGGTAGTATACCACCTCCGTTCACCTATGACAATAATCCCAGTTTCCGTCTGAATCCCTTTACACAAGTGGGATTGTCACTACTTGTAGCACAGGGCTTACCTTGCAATGTCTATATCCAAACATCGCCGACTTGTCAGAAATAGAACGTTTTGGTACAGTAAACGTTGTGGTACTCACCTTTACCATTTTTAGCGTTCAGTTCTTCGATGGGTGATAAAGCCTGAGAACAATTATTGGATATGACCCATTCCCCTCTTCCCGTCGGCATACGGCTCTAACAAAATGCATTAAGGGCAGATTTTGTGAAATGGTAGAACCCCGGTTTTACGCTGCAGTGTCATCTAGGAGTGAGATTCAGCATGAATTCAATTCATGCAGAATTCATTTAGTACCACTGGATGCAAGAGCTATTAAGTGGGGCAAACCTAATGGAACTTTCGTTTTTTTGAATTTTAGGAGCACTTTGCTCCATACTGTGATGATGGTTAATTGTGTTTCAGAACGGTCTCAGAAAAAAAGGGAGTAAGAATCTGCTGCAGAACTGCTCTGAAAGAAGGTTGAGACATACCACAAAAAGGGCATTAGGGAGCAGGTTAATGATGAGGAAGGTGAAGAGGATGAGGGCATAGCGACCACGCGGTTTTCTGGTGGAGTGGTGCCGCTGTCGTCCCCTGCGGTTTGAGCAGTAGTTATGGCGTTATACATCATTTGCACTTCTCGTACGTATGTCTGTATTGAAAAAAAAACGAAAATAAAAAAAATCGATTCTGAAAGGGAAGAAGAGATCGGACTGTGCCTTCCCCTGAAAACGGTTTCTCATCAGTTGAGAACAAATTCTCAAGCCCTGTGAGGACCATTGCCTGCTCTGTCAATGTTCCGCTGCATACATTTCACTCTGATCTGAACCCGAATCAACCAAACTACTAGAAGTTCATTCCCGCATGAGTAGGTAACCAGTCCCACGAGTTGTCCTCACAGTAATCATGAAGCTCGTGGTGATGGTAATTTGGCATAGGTTGCAGTTTTTAACGACATTCAACTCTCCCATAATGAGTTGGACGTCTGAACTTGGATCCTTCCTTTTTTTTGCTGCACAAAAGATAAATGCGCTTCCACAAAGTTGTTGGCATCTAGGATTAGGATGCCCATAGGATCAGATATCTACTGCGTACTAAGAGCAGACAGGATCATGACGTGCTGGCAACTTTCCAGCCTGATCGTAACTATGATTAATACACCCAACGATAGTATTTACGAGACACGAGTTGAGCTAAGATGGTACATTACGCACATCGGTTGGTGATAAGGGTGGTGAGTTCGTCGTTATGTCCCAAACACTCCAACGGGCCTTAACCGAACCCCCGTTCAGCGGATCTTCTGTTCTCTGACGCCTTAATGAGAGAGACTTCCATCTCGATGCAGGTGCCTCAATCACACTCGAATCTTGCAGGTATTGGTGGATCTACACTGTTTAGTTTACTGCCTCATAAAGGCCTATGAAATCACCTCATGCGAATCGCTGTCTACATCACCTACACCTTTAAAATTTGACCCATTAATAGTTGAGTAGGGAGACCAAATGACAAAACATCGTGGCCGTTTGAAAGCCATGGTTCCGTCTCACCTGTCAAGTACTAAGCATCTCTTAAAACTAGTGCACTCCTCCAAATTCAAAGTAAGTTGTTGCGTCTCGGTGATTCCGTTAGGTGCACCCCCTAACGTCACAGGCCTTGTTTGACATCTACCCAATCGTTTCGAGATGAAGTTAGCGTATTCGTTGAGAACCGATCACAATACATACAAAAGGCAAAGGGATCAGTCTTTATGAATAAAGAATCGTAACATCATTTACAATCAAAATGACATAATGCCAATAGCAACTTACGGACTCCTCATCGAAGGCAGTAGGTGGGGGCGCCGTTAATCAAAAAAGATTCTAAGGGCCGAAGCCCTGCAGGCCCGTCGCGTCGCCAGGTGCGGGGGGGGGAGAAGACAGTCGGGTGGCGTCGAGTCGGATAAGACGAATGAGAAAGCGCGTCGAGAGCCACTGCTGCAACGCGTATTTCCCGCGCATTCACCTTTGATTATAGGGGGTCAATTGCGACGTGACCTACAGGCGTCGGCACACCCGGGGCGCCCTTGGAGCGATCCTTGCGATACGCGACATAAGTAATGTATTGGACCTTTTGATGTTGTCTCGCTTTCTACAAAAATCCGGAAAGAACAGTCCTTAAAGGCATTATCTGAGATATATGATTGGTATGCTATCGAGATTAATACCTTTATACTTGAAAGAGGTTACCAGTTCCAGTGGCCACTCAAAGTGAGATACCGCCGTAGGTGTTTACAAACGATGATCTCAGATCTACCCTCTTCTGCTCATCTCTACTTCTTAGAATCATTTGGCATCAAGCCTGCTAAACGATTCCGGGAGCTAAAATAAAGGACCGTTTGACTAAGCTGACCGTAGCGCTCTATGAAAGAACTGATGCTCGTCTTTCCACCAGAATTGTGCTCAACCAGTTTTTTTTTTCAGAAAAAGGGAAGAACTGTAAGAACTATAGGTAAGTAATCTATGGACACATTTGACAACTTATACAAAAAGTTTAAAACAGAAAAAAAACCTCAACGGGGGCAACGTAAGAAAAGGGTCCAACACACCCGCAGTTCCCGCCCATATGAGATGAGAAACAAGGATGTACAAGCGTTCCAAACGTTCAAAACATTTCCGGATTCTTATCCAGATATGCTAGTAGGTGCTTTCAGAATTCAACGACGTGCCGACCGACCGACGGCATTGTTGGCCTCGTGCTGACAACGCCGGACACCGATCGATGCTGCTCACGCGCCCTGAACGTCATCTGTCCGGCGTTGATAACACGTGGCCAAAATCGCCGCCGGTCGGTCGGTGGGTCAGCCCCTCAATGAACTCTGAAACACCCACTGTAAGCCTTAAAAAAAGAGAAAATATCCAAATCTAGTTGCGCTGTAGACGTGCAATAATGAGAGAAGGCGAATCGTGATTCTAACGCGGAAGATCGTGGGCAGTTACATGAGAGAAACAGCTTTACACATGGCTTTGAATGGTTAAAATAAGTGCACATTGATAGGATGAATTCAGGATGTTGATGGTGTCGGTGTTGGTGATATTGGTGGAACGTTGAGAACTTTCATTACGAGTCCGGCTGGTCAAGCACCCTGCATCATAGTCCTCAAATGGGGTCCATTAATAGAGTCGGAAGAAATGAGGCACATCCGTTAGTTCAATGAACGGTCTAATTAAGTGCAACATAATCTCTCTGGTCGGTATAGGAGTAAAAAAATGAACATTGCCAAAACAGATTGTTCCACTCTTTCAACTCTCTTCTGATCCTCCGAAGCAAGGGTCCCTGAGAAAATCCCTGAGAAAACTGTTTTAAAAAATAGGCTGATTTTGGTCTCTCCTAAGTCCCCTCAAGTTCCGCAGGTGATAAGCACGGGATGACACTAATGTTCCCATGCATTTTACTTCCCATGCACGAGAGCTTCCGTCATTTTTCAGGGCGATTAAGGACTTTGACCCATTCTACCCGCTTTTGAAGCACATGGGCGATAACGTAAACGTAATAAGGAGAACTACGTTTCCTTCTAAACCTGTTTTCCCTAGAAAATACGACGTTTTTCCTAAAGATGTGCTGGGTTGCTCGTCGTCGTCGCTATCAACTGCTTACCAGAGAGGATCATTGTGATCGTCTTCCGTACGACTCGTTCCCGTTAGAGAGGGGTTGATGAAAAGGCCGTCGTGCAGAGCATCACGTTATATATGCGAAATGAGCTCTCTGACTCCTCCGTTCCTACCTAGACAGTGCTTTCGTTGTGCTACAAAAACGTCTTCAACCCACTTTCGAATACCCCGCCAGCAATTTGTTGAAGCAGGCTTGATTCAATGGCTGGTGTTACTTACTGTTGGAACACAAGTTATTCTCTTGCGAATGATGTGAACATCAGGACGAAAAGCATCTATCATTGAAATCGCCATAAAAAAGGAAAAAGGGAACAGGAAGTAGAAAAGAAAAAAAGAAGAATTAACTCTGCTAATGACAGGGTGTCGTGGAATGACTATTTGGATGGACGTTCCAAGTGCGCTTGTGTGGTGTTACTGGCGAGATGTCCTCACAAATCCAATTTCTCATTTAATTGATAGCAATCTTTATAATCGAAATCTCATTTCTCTTTGACACTGGAAACGGTGGCTATTGGCAACAGCCGCCGTTGCTAACGGCATATCGACTACTCTCGGAAATTGATCTCGAGGATCCCTGTCTTCTCGACTGTGCTCGCTGGCACATCACCGGAGTAGACAATTAGATCGTCGACGGAGACCTGAACATCGACATTGAGTTGATCACAATAAAAGAAAGAATTTTTTTGCTCCTATACCGACCAGAGAGCTTATGCTGAAAAGAAAGGGAGGAGGATAAAGCCCTTTAACGCTAATTAATCACGTGTCTGGGATGTTCCCCGCCTTCGACAGTGTTCGTTTAATCCATATGTGTCCTATACAATGGCTTGTGCAAGCCAGCGAACGTAAAATATGAGTCAGTGTTTATATCTTCCCAGACAGTTTGGTAGCAGTTACCGACCGCGGATGGGTGGACAGCTTGGTTGCCATCTGCCGGAATCGATCTGGGCTTCTATCCTAACCATGCGTGTGATAGTGTGCTTGATTTGCCCCTACATCACCTTCGCCTCCCTAACACAGTTTGATGGAAATAGGTGACCCTAATTTTACCAAATGGATATACTACGCCGTCGATGCAACCAATTAGAAATCTTGTTCTCATCCTGGTTTGTCAGGTACTGATATGTTGATTTAGCTTTGATTACGAATTGTTGAAGGGGCCATCATTTGAGAAGTTTTGGATGTTTAGAGGCAGTACACACATAACTTGAAGCGCAAAAGAGAAACCGAACTGGAACTGGTCAATGAAGCCCCTCGGTGGAGGTTGTAAACGAACACAAAGATAGTCGGGCACATAATGGTCCACTCTGGCAGTTGACTTGGAAAATGGCTTTCGCAGCCAGCCAACCTATTTTTCGGGGACCATGTAAGGGCTGATCGAAATATTTTGTTTTCCATGCAGAGAGAAAGTCCAGTCCTCAATGTATTTTCTTCAGGTTGGAGAGTAAGGGGTCTCAGACAAAGCTCTAAGATAAGCCATTTCAGGGCTGTTAACGCTCTGTTATCTGTAGCGTTTCTATTGAGCTTGATTTCAATCAATTGATAAGACTTACAGAAATATGTCGAACTCCTCGAGTAGGGGTTTTACGGTAGTTGTAAATGACCACACAGGAAACGGCAACTGGCATGTCGAACACGAAAAACACCCGAGCGCAGCGATTTGGTAACATGGGCGTCAACCACATTTCTTCTGCCCTGACATTAACACTTTATCTGAAAAGCATAACAGGAAAACTCGTCCTAACTCACCTATCAGTATCGTTGCAACCATTTATAAGGTTAAGACTCGTACGGGGGTCATCCTCAACAGTTGGCAGAATGTTGACGCTCTCAGGAAAAGCAGCTAGATCTAAACAGGAAGGCTAAATTATTTATGTAACTAATGATAAAATCAGTACCAAACTATACAACAAAACTGGTGTTTTCAGCTTCAGTGTCATCAGATTTCCTCATTGGGATACTAATATTTCTAATATGTTATTAATCATTACGTTAATAATATAAAGCCTCTGTTATCTATACAGAAGCATTGAAAATTGCCAATGCCTCTTACATGGTTCCAATATGGAAAGGTTGACTACAAAGCTAAAAGAAATGATGGGAATCTCATTGAGAATTGCGTACAAAAAAGATTTCGTAATTACTGGTAAAGTTAGGTGCACACATAGAAATGAATGAATATGCTGAAAGCTTCGTAATAAAGGCACATTTCATGAAAAAAGGTATCTGGGGCTTCCCCTCAAGATGAATTCGAGGCCCCTCCTGATACATATGTGCCAATGTCAGGTCAAGAAATGTCCTGGATGGGGCACAATAAGGGTTCAGAGACTGTATCGTGTGAATGCCACACCCACAGCGGACGAGTCTCGACGGTGCTATAGAGGCTGCACTATTTCAAGGGACTCCGTCTGTTGGAAGTTCTCTCAACATGTCATGGCCCATGACGACAGTAAGAGGCAGTTTTATACGATTCGGACATGATGTAGTCAGCTTTTTGCGCAGTTTTAACACATGAAATCTCGTCCAAATACCCCTTCCATACCATTTCCGCCATGGTAATCTTGTACAACCTCTATTTCCACTACTTTGGCGAAGCCCTATTTTTCGCGAAGTAGGCGTACTCTTTCGCTTTCTTCGCATCGGATGAACTACTGCACATCAACACTTCCTCTTTCCTACTTAAAATGGGTACCTCAAAACTATCGTGAACTGTACCTTCAAGAATAATCTCACTGACATCACCAACCTAGTTGATGGAACCTATTTACTCTTGTTGTCGATTTGAACAATATATCTTTACCCATTCCTCTTCTCACTAACACGAAACCACCGATTAGCCCTGATTAGCCTCAGAGGAAGATGGAGGCGAGGCAAGTCATCTTTAGTGTCTGATTACTATATTTTCTCGATGTGTTTGTTTGTTGTTGTTTTTTATGCTCTACTGAATTCAGTTTGTTATATTTACTTATTGGAAACGAGACAGTAGTTTTAAGTTGTTGTATTGCTTAGTTTTTTCTCGTAAATTTTAATGTGTAGAGGCTCAATTTGTGTCGGGCAATGTAATTCATTTGCGGATGAAAGATTGAAAATGAAACGCATCATGAAGACATTGGCAAAAGGAATTCCACAAACAGTTTCCCATCAAAAGGAAAGGCATTCGCACTGGCAACATGGTCAACGCATACTTACTATGCGCTTTGACTTTGATCCGTTCATGTCGTCGGTCGTAAAGTTCGATGCCGTTCAAACCGATGTAAAACTCGTCACCCCAAGAGCTGAGCAGTTGCAGTTGAAAAATAACTGGAAATGGAATGATAGTAAGTTCTTCTTAATTGGACTACACTGCCAGTAACCACGCACATCCGTATATGGAACTTGTCATCGGTCGAGTCAATGGGCGAGCTGTAGTAGGGCGATCTATGAAGACATCCTGAACGAAGTCGAAAAATACATAACCTGAAATATTCGTTTCATGGTTTTCACCAGAAAATTTTACCTCTCTCTACTTTATCTGCTTCCAAAGATACAACAAATACCTGGTGCCTTCCGCAGAAGCACATTACTGGCAGCTAATCGCCCATTGATAAATATGTGCAGAAGACGAACACCAGCATAAGACATTTCTGGTGAAACGTTGTAGTTCCAGAACGAAATACCTAACGAATAGTAAGTATCTGAGGGATCACATGTCATTACTACAATACTCACCCTAAGTGTTTAAAATATATCGAGAAAAACGCATAATGGCTTTTTTATATCTATGTTAGTTTTCGCTTTCATTGTTCAACTCAGCTCGTCGAGCACCACAAAATGGTTGGTGAAAATTCGAAAAAATTTGAATATGAAGTCCTGCTCCCGTCGAAGTTTCTTGATGGCGAACATCGAAGCGACTTCTATCGATACGCTCGCTGTCTCAGTCACTTGAGCCAGATGATTATTTGGATTAGTGCTTGAGGTATTAAAACGAAGTGAAATCCGTGGTGTGGTTTTCATGTTACTGACCAGTTTGAGCAATTTATGACTTCTCGATCAAAGGCGCGACCAACGGGGCGTTTAGTCGGGTAGTCATACATTGCTTCGATCTTTCCAGGCTCAGAAGAAGGCGATCCACGCCGTAACGTAAGCCGGAACAAGAATTTTTATCAACTCGTCCAAGTTCGAGCATTAGAAAACCAACATTTGCACTATGCCGAGGTTTAGAGATAGTCGTACATGGAGTTGACTGCCGTTTGTGTTGAAACTCATTTTCAAAGAGGTCGCATTGAAATAACCAATGCAATCTAAGAAATGTGACGGTCCACTTTTCTTTCACTGCTGACATATGATTACTACCCCACAGTTCAATGGGTAGTTACCATGGTAACTTTTTCGTTATAATTATAGCCAATGCCTTTGGTTATAATTTAGTCAGCGTCGTTCCATTGACGTATCCCCAGAAACAGGATGGACTAAAGAGTTAATAATTGAACTTTCCCAGTTTGCAACTGGCCACTTTTTAGAGCTCGACGAGCTGAGTTGAACTATGAGACGAGGAACTGTGAAAATAACCAAGCTATGAGACAAAGCGAAAATACGCTCACTTGCGTTTTTTTTTGGTTTTTTTTCACAGTCAAGGGCGGGTATTGTACTGTATTGCTACTTGTTTCATAAGCGTCCATGTTCGACTCTCGATAAATCTTGGCATGGCTTAGTTTAGTGCATGAGTTTAGCGGCGGTCGACTAAACGACCGGTTGTTGTTGGAGGTTTCCAACTCTGAAGAAGGCGATAACGCCGAAACGTAAGTTGATAAGAATTTATTTACCATCTTGGCAACAGGTTTTATTAAAATCTTATAAAATTAATGTATTGCTACTATTTTGCGTATTGCTCATCTCGACATACCAGTAAGTTCAGAAGGTTTTGAAAAGTTGATGGTGATTGTTGTTGTGCTATTGACTTCGAATGAGCTTAACCACACATCTTCGGGAGATCGAGTGAGATTTTTGCCATTCAGAAGCCTAACAATATCATTTACGAAGCCTAAGACTTTAAAGTAGACAGCTTCTTCAAACACATACCTTTGAGGATCGCTCTGTCCACTGGCGGAGATCGTGACCGTGGAAGGATCGATGACACTCTGTCGATTACCGAGCAACTCCAGACCATTCAGTCCGATCAGATCCCTCGCACCCCAGTTTTCGCAAAGTTCCAAATGCAGAACTGGAAAGTAAATGTTGAGCAGAATTCCTTCAGAAGCACATTCCGATAGGCATGGTATGTGGTATTAGGTCTGTGCAAGAGTCTCTAGATATGCGGATGCAGATTTTTTGCAACCTTTTACAACACTATTTCATTTTTTACTCGCTAAACTTCGTATTCACTGCTTCTATCTACGGAATTTACCAACGACTTTGGAAGCCCTCGATTTACTTAATCAAGAGATAGGAAGATCGGGGGTCAAAAAAGTTACCCTCAGCATTTCTGATGTCACCACCTTTGGGGAATTTCTTCTCTGATATGACCCCGGGTTGAGGCGCCTAAAAGGTGATAGTCCAAAGGAGCGAAGTCATTTAAACAGGTAGGGTTGGATACGGTATTTTTGCCATGTTCCCTTGACCTGGACTCGTGGTCTTTGCGACGGGAGGCTGAGCGGTATTAGGCAGAGCATGGGCAGAACCTTTTTTCGGTCGTTCATTTTCTCATGCGACCTCGCTTTATTGTCCTTTCCCCTGAAATCCCTGGAGGTAGACAAGGATGAGATTGAAATAAGGTAATGGTCCGCTGTAATTCCATTGTCTGTCGAGGGTTCAAAGCGAAAGGGCTACCGTAAAAGGTTTAACAAAAGCATTTTCAGTATCAATTTGAATAGCTCACTCTTAACTTTTCCGAAAGAAGATTCTTCGGCTTTCTCATCCGATACGTTAGCGCTGATAGGTCGCTGTTGTTCTTCTGTCGATCGGCCCACTTCGCAAGTTAGCGGTCGCTGCGGAGTCAACCCGAGGGCTCCTTCTGAAATTGGGACATTGAGGAAATGCGATTTGGAACGTGCCTTGTACTATTCGAGATGATTGGGATAAGTTGCTAGATTCCAAAATTTTACCGATTTTTAGAATTCGGGGATTTTCAAAATTAACAACAACAAGCACAATGTAATTGAAGGTTTTCACAGGGCATGATGTACAGGAACGACTGCTTTTATCAACAGATTTTCAGTGGGGCTATGCAAGAATCCGTCTACCTGTTGCTGCTATGTCGTACAGGGATGGAGCTCTGGTGATGTCGGTCACGAAGCAAACATCGTTTTCCGCAATTGATTCCAAGATCTGATCGTCGGTTGTGAACAAGATTGTCTGCAATTTGATTTATTGAATGTTGTTCGTCCTTACTGCAGGAGAAGTATTTTCAGTGTATTCCCATTTCTCTTTTACGAATTGTTACCATACAACATGCAAACGAATAATGTTATTCGAAAAGGGGAGGAGTCTCATTGTAGGTGACAAAGCCGTCCAACAAAGTTAAAGTCGTCACTTGAAATAGTCGAATAATTGCTCACCTCTCCCATAGGTGCAGTGTCATGGTCAGTGAAAGCACAGTCGATTTCGCCGTCGAATATGGTGAGGTTATCCAGTTCGGCGCGAAGATGTCGTACTCCCATTTGAGCATGGACTCGGGATTCGCTGTAGTTCTGTAATTCCTTTGTTTTCATCATAAAGATTTGGGAGTAAATGAAAAGTGGGAATGAAAAAGTGAGCCTAAGTGCTGATTCTGAGAGAATTCCGAGGGAGTAAGGGAAATGGACGAATGGCCGTCTTCATTTATAATGCACTCACATACACACCCACATTCGTTATTAGATGGAGCCATTCCTATCATGAAATGAACCTTGCAGGGAGTGAGAGGATGTAGTGCAGTAGGATCGAAATTGCCGCGTTGCGGCGAAGGACGCCGCGCGCGAACTAATTTAGCAGAATGCGGCAGCAATTAAGAAATACATGAACAAAAGAACTAACATTAGAATCATGCCAAAAGTAATAATCGCAAGTCGATTGAGCTGTATGAAGAGCGCTGGAACCGTTATAACGAGACGAATTGTCCGCGACAGCCGCGCGCGGCGAATCGATTACACAAAACCGATCCTGCTGCCCGTCACCCGGGAGTGATAGGAATGTTTTACAGCTTTAATTTGCAACACGAGCTTGGAAAATGATCCTATAAGCGCAACATCACCGTGTATCAACAATATGGCCAGGGTGGAGCTTCACAGACCCGAATTTGGGCCGAAACCGCGGATAACATATTTTACCGCTATCAACATCGTCGAAACAATCACATCAGGCCACTCATGTTGCAGAAAAAGAAAGGCTGCTGACATCAAACCAACCCAAAAACGAATCATGGCGATTCGAGTGAGCTGGACGAATTCGATCTCAATGCTAACGCATCGATTTGGTTCCATCTTAGCTCTCCACATTTTGCCTTGATCGGTGCAGGCAAACGATTCAACAAAGATTGACTCCACATTGCCAACAGAACGACTTGCATTAGAAGAGATCTGCAACCCGACTGGCCATTGCTCGAGTATGCACGAAGCCTTGGACAAGCGAATAAAAACTGACCTTAGCAACTTCTGACCGCTTCCCGCTGTCTGTGAAAATCTCGATGGCGTTCAGGCCAACATAAGTGGGGTCACCCCAGTTCGACAGCAGGTCCACTCGCAACACTTGACCACAAGGAAGCTCCGGAATTTCGCTGGAGAAAGATTTAGGATAAAACAAAGTATGCAGGCTACAGAATTCTTAGTTTCATCTACAACCAAGACAACCTCTCATTTTTTTATTAGAATTAGCAGACTTTCGTGTGTATTTTAAATGAATTTTGTTTATTTGCTTTTAAAAGCACGAAAAGTTCACACAGCATTAAATCACGGAAAACCTTTAGCTGGGCTCCAGTAGTTAAAGGCACAGTTAAGGATAAAAATGGTTTCTGAGATTCCCACGCAGGATGAATTTGAGGCCTCTGCGTATAACCATTAGTTCGAAAAACAGCTTAGTTAGGGAGTTGTAAAAACCCAAAGATTGGCCCGCGTGTATCCTCGGACGAGTTTCACCGGCATTGTAGAGGCTGCACCATTCACAAGGAAACCCATGTAGGAAGTTCAAACAGCTTGTCATGACCCATAGACTGTAAAAGACAGTTCTGTGGTTTGGTGTAGTCAGCTCTTTGTGCAGTTGCAATAACTGAAATCTCGTCCGAATACCCCTTCCATGTTATTTCCGTCATGGCAATCTCGTCCAACCTCTATTTTTCCTACTTTTGAGGAGCCATATTTTTCTCGGAATCAGCGAATTCTCTCGCTTTCTTCACTACCGATTAACTATTCCCAATCTATACTTCTGCTTCTCGAATAAAGATGGTACCTCAAAATTTTACCGTGAATTGTGCCTTTGAACAATTTAGGAGCACAGTTACGATGAAAATACTTCTGAGATTCGCCCCTCCCCCCAGCCCAGGATGGATCTGTGGCCCCCAACGATAACACAAAGGACGCTCTGGGGGTCAAAGAACGGTCTACTTAGGGCGCAATAAAAGCTCCCAAAACCGGCTTGCCCGACGTACACATCCAAATGCGGGCCAGCTCTCACGGCATTGTAGAAGCTGCATCATACAAATAGTGAACATACAGTAGCGCTTAAAAGTCTCCGGCCAAATGCTTTTCAGTCATAATCCCTTCTACTGGATATATTTATGTGAAATTCTCAGCATTGGTGTATTGTGAATATTTACCACTATTCTCCTGCGGTCTGATCATGTTCCAGATATCCCAATGAACATGAACTCGAAATCAACTGGAATATAGAAATACGGACATTGGTCTATCTGAGGTTCTCTTCTTTTCTGCCATGCCTAAAGTGTAGGAGCGCTAAAGCGGACCCCAGTGAATGAGAAAAACGCACACAAGGTGGGAATAATTGCAGACGTCGCCAACGTTGCTTTGAGCGAAGCCTATTACCACGACATGTATTGCTCTTAGGTATGCGGATAATGGGTTTCGCAGTCAAATAGAATTGGATAGTGTGAAATATGCTCCAGTTAAACATATCCAAATTATCGCGATATGCTCAACTGAGAAAAAAGTTATGGCCGAAAAAGCGTTTAGCCGAATACTTTTGAGCGCTACTGTATGTTGAGAACTCAAACAGCTAATCAGAGCTCATCGCAGTATGTTATATAGCAATAAAAAACAACAAAAGAATAACAAAGTGGAAACATTAGTGAAGATTAATGATATTGAATAATATGAAGGCTTTAGCAGTACATAACTTAAGAGTAAAAAATAACTCAGAAAATGAACTCACAATGAGAACTCGTCTCTTTCTCCGTTAATACCGTTCATGATGAGCTCTCACCGCTGCTCGAGCCTATCACGTCATTTTATAGCATCAAAAGCAAGTATAAATACCACCGGCTGCCTGAAAGAGGTCTCTGTAATTCCTCTTCTCGGGAGAGTAGCTGAGCCTTACCGCAAGACTAGGAGCGAAATAGCTACAATTAAGGCGATCAAAGGAAATCTCTGGTTATTAGGCGGATTCTTATAACAAATTTCTCTAAAAGTTGTCGTCGTTTGTACCCCAAATTACACAGTCTTGAAGTCTTCACAACCGAACTGTCTTTATTTCGTTTGAAGGAGCGGAGTACTTCAGTGATGATGGGGCTTTCAGAAAAAATTGAGATCATCAAGAGGAGTTATGCCTCTACCAATCTAGGATACTCAATGAGGTGCCATAAATTCGGCATGAATTCGGGTAATTCAACAAAGCAAGTTGGTGAAATCAATAACAACTGTGGTCACCCAGATGTTACCATGGCGATCACCGGCGAGGCTTGGGCTAGCAATGGCTCTCGTTGTCTTAGCAATTTCGAGCCCATCGCGAACTTCAGCTTTCTACAACGAAGGATTCATAACCGCGATACTCCAAGAAAGGCAGTTCCAGAGAACAAACTTCACTGCAATGCTTCGATGCCAAAGAGATTTTAATGGTGTCAGGCGGAATACTTAACATTTATCCGTTAGGCGAATAAGTGTTCCACCACTAAAAAACCTGTTTGGTCTTAAAGCATTGACTAATAGTGATACAAATGCCCAGGTTTCAAAAGAGAGGTGAACATTGTTCACTGCGTCTGGTGCCTAGCTACAATCAGTCATAAATTCGAGCATTCTCCAAAATTGAAGAGCTATTTGACTGTCAACAGAACCGGACCACCCTGATCCTCAAAATCCGATTTTTCAATTTCTGAAATCTAGCATAAACTAATCCTAGTTGGTATCTCTGCAATAAACAAAAGTTTTATTGTCTAGGATGAATAAACAGATCATGCTAATAGCAAACGGACACCTGTTTTTGAAGCTCTAGATCCTCTTTTCGACTTTAATGCTAGCCAGTTTCAAACCTAGAAAACTTGAGAACCTAATGTGATGAGAGACGCCAGCAAAAGTGGAAATATGTAGGGCGGCGACAAAACGGAAACCATGGAGTAGCATGAACGAAAAAGCAGCAGCTGATTGTCAATGAGCCGATTACCATGGGAACGAGTCCGGCTGATATTGCGAACTCTACTCTTAACTCGCTTTGACTAATGGTAATTAAGACACCAAGAAGCTCAATTATAAGGATTATTTTAAACTCGAAGACGCACTTAAGCAGAAACCGGATAATGGGATTCTGAAGTTAAAGAAAAGTTCAATAAGGAAAAGGGTAAAGCATCTGTTTGGAACTGCGAAAGGAGGCCTTTTCTTTGGCTAATAAATTGAGATGGCGATTGAATTTTGATGGTAGTTCTTTTTTCTCTGCTCTGTCTGCCAGAGGAAATGTCCTTTACTAAATCTGTTTCTTCAATATTACTCTCCTAGGCAGGCTATACTTTTTGCTGCATCGACGCAACGCCTAGTTTCTCCAACCTCCTTTGCTTTTCCGCAGCCCTCGGGTATGGGTACATTCACCCAGAACTGGATGGACGCGGCAGTTCGCGCGGCGAAATTCGTGGCGACTTAAACGACTTTAGCGCTTACCATTGGGGCCCAAATTTAAAGTTGAGTGGATCGGTAGGATCAGCTGACCATAATAATCTACTCTACTTCAAGCTTGCGCCCCAATGATTGGTGCCAAAGTCGTCCTGAACGCCATGAATCTCGCCGCGCTATTTGCCGCGTCCATTCAGTTTTGGGTGAATGTTCCGTCCCCCGCAGCCCTTTTGTTTCTCCAAAGTCGATCATCATGTACCCAATACAGCAGCCTCTTCGATTACTATAATACTATCTACGAAATATAAATGGCTCTCATTAACTTAAACCTTGAGGAATAATATTAAGTAAGACCGCCCAAGAGAATCCGCTAAAACTTAGGGATAGCATAGCAGGCAGCCCAAGCGAAGAAAGACTATCAAAAGATAGCGAATTCCGCTTGAAATGCACCATAGAATAGAGTGAAATGGAACACCCTCTATTAGAAGAGTATGTATATTGAAGCAATTCGGGAAGACCAAGTATGATGTCAACGGACTGGGAACGAGAAGACGAGAAGACAACATCAACTTCGAGACTGGATAAGTTTTCCAGGGAACATGGGACAGCAGAGGAAGCGCCGGCGGTGTAGGCATCTTTCCCAACAGGCATGGGGCCAAGAACACAGATCTTTTAGAGAAATTGACAACTCGAACCTGGCGCTTGCGATTGAGAATATGAAACCAAACCCCAGCTCTGCTAATCACTGCTCTGGCAGCATCAGGGAAGTAAAGCGGCGCCGTTTGTATAGAACTGTGGAATCCCTACATAGATAGTCTCCAATTTCTCTCTTGCTTTCACCCTCGGCATAATTGTTCACGATTCGAATGTTTTCCCAACAACCTCGTACGGCACAAAAACATCTCAATCATCTACAAAGATAACTCCGCTTTCTTCGAGATTCTGGGCCTAGTAAGGGCGGTTTTCAAACAACACTGAGCCAACCTTCACATCGGGCCACCGCACTAAGAACCGCTCCCTTATCTTACACATCTTCATGTATGATGACACCATATATAGAGGTCGTATGTAAAGATTGAACGGAACGCTCCTCAACAGCTCGGACGAAAAATTTGTGATGGGCCAATGAAAAATGCTGGAGTGCAATGGAGCGGCTGATCCTGTTCGATCCAAGTGCCCGCAGGCACTTGGACCAGTCAGGGACAGTCACTGTAGACAGAGTTGTCGTATGCAAATTTTAAAAAAAGACCTAAGCCATAATCATATAAATCGATCAGCTATTATATGAAGATGATATTTTCTCAACTGCTTTACTTCACTTTATTAAGTTCCCGTATCATAAAGTACATTCTAGAAATGAACCGATCTCCATGTAATACATTTACTAGTAGCACTCAAAATACAAAGGACTAGCTATGCTATTCTACCGTCAATATAAATATTTTCATTACATCAGCAAAATGACGAAGATCGTAAATGTAGTACACGTGAACTCATGGAGACATGTGCTACAAGCTTACTTGACAATGAGAGCAAGTACGGCAACAGTGCCGCTGACTGTCGGCTGCTCGAAGCCTTTATTACAGTTCGCAGAGGTAGTCGAAGAGCAGCAGGCCTCCGCAATAAGAAACCTTCAGTGCTGCGTCCATTGAATGCTTTTGAGATCAATGCCTTCTTGCACCATCTCCCATAGCGGACTCAACTCTCGCAACCTTTGTACTTCTCTAACGCACAGTTCAATGGTGTGCTCAATCTGAAAGGAGGCATGATAAATCCAGCTCGGGAGACGCAGTAATCAATTTGAATGACTTAGTTCATGATATTAATGGAAAGAAAAAAAACCAAAAAAAAGGAGTGGTGCAACACGAAGCTTCCTAAATAGGTATTGCGTGCAATCCCGACCCATGATGACCATGGGGAGCGTTTTGACTTCCGAAGGCCCTTTTGAAACCCCAAAGGCTGACATTTCGTCCAGATATCCTTACCTTCCAATTCGTGGACGTAGTCTCATACGCCCTAATTATACTTCTTTCTAGCAGCCTTTATACAGTGTATCAGTTTCAGAAAGAGCTGGCTATACGTCCACCCCTTACTTTACCAAGAACATAACTTGATGAGCTAGCTTCATTTTCAATTATACACTAACAGACCCGCTATACAAGGTAGTCTAAAATTATCGTGAACTGTACATGTGCAGAAGGAGGCATTAACAATATCGCTACTTGGAGCAATTAGTACTGATGGAAAGATACCTATTAACATCTTTTAGATTTAGAATACTGGTGTGTTTTCGTTTTCCCTTTGTTTTATTTAGGTATGTTGCAAATTACTAATACTCTCGCTTGGTAGCCGTGGCATACCATGAGTGCTGTAAAATAAACAAGTAAATCAACAGATATCGGTTCGCACTGAATATATAGGCTATTCATCGATTTTACAGGCAAAAAGGAACGAAAGAAGAAGACATACAGCAGGGCACTTCGGATTTCGCAGAGAAGCCGAGGTCTTCCCGTAACCCGAAACTTTTGGGAGACGGGCGTTAGGAACGATTTTGAGTAATCGATTCGCCGTACGCGGCTGTCGCGGACCACTCACTCGCCGTTATTACAGCTCTAGCGTTCTTCATACAGCTCAATCGATATACGACCATTATTTTATGCATAATCCTACTATTAGTACTTTTGTTCTTGTATTTCTTACCTACTGCTGCATCCTGCTACATTCCTTCGCGCGCGACGCCCCTCTCACCGCGACGCGACCATTTCGTTCCTAACGCACCACACCCAAACCTTTTGGGACATTTTTTCATAGCGATTTCATAACCCCCTTACTTCTTTCTCTGTGGTGAAACGTCCAATGCCAAATCGAATCGAAGAATGGGCCAGGTCTTCTCCAGTTCCAATCGCCCTCAATACGTACGATGGCTCCAAGGATGCAGATGTGCAGGCGCTCCCGGAGGACAAAGCAACAGTCTTCAGTGCCATCAATAATGATTCACCTGAAATAAATGGGAGAGTGAATCTGTATCATAGAACTTTATTTCACAAACCACAATTGAAACAAACGGACGAATCAGTACAATGGGAAACCCCACCTTCAACGTATGCAAAAGATAGATTCACGCATCCCGGGTAAAAATGTTCTGGATCTCCATTGTGAATGATTTCACCCAGTCGCGATTTAACCCCGTCAATGAACATCTTGGAAAGTCGTCGAATATGCTTCGAGTCCATCTCTAAAGCGTAGCAAAGCCTTCAGTTCTTCAAGCACTGGCAGTCAATGCCCCATGTCCTGACCTCAACCAATAGAAATCCAAATGGAAAACTCGTACCCATTTCCTTGCTTGCGATCCTGCATGCCTCTCCTAATCCAACGCAAAGTGGTGTCGGAAGAGTTCCAGATCGGAGCCCTCGCTCCTGGCCGCCACCACTCATTTGAGCTTCCAAACGCACGCGTGGTCGTCGACGAACGTATAATGCTCCAACACCTAAACACATGATTAAGAAAACAAAAACTAGGTTTCACTCTCTCAGACCTTACCTTTAGGACCATAGATTTTGTGACCAGATATAGACATAAGGTCGACTTTTAGATCGTTTACATCGATAGGTATTTTGCCGACCGCTTGAGCGGCGTCGGTGTGGAATGCTACCTTTCGCTCTCGGCAAATCTCGCCTAAATACTTTTCGTCGACTGTGATCGGAATTCATAACTCTATCATAGAGGTATCAGGAAGCTAGGCAAGGATTTCAACCTCCTAACAATTCACTGGAATTCTACAGGGCTCGATGACTTGTAATTACAACACCAACTTTACCTATTTCTTTGATGGGCTGAATCACACCAATTTCGTTGTTAACCGTCATCGTTGACACTAGGCATGTTTCGGGTGTGATGGCATCTTGTAGAGCCTAAACTATTAGATCTGGAACGAAACGTGTGTTTAAATCGAAAAATTCCGCATACTTCAAAAAGCGAACAAAGGGCTTCAGATATAGCCTAAGTAGTAACCAGGATAAGCTGCCGGACCGCTGAGCTCTTTATTTAAAAACTGATGTAATATCGATTCTTTCAAACCAGGCGGCTACGCACGCTCTCGCGCGCGCTAGGGGCTCTAGCCTTGAGAGACGGAGCCGCATGACCTGATTTTCATTATAGACCCTTATCGGATTTATGAGTTCCCGCTCAAAGCTCGCCTCCTGTGGGCGGAGTCTGGTCTTGCCACCCACCATAGGTGTTCCCATCCTGTCGCCTGTACTCCTACCAAGTTTGAACTTTCTAGGTCAATGGAGACATGAGTTATGAATTTTCGCTCAAACTCCGCCCCTTGCGGGCGGAGTCTGGTTCTGCCTCCCACCAAAAGTTTTGCCTCCATGACGCCTGTACTCCTACCAAATTTGAACTCTCTAGGTCCATGGGAACTGCAATTATGGATTTTCGTATATAAATGTAAGAAGGGGTGTGAGCGTCGAGGCACGCTCCGCCCATTGTGGACGGGCCTCCGCTGACGTCATTTATGCTAGAGACACCTTCAACAATGCTTCTCCCACATCAACTTTCTCATGCTCTGTTGGCTTTCCCCAAATCGAGTTACAAATGTTTTCACAAAGCATTGCAATTTTGGGGAACGCCATGCCCATCGGGGGTGGATCTCCCCAGTTCGATCTAACTTACCAATGCACACCTCTGCCACCTTTGAACCCCCGTTTTGAAGCCGTCTTGTTAATGAATTTGAAATCGTGGTCCTCAGTAGGGCTCACTTCGAGGCACGCCACGCCCACTGTGGGCGGGGCTCCGCCAAGCTGATGTGTGCTATATACTTCTGCGGACATGGCCCACCCATCCCACACTTGACCCGGTCTCTCCAGGCAGATCTAAAGAAGCTAAGGAATTTCGTGACAGACATACAGACAGACAGACAGACAGACAGACGACGAACAGACAGACAGACAGACAGACAGACAGACAGACAGACAGACAGACAGACAGACAGACAGACAGACAGACAGACAGACAGACAGACAGACAGACAGACAGACAGACAGACAGACAGACAGACAGACAGACAGACAGACAGACAGACAGACAGACAGACAGACAGACAGACAGACAGACAGACAGACAGACAGACAGACAGACAGACAGACAGACAGACAGACAGACAGACAGACAGACAGACAGACAGACAGACAGACAGACAGACAGACAGACAGACAGACAGACAGACAGACAGACAGACAGACAGACAGACAGACAGACAGACAGACAGACAGACAGACAGACAGACAGACAGACAGACAGACAGACAGACAGACAGACAGACAGACAGACAGACAGACAGACAGACAGACAGACAGACAGACAGACAGACAGACAGACAGACAGACAGACAGACAGACAGACAGACAGACAGACAGACAGACAGACAGACAGACAGACAGACAGACAGACAGACAGACAGACAGACAGACAGACAGACAGACAGACAGACAGACAGACAGACAGACAGACAGACAGACAGACAGACAGACAGAACAGACAGACAGACAGACAGACAGACAGACAGACAGACAGACAGACAGACAGACAGACAGACAGACAGACAGACAGACAGACAGACAGACAGACAGACAGACAGACAGACAGACAGACAGACAGACAGACAGACAGACAGACAGACAGACAGACAGACAGACAGACAGACAGACAGACAGACAGACAGACAGACAGACAGACAGACAGACAGACAGACAGACAGACAGACAGACAGACAGACAGACAGACAGACAGACAGACAGACAGACAGACAGACAGACAGACAGACAGACAGACAGACAGACAGACAGACAGACAGACAGACAGACAGACAGACAGACAGACAGACAGACAGACAGACAGACAGACAGACAGACAGACAGACAGACAGACAGACAGACAGACAGACAGACAGACAGACAGACAGACAGACAGACAGACAGACAGACAGACAGACAGACAGACGGACAGACGGACAGACAGACAAAGCGCTTTATAGTAAGTAGGATGGGGAGGGAGGAGAGCGGGGGAGGGGGGGGGGGATGTGCTCCTTCCACCTCTTGCAAGTTCCCCTCCTGCCCTCTTAGATCTGCACCTTTTGTCTTCTTTCACTCATTCTGTGCATTCACGAGCGATATAAGCTCTATTTTCAAAGCAGCCACAATGCAAGAAAAAATCCAGATGTGCCATTGATAAGCTGTATCACGCACATGGTGACAGCTTTGAGCTGCTATTTCAAAATGCGCGATTATAATAAGACTCCTAATCGGAAGATTCAATGCCTTCTTAGGTGAATGACCAAGGAGAAAAGGTCACCCTTCATCGATGTATATATTCACGAGTGATGTTGCACAGGTTTAAAAAAAAATTCATCTATCCATTCACGAGCGCCCCGTAACCTTCCCAAATAAGGCGTCATCGCGCCTAACAGCACCAGCCATCAGAGAGGGAGTGAATCGGTAGACCGCGTTTCACCCAGATTCCGAGCGCTAACTACCGTTGCTAAAAGCATTGCTATTAACCGGGTAACGGAACTTCTCCCCTATGGCGGCATTCTCCCTTGCGGCATGCGGCGAACGTCACTGCAATTACCGTACGCCCGCCAATCGATAGGTCGCGGAATTTTTCCTTGACTGGCTTGCTTTTTCATTGGATTTTATCGTTTTTTCTTCTGTTTCTTTTTAGTTTTCATGTTTATTAGACTTGATTAATTCAAATGACTCCTCCTATATAAAAGACGATCAGAATCGCATTGGAACTGAAGAGAGCGGCCGGCCAATTCAAATGTTTAAAGGACTCCCCACCACACAAATTGCGCGCTCCAATCTTCCATCGCAATCCTGCGATAGGCGGCGGGTGCGGCGTGTGCAACGCCGTGTTAGGGGAGAAGTTCCCGGACCCCTATTAACCTGAACAGTGAATAAATCGTACCTTCAGATCAACTCGACCTCCGTGATCCACTGGAAGATACGTCACTTTGAAACCTTCAGTCTCTAAAGAGCGACAAGAATCCAGTACGCATTTGTGTTCCTGGAAATAGTCGTTTCATCTTTACAGCATTAATGAGCCTCGTCAATTAGCAAAATTATCAGCTCTAAGCATAAATCCATATTAAATCACCAGCTTTTCTAACGACGGAATTTTCGAACGCACTGACAGGGCTATCGGGGGGACGGAACATTCACCCAGAACTGGATGGGCGCGGCAAATGGCGCGATGAGATTCGTAGCGTTTAGGACGACTTTGGAACATATTATTGGGGCCCAAATTTGAAAAAGAGTACATTAGTATGGTCAGATGATCGTACTGATCGACTCGACTTCAAAGTTGGGCCCTAATGATAGGCGCTAAAGTCGTTTGGATCACCATGAATCTCGCCGCACGATTTGCCGCGTCCATCCAGTTCTGGGTGAATGTACCCATACCCGGCTATCGTGCTATTAACTTCTACAATCACAACAACCGCCGCTTAGCTGCACTACTACCACTAAAGATAGAACTTCTTTAAGCTCCAATACGAAGAAACTCAGAACACTTCACAAGGATCGGCTGGTACAAATTCGAAAATGAAAATTGCACCCATAACCGTGACTGAAATAATCGGATCTGAACTACGACCACGCACTTTACTCTGTTTTGAGAAAATGTTTTCCATAAGGCAATGCGAGGGGTAACAGTTTACCCACAGTGACATTCTGAGGGGAAACGATGAGAATTCCTACGAGCCTAAGCCTTTCCGTACCAGTTTGAGAGAAGTCCATTATATGCCTCGACACCTTAGTTTTGTTGGTTACCGTTTGTAATGTGATGATGTGGTTTTTCCCAGTATGCCGTTGAAATTTCGAGACTCCTTTGATGGCAATATTGTTTGACTCCGTAGCACCAGACGTGAAAATCACTTCTCGAGGATCAGCCTGTAAAAAAAAGCATAAGCACGCGGTTACGCTTTGAGAGTGGCGAGAATTTATGTAGCTGAACACATTGTGGTCATCTAACGGCGGTGGTATCAGACCTTTATTAGTGTTGCTATATGTGTGCGAGCCTTCTCCACTGCTTCCTCAGCTTTCCATCCGTACGCATGAGTTCTTGAATGTGGATTCCCGTATTCATTCAACATATATGGGATCATGGCATCCACAACCCGTGGATCCTGAATATGCTCTCTCATTATTGAGGAAACGTAAATGAAATTTTTTATATCAACTTTTGATTTTTTTAAGAAAATTTTTAGGGAAGTTTTCAAACGCATGAAGTACGCATTTCCAAAGAATGATACGAACAAAAGCCTCAATGTAAAAGAAATTTGCTGAACAACACAGGCCTGAAAGAATAATATTTCTGAGGAATAATAATAATAAATTTGATTTTCATTGATTTACACGATTTTTCGTGCATGAGGTAATCGAGTTCCAAAGAGGGCACTCTGAACTCAACATGTGAGCTTACCGGTTATAGTGGCTCACCGTGGCTTCCTTGAAATTCGATTATAAACTGGAGTTCGCCGCGATGTAAAGCCAGCACAATTCAAGCACACAGGTTTGCACAAGCATACTTGATAGTTGGGCACCCTTGCCTCGAGCATTATTTCCAAAAACGCTCATGGAATCTTCAAGTATCAAGCGTGCTCAGCCGTGGCTGTTGATGAGACTTAGATAGGGTACAATATTAAATACAATTACGAAAATGAGAGCACTAACAAACAACTAGTGAGCAACTCTAACATTCCTCAAGCGGCTGTGTATGTAAATCGCTGTTGCACAATGGTAAAGAAAAAACTGTTTCCTAGCAATTGATAAAATGATTCGACAAAATATTCAGCTTACCATTGGTGAAGTGGCCTGCACATCAAGATAGACTGGAGATGGAGTAGAGGGATCAACTGCTGGAGTGGCCAATTGGCGAGCGCAAATACGCGCCAATGAGCTCACACATCTGCCCGTTAACATGTGTGCCTAAGTGAACTCAAAATAATTTTATGCTCAAAATATTAAGGCCATGCATAGATTCTGAACGTCGGACGACTCTTGTACCTAGAACTTACTAGAAAACAGAAAGGAAATAAATGTCGACAAAGCATGATGATCACAGGGCATGAGTTCCTTAAGTCCAATGAGAGCCTCTTTGATCTCTTTTTTTTTGGCTGTGGAAGTGGAGAGTGAGCAAAAAAACCGTTCACCTATTGCTTTCCTTCGATAGAATAATTAATTTAGCTGTAAACCACGAAAGGAGCGGATTTTCCCGACGAAGATCGAGGTCAGCCTAACCGCCGCAAAAGAAATCTTCATGGAACTTTATACACACTCAACAAAAACTCCTAGGGAACATCGAAATCGTGGGGCAATTCCCTGCTAGCTCCCCAGCCTCGTCCTCACCTCGGCTCTCTCATCGCCTTTATTAGAAGAAACAAAAACTAGCGACTTATTGGTCACTGCGGATGAGGTGGGCATTACCAAAGACGAATGACCCTTCTACGTTACCGAAAAGCAGAAAGCCTATGTCAGCCATATTCCAGCAGGGCAGACACCAACTTGCACTATGACAATTCCTGTTTCAACATTGTCACGAGGGTCTAGTCCAATCGCTGGAAAGCTCTGGGCGGCTGTTTATACCCATGCCCTTCCTCCACCTAGCATTACGTAGTACGATTAGTTGCCCTTCCGCTTTGGTGATCAACACTGAGCAGTGGCTCCTTCTTGTAACTGCGCTTTTCCCGTTCTTAGTCAATATCCCAATAAATCGGTTTCCTCGAACTCTTAATTCAACCTAATTTTACAGGGTTTAAGTTTATATTTCAGGTTCATTCAGAGCTTTCAAATCAGACAAAATATGACAGGGTTGCTGAAACCAATGCCAAGGCAACAATAATCAAGACAGTGCACATTTATATCTCCCATATTCCATACTTAGTACAATTCAATCGGCTCGTCATCACAAAGCGAAAAATAAAGATCAGAACAGGAAGCATGAAAAGAAATGATTTAAAATTTCCAGATGTTTTACTACTCTTGGATCAATGAACACTGAAGGAAATCAGCTGTGTAACTTTGCCATGAACTGCCACTAATTGCGAACGGAATAGATAAGTATGTAATCACGAAGGATGTGGCATGGTGAACAGATGCACTATGGATCAGCAAATAAACTGTAGTTGAACATCATGCTGGAGTTGAGGCAGCAGGCACATCAGGACAACGGCAAAGGAATCACAAAGTTATAGAAAAACCGGTCTGAAAGCAATGAATTTCAAACATCAACACAATCCCTTCTCTGTATGATCATGAGAACTTACCTACTTACGATGTAGCGGCTACTTGTGGGAGCAGTTCTGAATGTTCATTTTTTACCGATAGGGAGTCACCACCTTGACGAGCAGCCTCCACAACGGGGAAGAAATATGGATGTGCCATCGCCTCTCGCGCTGTCAAACGCTCCTGAATTAAAGCCAGATGAAAATGAAAAATGCACATGGCTTTCGAACCAAGCAACAAGATACTGACCTGATGATCGTAACGAAGAAGTTTATCGAGGAAATCAATGGCTTCTGGAGTAACTAGGTGCTGATTTTCAGCGTGAATGAATCTATAACAAAGTGATAATTAAATCAAAACAAGGAACATAGCCATTGAGGAGTTGATAGAAGTACCTTTCCCAACGTTTCCGAGAATGCCGTCCAAGAATGTCGTTGAATCTCGGGTCCAATTCAATATGATATTTGTCAATGTATTCATGTAGCTCTTCCGTACCGAGCACTTTAGCAATGCGAACGAGCTTGAAAGATTTGCATAGATTTGGTAGGACATGGTGACGTCAATTCAATTCCTTAGGAAAGTTTCATTGAATAAAGGAAATGATCAAACCTGGTCGTAGTTGTCATGTCCATGGAAAAACGGTTCCTTTCGGAAGATCATACTTGCTAGCATACATCCCAAACTCCACATATCAAGGGAATAATCGTAACACTGATAATCCACAAGAAGCTCTGGTCCCTGAAGATGGGGAATTTTCAACATTGACTGTTTATTATGCTGGCCTTTCATTTACGGCCTAGACCACGCAACCTTGTGTTTTTACCTGCTTCTCCTAGTACATGAGGCATAAGATCTTTCTGATGAAAAAGACAATTACTATACGAAGCACTTTCTAATCAACGGATTGCTGATTGGAAGTAGCATGAAAGGTAGGTAATCAACCATGATAAAATTATCGCTCCTGCTGCGCAGTGAACTAAGAACGGAACCCTTCCGATCAATAAGTGACAGGTCAAACACGCTCAGATTAATAATTCAACTATTAAATTGAGATGAGGGAACCGGGAACGATGAACAAGCTCGGTGAACATGTACCACCCTACATCAAGATTGTCAACCACGAACGTGGTTGCCTGCTTAACTCAGCTGAAATAACACAAAGGAAACATTTGACTAGAACATTAAATCCCTGGTGATGAAAGCCGGAGCTACTACAACTACTCCCACAAGAAAGCAGTGAGTTGGTTCAAAAAAAAAACACCGAGGATGGTCTCCCATAATGTTCTTATCATGCAGGTTATGCTGTCAAAGTAGGGGATTTACATGTGTCAGAATTTTTGCATTCGCTGGATCAGAAAACCCCATCATTGCCTATCTTTAGACGCATCAGATATCAGCTGGCTTGTTTGTCTACATCCAACTTCACATTGCCGTGTTGCGCGAGCGATGTACCCCGGACCCTCACAGTACGCTTTAACAATACTCCCTCCGATTCTCCCGACAACTGGCTAATCTCCGGTCTGACTAAACACTTAAGCGGGAAAAGTTGAAGATTCGCGCTCGAGTCGAAATCATGTTGAAGTCGTACTCTAAATCGCACCATTTTCAATTTGGAGAGACGACATCTACAAGCTGCCGAAACGTTAACCCAAAGTTTTCGACATATTTGGATTTGGCACGCGGACGTATCTAGCTGTAATTGTAATGTTCTTACGATGTTCTTCTAGTCTGTGCCTCCCCAATGAGACGAGTAGACTTCCACTCCTTTCTCCCTCTAAATATTATTCACGTGTAGGATCCTTCCTGTCTCATTAATACGGAATTCGCCACAGGCTGAACAGTGAAGTTGATGCATTGTCCCATTGCTTAATGTAATTCCATCTTCCCAAATCGAACAAATGACGCAGTCATCCGTAAAACACACATGGTTATAAAAGCTTATGCGGTACAGGTTCATCGACTTTATCACCCGAATCCGTTCTTGTATGCATTGTTGGACTTCCTCGTTGACTTTGTTCGAAACGACCGTTGAAAAGAAGACGGAGGTGCACCATTCACACATGATTTTTCGGTCAATGGCTTTTCGAGCCTGTTCTATCTGTTGTGTTCAATAACCACGCAACTTTTTAATGTCAAGAACAGTTTGCGTGATTCTTGCCGTTCCGCTTCATC
Organism: Haemonchus contortus; assembly: GCA_000469685.2. Lineage (NCBI taxonomy): Eukaryota > Metazoa > Nematoda > Chromadorea > Rhabditida > Trichostrongylidae > Haemonchus > Haemonchus contortus. The sequence goes on along the minus strand of LS997562.1, from coordinate 29,431,668 downwards.
AGCACAAACTCCAGTAGCTATTATGTATTGTTACGGACATCTGAACATTTAACAGATCCAGCATAAGTGAACTTTGCGGGGACTAGGCTTCCTCAGCTGTTCTTCCGATGCCACTTCACACTTTGCTTTGCACTTGAGATTTTTATCTGCATGTCAAGACAAGAAAGTCAGCCCTTCTGCGGAACCTCTCTTGTGTATTTGATATACAGTGACTGCCAGCTGATGCCTGGCCATTTTTAGCTACGTGAATTTAATGGCGTAGTCGCTAGTATACTGACAGCACAATGATGACTACGCCGTTACATCCACGCAGCTCAAGATGGATGAATGGGTACGCCAGCTATAACAAGTCTCTCTACTCTGCTCATATAACTGAGAACTAGAACGGTAATGGGCGCTGACCCATAGTGAGCCCTCGATTTGAAAAGCGCTCCCCGTTCCACCTAAAAAATGCTACAACTGAGGCATTTCTCAATCAGACCCTAGCTGAATTCTATGTCAGAATTTCTACTTCGTGCTAGTCCAGTGCTTCAGAATCCGGTTGTAGAGTTTTCATTTTTACATCCGTAAAAATGCAGTTATTTCCAACAATTCTGTTGTCTAGTTCTCTTGAAGTATACCCAAACATTGGTGATCAAGACATTCCTTTTTTGAGCTTATGAAACGGTATATATCAAAAGATTTGACTAAAAATTATATTGAGCAACCAGGGAATGCAGATTGTTGGTCCTCCCACACTGGTTATGATCGACTCCTTTACGGTCACTTGGATAAATATCAGCTACAAAACAGCGGATAACAGTGAATATCAGAGTCAATCTTATTAATCAACCTCCTGCACACCTGGGTATCTTTCCCACGGATATACTTAATATATTCAGCATGTGGATTTCGTAAGTACATCCGGAGAGCAACTGTAGACAGGTATCACTGAGGGGAACCCTTAGATTTCTCAACCTTCCGTCGCTTGAAGGTACCCGTTCTAAGTCGATAAGTGGGATGTTGATTGGGAACATGGTGCATGTGGTGAAGAGGGCGAGAAAATCGCGGGTTTCGCGAAAAACAAGGCTCCTCTAAAGCAGTGAAAGTAATGGTTGTACCAGGGACAATGACGGAAACGACATGGAAGGGGTATTTGGACGAGATTTCAGTTGTTGCAATTACGCAAAGAGCTAACTACATCAAGCCAAACTACCTGAAAACTGCCAAACAGCCAACCTTTGAACCATTGTAATGCCTTACTGAAGCCGTTTTTCGAGCTGACAGGGCCACATATGATGCATGAGAGGGTCGCAGATTTATCCTAGCGGGATATCTCTATTCCATTTTTATTGTGAACTATGCCTTTAGGGAAAGACAGCTTTCGATTTGTTTCCTTTTTTTCGTAAGTCGACCAATAGAGCAATTCAGCCATAACAGAACTCTAAGGCAGAACAGTATAGTTGACACGAAACGTTATCAAGCAATTAGGTTGGTCGACTTACACACATGAAAAACTTATGTAACAACAACTACAGATAATTTCAGTAGTGATCGCCTGGACCATAAACGTACTGTTGCAAAGAGCGCCGTCAAACAAATTGAGGAAGATTATTGTAAGTTGCGTTGAGGACAACACTTAGAATGAAAAGCAAAATTACCTTGAAATATCGGGATGCAACTCGTACGTTGTAGTCCTGCTTTGGGTGATAAAACTCAGCCAAACCCCAATCGATCAGACGCAGCTGGAATGATTACATATTGAACATGTTCACCTCTTGCTGGCCATAGTAAACACCACCAAAATGGTAGATTGTCGCACAACCCCATAATGCTACAAATTTAGACAAAGCCAGATAAATGATCATCACATGGTCTATCGGCAGGGCAATTTTTTTCTCTAAAGTGCGAGCTTTAAGAACGAATCATGCTGTGGCTCTAGATATGTTGGTACATACATTTGCGGCAAAGCATTCATACTTATTGCTAATGCAAATCCATCCGTGTTTTCAAAATAATAAAGGAATGAAAGTTGTACCATCAAAACTGTGTGGGTAGGCGCTTACTTCGAATCACTATTTGGAATTTAAGCAAAACTTTCCCATCACGACTCGTTTTTTTAGCCCTTTAAACAGTGAGGGATGAATGGAACTATATAAATTTGGTCGGCGGGAGCATAATCAAGAAGTGGCGGCCTTGCAATTGGTGACACTGCGCATCATTGATGATGGAACTTAAATTCACTATCGTGTTAGGATTGCTCTCAGACGAGAATTTTGTCTTTGTCTGCATCAGATAGCACCGGTTCCTCGCGATGTCTAGGCAGTAGCCAAGTACTCCATCTAACGCAACGCTGCATGGAAGTCATGCGTATATGACTTATGTTGAGAAAAGCAAAGGAAGCTGTCAGGGTGGGTGAAAGCAACCAGTAGTTCATGTAATGGAACTCAGCTTCTAGACCATTTTCGTCTAAAAAGCCATAAAAAAGGGAAAGGGAAGACGCACACTTTTGAGGTTCAAGTCACTGCTGCACTTTAGCATTACCATGCTTGGAATGAATAAGGCCACGGAAATGGGAGTGCGAAAAACGATAGCGACAGGCGAGCGGCGACAATAGACAAGGCCCATATAAACCAGTAAAATCACTGTCTGGATAGGAAAAGGTGCTAAAAGCCTACACATTATCCTTACCACCTCCTCTAGTCTATAACGTTGAAATACGTTTTGTTTGTTGAATTCATGCGCGTTGTATCAAATGAAGAATTGGAGCAATGCCAATTCATGAAAGCATAAGAAAGATAATGAAAAGTCGCACCTGTTTCTTCTCATGATCGATCATGACGTTGTGAGGTTTTACATCTCTATGCATTATTCCTTGCGAATGACAATAATCCAAAGCCTAAAAGTATAGAATTAATACCGCGCTACACCAGCTTTGTCAGGGTTAGATTCAAATGCAATGTGTTCTGCCTCAACGACTTCCATTGCCCATCACTCATGCAGAGATACAAAAATAATGTCAGACAGAATGAAAGGCAGAACATTGAGCCCAGATAATTTGAAGCCCACCTTCAACAATTCATATAAATAGTAGCGAATATCCAGATCGCTGAGTGTGCCGTACAACTGCTTGAAATCCGAATTGTTCACATATCTGAAAAACATCTTTCATTGATGATTGAATAATAATGATAGGAAAATGCCTAAATGATTGGAAGTTCGAGCAAATTGATCATTAGAGCGAGAAACGTACTCAAAGATCAAAGCTGGTGTACGTGATATAGGGTCTTTTACAACATCCAATAAAGTGATGACATTAGTTCCGCCACGGAGATTTTCAAGAATTTTGATTTCACGCTTGATCTTCTTCTTTTTTACAGGCTGTAATACAATTGTAAAACAACAACAAACAAATACAATAGCTTACACTTGCAAATAAATGTGTAAAAATGCACTTGCCTTAAGTATTTTCACAACGACTTTTTCGTCCGTTGTAATCTTCACACCTTCAAACACCTAAAATTAGAGGAACTTCATCATCAATAGGTAGTAATCAGGTAACTGCCAATGTAAAGCAATAAACTATAGCAACAGTTTTTGCAACTGAAAATCAAGATTCCACTCTGCGCGTAGGAGTGTGGGCTAATCAATAGCACGGTTGCAGAAAAAATACTGCAGTAGGGAGCTTGTCATGGGAAAAATTCTCCTCAAAGAAGCAACTTTTCAACAAAAACGATGTACCTCTGAGTACTTTCCACGTCCAAGTTTACGAACAAGCTGGTAATCATCAATGTTTCCCCATTCGATAACATGTGATTCGTAATCCCAGTATTCACGCGGTTTCGACGGGTTGACCTGAAGAGAACTTGGTGAAATAAGGCCCAGATTAAAAGGACCACAAAGAAATACTGCTAAGGACTCACATCCGCATATACCCTAGCTTTGCTAGGTATGGGAGCCATGCCGGCGCGAAACCGCGAAGCTTGCGAGCTGAAATATCAATTGATATCGTCTTTGGCATGGAAAGAGATGCAAACGGAGCGGATCAGTAAGAAATCTAGTCAGCCGTAACATAGAGTAACACAGTCTTTGATGTCAAGATCTTCTAAATAACATGATCAGAAAATGTTAACGAGTTGAAAACATTAAAAGCAAACGGTAATATAGTGTTGAAATCCAGCATTTCCAATGAAAAAACACCTATCAAGACCTTCTTTAAGTAATATACTGCCTAGAGTTATCCCGAACCATTAGGGAACACCCAAATCGAAGACAAAACATCGGTTCCTTCCCAGTCCTCAAAAAGCAACCCATCAACCCCGCCCGCCTCTCGAGGGAGCAGCACCAGAGATTACGGTAAGAACTCCGGGACCGCCGCAATCAATATCGCTGTCGCCCTTTAGTTAGATTCTGATATCATCATTTGTTCGAACTAGGTTTCGTGGCTGTTTTATTCGTGCCTATTTCGAACTGTAGCTAAATTTTGTTTTTATCGGAACAGATTCTATGTTGACAAGGTCAATAATTCCTTCTCGACTGCTGAGGTTGGCTACTGGTAAGCCTTTGCAGTTCGAACGGGTGAGTTCCATTTTTACAAAGATAACCGCATATAGCTATCAATCAAAAAAATTCCCACGTTTTTAGAACACATGGATTCTTCGTCGAGTGTACGCTCCCGATCCTACGCCTCCTGGGCGAGTACAGCGAAATCCGCAGGAGTTGCCGAACCTGATGAAGCTAGAAGTTGTGGAAATAGAAACCAGTAAAAAGGCCGGACCTTTGAAGGTCATTCTGTTACAAGACGTTGAAGGTGTGTCTTATCATGCTAGCTGCCCCCCTTGTGGGCAATTACGTTACGACAGCCTACTTTATACCGATTTGGTCTACCGTGGGGCGCATTCTTGTACCGAACATTCGTTCGATCGTCCGTCTTTGTCACTTCCCCTCAATCGGTCGTCGATCGATGTTGCAAAACAGCACGCTCGCGTGAACGTCGCTCAAAAGTGAATCTTTTTCCCCTTTTTTAGTCGTGAAGTAAAGATTCCACCCATATCTTCCCTTTTACCCGTTCGCTGACCCGGCCATCATCAGTCGACAGTGTAGACAGTGCCATCCTTCAGAGTAGAATGTCAAGCCTTCTCACAATGTTGGCGAATTGTGGACAAAACTTCGGCCTGGAACGGGCTCGAACCCGTACTTGTGCTTTCCGGGCACCGTGCTCTATACGTTACACTACCGAGACCCCGTTTGCTCTTGCCTTCTTGATGGTTTATAAGCCATAGCTCATAAGCACACACACGTGATGAGCCGGTCGGCCAAAATCAGCACTGAACCGTTAAGCTGAGAGCTTTACTTGATATAACTTGTTACAAAAGTTATTATGAAGGCAAGGGCAAGCGGGGTCTCGGTAGTGTAAAGGATGGAGCACGGTGCCCGGCTAGCTCAATAATAGGTTCGAGTCCCGTCCGAGACTGAATTTTAGTCCGTTAATCGCCAACCTTGTGAGACTTTCGCATCGCGTACTGCGGCGTAATAGCAGCAATTAACAAAATATCAAGTCAAAACATGTTAAGAGCATGAAAAACATGAAACATGTCAACATGGTCACGCCGGTCGTCGATCGATGCCGCGCGGGCCGAGGGAGAATAACTTCCTGATACAGTTTTTAGGGTTTTTTCATGACCTTTTTCCCATTTTTTTATATGGATTTGTGGGGCGGAGATGGTATAGTGGCAAGTGGCGCGGTACCACACACGGGTTCGTCTAGATCGTTATCCGCTTATGCCGACCGAACCTTACATCCATATGAGTAGATTAATTAGAACCAGGGTCGTCTGAAGTTCAAAAGCACTGACTTGTACATCGCCTAGTCACCGCAAGTCATTGTGTAGGCTATATACGCACTCAATACGCTACTGTTATCCTGAATGGAAGCCCAATGGGCGGAACGTCCTACAGGCGGGATTTATTAACATCAGTATTATCATTTAGAATTGATTTGATATTCTTCTTCGACTGCCAAGGTATAATATGACGAATGTATACCATTAGGAAAAGCTCTAATAGTCTTGAGCTGAAAATAATGCGCTCCAACTCAAAGGTAGGACGCTAACACGTGTCACAAGCGATCACTGCTACCCTAAAGAGCGTCGAGCGCTTAACGCAGGTTTTCACAAAGCTTGGCTCTGCTGATGGCGCCGGTCGTCGATCGATACCGCACGGTCAACGATGGATATTTTCTTGATTGAGTTTATTAGCGTTGCTCTGCCCTTTTTGGTATATGGATTTTTTCTTATCCAACTACTGTGAAATATTGTGAGGGAACTGTGCTTATAAAAAGCTCTACGCAGTTCGGCTTGAGAAATAACATGCTCCAACGCGCGAGCCGTCAGCGGCCGCTTTCAGACTTCGACGACCGTCCGTCCGTCCGTCCGACGCGTGCGTGCTGCGACAACGGTCGCTAGAGTAGTGTTGGCAGCGCTGGCACGTGATCTAGTGTTGTCAACAACGGTCAGGCGCGCACGGACGGACGGACGGACGATCGGATGAGTCGTTGAGGTCTGAAAGCAGGCGGCGGTGACGCGAACGCACGGCCTACGGGCTGCTTTCATACTTCGACGTGCGCGCCGGCGCGCAGGTGGAAACGCAGAAGTACAATTCTGCGTGTGGCGTGCGAGCGGCGCTATCCAAGTGTGTGACAGCAGTTGCACGTTATTTATCGGCGTCTATTGTTGTCAACACCTCTCTAGCGCCGCTGTCGCTTAGCCTCTCGCACGCCGCAGGCAAGATTGTACCTGGGTTTTCACCTGCGTGCTGGCACGCACGTCGATGCATGAAAGCAGCCAAGAGTGCCGACGGGCGCCGCTTGGCTTTCGACGCTTGACGCTGTACTCTGAAAGCGCCCAAGGTGACTGCGCCAAACGGCACATACCTAGCGCATAGCCGGCCCATACAAATGAAATGGTGACCAAAATTAATGGAGAGGTAACCGCTATGAGCTCACTGTAGCCATCGTAACTTCTATGACTGTTTTGATAGTGTGAAGTGTTAAAACCTGCTTTACAGGAGTAGGGCATCAATTCGACGTGGTTGATGTCGATAGAAAGCTGGCTCGAACAGATCTTCTCCCCTCTAGAAAAGCCGTGTATGCATCTCCTTTTGATTTGCAGTACTACGCCAAGATTAAGGAGGCAGGATCTTATACCAATATTACTACTTTTGACTCATGAACTTTGCTTGTTAGGCGTCAATGCTAGCTAATGCTTTTTGCTTGCTCAAAGCTTTTAACTTTAGGAAATGGCGGACGAGTTAGCGAAGCGTGTGCGAATCCCATATGAATACATTTGTATTGGACGAGATTTGCAAGCTCTTGTTGTTCCTATTAAAGTCAGCATGGACAATAAATGGACTATTGACAAGCAAATCGTGAAAATCTCTCTGATGCAGATGGTGAGTTTAGCGGTTTCTAATTTTATCGGTATTGAGGCGATAGTCTTTCAGGGTGTTGATATGCTGGACGATTCAATATTTCTTGATGATAACACGATAAGTGGTCCGAACTTCGAGATAGAGGCCAAGCTCATTCGATTCTACGTTGTAGTTCGTTATTTTTTTATCATTTCATTGATTTGGTTTTGCTAATGACACCGGCCGACGTTGACTGGTTCCTCCTTTGCAACACCCAGATTCTGCACTCACTTCCCCACTCTTTTTGATCTTAACTGGATTCGATCTAATTTTTTGCGTACCATCCATGCACTGCTATGATTTGATTGCTGATTTTGAACAAATATTCTCCTTCTTGAAATCTGTGAATCATCTGATGTGTTAATATCTGTCTCCATCCGAACCGCATATTGCGCTCCCGCACCCGATCGAGGGTCGCCGCGCCTAATGAAGGAGAGAACTCGAGTTTCTAGAGGAAGAACATTGTGATCATCGGGAAACCAATACCGCTTCTCATGGGAATTTGGTAGTAAAACCACCACCTTCAATAGAAAAAACAACTAATTACATCATTTTAGTAAGTTGAGCACCTTTACCGATATGTCTCGCACGCTCCGCCGATTCGCCTGTGCTTCCATACTCAATCATTACCTCCACTGAAAGAATGATCATTATTCGTTGCCCATGTTCACAAAATGCAACATTTCGAATCATTTTCACATTTCTGCTCATAGTAGTGATTCTAGTGGCAGCCAGATTCTCTAAGTTTATCAGCTCCTTTTATCATATGTATCAGTATACTTACGATACGATCCGTTCCAGGTTTGCAAACAATACATAGTGCCCATGCTGGGAAGAATTTCACATATTTCTGTCGATGAATCTAAGCAGGTGAGTCTCTCTTCCTCATATTTTTCTTTGTGTCATTGTGTTTCTACAGATAAGATGTTCATTTCGCTGTCAAATATAGGCGTTCTTGTTCTTTCTGTTTCTGTGAATGTGACCCTCCACTTCCACTGTGACTTGATATTTCAGATGTTGATTCCCGAGAAGAGTCAAACTCCAACAGCAGACCTGCTTGCACGATATGGAATCAAACCAGAGGAGCCTTATTATCATCCTACTGCCGATATCGACGAGAACTTCCCTGTTGTTGATTTTATGAGAAACAAAGCTAGATCAGTTTGAGATGTAACCGTTTTTCTGTTAAGTGCATGCGGGTATCATTTCGAAATATAAACCTTTACTATAAGTGTTGCCACTTTATTGTTGGTTATTGGCCATATTGTTATCAATCTCCATTCTCAGTTAAATTCTATTCGTCGGTTACTTTTTTTCGTCTTTGTTCAACACTACAACTTCAGCCTTATCAGAAGTGGGTAGCTGTTCTGATATCCAAAATGGTGCAGGAAAGTACTATGATCTGGTATGCTATTTACGAAGGGATTGTTGTGTTAATGCTGGCTGATGCGGTGCTTTTTGTTTACAACACTTGTTTTAGTGTGGACAATTCGGAATGGATGCGTAACGGTGATTTCGTCCCTACTCGGCTACAATGCCAACAGGACGCCGCCAATCTGATTCTGCAATGCAAGTTGCGCGCGAATCCAGAAAATGCAGTAGGACTTCTCTCGATGGCTAAGTATGTTTTTCATCTCATCGAAATCGCGTTGTTTTTTTTTCTTCACAATATGGTCGGAGTTTCCGTCGCGGTAGACAAAGGAATTGTTGAATGAATATTGCGGGACTTGTGTATGTGAAAAACTCAATCTTTGGTACTATTCCACTATTACAACCCGAAAAACTCAAAAGTTTGATTTTCGATGAAACTTCGCCTATAGGGGTAATCCGATGCCCTGATAACGAATATGACCTTCATTTTTGGCGCTGGCGCCAATTTGGCGCCAAGGGTGTTTTCACCAAATTTGCTGAAAACTTGCGTTCAGGGGTTATTTGAGGTGCTGATAACGAATATAACATCCATTTCTGTGTCCTCAAACAACGAATAAAGCTTTTATTGAGCCACATCGTCTCCCCCACAACCTGTATGTCTTGTCGCCGCGCCAAATAGCCTCAGCGCGTAAAATGGATGGTATATTCGTTATCAGGAACCCCTAAACGCAAGTTTTCAGCAAATTTGGTGAAAACACCCTTGGCGCCAAAAGTGAAGGTCATATTCGTTATCAGGGCATCGGATTACCCCTGTAGACGAGGTTTCATCGAAAATTAAAATTTTGAGTTTTTGGGGTTGTAATAGTGGAATAGTACCCAATCTTTTTATTTCGTTGTCTGTCGTTACTTAGGCTGTCAGTTAAGTGGTTTTTACGTATTACACAACAGGAGAATCAAATTTTTTTGGGAAAATATCGAAGTTTTTTTTTCATAGAAAAGTGGAATAACTTCACTGTTAATAACAGTAAGTTCGCAAAAAACATTTAATCACAAGCACAGGAAATGAGAAAGTCTTTTAACTTTCCAGTCAAGTTCAAGTGCTTTCTACTATGACACAAGAAGCTGGACGACTGTTTATGAAATTGCATCAATTGGAGCCTCAAGTAAGTCCGTGTCAAGTTGTTTTATTTGTCATAAAGTATTATGATCTTTCTGTAGGAACTGTTCACGATATATGCACTACACTCGTTTTGTTTTTGATCTTTTGTGGTGCAATTCAAGTAGTAGATGGGGCTTCTGCAACAAGAGCAGTGACTATTTTTTCTCATAAACATTCCATCGCTTTTTTGTTATGGAAATTTGTCGGGGTCAGAGTCGCAATCCGTCGTGTTAAACATGGCGGGAATGACGGGTTATGTTCTATGGCTTTTGCTTGTTCTCACTCGAACTCCAACGTCAACCATTATTTGCTAGAAAGATTCTATGTTTCAAAAGTATGTGTCGTTACTCTTATGTCAGGCACATTGGTATAATGCAACAAGAGGCTAAGGTTTTCACAGCAGATTGCTCACTATTAACTGATGGTGGCTATGTACCCAGAAAGTACGAGATCACTGCATCACACAATCGTATCATATCCATGCAGTATTCTTTACCCGAATTTGCAAAAGAAAAGCTTGATTGGGGGCACCTATTGTTAATTGTTCGCTTTAGCACCACGTAGATGGGCAAAAATTTGTGTTGTATGTGCTCGATGAGTGGTACTGCAGCGTTGTTGTCCATCCCGCTTAGGCGGCTACTGCCGGCAAGGCTTTCATTGCTTTTGAAGGGGATCTTCACCTGGTTGTTTGCGCATCCAAACCACTTACATGACCTCCATTTAAATATTTACATTGTTTTGTTATCCATTTTCCTTCAATCAGAACTGTGTTACAATAACTTCAAGTAGGTGATAGGTTTGGTCAGTATCTATTTATTGAAGTTGGAAATGTGATATTTCGAATCCTTGATTTGTAAGTGATCCCTTAGTAGAAGGCTCCACATATATTTGCAGGCACGACCTTTACTTATCATTTAGGGAATATGCAACTTCATGTCAGCCATCAAAATAGCTCATTTGGCATTGAAACATCGTCAGAATCGGAACCACAAGATGCGTATTGTAATGTTTATTGGCAGTCCGATAGATAATCTTGACTCTGCTGAGGTTGTTAATCGTTACAAGGGTTTCTAAATCAGAAATTAATGACCTCATTTATGACTTGGTAGTGTTTTCTTTCAGTTAACGAAAATAGCCAAAAAGTTGAAAAAGGAGAAAGTTCAATGCGACGTGATTTGTTTTGGTGAAGCTGATTCGGAAAATAGTCAGATAATGGGCCAGTTCGTGGATACTTTGAACGGAAAGTAGGTATAGTGTAATCGTGAACTTTATGTACTACACTACTTACCATCGTTTCAGAGAGGGTAGCGGTTCAAATCTTCTCGTGGTGCCAGCGGGTTCGGTTCTTACTGAGGCTTTAATTTCGTCTGCTGTCTGCAGAGGAGAGGATGGTGGCAATGCGCCGGTCGTTGGCGCCGGAGGCGGTTTCGAGTTTGGAGTTGATCCTGAAGACGACCCTGACCTAGCTTTGGTTAGTTCAGATGGAACGTTCAGCGATTTTCCACAAACAATTAGTAATTCGATCAATGCTTAGACGACATCTCGAGTAGTATTTTCCAGGCGCTTCGTGTCTCCATGGAAGAGGAGCGCGCTCGGCAAGCGGCCGAAGCCGCAGCGGCTGCCGCAGCTAGTGGAAATGCTCCCGCTGAGCCTGCAGCAGGAACTGAACAAGCTCAGGTATTTTAGCATGACCTATGTTTGCAACAGTGATATTCCATAGTTCAGAATGTTGACGTAATGGATATGGAAATGGGAGAGATGACAGAGGAACAACAATTAGAATGGGCTCTGCGCATGTCCATGCAGGATTCTGTGCCAGGTTTTTCAAAAGAAAATGTCCGGTCAAAGGTAATTATCATTACTTGCTCGCTTTTAGCACCAACTGCTCAGCCATCTCAAGCTCAGCCCGCAGAAGAAGTGATGGACGTGAGCACAGCGCAAATGGTAACTATTTCGGAGCATTTCGCACTTACTTTCTTATCGTTCCTCAGCTTCGTTGAATTTCAGGATAATCTTGATGAATTGATCAACAACCCGGAATTGCTTCAGCAAATAATTGATGATCTTCCGGGTGGTGAAAAGGTATGATTGACCTTGTTTGGCTTCGCGCATCAGCATGTTTTCGTTTACAGAAGAACGACGAGAAGAAACCGAAAAACGAGGAAAAATAACCGACGACATCTCGCACACAACTAATGTATTTCGCCACTTGATGTGTGATGTGCAGTGCACTTGAACTGATTTAATTAAAGAATGTCGAAGTCTACATTTTTTTAGAAATGAGATGAATTCACTAAATTATTTTGATTAGCTGAGCTCCCGCTTCCAAACAACAGGTTGCGCAGTACTGAAAGACTTCGTATACTTGGTATGAGAGCGGTTGGAAACTGAACTGACTGCATCAAGAAATCGTCTCTACACCTTGCCGTCTCCTCGAGTGGGGGCAACATGACAGAGAGAAAAAGGACTTTGGAACTTATCTAACATAGGAGCAAGCGCACTTAAAACCTACGTGGAGAAAAGACGGAGATGACTTACCCTCTTTCCCCCTCCTTGATCCCCGATTTCAGAGTATGTACTCACAATCAGTTCCAATATACGGACGGGAGGATGGGCTGATTTGTGTGAACTGCAGTACGTGAATTTTTGAGCAATCGTCAATCTTAAAAATAAACTGTAAACCGCGTATGAAGTAACAGCGTAATTTTATCGAATAGATGCGGAAGGGCATCACTTAACCCATGGCTATGATGGCCAGACCGCCTTCAACTCGACAGTTCACTGGTTCAATCGAAAAATGCTTTTCGAACCCATATCGACTAGCTACTTTTCTATGGGTTTACAAGCGCGATCAACGGCTCTTAAACCTTTCCTTATGGAAAGCCTAACTTGGATCAGAACCAACCGTCATTTTCGGTTCTTTCACCTTAGGTGCGACGATAAAAAGCAGGATATGTTCGAACCAAAATAAGCAAGCTCAATCTCGTTTATTTCACCATGATTCTCACACAGTTATTGTTCTAATTGATGCCAACAACAATCTATTTGTACAATAGACACAATATGCGTTGAAAATATGGCATACTAAAACTATACGTTCGCAAAGCACTGGTTTTCCGTTTATGTTTGAGGCAGCCCATAGTCATCGTTCGGGCTTCTTGTACTGTTGTAAATAGCCTTCTAATCTCTTCGCAAGCTCCGACATCGATGGAACTTTTCCAATCTGTAACTGTGATTTGGATATTTCAAATTGCATAAGCAAGCGCACTGGCAACAACTCAACAATGCTCGCAAGGTTGAATCTCTTGAACAATATAGCTCTCATCATGCTGAAGAGTAAAGATTCTCAACACATGGGGGCCAACAGCAGATTACCTCGTTGCTGTGGTAGATGCTTTCTGCTTCACATGTAAAGACATTTTCATCGATTACTCTTCCAACCATTACCACCTAACCTAGATTTTGGGACGTCAGTCAATCCCGTCAGAGGGATACGCCCACGCATTCGACTTCCATTCAGAATCTTAGTGGCGTATTGGATGCCCATGTGGCCTATACAGTAAGTTGAGGTGGCCCATCGATATGCAAGTCAATGTTTTTATGCTCCCGGACGAGTCTGGAACCAAGCAACCGACCAAGATGGATCAAAGGCTTGGTTGGCCCAGGAGGACAACGATTCGGGATTCATACCCATGCCTGTGTCAAGTGCGCCACCTGCCACTACACCATTAGCCAGCGCCGACGTTAACATCTGCCGTTCATCAGCTTTTATTGGAAGGCGCGGAGTATGAACGGATTCACTTGACAACAAAGCTGGTGGTCGGTTTTCTGCAACAGCGATTTTTCGCCAGTCACTTGCATAAAAATTCGTTCAGAAACCACATATATGAATATATGGCTAACGGGCGACATTGGTGAGATGTCGGGTGGGTCGCAGCCAGCCGGAACATTGGTGAATGAAAACGTCTATACATGTAAACATGTGGTCCAATCACAGTAACTAGGCATCTTGTGAGTAACTCACCTCATAGTTCTGAGCGAGATATGCTCCACCATAACCGCCGATGCATAACGATAAAAGATGTGAGAGAAGTCCCATAACACGTCTAAATACTGGCACCAATGTTTACAAAACTGTACAAGAATGCGATTCAGACATTTCGACATTTCAACAATACGTTTTCCTTCGCCCAAGCGCGCAATATTGAGCTTTCCCTAAAGTTTTAAATTTTCGAACGGTATTTTTTGTCAATTTCCTTGATGTGAGGACTGCTGCAAAATTTGTGATAGGGTGATGAAATGAGCAGTATGCTTAACTCCCACGGTTCATTGCCGAATGTCAGATAAATGACATTAGAGCAAAGGATTTGACGCTTTCATTACAGAGCGAGCACGGGGCATATAGGTGCCTGTCCTCGATTAGATTAAAGGGGATCTGATAGGAAAGTGAATCTTTACCCTACAATATGGTAAATTGTTTCTGATCCATTTCAGGCTCTTAAGAAGGTGATACTTCCAACCGTTAGCTTATAAAGTTTTGATAAAACCTCGTGAGAGTTCAAGACATAAAATCGCTAATCTGCGATCATACCAAGGATTATGAAAGCCCGTACGTGAACCTTAAGAAATCCCTTCAATAGATTCGAAGGAAACTCAGGACCAAGATGCTCAAGGAAGTAGTAGATGGTTCGATGTCTTGTAGCATGCGCTTGTATATACTGGTGTGGATTTGTTCACCGCTTGGAAAATAATATGCCTAAGCTTAAAGGCCGTCAGAGGGTGCCTCCAGACTTCAACGACGCAACCGACGACTGGCCGCATTCATACTAGGTGCCGTATACGGCACTCGAGTGCCGTAGACGGCATCGAGTGCCGTAGACGGTCGTACGAAACCAATCGATGGACAGCTCCCATTGATGACTCATCCTACGGGATGACTGTTTGAGATAATTGTGCTCCTTTTTCTCTTCGCTCGTAGCAGATTTTGTTGTGATTTTCATTTTGTATCACGTCCCGTGCTTATTACTGATCTTCCGTGCGCGTAATGGTCGCTTGAGCTCATTATTTTTTCACTTATTTTTCTTACCCCTCTTATTTCAATAATTTGTTGTGGGTATTTTTCTATTTTATTTTTTCTATAAAATTTTTTATTTCTATTTTTTTCTGCTTTATATTCTAGCTAGTACTGACATCATTTGGTTCCGAAATAATGATTTTGTAAGTGTGAATAGTATACTATAGAATAGTAAGAATGAAAAAAGGCACGCATAACACACCAGTACTAACTAGAATACCGAGCAGAAAAAAATAGAAATAAAAAATTCGAATAGAAAAATTAGAAAAAATGAAATAGAAAAATTCCCACAACAAATTATTGAAATAAGAGGGGTAAGAAAAATAAGTGAAAAAATAATGAGCTCAAGCGACCATTACGCGCACGGAAGATCAGTAATAAGCACGGGACGTGATACAAAATGAAAATCACAACAAAATCTGCTACGAGCGAAGAGAAAAAGGAGCACAATTATCTCAAACAGTCATCCCGTAGGATGAGTCATCAATGGGAGCTGTCCATCGATTGGTTTCGTACGACCGTCTACGGCATCGAGTGCCGTACACGGCACCGAGACGAATGTCTACGGCACTCGATGTCGTCTACGGCACTCGAGTGCCGTATACGGCACCTAGTATGAATGCGGCCACTGACCGACCAACGGCGACGCTGGCTATGTGTTGACGACGCAGGACACCGATGGGTCACGCCGCCTTGAGCACAATTTGTCCAGCGTTGTCAGCATGTGACCAGCCAGCGCCGCCCTTGCTCGGTCGGTCGGTCGTAAAAGTCTGAACGGAGCCAGAGGCGACGCGGACGTCGTCAACAGACTTTCGCCGAGTGACCAACGTTGTCAACCGACGATGTCCAGCCTGCCGATATGTGTCAACGCTTCGTTTTCAACGCACGCTGTTCAACTCTGAAAGCGACCAATCGTAAAAATTCAAGGAAGCCACTCGCCTCAATTAACCAATATAGAATTTTCCAGCGCTTCCTACGAGAAAGTATGCAGCAAAATCTTCCGGAAGCTGTTTTAGACGCTCTTCAGGAGGTCTTACGACCAATAAGAGCGTTTTTGGGGAACCCTAAAAGCGCCAATTTTTGACCGACTTTTCATATCAAATTCCTTTCTACTACTAGAACTGCAGAAAGGATCTCACCATCAACTGCATCTTTAAGTGAATAAGGACGAAAGGACAAAGAAAAGCGAGTATCGGCAAAGAATGACAAAGAATTACAGCAGCGCCGTAAGTGAATCATATTTAAAGAAAAGAGAAAGAAGGGAATTTTGAGAGTTATCGAGCAAAGATTTATAAACAACGCTTGAAACAAAGAAAATTACGATGAGAGAACAATGAAAGATTGTCTACAACTTTGGAATCACGAAGTAGTGGAATCATGAGAACACGGGAGCGGAGAGTTTGTTACGTGCACTATCTATCAGTAAATATCGATGTTCCCTTGGCCGATGTCGCTGCATCGATTACTCTTGTCTTACAAAAAAATATGTTTATACGGTAACCAGGAAAAACAAATCTCATCTCAAAATAAGTAAGAATACAACTCATTACTCGCGCTTAACCCGACACCCTGAAAAAATAGCGGACAAGTAGGGCGCGTTCATAGTACCTGCGTTTTTACGCAGACATGCGTGTGAAAACGCAATAGCCTGCGGTAGAAGCACCCGATCTATTCCATTGGAATTTTTGTTTTGCAATTCGCGATTCCTTGCAGGAAGAAGCGGGCTCTAAAGATTCCTTGCAAACGATGCTGATGCATTAGCAGTAGTGTTTCTACGCAGATATATGCATGAGAACGCACTAATCTGCGTAAGAACGCATGTGCTAGCATCGCCCGTTTTGCATTTCAGCCTTGTACCGTAATGTTTGTATGTTGTTCGTTGTAGGACCAAGCCCCGATCTTCCAGTTTCTCATTTTCCTGCCCATTAAAAAGGAACAGAAATCCATTCGTTGTAATATCGACTACACCCAAGAGAATAAACCATGAGAAACCATGTTTGTGGGTAACCTATTGTGCTTAGTCGTTACCTTCTTTCATATCCAGTGAACTTTAGTAAGGACTATAGAACTCAATGTTTTGCTGTAGCGCATACATGTAGAGAGCGGGGGAAGCAGCCTCTAGGGAACTGATTGGGACGCTTCTGGAAGTTTTTACTTGATGTTTCGTTAACTGCTGTTATTTCGCTTCGCGAAACGAAAACCCCGCAAGGTTGGCGAGTTTGTACAAAACTTCGGCCTTGGATGTGCTGGAACCCGTACTTGTACTATCCGGCACCGTGCTCTTACCCGCTTGCTCACTCCTTCTTAATTACTTTTATTCCGTAACCTACGCGACTGGTCGCAGCGACCGGTCGCGGGCCATGTCGTGGACTATGAAAGCAGCCAGTCCCGTTCGATTTTAGTTTTGTCCATAACACTCCAATCTTGTGAGGCTTCTGGAAGTTTCACTTTAGGGAGCATCCAATTTCCATAAGTAGTATTGAATGGTTACTACTTCACAGTACATCTATTCGAGTGCACTGAGTTAGTTCGGTTGCGTAACTACTTCTTTATAATCTATGCGTTTAAATGCCACTACGGACTGAATTTGATATGAAAGACTGTCGAAGGGAAGCTGGGACTTGATCTTCCAACAAGCAATTCGCAGATATTAGGTACCCAAGGCACAAAAACAGACACTTGGCTAATAAAATTAATCCACAAATTTTTTATAGTGTAGGCTTGGGTCAACTCATTTAGCAGAATTACCACACATCACAATCGTAATGAAGAGCGTCCTATCAAAAAAATTGAACATTGTCTATAATTACACGTCAGCGAAAGAAGAACTGCTATGTGAATGTTGCCATTGCTGGGGAAATATTCGTGAGCCGGAGTCAAATGAGCAGTCGACCAATACGATTACTGTATGTCGGTAAGTACGCATAGGCACTACGTACGGCGCATACCACACACAAACAATTCGTTGGAAAATAAATGGGCTTTTCACAAAACCTGATTCAAGATTGATAAAACATTAATGAGATACTTCAGAGTTATCGTCGATGATAGCTCCAACCGTTGCAGGGTAGAACCGTACTGTTTCTGAGGTTCTGTATTACACTACGCGGCCATGGGTACGTCATTCGGTTATCTATTCTTTGTTTGTTATTTTGAAGGGTGTCTCTGACAGGCGGCTATCAGAAGTACATTTAGCAATACGGAGGCACGTGATGTTTTTCCCAATCCTTTAAAAACGAAGGGTTTCTTGATCGTTGTGTTGGATTATAAGTATTTGACTTTAAAAGTATCTTTCGTTCATGGGGCTTAGTGTATCAATGTTTATAAGCAATATATCCTATGGGAATCAACAATTAAGTGACGTAGCAAATATATGCTGGTCCTCCCATCGCAGTTCGCCCAGATTCTAGTAGCAGAGCTCTCCTTTTTATTTAATTTCGCCTCCCCCACTTCCCTACTTGTGGGTAGTCCAAGACGAACAATAATGTGCGGATATGATTATGATTATGATTTATTATCGTAAATCAAAGAGGATAACAGAAAGGCAAAAATTGTGGGGGATTCGGGTTACTGTGATCGTTAACCAATGTGCTTCATCAATTTCTATTCATTATTGCAGCAACGGCTGAAGGCGACAGCGTCGGCGTTGAGCTGGCCGTCAATCCAGGAGAAATCGAAGAAAAAGATGGGAAAGTTGACGCTGTTAAGGATTGTTCGACGAAACCATCATCGTCGTTGGACGAATTGTTTCGTGACCGCTACACTATGGTACTTTTTTCCTGTTGATTGATCCTTTCTATTTCCTTGAAATATCGTTGAACCATTATAATTCTCTTAGCTACCGTTTGATTTTACTTCTACGATGTTTTCTTTACGCTATCCTTCTTTACCTTGTAGGTGGAACTTCAACATTATGGGAATAGGTTGGCAGTACTAAGTGGGTGTATCATGTAACCGTATAACGGTAGTGAAGCGCAGAACCTTTCTAGTATCGTTTACGACTTGTAGGTTATTTAACGGTGTAACGAATAGTTTAACAAATGCATTCCATGTTGCCCCATTTGGAGTGGCTATTTTCCTCTTAATTGCCTTACTTTCTTTTGCGATTCATTCTTCTCCTACAGCTCGTTTCTATCAAGGTTTTCAATATTCCCATTTGGGGCCGTTGTGATTTTGGTGTGGCACTACTGGAATAGTCGTTCTCCTCTTATAGAAATCAACTTACAGTCAACTGTGATGTCTAAGCCTGGTGTATTAGTGCCTCAACAACGCTTACCCATTTTCAGGCCAACGAATCTTATGCGAAAATATGTGAGGGATTTGATCCGGTGATCTGTATTCACCCATACCATTCAAGGCCAAAGCGGAATTTCGAAAAGTAAAGCTCAGTTTGGATCAAGAAGCCTTCCAATTCTAATTTTACCTAATTGGTAAAACTCCTAGCAGCGAAGGACAACGCCGAGGAGGTTGGAGAGAGCGTGGTGCTTGGCGTGGAGGGAGAGGGGGAGATCGGTGGCAAGATGATCGCAGAGGAAGAGGAAGAGGATGGTATGACGATCGCAGAGGACAGCGACGGCCGTGGGATGGCCGGCCCGATCAAGAAGACAGAGACAGTAAAAAACCACGTTACCAATAGCTCATTCCTTTCCTTGTCTGTCTGTTGATATTTCTTTTGTTTCGCAACTTCCGAGACGCGACGGATTGTGGCATGCCAGTTTTCATTTATCAGGCACGAATTGTTGCTAAAGCGTTTTTATTTTTTCATGTATGACTTATTTAATTTATTATGTGCGTTTGAAGATGATCTGATGCGTAATCTTCAGGACTTTTTTACAAGCCAGTGGTGTTCAAAGTAGTGGCTGCTTTCATACTTCGACTTGCGTGCCGGCACGCAGGTGAATTGCAAGGTACGATCTTGCGTGCGGTGTGCGAGCGGTTATGCGATGGCGGCGCTATCCAAGGGTGTGACAGCACTGGCGTCCAATGTTGTCAACACCTCTCTAGCGCCGCCGTCGCATAGCCGCACGCAAGATGGTACCTGCGACTCCACCTGCGTGCCGGCACGCACGTCGAAGTGTGAAAGCAGCCACTGTAATAATAGTAACCTATTCTAAATTTGGATATGAAAAGGCTCATCTGTCTGTTTACTTCATCGCTGTTGACCATATATTAACTTCATGCTGACATCGGACAAGAAGGCTGTCTTACTTGTTCTTATATAGATGTTCTCAACTGTACCATTCAATAACTGTTTATCCTCGAGCATCCTAGAATTATGTATTGTCTATCAGTTGGGCAGTCGCTAATGCGTGTGTAATGACAAATGAGTGATTTTGTTCAATAGCTGCTGTAATTGGCTTTATGAATTTATCGCTGTGGCCATTCCCCTTCGATTTCGTAGGGCACTACTTTTTCCATGAAATTCCAAACTTACCATAGGTTTCACAGCATGCAGAATATAAAGAAAAAAACAAGCAGAACATATGCATTAAAATCAAGCAACATAAAGAGGACTTAAAGGCACCGTTCACGATAAATTTGGTTAATCCAGATTATGATGAAAAATGGAAGACAAGATCGAAACTAGTGCGACTGAGGTGAAGAAACTGCGTGCATCGGTGTTTCCAAAGTGAAAAAGGCTACGAAAAACCATTAAAAAGGGTGCTAGACGAGAGAGAAACCAGAAAAATGGAGAAGAGTGGGGCGTCCGGACGAGCTAAAAAGTGTGTTTCACTGCGCGCGTGTGGGTCCTGGTGCGAATAACAGACGATGGTAAGCTAAAATTCATTCACTTATAAGCATTAATAAACAAAAAACCCTAGTAACAGCAAAAGTAGCTCACCTTTTTCAGCCTCTGGGAGGAGGAAATTAAATAAGGGATCGCGGCAGCAAAAAGAAAAACAGAGGAAAGAAGAATGGGAGAAAAACATCGCCTCATCACTCAGCGATTAGCTGATTGTGCGTGGGTCCTAGAACGAATAATAGCAATCTGTTTTGTCTCGACACTCGCCTAACGTGACACCGATCGAGAGGCGGGAACGCGAACTACGGCAACGACGGGGCTGCCACTATGCCCTGGGCGAAGATTGGGGGCGTGAGAGGGTCCCTACAACCCGTGGGGGCCGATTAGGTAAGAACTCAATAACTTTTTTATCGTGAACGGTGCCTTTAAACCTAAGAGCGAGGCAGAAATTCGGCCCTGCCCCGAGGCTTGAGAAAAAGCATTGAAACAGCTCATTGTTATCAGAGTGGACAGGAGCGGTGTGCAAGAAACTACGTCGGAAGCAGAAACTGCCTAGTTGGTTTCAACCCTAGACTTATTTTTGTATTTATTCATAGACGTAGGCAGGGCCATGATTTTTAGCAATGAGTGTAGCGTACTGCCAAAGAAGTATCGAACTTCAACACGGGTACGTACCCTCTAATACAAAGAAAAACGTATGTAAAGACGAAGTAAAGTCGTAGAACAAAAAAATGAATCAATCACAAAGGAAGTTTAAAATGAGTTTCAAAGTGGATGGAACTCTCTGTAGCAACTAACCTTCCGGCGATGTTTTCTAAAGGTTCGGAGACATGCAAAGTGCCATGCAAATTGTTTTGTTAGAAAAACGCTGGCTATTTGAGAAAAGTACAGGGTGATCCACATGAAGTTCGACGCAGAAAACTAGCACAATAATTTTATAAATTAAACCAAAAAGGAAGTACTTTCTTCTATACAATCATCACAAAATTGTTAACAACATATGTATCACCTCCACAATCAGAATGACCATCTCTCGCTTTAATGTAAGCATCCAACTTCTTTCGGAAGTTTTTGAGAAGTTGCGCAATCACTTTCATCCCACGCTTCTACAAGAGAACTCATTCTCAGAGAGTTCAGAGACCTGTGTTTGAAAGCGCAGGCTTTTTGCTCCAGAGTCGTCCATACAGCAAAATCCAAAGGATTGAGATCGGAGAGTTCGAAGGCCAAAACTCCTTCGTTTGAAGGAATGGAAGCGTGGTCTCACATCATTGCAGTTCTTCTTTGCGCTGTGGCCTGGTGCTCAATCCTGCTGAACGGTTCAGCTGACGTTCATCGCGTTCTTCTCCGCCCAAGGGATCACCGCATCTTCCAGCCCAGAAGCCCATAAATCGATCTTTTTATTGCCCGACACACCTTCATGTGGGTCACCCTGTAGTTGGAACTGATATGGATTCTATCATCGAATTCCAAAGTTTTGAACCATCCCCTCAAGCTTTGGGAGCAAACCTAATGAAGAAATTTCCAGAACTATTTCCAGCTATTTCATTAGGGCTCTGAAAGCCGTAACAATGTTGTGATCTTCCTGCATGCAAGAAGACGAAAGATAGAGAAGTTTCGTTGATTGTCTGCTTCCAAATGAAACCTGCAGCATCTAGAAATTCCCTTTTTCTTGACTGCATATTGACCCGTTCTTATCAGAGAGGACGGAAGCGGTCTACAAAGTACACCGAGTGGCAGAAGCGTTTTTTTTTATCACCAGGGAAGGGCTCCTAATGCCCATGGAACTTTGAATGGGAAAATGCTTAACAGCATAATTTTTATCAGTACCATGAGTAATTCCCACTACGAAGAAGTACACCAAGTGACAGTAGCGTTTCGTTTTCCTATTCATACAGTCACTGGGCTGGTTGGCTTTGCATGACCTTACCCATGGCAACAATTGAGGTGATCAAAGCCAACACTTGTGCGAGTAGAAATGTACGACAAGTCTGGTCTTATTGTGGATTACAGGTGTGGTTCAGCTGGTTCAGCAAGTCCAAGTGGTGATGTTTATTTATTTATTTATACACTCCACTGAGTGCGCCACAATAAACGCAAGTAAACCATCCGCCACCACTGTACAAAGTGAGGATTAGGAAGGGAGAGAGGACAGAAACACCGGTGACTACCAATCTTCAGAAGCTGCAATGATAGTGAGTGCCACGAAGATGCTCAATAGCCACTAACCACACCAGCTGGCCATGGGGCCGTCATTGCGTAAGGAGTCATAGGATCAAGTCGGAACTTCGGCACACCGGTTGAAAGGCCTGCACTGAAGGAGCTAGTCGAAATATGAATGGGTGGGTAAAGTTTCTTACTTTTATCTAAACCAGTTGGGTTAAGCGCGTTAGCGCGTGTATTACATGACCTTTACCTCTTATCCACGATCTTACTCAAGAAGAACAGGGACATTCTTATTTTTCGCATACACAATACTGCATCAGCAAAAATTCCGCTTATTCCGGAAATTCCGCATTCCTGCAAATCACGCATTGAGGGTGAAGTACTCGAGAGTATAGAACTTCCTGATGTGTGCAGCCATTAAGAATGTTCGCTTTCGATATTCTGCTCGAACTTAACTGCGAGAAATGACGCGTAGGAGATTTAAGGTGAATAATAGTCCGTCGCGGGCCAAATCGGGACTATGCGAGCGGTCAGTTTGAGAAAAGTCCCGTGTGTTATACAGTAACCTCAAGACACTGAAACGCTGCAAATTACCCGTCACATTCACGACGCAACAAAAAGGGAACTTGGACGAGGCCCACGGGCTATGTGATGAGACATAGGAAGCTGTATCGCACTTTAACGTTGCTTACAAATTGGCTTGTCAAACAGACACACAAAGTCCGCGCTTTGTATGTGTACCAGTTGGGCTATGCACAATATCGCGTGCACCATGCCATGCCCACTACCGCTAACCTACGACTTGTTAGAGGACCAATATAAACAGTGTCGGTTGACTTCCCTTTTTCATAACCGTTTCCCCATTAGGTGATATTCCCCAATCTGAACGATCTGATGCCGCTTGTGGGTCTCTTGACATGATCTCTTAACACTAATAGGTGGTCATGGAATTGTTTCCATTCTGACCTTCTCTAATTGTCCTGAGGCGATTTGTGATTTTTAGTCTGTGACGTCATAAATAGACTGGATATTAATCAATGGACCAATGTAAAGAGCATCGGTTGACTTTCCATTTCATACCTGTTTTCTCACCGCGCTCTTGTGATCTTCCGCTCTTGATGTGCCTTGATACGTGACCTTCGGGAGGACAGACAAACGGGCATAAACAGACACTCAAAGTTAGCGCTCTATATATACAGGATATGTGTAGAGGAGAAAATTTGTTCATTAGCCTCAGCCTACTTCGTCTACCTCTTTTGTACGGCTGAAACTCTATATCAATCTTCTTACCGAGCGTGTAAACTTCAGTTTGGTTGTTTGAGGTTCCCAGAAAAATGTGGCAACTAAAAGGAATTCGAACAGAGAGTGTGTAGTTGTTGCGCGCGAAGTAAAACATGCCTCAAACTAGCTCGGATTTCTCATATTTCGCATTTTCTGAAGCGACTTTTTGAAATCAATTGTAAGACCAGTACAAACAACAATTTATATGCTGAGGATTGGCTTCAAACAGTGACCTCCAAAAAAGTCAACGAATGTTTGGAAACTATGAGTATCTCTTTACGAAATAAGGAAAAATGAAAGGGAATAATGCTTGTGATTACGGTCCGTAGCGGCTTTGCATTGTGCCATGGGTCACCACCGCAACCCCACAGCTGCGGCTTTCCTCATTCCACCAAACCAAATACTTAACAACGAAAACAAAGGAGCGAGACAATAACCTTGGGAACAACTACTCGCTACACGAAAACATTCAATTACAATGATAATCAGAAAGGAACACAAAAAACACTGGAGATATTAAATACGTAAAGAATAACTAGAGAATATAAATTAGAGAAAATACGCAGCTGGGTACTGTACGGCACCAGTTCATGGGTTGTGTTAATGCATGTACTCAACAGAAATTGTGCGTCCTTCAACGGTAGTTCCCGTCAAAGCACCACGCATGCGCTCAGCATCCTGAAAAACAACGGCTAGCAGACGCTCTCATTTCCTCTTTATTATAGGAAGTTGTCAAACCTGAATGAGAGCAAAGCGGACGCGTGCAACTCCTGCTGCAATCATCTCAACAGACTCCGCATCCCCGAATTGCTGTACTCGATCACGCACAATTTGCCAAGTGTAGTCAGGTGGCAGCTGGAAGCAAAGTGGTTAAAGAAGGGCACTTCTCAGGAGTGTTAATTGCTCCCTTACATTCCTAATAATTACAACACGGCTGACGTTGTAATTCATGCCGAACTGAGAGTCATCTGAAACAGAATCGAGATTGGCAACGAAGACAAAACAGTCTCTTAAGGAATTTTCATCAAATACAGTTAATAAAGAAAAAACACCCGTAAAATCGGTAAGTTAACGAGTACACAACCACACCTGTTAATTTTGGTAGCTCACCTCTTCGCGAATCAGCCCCAAGAAAAGCATCATCTGGAACAAGATGTAAATAAGTAGCTAAAATAATTTGAAAGGACTTAGTCTATCGCACCTCTTCTTGCGTCGAAAGCCCCAAGTGCTGATGAAAACGAACTCACTCCACCACCTGTTTTAACAGCAAGAAATCATTTTGAATATTAAACAAAGATGTTAAATGTTGAAAAAGGAAAGATTCAGGCTGATATCCCTTCAGCCTACCTAACCCTCCAAAACTCTGACCATTGGTAATATGCGGCGTAACGGAGTAAGGAGTTGACTGGAAGGCACCACCGCTAGACAACACGCCAGAGCCCATTCCAAACGACGCGTACTACAATACAGTAGCCATATTACAGCTTTACCAATGCAGGGACCAGATTCTCATAGAGAAAGGTCAACTCAAGAGCGGCTCTACTGAGGTGATTGAAATTAACGTACCTGACTAGACTGGGCCGGGACGGGAGCTATAGCGGCAGCGGGCACCCCTCCGTCTCCGCGAAGGGATGCAACCACAGAAGCGACGTCTGTAAGCGGGGCTCCATTTGCTCCCAATCCAGCTCCAATAGCCTCGAGTCCACGTGGAAGAGCGCCTTCACGAGGAGGTTCACTCTGAAGCTGGAATACCCTTTAAAATATTATAATGATCCTAACCTAACGACTAACTTTTTCATATCTATCCATTTTCACAACCAATACACGGTCGTAAAGCTTCTGTCCGTGGAACATTGAGATTGCCTGCACTGCCTCGATGGGATGAGAAAATTGAAGAATACATACACCCTGTGATTAAATTAAACTTAGGAACAAAGAATCGCATTCATTCAGTCTACAGAATAAAGAAAATATTATGCTACTCAACCTTGCTTTTCCCTTCCTTGTCCATATGAAGATCCATCCACACAATATTACCAGCGAGGCCAAATATATCATAAATCCGTCCAGTTCCAACATTGAACGACAGCTGAAGCATAGCATGTGAAATTTGATAAAATAACACTTCCTCTCTCAGGACCTACACTTTGAGAGCAAGCTTACCCTAAAAATTCTCAAAACCTACATTTGCAATGAAAACGCGATCACATAGAGGTGGATCTATGTTGTGCTGACGTAGGAACTCCGGACTCAAACCGAAAAGATCGTAGCTGCCCGTCCGAGTGGGGCGGTCATCGCGAACCCTAGCTAGTGCAGAGCCTCCACACTTAGCCAAATAGTCAACACCCGTTTCTTCTTGTACCTTACGTAAAAATGCAGCTGGATCCTGAAATGGAAATAAGTGCCGTCACTGCATTCTACAAAGAGAGATCGAATCCAATCATACAAGTGTCAAGACAAACGCTGCCGTTAAAAGATTACCGTTGAAAGCTGGCTTTTGGAATTAACTTTTATCAGGATACGGAGGAGCGCTACAAAGTGGAAAAAACACTCAGACAGACTGCATCATGAACAACTAGGGTTATGAAGGCGGCCAGAGTTATGAAAGTTCCTCGTCGCCGATACGCCTTTCTGGAGTATTCAAGACAGGCGAATTCTTGAAGCTTGTTCAAAGGCTGCGATATTGAAATGATGCTTTTGTATCATCGGAAGAGGAATGCATCGAAGCTATCCAAAGGAAGATCACATCGTCTTACAAACGAGAACCCAGAAGAAACACCTCTCGCATTCTTTCTCTGTTGAACGTCATCAATTCAACCTTAACAAGTCACTAGGAGGTTCGCACATTCACTTATCTTGATGTTCCAGCGTTTGAGATCTACACCAAAAATTTGAGCAGTTGGCCACACTCACACAGACGTACACCCTGCACTAACTTTTCTCTTCAGAACGAACAAACTTTCGACTTCAATACAGGGCTTGACGACCTTGAACATGCCAGACGAATGCATCCCTGACTATTCAACTCTTGCGCTCACAGTCCCGCTTTCTAGTTCGAGTACTTAGTACTACACTTTGCGAATTCTTATTACCAAAAAGTAAGGAAAACCAACTGCTTTCTCAATGAGTACATGCCTAATTTTGTCATTTCTTAATCGACTGTGCATTGTGTATTAAGAGGCAACGAATTCCCCGTACAAACTAACGCCAAACCTGACGTAATCATCTCGCTATGAGCTTTTCGAAAATTTTGCATTGAGTTCAACTAGCTTTGTTTTATTTCAATAAAATAAGTATAAGGCAAAGCCTTGCGAAAGCTCAATCAATTTTTGCCATCTCTGAGGGTTACAGCACCTGCTGTTCTCATCGTGTGACGTGATTAACAGTTGGTGTGGTTCTGGTGAACGCAAAAAAAATGCTAACATGAGTAGTGGGGAAAAGGTGGGGAGACGTGATTGAAGATATGAATCCACCTTTCGGCTTCTGTGACAGCACTGAGATCAGGTATCCTAGTAGAATAAGTTTCTATAGGCATAATAGTAACGGTTAGACTTTTCAATCGCTACATCGTCATCTAGAAATGTAGGGAAATACCAGTGTTAAGAGATCCTGAGCAGGGGAGCAATGTCCTCAGCCGATTGACCACGGTTATGTGTCGGGAAACCGGTCTCTCTACTCATGACCGTGGCTCCCGACATAGAAACATATGACTTTAGTCGCCGGTTTAGGAACGTTTTCTGGTGCATGGATATGAACAATGATGACGAAGTAGATCGTAAAAAAAAACCAAATCGCTCCTGTCTAAGTGATTGTGGGGCAGTAGTGCGATGGAGTCTCAAGGCAACGCTCTTTTTTTACTTGCAAGTAGTATCGAAAGTTTATTCCACCTCACAATTTTTCACGCAAGCTTTCAAGAGGGTTGCCAATCAATCTGGTTTTTTTTTTTTGAATGAATTTCTGACACAGCTTGATAAATAGAAGAAATTCCGAGGATAGCCAAAAAACAACCCCTGCCGAAAGATATTATTGTCCCCAATCCTACTTATTATAAAGCGCTTCGTCTGTCGTTATGTTGTCTGTCCTGGAGTTCCTTAGCTTCTTTAGATCTGCCTGGGGAGACCGGGTCAAGCGTCGGATGAGTGGATCATGTCCCGAAAAGTATAAAGCACACATCAGCTTGACAGAGCCCCGCCTACAGTGGGCGTGGCGTGCACCGAGATGAGCTGTACTGAGGACCATGATTCAAATTCAGTCATAAGCTTCAAGCACAAGACGGCTTCAAAACTGGGGTGTAAAGGTGGCCAGAGGTGTGCATTGATAAGTTAGACCGCACTAAGAAGACCCACCCCAAATGGCGGGGCGTTTCCAAAAATGCAATGCTTTGTGAAAACATTTATAACTCGGTTTGGAGAAAGCCAACAGGGCAGGAAAAAGTTGATGTAAGGGAAGTATTCCACCATAAATGACGTCAGCAGAGGCCCGCCCACAAAGAACGGAGCGTGCCTCGAAGCTCACATCGCTTTTTAAACTTAGACCTAGAGAGCTCTTATTCGAAAGAAATACAGGCGGCGGATGGGAGCACATATGTCGGGCGGCAGGACTTAACTCCGCTCACAGGAGGCGAGGCGTGAGCAAAAAATGTAATTAGACCTGAAACGAAATTTGGAGACCAAGGTTGAATAAGTCGACAATAAATCGAGTTACTCAAACACTTAGAACCTAAGGAGGTTTGTTCATGGCGGACGGGGCGCGCGTTGGGTGTCTGTGCTTGGCCGGGAATGAATAACTCCTGTTCTCATCCACCGAAGCCTCCAAATTTGAAAGAGATTCAGGCGAGGAGGCCACTTTCACACGCGGAGGGGAGCCCGGCATGAGCCGGGCGAGCCGACTGGTACCCAATATGTTTAGGAAAACTTAAGCGAAAAAAGATGGATGGAAAAAACTTTCGATCGCTGTTGTAGGAGCGAAACTGTGAACTGAGAGTAGAATGAAAATTGGGGAGTAGAACACCGCCTTTGCTGAAATGCAGTCCTCCGCCGTATCCATCATAAAAGTGCTTTACCTCTAACAACAGAATACTCACTTCCCAACCCATATACATTTTGAATCTGCTTTTTCACGCCAGGAACAATCGACGACACTACACTAAAACCAGATGTAGCAGATTACACTTCCTGAATCCAAGGTCTGTTCAACCAGACAAGTGAATAGTGTAAATGCGAAGCTACAGCGACGTTTAAGGTGCATTGAACCCACAGAGGCCTCAGGTCAAGATGGATACAATTAAGACCATGATTAAAATCGAGAAGAACATACGCGGATTGGTTTCGTAATAATTTTTCTCTTGCGAATCTCGAAGCCATCAAGATTCTTAATACAGTTTGCAGCACCTTCCTTCGTCTTGAACTCGGCGATCGCATTCCCCTTCGGATGTCCGTTGCGATCTTCCAACAGCTCGACAAAAACAACCTGAACTTAATTTGAGACGACAAACAAACCGGTAGCAAAACGGGGAACCATTGCCAAGGGAGCGGACCATGGGATTGTGAGTGCACTATGAGGAACAATGATGAGTACCCGATTCATAAACAAATAATGCCCACGATGCGAATAATATTACTGACAATAGAAATCATTATGAAGTAACTATCTTGACCAAGGGATCGAACGGAGCGTTTCCTTGATCATAGGAAGGCAGGCCTAATGACACCAAGAAAAACTTATTACGCAAAAGATAGGTTCTTTGAATGATCAATCGACGATGATTCGACAATTTCACGTGGTCCGCATGGAATGGCTAGGAGGAAACATATCGAACCTCTCCACCGTGCTCACGCAGAATATCCTTCAGCTCCACCCAGCGAACCTCATAAGCAAGATTAGTGATAAACACCATGCGTTCGCCCATCCCACCGCCACTGCGTCTGTCACCATCACGTCCACCTAAACTGATGAAGAAGCGATCTTTATAAGCAACATATCATGTACCACCAATTGGAACTGAACGGTCGCAGCCGTGAAGGTTTCTAAACCGAGCGTTAGATACAAATTCAATGAGAACGTGTTACGCCAAATATCAGTGACGACGTTGCAATTCATAGCGTACGTAAGTTATAAGCTCGTGATAGAGCCAAACTAACGATTGATGCTGAAATGACATTTGCAGTGGGAATTTACCCTATGATGTTCGAATTGGTTCATACATTAACTCCAAAAACTAATTCCCAACAGCTCGCTGAAGTACTGGAGCTTATTCATTCATTGAAATTGAAACTAGAACGAAAGGGTATTGGGCTGCAAAGCGAATTCTCAGCACAAAAACGTGTGGTCCGATTGCAAGGCCGGTCCTGATAACAGCCGCGAGAAGACTGAAGAAGGGAGCATTGAGCTGTCCATAGATGCCCCTGCCAGCACCTTCCCGAAACTGCTTTCGAAGACGAATAAACTGAAGAAGCACAAAGTGCGACGGCGCAGTTTCTGTAGATTCCGCTCCTTAAGGATGAGCTTAAGAAATGAACGCCGCCATGGATCACGACCGTCTTTACTCTTCAATGAAAGCGATCCTCTGAAAATTCCATTGACAACATAGAATACAAAATAATAGAGCACCTGCAATTCTTTTGGGATCGCCTTTTTGTGGACTGCGTGAGCGGCTTCTTTCACTGCGCCTCTTCCTCATTCCTCCGTTTTCTGCACGTCCACCACGAGACATCTGAACAAACGAGAATTGAGAACAATTAGCTACACCGTAACTCACTGCGACTCAATCTCAACGAAATCAACAGAGGGAACGTCGAACATAAAGTGAACATATCGATATTGAAGAAAACATTACTAATTGTGAGTAAAGAAGGCACCTCCCAATAAAAATCGACCAGTCAGGAACGGCGTGCCCAATCAATGCTCCTCCACGGCACAGATGGCACGCCATCGCCGCGTCGCAACAGGGAAGTTTAAAGGATGCCTCTGACGCGTGTTCTCGCATTAGAGCGCGACAGGGGTTTTGTATGTGATTACGTACCTAAGGGTTAGCTATTTTCCACTGACCTCAGAGGGCATTGAACATGTGGAGAGTAATGTTCCACGAATGCCTGATATATTTCTTCCCCCTCAGACCTTTTGCACCCGTAATAAACCTAATCCTGAACCTAATGCCGTTTTAAAACTATTGTACTTCAGTGCAATCTGTCGAGATTAAACATAAACAGATTAACTTTTTGTTGCTGGAGTCATGGGTGTACATCTTCAGATATCGGTGTTCTAATCCACAAAGCAAGTAGGAAACAGCAAAAAAAAAAACGCTGGATTTCCAGTCCTAGGGCCTAAATATTTACCAATGCAAAGAGTCTATGCAGTTTGTCGATATCACACCGAAAATCACGTCTTTTCTTTCTTCAGAATGCTTAAATTGGTCAACCAGTAACAAGCGTTATCGACAGAAACGAAAATACAGTACGGCACTCGGCTCTTACAGTAATCCGGCACGGCATATACCCATGGGGGACGGTACGAACGTGCGTCCGAGGGTGCGCGCGGCAAATTGCGCGGCGAAGTTCGTGACGATTGCTACGACTGCGGCGCCAATTTTTGGGGCACAAACTCGAAGTAGTGTAGTTTAGTAGGGTCAGATGATCCTCCTAATCCACTCTATTTCAAATTTGGGCCCCAATGATAGGCGCCAACGTCGTTCAAATCATTACGAACTTCGCCGCGCAATTTGCCGCGCGCATCCTCGGACGCACGTTCGTACACACACCCTATCCCCATTTCTATACACAATTTCTCACCCGTTACATACAAGATACGTCGAAAAGGGGAAGTACTCAGTCTGATCAAGGGGCCTTGAGGAAGGACATCGGGTGGGTGGTGGATAAGCTAGGGGATTACTGTGAGGGCCAAGTGCCAGCAATGACTTTTCGTTTCTGACCGATATCGAGCTACATAACACCCTTCCCTCTCCGTTCACTAACCAGGGAGGGGTAGTCTACTTATCTTGGAACTTTGAATTCAGACCCAGATAAATCGATAGAGTTCTGAATGCTGTTTACGAAAATGGAAATTAAAACTGCAAAATGATTCTCCTTAAAAAGTTATGGGGGCCCGAATTTTGCTCGACAGTAGTATCAAGTGGAAATTCGAACTCGTCGCTTCCATACCAAACGCCCACGTGACCTAGTGGTAGTGGTCTCGCTTCGTGGGCGTAAAATGAGGGGTCCCTCCCCGCCATTGTCCGCACTTTTGCAAGTGTTTTTTCATCTTATCGAAGGCTCTCTAAACGTTTTCTGACATTTCTTTGGACAATTGATACTACTGTCGAGCGAAATTCGGGCTCCCATAACTTTTTAAGGAGAATCATTTTGCAGTTTTAATTTCCATTTTCGTAAACAGCATTCAAAACTCTATCGATTCATCTGGGTCTGAATTCAAAGTTCCAAAATAAGTAGACTACCCCTCCCTGGTAAGGGAAAAACTTATATAATCCGTTAAGGATGCCTGCTGTGTGTATATTTGTGTTTGTGTGTGTGGTGTGTGTGTCTGACCAGAAACTCAAAACTCTTGTCCCACTGGATCTAGAGCGTTCAAATTTAGTAGGATTACAAGGGCGGGATCGGAACACTTATGGCGGGTGGCAGGATCGGACACCGCCCACAGGGGGCAGGGTTTGCGCGAAATAAAAGTCTGAGCGAAAATTCATCACTACTGTTAACGTGCATCTATAGCGTACAAACTTCTTAGAAATACTGGCGGCATGGTGGGAACACTTACGCTCAGGACTGGACTATGTGAAAACTGGCAAGAGCATTCAAATTTGCAAGGTGTCCAGGCGACAGAATTCGAACACTGAAGATAGGGGGTGAGACTAGACTCCATCCATAGGAGGCGGGGACTGAGACCCCCCGCCTACAGTTGGAGGGCCTAGAGCAAAAAGTGTTAGTTTGGACTTATGGTTAGAACGCTCGCAAGGGGCGGGGCGAGAGCGAAAATATTGCAAAGTACTAATGATGCTCTAGATAAGTGGACCATTGTGCAGGTGCTGGACCATTGTACAGGTGCTCTTTTCGAGATTTACACCTGTTGTCGGGAGGGTGCAGCGCCACGACCCTTGTGTGATTCCAAGGCGAGAGTTGGTTACTCCTTTCACGGCTTTGAAATTTAGTCTCCAATTAAGACGAAGGCGGCTACTTGTTGCATTGGAATTTATGTTCATTAAGAAGGACCTCGCCGAAGGTTAAGTACGGGCAGAAGATTCCGTAGATTGAATTGAGTGAAGACGACTGACAAGAGGAGAACCCTGCGACGGCGCGAGATTAACGCGAGGGAGAAGAAGAAGAAGTTCCCTCTCCCTCTGATCTTTGTATCAGTGCATTCCAGAAAATACGATAGTCCTTCCACAGACGCGACCAGTCCGCTATCTGTCTTACAATGGGATTAGAAGAGGATGAGACCGTTAAGCTACTTGCAGCTGTTTTTAGCAGAAACACGTAGTAATCCTATTAATGTGAAACGAGCATTGTGGCAGAAGGTCGCTGGTTGAAATTGTTACAGTGTCAGATGTTATAACAGAGCGAGCTAACTTCAGAGCCATCGGAAACTATTGAAATGACCGCGCGGGAGTTTGAACCCAATCTTCTGCACACCGCCTACCCGTTCGGTTGCTGTGCTGTGGAATAGGGACAAATCACTCTGATCGATCACGGCAATATCAATATTAGCTACTGTCAAAGGATCGTGTCGTATCCTCGCCACTGGTCGGCTACTTGGACAAGTCTGCCCATCACTCACGCTATGCCACGCTGTGTAAGACACTTGTTGCACAGTTCACGATAAAGATGGTTTCTGAGGTTTTCCCATGGTATGAATTCGAAGCCCCGCCTTATACTATAGCTGCGTTATAAGGTCGAAAAACGTCCTGAGTAGGGCACAATAAGGGATTAGAAGTTGTATCGTGTGATGCCACACCCATACTGGACGAGTTTCAATGTCGTTGTTGAGGCCCACTATCCCAAGGTACTCCCATGTAGGAAGTTCGAGCAACTTGGCATAACCCATGGCGACAGAGAAAGGCAGTTTTGGATAATCTCGTCTTGAGTAGTCATCTCAGGCTTTCGTACAATTTCGGCTTGATGTACTTAGCTCTTTGCGCGGTTGCAGGAAGTAAAACCCAATCAGTCCTTAAATGCTGTTCCCGGCAGAGTGACCTCGCACAATCTCATCATCACTCGTCACTCGCGCCGTAACCGGTCGTCTTCCCGTGAGCTAAAGATTTATTTGAGTTTTTTCTGTTTATCATACTCTACGTTATCAGCTTTTTATTCGGTTTTAATATATTTCAGGTAGAAGTTGCTCTATATAATTTGTTTTTAATACATTGTTCTCGTGTTAGTTTTTTTTTGTTTTCTACGTAGTTTTCTTGGCAAGTTTCGTTCGGCCCCTGGGTTATAAAATAGACCGTGTATGCTTGATAAATAACTTCCGGAGTTTAACCGCCACGCGTTTGGACAACAGTGAAATATCAAACAGAAACTTTATTGCTAAACTAGAATGTTACACGAAAGAGCGATAACAAAGTGACTCTGCTGAGGTGTAATCTGAAGTCCCAGAAATCTTATATGCCTTAACAATAATCTCAAATCTCCTAAACCCCAAGGAATCTCAGAGCGAAACACTACTATGCTCGCTAACAAACGAGGTCGCAAGAGATGAATGTAAGTGCGAGACTGAAGAAAAGGTGATAGAAAAAAAGGTAGTCGCGGCATTACAGGCCATGTATTTAAAGCCTGCCTATGTTGTTCATACCATCGCCGTTGAGAATTTCTGATTTTTTCTCCCTGATAAGCTCGCAAGCTCGCTTATGTTATGGGAGAGAGAAAAGAATTTCTCGTATAGCACGAACTCGCGGATTCCGCGATACTCCCGGCCGCGAAGTATGATTGCGAGCGCCCCGAGAGTCGATCATGGTCTTTCCTTATCTCTCTGGAAATGAGTTTCGCAAAGCATTCAACTGCTTCAGGATCCGATCAGCTGTTATCTGTAGTTGGGACCTCTGCGTAGCAATCTCTAATGAAGTTTCCGGCAAGGTGCAAACAGCTGAAGCGTGGCCGGTTTTCTTGCAATGGTGACATGGTTTCCTGAACTTTGGACAGGAGTAATCCTTATTACACTGAGTTTCCAAGCACATTTTACAGCGGTTCTGCTTCCTGAGATAATCTAATCGTTCCGCTACGGTTGGTGCGTGTCTACAGGAGTCAGAATAGTGATCTCCTGGGGTATTACAAAATGCACACTTCATGGTTACTTCGCCAGCTCGGTTAACTCCCGTCTCGTATCTTCGCGGAAAGCAAGTTTTTTCTTTTGAAAGTCTTTTGAGTCGTTCGTAAACGGTGCTCAGTTCGGCTTCTAAGGCCTTAATGATAGCATCGTCTTGTGGTGGCGGATAATCCTCGAGGTCCTCGTTGACAACTTCCATATATTCCACGTTTTCCATTATCTTTTCTTGTTCGTCCTCGTGGACAGCATCGCCCTCCATGTGCACCTGTTCGTCCTCGTGGATGGCATCGCCCTCCATGTGCACCTGTTCGTCCTCGTGGATGGCATCGCCCTCCATGTGCGCCTGTCCTTCATTTTCCGTTTGTGTCTGGTTTGTTGTGGTTTCTGGGCGTTGTTCTTGCTGTAGAGCTTCTTGTAGTTCGCTGAGTTGTCTGTTGAGCCTCTTCACCTCGTTGTAGATTTTCCTTCCAGTGTCGTCTTCTTGGAAACGTTCCTGATACAGGCATTCTTCGCGGATATCTTTTATCTTTGTGAGCAATTCCTCGATCGTTTGCTCGTAATCGCTCAGTACGCGTTCGATATCCTGTTGATCTGTTAGAAGTGGGGCCCTTTCTCCAGATTGCTTTGTGTACTTCTGCGGGGTGGTCATATAAGATTGCCATGCTTTAGTGGATGTAGCTTTTATCGCAATCATGACCGGGACAGCGGAGTACAGAAGAGAGAGACTTTGTCGCAAACTTCGCAGTCTTAGAGAATAGTTTTTGATAGTTAGTTCTTTGATTTGGGCGTTTCGCTCTAATATTCCCCACGGTTCATTGCCTTGAAAAAAGATAGCTACATCTGCCTTAATATTGTCTATCAATTCAATGAGGTACATAATTTCGCCACAACAACAGACTATGTTCTTGTAAAGCTGATCAGGAGTTGGAAATGGCGGAAGGGCTGATTTGAGTCGCTTTAGTTCTATCTTGGCGCGTTGTTGTTCGGTGTATAAGCGAGATCTTTCTGTAAAAACTTGATTAGTGATGAACTTGCAATTTATAGTGATTTTTCGCAATATGCCTTCTCGCGTTGGATGTGAAATTTTTCGCTCAATTGTTGTCGACAAACCGTAAATAAGGTTCGCATAATTTGCATAGGAATCGTTAGGAATATCCAAAGTGTTATTCGTATCGCACTTCGAATCAGAAACGCCAGAATAAATGGCAAGTAGAGATACGTGAATACGAGCACGAGCATAAGGAGTATAATTAAAATGAGAATAGATTTTTGCCAAGAAAATAGGATATCGCTTATATGGAAAAAATCTGGCCATTCCCATGATTGGAATGCTGCCTGACTATTTTTTAGATTTGCTTTCCCTGGATAATGCCAAGGTTCTACAAATTTTAAGAGGCCTGTAAGAACAAAATAACTCTCTTTTGCACATCTTAATGTGCAGTTTATTCGGTTTCTTGCATAATTTCGCATAAATCGTAGGGTGCTCTTTTCCCCTTTCGGAGAGCATTGAATAACGAAGGTTTCGCGGTCACATATAACCTCTCCTATCGTGAAATGTGGGGAATTGCAGGATATAATCGCCTCTGCTCCTCTCCAGCAGCGATAACATCCTGTGAGAATCGCGTTTTTTACTGAACACGGATGTTTTCGCACTTCTTGAGAGGTATTCTCCACTGCACTTTGAAATTTGATGATGAATTCTGAGGAAGTTGTATCACGTATACGTGCTACAACTTGTGAGTTGTTCATTTGAAAGAACCGTGCTGTGCCTATATTTATCGGTAGTTTGCGAGAGATATCATTGAAAATTTCACCAGCTGATATCGTTTGGCATTCGCATATTACTTTATTTTCTGCAGGGTTGCAATGACAGTTATCATGAAAATCGCAGCTGAGATTTTGCGCCGCTTCTCTTGAATTGCAGTGCAGTAAAAACTTATCGTGCTCACGCCAAAACGCAAAGTTGAGTCCATTTGAAATAAATTTCGCACCAAGAATGGGTAAGGGTGGGATCGCTAGCGAAGTCATTGTTATTGTAAAGTTTTGCAGTATTTTTGGTACGTTGGGCATCATTGCAATAACGTAATGATGGGATTTCCCTTCGCGCTCAATGGTAACTTCCAACTTTACTCGCTCCTTCCACATAATACATCGCGATATTTCGTAAATCTCATCGCTTTTTGGTATTGCGTAAACTCGATAAAATAAACATCCAGAACTAGGTAAAAAGCAATTACAGCCCAATCCCCCACATGATTCCATACAATGTGTTTTACCAGGGTAGCTATTTGCCTCTTCTAAGTCTTCTATCAGGTCTGTTGTTTTAATGTTAGCGCAATTGTTTCCTTTGCAAGATCCCATAAGAGGGCATCGTTTACTGTCTAAAACGTGAAGATCGGCGTCGCGAGTAAAGGAAATCGTATCGTGATCGCAACTAAGATCTAAACCCTTCCATCGTAAGGTTAATCGTGAAATAAGTGAATTATTCGCATAAATGCGTAAACAAGCTTGCTGTTTGAAGCTATTGAGTTTTAGGATCTCTAGTAAGGTTATTGTGCAATCCTTAGATGTAGAGCATATTTCCGAGTTCACCGAAAAGGCGTCCAAATCTTGGCAAGCATTCGCAGAAAAATATACCTGATGACATACTGTAAGAACTGCAAGTGCTTCCGCAATTTTTCGTAATCGTATGCTTTCGCTTGATTTCGCTGGAATTCGCGTGAGTTTACCTAGAATGTGAAGGGTAAGCATGACGACTTTACGACTGAGGATAAGTATAAATGTTGCCAACAATCTGATAGGTTTTCCCACGGTGATAGGGACATAGAGGAGTGCATATAATAATGCCGTTATGAGATAAATTATGAGAAAAATGATGAGTAGAGATCCTATAGGCCAACATTCCGGATTAAGTAGCACTGCTAGGCAAAGTGAGCATTGCAGATTTGCGCAAAATTCTAACCCCTGACAGGTCATTTCCATTGAAGAGATTGTTTGATTTATCTGCCATCTGAGAAAAACGCTATGTTCATGAAGCGTGAGCTGCGGATCGAATTTCACCAACTCATAAGGGGTGGAGTTCGCATAAGCTTTGCATTCAGTTTCGATGCAAACCTCAAACGCTATCCTGTTCTCGTTTCTTATAATGATTCCCTTCTCACTGCATTCCATATGAATATATTGGCAAGAAGATATACTGAAAACAGATAGCAATGTTAAAATAGTGAGCGAGGTAATTATCTCCTTGGGTGAGTGAAGTCCTAATGGCGTTGTTATTGTGTTTCCGTTATAGTTGACTATTTTTCGGGGTCGCAAGTTGTAAGCTTTTTGTGAACTGCGGTTGGCTTCGTGGTCCTTAGGCAAATCTGGTTCATTACAAGTGATTTCCATTGGCGCGATAAGGTTTACCGGTCTTCTAATTTTTCGCTTATTCGAGGTCATTAACTCTACTTCTCTGACTGTTCCGTCCAATGATGGTTTAAGACTGATTATACGCGCCATCTTCCACTCGTTGCGTGGTAGGCTGGGATCCGTGACAAGAACTAACGCACCTTCTTTTGGATCTGACGAGCTAGTACGACCTTGTGAAATTCTTGATTTGTGTTGTTCGCGCAAACTAGTTAGATAATGTTGTTGCCACAACGTCCAAAAACGATCTGTAAACTTGATAGATGAATGTAGGGCGTGAATTGCTTGCTGTCGAGTTTCTAAGGATAACTTTTCTGCCGGGGGTAAGTAATCTGGGTCTGAGGTATTGATCTCTATATTTTCGAATGGAAACGTCATATCTATGTGATTTTGAATAAAGTCAATAGGTCTAAGAGAGCTGAACTCCTCAAGATTAGATTCTTGGTACGTTAGAGGTCGCGTATTTATCGTTGCTTCGACTTCTGTAATGATGGTTGTGAGGTTATCGAATGAAAGCTGTGCTCGTCCAATCGCCTTATAGAACGAGTGTTTTATGGACTTTATTAATCTTTCGTAGAAACCTCCTTGCCAAGGGGCATAAGGAGTTATGTGTTTCCATTCTATCGCATTATTCGCTAAGAACCCAGTTACTTCATCTCGACTGGTACTACTTAGAATTTCGGCACTTAAAAGAAAGGTTGGTGCATTGTCACACGTTATTGAGGCGGGGACACCGCGTCGCGAAAAAAATCTTCGCAAGGCATTAAGGAAGTTTTCTGTACTCATGCTTCGCAATACTTCTAGGTGTACCATTCGTGTCACTGCACAGGTGAAAATGCATCCATATGATTTGTTCAGTTCGCCATTTTCTTTGACTGGGGGCAAGTCAAAAAAATCTAGCCCAATATTCTCGAACGGTCTAGTTTTTTGTACTCTGTGTGGGGGAAGGTCTGGTGTATCCGGATAACAGTAGGGTACCGCGTTAAAACGTCTACATTTTACACACTGACTAGTTAATTTCCGAGCTTGCTGTCTTAATTTGGGTATCCAATATTTTTCTCGCACAGTTGCCATTATGTGAGATACACCTTTGTGATATGTACCATGGGCTTCGCTTATGATTTTTGATGCCAATTCAGTATTGGGAGCGATGAATATAGGGAATTTCGCGTCATCTGTCAGGGATGCTTTTCCTAGTCTCCCCCGAGCCCGCCACAACCCATCGTTATCCTTGAACAATTTTAGGGTCTTGTTCATGGATTTAATGTACTCTGGGGAGAGAACGGACAGCTGATGGTTTCTAATTATCATTTGCCTCGCTTTGCGTATTTCTAATCCGTTTAATGTTCCTATTATTTCTGAGAATTGCTGCAGCTCTGGAATGTTTCGTAAAATACGTTCTCTGCTTGGGCCAGGCAATTGTTTTAACAGATTTCTCAAAAACCTAAGTATCCAGCCCATGACGCGTATTCCTTTTTTGAGTGAATTATAGCGATGTAATGGAAATTGAAAGTCGCTGTCGTTTTCAATATTAACCGTCATGAAGTTGAAAGTTGTTTCTAATTCTATGGGAGTTTCTTCCCTGAATTCTAAATCCGCCACCTTGATCAAGGGACCATTCCATAAAGATATCGGTTCTCGCAAGAATGCTGGTCCACTCCACCAATCACTTGTTCTAAATTGCTCTTTAGAAAGGCCTCGCGTGCCTATATCAGCTGGATTCAGTTTTGTTGGTACATATCCAAAGAATACGGTTATTCCCTCTTTGAGTAATGATGACAGTATTGCGCGGATTTCTTTTATCCGATTACGTACTAGAACTCCGAGACCCTTCTGCTCAATCGGTTTATTTACCCAGTTAAGAACTATTTGAGAATCCGTAAAAATGAATACGAATTTTATCGCCTTAGTCATTTTTTTCAATTTTTCGCATACTGACCTAGCCATTCGAACACCCATAGTCATGGCATTCATTTCTAATTTTGGAATAGTTGTTTTTGTCTTAATGGAAGGCAATTTTGATTTTGCCATGAGTAAAGAATTGTTTTCGAAGTTGATAGCGTATGCGCAGGCTGCCATTGCATGGTCACTGGCGTCAGCGAATACGGCTATGTTGACGTTCGGGTGTTGTATCGGAATTTCCCTCTGGAATGTCCTTTGGAATCCATCGGCTCCATCGCAAAGTTTCCTCCACTCCTCGCAGAGTGTTTGGGAAATTTCCTGGTCCCAATCATACCCTTCTATCCATAACTTTTGTTGGAAGCATTTGAGTTGAACAAGCAGAGGGACCAGCCATCCCAACGGATCGTAAATGGAAGCTATCTGATGGGCAACTACTCGTTTAGTAATTTTGGGAGCTTTTGCGAACGTACATGTTATTGACAATGTATCGCTCTCAGAATTCCAAAGAACCCCTAGGACTTTTTGTTCCCTTTTCTTTGAACATATTTCTGCTGGAAGAAGTTCTAGTGCCGTTTTATCACTTATAAGGAACTCGCGCAGATTCATGTTCATTTGCTGGAAAATAGTTCTCGCATTAAGTGCTTTGTTCAAAATATCTTCTTTATTGTTTGCCAAAAGTATCAAGTTGTCTACATAGAGGTTTTCACTAATTTCACTTGCTAACTCTACGTCTTTCACTTCATGTTCAATATGGTATCTAATAGTAGCTGCCAAAAGAAAGGGTGATACATTTATCCCGAACGTGACTCTTGTAAATCGATAAACCGCAAGGTTCTCGCCTTTTGCCTCTTTATTGATATCCTTTACCCAGAGGCACCTCGTTACGTCCCTGTCTTCCTCATTTAATCTTACTTGTAGGAAGGCTTTTTCAACATCGGAAATCGCAACGTGTGGTGATGTGCGGAATTTTAACAAGAGTCCATATAAGTCAGGGAGTATAAGAGGTCCCTGGTGAATGACTTCGTTCAACGAGGGGTAACCCCTAACGTGAGAGGAGGCATCATAAACTACACGTAGCTTAGTGGTTTCTTTGAGTGGAGTTATTACCGGTTGATGAGGCAAATAATGTACTAATTTGGAGCAATTCAAGCCCGGCTCCTGAATTTCTTCTAATATTCCCTTTTCTAACTGATCTCGAAAAACTTCATTGTACTGATTGAGTAGTTCGGGCTTTGCTCTAAGGGATTTTAAGACACTAAGCAAACGGCGATATGCTAGTGTTATATTAGAAGGCAGCTCTGACTTGTTATCTTTGAAGGGAAGACGAACATAGTAGCCGTCTTCCCGCCTTTCTATAGTGTCATTAAAAAACTGTTGTACTTTCGCATTAACGGCCAATTTTTCTGCATATCTGGCGCCTGTGAATTCTTCAACTCCTGCCGCTTCCAAAGACCAATAGTGGTCCCATTGGTCTACATCATTAACCTCCAAGGTTCCTACGGTTGACGTGTCAAACAGGTTAATAATTGAAGAATCGTTTTCCTGACGCCCGCTTAATAGGTAGCCTAATTTGGATGGTATTGCAAATAACCCTGAAGGAAGAATGTGTTGTGGGCTTGATGTATGCAACAGGGGCCAGAGTTGGTCACACCCTATAAGTAATTGGGGATGCACCGAGGTGGTATTAGCTTTAGCAAGGAGAATATTTTCTTTCCGCAGGTAGTCGATATCTTGAGGTGTCAGATGGACTTGTTTCGCTTTCTCCGTAATGATATCAGTTTTGCATAGGAGGATTTTATGGGTGTTGCCCTGTATATCCCAGATATCTAGCGAAACGGTCTCATATGTTTTTTGTTGAGGTGTTTTCGAGCCAAAAGTGAACACAGATAAGTTTACTCTGTTCTGTGTTTTCAAATTTAACTCATCTGCCAGTTGTTGACTAATGAATGACCTATCTGCTCCAGTATCAAGGAGAAATTCTACTTTTCTGAGCAGACCCGTAGTTGGACTCTGTACTGTGGCACATCCAGTAAGTAAGAGAACATCTTTGCTGTTAAAAAACATTGACGTGCTTTCATCTTTTTGATTGGACATGCAACATGCGGTGGCTTCGTCTTCGTCAGTAAGAAGCGGTTCCGTACTATTGGTAATCGCGAGGTTCTGACGATGTGCGGGTTTTTTCCCTTCTTTGGTCGTACGTTTCGCTGTGATCGCGGAAACGTCGGGTGCGGATTTTTTAGGTGAAGTCGTATTCCCTAGGGGCTTCACGTTTTGTTTCTTTGGACATATTGAATAATGATGTTTCTTTCCGTCGCATATATGACACCCATTACTCAAACAATCTTTCACCAAATGTCCAGTTTTCGCGCAGTTGAGGCATCGCTTACTTTGCAGTAAAAACTCCGTTCTTTCTTTAATAGTGCTGATTTTTCGACAGTTACCCGAAGTGTGATTCCCTAATTGACAAAAAAGGCAAGGCAGTGGTCGACTTATAGAATTCCCTTCACTTTTCAGTCCCTTGGGTGGGAGGGTTTGTTTAACCTTTCCTTGGAGTTCCTCATTACTGCGTAACATTTCTGTTATCTTTTCCTCTGCTGTAATTACATTGTCAAGATCCTCGAGAATATTTTTTATAGACCAATTCTCTTCAACCCGCTCAGAACCCATTCGTAATCGGAGAAGTTTTCTTTGGAGGTCTGGTTGGAATTTTGATAAAATTTTTTGAGCAATGAAGGAACCGTTCAGGTTGACATTTTTGAACTCTAACTGGGTGGTGATCGAAATTATGTAGTCCAGCAGTCTTCTCTGTTCTTCAATATCAGGGCTCCGTGCTTTAGCCCGTTCTAAACGAACTTGAAGGTCATAAATCTGTTTCGATTTATCACCATATTTTGCCTGTAATGCATTAATAGCGGCATCATAGTTTTCATCCGTGATAGGATAACGCTTGATTATTTCTTTTGCTTCGCCCTTTAGGCTTCTTACGAGGTAATTGAACTTTTGCAAGTTCGAAAGATTTTGACTGTGGACGTTTGCGTTAAAAAGTGCCCAGAAATTTTCGAATTCCCCAATTTTCCCAGTGAAAGTGGGGATTGGTATAGCCGGTAACTCTACCTTGGCACATGGAATTTCTATCGTGTTCGTTCCGCTATGTGG
The DNA here is from genome assembly GCA_000469685.2 of Haemonchus contortus. Taxonomy (NCBI): domain Eukaryota; kingdom Metazoa; phylum Nematoda; class Chromadorea; order Rhabditida; family Trichostrongylidae; genus Haemonchus; species Haemonchus contortus. The sequence continues at coordinate 29,387,697 of LS997562.1, read as the reverse complement.
GTTCGGAACTCTTAATAGTACTTTCTTCACCTCTATTTGGGCATGGAGTTCTCTGGCCTCCTCAAGGGCCTCTAGGGTTTTTGAAATATAATCATCAATTTGTTGCTCCTGGTCTTGAGTTAAGGGTTCTTGTAATCGGTCTACTACCTCCGTGAAATCTCGTAGAGTATCATTTACTAAATTGATTGATATGCCTATTTCTACACTCATTTGGGATAATATCTGCAGAGTTTGGTCTGACCTAATCATATCGCAGGATTTCGTTATCAACTGACGTAGTGTATTAGTATATCGCGTTAGAAGCATTTTTTGCGATTTCAGTTGGACAGGTCCTGCCATTTTAATATGTATGACAACTGGATCGTAGAGGAAAGAAAACTTTAGAAACGACTATCTCAAGTGCGCCTCCAAAATGGAGTATCACAAAAAAATCTTGCTCAAATGTTAGAAGTTCTTTTAAATCGTACCTGCGACTCCTGGGTCCTTGGGGCCGATGCACCATATAAAATAGACCGTGTATGCTTGATAAATAACTTCCGGAGTTTAACCGCCACGCGTTTGGACAACAGTGAAATATCAAACAGAAACTTTATTGCTAAACTAGAATGTTACACGAAAGAGCGATAACAAAGTGACTCTGCTGAGGTGTAATCTGAAGTCCCAGAAATCTTATATGCCTTAACAATAATCTCAAATCTCCTAAACCCCAAGGAATCTCAGAGCGAAACACTACTATGCTCGCTAACAAACGAGGTCGCAAGAGATGAATGTAAGTGCGAGACTGAAGAAAAGGTGATAGAAAAAAGGGTAGTCGCGGCATTACAGGCCATGTATTTAAAGCCTGCCTATGTTGTTCATACCATCGCCGTTGAGAATTTCTGATTTTTTCTCCCTGATAAGCTCGCAAGCTCGCTTATGTTATGGGAGAGAGAAAAGAATTTCTCGTATAGCACGAACTCGCGGATTCCGCGATATGGGTATTGACTCTATTTTCGGTAGATCAAAGGTCAAAAATGCCCTCAAAGGAGCAGCGTCAAAAGAAAAGCTCTAATGCTTTCTCTCAACCCCCTTCTAGTTCGAGTGGGAAGGGCAGTTCTCAGGCTGTATCTGATTTTCCGGCAGCTACCTTTAAAAATATGTCGGCTATGGAGCTTATAAAGAGTATAATGGAACTCAATCAAGATCCGACGATAGGTAACATGCTTATCGCTCTTTCTGAGAAAATTCAAACAGAATTTTCCGAGTTCCTCGAAAGTGATAAGCGTGGTCGCAGCATCGTCATCTCCGGTCTTGACGAGATGCAAGGTGCCGCTCCCGCTTCTTCGCGTCAGAGTGATCTGGAGGAGAAAGTCAGCACAGTTTTAGATGCTCTGGATGTGGAGTGTCGGCCGACTGAGGTATATCGGATGGGCAAGCCAGACCCTGGGCGCCCACGTCTCGTCAAAGTAGTTCTGCCTACTAGGTCCCACTGGCGCCGTGCTCTAGCTAATGCTCGCCTACTTCGGAATGCTGGACTCTCTAATGTCTTCATCCGAAGGAGCATGACCCAAGATGAACGAAGACGCGAGAATGAATTGCGCCAACAAGCGCGAGAGCGAAACAAGGGCAAAGCTCTCCGTGAGTGGGTAGTCTACCAAGGGCAATTGAAACATGTACGCGACTTGCCACACAGGCGCTCGGGAAACCTCTAGCGGCGCACGGTAAACCTGTTCTCACCTGCTTCCTATTAAACGCCCGTAGCTTATTGAGTAAACTCGAACATTTACACGCTTTTATTAGTCAAAAGAACCGGATCTCATATTTGTAACTGAAACTTGGCTAACACCAACCATTCTCGACTCGGAAGTAGTAGCTAACTTGCCATATATACTTTATCGCAGTGATAGGAAAGAAAGAAGGGGTGGCGGAGTATGCTGTTTAGTCAAAGGCAATCTTTCCACCTTCCCTGTTGAAACGACCCACTTAACCAAAGCTGATGTGCTCTGCTTCGAACTATTCTGTCCTTGCAATGCGTCAAGGATCCGCTTTGCCGTTGTATATCGTCCACCGAATTCACTCAAAAGTGAGGATGACGAACTAGTGGAATTACTAAGTGGCTTTGCGTCGTCCCACGTCAATAGCGTGATTGTGGGAGACTTTAACCTTTCCATTGACTGGGAGCATCATCACGCACTCAATCCATCCTCGAGTGCCTTCATGGAGTTCTTTCAAGGAATGGGCTTCAACCAGCATGTATGTAAGCCAACGCATGGCAGTAACATACTCGATTCAGTCCTTTCTACGCTTTCCAACATAAGCGATGTTACAGTGTCAGCTCCACTAGCGAATTCGGATCATTCCGTTGTTCACTTCAATCTGTTAGAAGAGCTCGGTGGTGCGTGTCATCTACCCTTCCCAGATTTCTTTTCCGCTGACTACGTTGGTCTTGATGAGTACTTCCGGAGTGTTGACTGGCTACAGCTGTTTGAGAATTACATCTCTGTCGATGATGCATATGCGAGGTTTTGCAAAGTGGTCTACAGTGGGTTAGCAAGCTTCGTCCCAATGAGGTTTCCGAAATCTACCCTCATAAGATACCCCTCACATATAAAAAACTTATTATTCCAGAAGGAACGCCTCTTCCAAAGAGTGGATTACCCTTTGAGTTCCCCGCTTTATAGAAAGGTGTGCTCTGACGTTGACCACCATTTGAAAAAGTTTGTTGCCAGTTACGAGCGTCATCTTGGGAAGTCTGTTTCTTTGCGGCGACTGCACCTTTACCTTCGCAACAAACTCAAACCCAAACCATCTCTTCCTGTTCTGAGAAATCAGGCTGGGTCAAGGCTTTATGATGACTCTACTAAGGCTGAAGCTCTGGGTCGATATTTCGCCAGTGTCTTCTTGAATTCAACTACTGCTGATGGTGAAGTGGAAAACGGCTTGAAATATGTCCACCGCAGTTTACCCGATATCTATTTTCACCCTACTGATGTTCGTTTGGTGATGAAAAGTTTGAAGCCTTCAACTAGTGAGCCCTTCGACGGCATACCTCAAATCATTTTCAAGAAATGCTCTAGGTCATTATGTTATCCGCTTTCCCTCCTGTTCAATATCTCTTTCCTCCTGGGGCAGGTCCCCAGCCTTTGGAAGAAAGCTATAATTACTGCCATTCCCAAACAACCTGGAGCGGCGAGTGTTACTGATTTCAGGCCTATCAGCATTACTTCCACACCTGCCAAAGTCATGGAGAAAATTATGTTCAGGAAGTTACTAGCGTGGTTTCAGAAATCCCACCTCGTCCCAGCTGAGCAGCATGGCTTCCTACCCGGGGCTTCTGCTTGTACTAATTTGCTTGATACCTTCTATGATGTTTGCTGGGCTATAAATCGAGGGAAGTCTGTGGACATAATTCATCTGGACCTCTCAAAGGCCTTCGACAAAGTCTGTCATCCTAAACTCATTAAAAAACTGGAGCACTACGGAATTCGGGGTAATGCTTTGGACTGGATCAAGTCGTACCTTAGTGACAGGAGCATAACAGTGCGAGTTGGTTCTAGTTACTCTGCGGAGTACATCTGTACTAGCGGGGTTCCCCAAGGTGGAGTACTATCACCTTTACTGTTCTTAATTTACACCACGGAACTACCACAAATACTCAAAACATGCAGCGATGTACACGTCAAGTATACGCAGATGACATTAAACTTTACGCTTCGTATGAATCTTCAAATAGAGCAGTTATACGAAAAGCACTGGAGTTGTCAGTTGAGAAAATGCGAATATGGGCATCCAACTGAGATATCCCCTTAAATCTGAGCAAATGCTTGGTGATGCATTTTGGGAATTCTGCTGCTAATGACTACGTCGTAGATGGAATAAGACTACCAATTTGTGACTCGACTAAAGACCTTGGAATTATTTTTGATACCACACTCAAGTTTTCTGTGCAAATCGATGAGGCTGTAAAAAAAGCATTTGCCGCCATGTTTGCGTTAATGAGGAATATCAGATGCCCGGACCCGGCCATACTACTTCGTCTTTACAAGACTTATGTCTTACCCTATCTAGAGTATTGCTCGCAGGTTTGGAGCCCATCTCACAAAAAAGATATTCTCAAGATAGAACGAGTCCAACAAGTGTTTACACGTATTCTTTGGTATAGGTCTACACCTTGGGTAAGCCGGCTCCGTCCACCATCATACGGTGCGCGCCTCAAACGCTTTTCTCTAAAGTCCTTGCTATACAGACGGGTAGCGGCTGACCTTGTGTTCTGCTTTAGGGTACTTCGAAAAGAAGTGAAGCTGTGCGCTAGTAAGTACTGGTGTTTCAAGCCCACAAGTGAAAGGTTGGGTGGGTTCAAACTCCACTATGCCAAAATTCATCCCAGACAGTACACTTTGATGTTCAACAATTTTTTCTATCGTTGCGCGAGATGGCTTGAACTGCTTCCACCTGAGGTGCTACAGGCACCCAGCAGCAAAATATTCAGAAAAAGGATTAGCAAGATCGATTTATTGCGAACATTGCGTATTCCAGAGCATGTCTAATACTCTCTTGCTATTTTTCAGGCAATTACTGCATTGATGTTCAACCTACAGGTTATCGCCTTTCGTACCTGCGACGAGCATTCCGCAGTATTGATGACATAGGATTGAATATTCATGAATTTTGAGATCTCCACGGTTTTCTGAATTCTATGCAGTGATTCTTCTTTTCTATTCAGAGTCACCCACAGGCAATCCGCCTACACCCCTTCCCTCCTTTTGTCTTTACTCGAGAATCTTTCAGGGCTTCAGTGTATATTCTGTGTTACTTTCACTGTATGTGCGGTTATCTTACATTCATACTTGTTCGGGCGATACCTGCTTGCTAGTTCCACTTTCTTCCCACATTTTATCTCCTCTATACTTTTTTTTCCTTGAAGCAGGTGGGATGCGATGCAGAGAGCATACTTTGTTTCGTAGGGCTGTGGGCCTTAGTTGTGGGTTCTAGTTGTTTCAGGATCCTTCGGTTTGATGAGCTCCCTCGTTTGAGGTCCCCCTTGGTCTGCTCGCCCGGGGTTCCGGACGAATTCGTTCGTAACGGACTAAGTTGTCAGCAAGCCTCGGTTCCTCTGCCACTTTGCGTTCTGGACCAAGGACCAGGATCTTGCGGGGGAACCCCTCATCTGCTTGACAGGGGAAAGCAACCTTATCGTTCTCACAATGAAATGCCCTAGCTCATCTCTCGCTTCATTGATGTCTGGGCATGTCTGCTAATCTCTCTGCTATTTCATCGCTTCTCTAGTTCTAACCTTTTACCTTTTTACTTTATTTTGTTGTTATGCGTTTCTCTTTTGCCTTGCATTAGGCCAATTTTCCATAACTCCTAGCTTTCAGTTTCCTTTGTCTATGTGAATGATGGGCACACCCTGGAGGTGTATTTAAATAAAATAAAATCTCTACCTCTATCTCCACTGCTTTAAAAAGGTCTGGTTTTTCGCAAAGTAGGCAGATTTCCTCGCTTTCTTCGCCACAGATGTGTTGCTCCACATCAACGCTTCCACTTTTCAACTTAAAAAGGATACCACAAGATTATCGTAAGCTGTGCCTTCAAGCGTTACCTACTGATAGCCGGGCCTCAATTGTCTGTTTCGTCCACTACACGCCGTATTATATGTTGGTTTGCCTGTGTATGTGGGTGTGTTGTGTCTTATGTGTGTGTGTCTTTAAGTGTGTGCATGTGTGTATAAGTGTGTATGTGGTCAGAAATTCATAACTCCTGTCTCCGTGCACCTAGAGCATTCAAATGTCGTAGGTGTATAGGCGGCAGATGGAAACTGATGATAGGTGGGACTAGACTCTGCTCACACGGGAACAGTGCATGCAAAAATTATTAATATGATAGTAGTACAGGCGGCAGGTTGTGAACGCTGACGATAGTCGGTAGGAAGTGATTTAGCTGGACTTCACCTAAGGAAGGAGAGAGAAATTGGGAGAAGGAAGGGGAGAGAGTGGAGCGTGTGTCTGTGTGAAAATTGAAAATCGAGTTGGAATAAGTGGGGAATGAACCGAGTTACTAAAACGCACATCTTGAGTAGGACTCATGGCGGGCGTGGCGTGCAGTGTATCGATGTTGGGTGTGTTTGGCAAAAAATCATTAACTCCTGTCAAATATGAATGCCGTGCAAATGGCAGGTCAATTTCAACGGAGGGCCTGACATCACCTGGGCAATCTGATTGGTAATTTGCTGATCGGAATCACCAAGGCGAAAAATGTATCCATGTTATGATTTGTCACAGTACGTGAGTTACAAGAGTTATGAATTTCCGGTCGAACACATACACACAAGCACACAGACATTAGCGCGTTATATATTGGGATTACTAACGTTCTGCCAAGCAGCTTTTCTGCTGCCTCCCAACTGTTACTACCTTGTTTCGCAGCGGTTTATCCGATATCACAGCAGGATCACAGTCTTAATGATAATAATAAAAGTCTTGCGACAGACAGGCTAACTGATAAATCGTCCGATTTTCGTTATTATACACAAAAATCAAGTAGATCCTTGTTGCGAATGAGTACCAAAACATAATTTTTTTAGAGGAGCTTGAACAAGATCATGGTAGACTAATGGAGTTAGATCATTCTCAGGATATCTTTACTTTTTTAGTTTTTATTGCTTCGCCCTTCCTCGTGATACCACACTGCCATATCAATGCATACTCAGGACGACAGCTGCAGATGTATAACTCGAAAGGAGGGCTTGTATAATCACTCGCTCACCTTCACCAGTATCTTTGCAGCGCGACAGATCTGCCAGCTCAAGAACGAGGGAAAACGAAACAGGGTGTCGAATTTAGTATCGTAATAAGAACAGAGCAATACTTAGTTGGAAGAGATAAGTGGCTAGTAGGAGCTTGACGAGAGCACGCTCTGGGATGGAATACGGCCGGTGGGTAAACACGCCCTCTTCCCGGTGATGGACTGCGTAATCATAGCGGATCTCATGCTCTTGATTTGGAAGGAAAGCTAATGTATTTAACTATGAAGAGAGGAAATGGTTAAGATCCAAGCGCTTCCATTCGACTCTCTCCGGAGGCTATTATGGACTTTTTCGAATGAAACGATCAATTGCACTCTATCTATAAATTTATGTTATTTTGTTGTCCCCTGCAAAGAAGACAGTTAAGACCAATTCGAGATCACCTCGAAAGAGATTTCATTGGTTGCTAGATTGGGGACGCGTAATGACAATTTTTTGTGATTCATGACCCATATAGCGATTGAAATTCGCCCAGTTGGGACGAGAAGGGCGTAAAGTCTCTGATTCTTGTGTCAAACAGTAGATAAAGAGATGGTGGCAATGCGTTCTACTCCAAAAGCCGGATGGCGCATAAGTGAGGGAGCGCTCCCAATTGATGATTGGAGTAACTGGGCTTGAGGAAATGCGGAATGAGAGCATTGTGAAGTCACAGAACTGCGAATTGGGGGACGGAGCATTCACCCAGAACTGGATGGACGCGGCAAATGGCGCGACAGGGATCGTGGCGTTTAGGCCGACTTTGTCTACTATCATTGGGACGCAATCTTGAAGTAGAGTACATTAGTATGGTCAGCTGATCCTACCAATCAACTCTACTTCAAATTTGGGCCCCTGGTTGGCGCTAAAGTCGCATAAGTCGCCACGAATTTCGCCGCTCGATTTGCCGCGTCCATCCAGTTCTGGACGAAGGTACCCTACCTCCCCCCCCCCCCCCCCCCCCCCCCCAATTGCATGCTGTTAGATTTCCTTTTTCTGCCCAGCCACTTTCGTGGCCGTCTTATGACCAATTTCTAAAGAATGCAATCACGTTAGGTATCGCTTAGGTGGGGGTGGTGTAGTGGCCAAGGGCGCACTACCTCACACGCACGGTCATGGTTTCGAATTTTCAGTTCGATATCTGCCTGGGCCAGCCAAGGCTTTCATAACTCCAGGGTCGGTTGATTGGTACCAGACTCGTCTGCGAGGATAAAAAGCTCACTTGTACATTGGCCGACCACCGCAATTCATTGTGTAGGCCACATACGCATTCGACACGTCACTACGATTCTGAATGGAAGTTGAATGCATGGGCGCATTCCTCACACGGGATTGATTGACGCCTCAAGATTTTATCCTTCCGAAGTTGTATTGTTTATCGGGCCTTCAGCAAGAGATGGAATGGTTCTGTGTTGCGACTTAAGCTCTGTAACTGGAGTGTTTGTTAATAATAATTAGATCCCGCTTTCTTAACCAATTCCTCCGGCTATCGGGTCTTTCAATTGATACTGTTAGGCAATTGACTAATAATGATGATCACTCGTAGTTAAGCTCTCTAAGGTCTCCGTTTAGGCACAATGTGCATTCAGACAACACTTTTTTTATTTAAGGATAAAGGATAAAGTTTTTGGCGTTAATCAATCCCGTCTGAGGGATGCGCCCCCGCACTCGACTTTTTTTATTTACTGCATACAAATGCTCCATGTACTTCAGACAACGCTTTCTGCATTGCATACAAATACGTGGCACATACCAGCGCAGGATTCATCGACATCGAGAAACCTACCATTTACTGATTGCTGGCCTATTTTTGCAAAACCACTATCATCTTACCCCCAATATCAGCGTGTGGTGCAATAGGATCGAAATTATCGCGTCGCGGATAGGGGGACGCCGCACGCGAAGGAATATAGCAGAATGCAGTAGCAGGCAAGAGATGCAAAGACAAAGGAACTATCAGTAGAATCATGCTTAAAATAATGATCGCATATCGATTGAGCTGTATGAAGAATGCTATAGCTGTAATATGAGCTGTAATAACGGCGAACGAATGGTTCGCGACAGTCGCATGCGACGAATCGGTTGCACAGAACCGTTTCACCGCACGTCTCCACCGTGTCACGAAGCTTTTCTGGGCAGATTGGCAACTTCGCTAATATGGTATTGCGCCCACTTGAACTTTTTAGAGGAAAAAATAAATAAGAAAAGTCAGCTCACTCAATCTTCTTGCATACGAACATTCTACCCACTCGGAAGTCTCTATTGTACGTAGATGAAATCGGATGGGTAGCGGTCATTACTAGGTTAGCAACGGTACGGGACATCGATCATTCATGCTGTTATCAACGAGGCCGTCAAGGTTGTCTCAGTTGAGTGGCCAGGTTGCGTTCAAACTAATCGTGCGCAATAAAGGGATAGATTCGAATTTCCAGTGAAAGACTTCGATGACTGTAGAAAAACTACTGCCTCTTTCTGTGAGCCGGGCAGAAATACCGTCAACAAACCCAGCACATTTGAAGCGTTAGAAGGTGAAAAGAAGTAAAGAGTAGCTGAAAATATTCATCCCAAGTGAATGTTGGCCCCTTCTAAGAGCGCTTGTGGAAGGGTCAGTTCACACGAGTAAAGGAAGAAACTCCTTTGTGGCGCTTATTTACCAATCAGGCCACATGCAGTAAGCAACGTGCGCAAGCGTAGGGTACTTCATTCTCTCTTATGCATGAAACGAAAAAGAATTACAAGTTTATCTCTCAGGGAGATAAAATAAATAAATAAAATAATCAACACTTCCCAAAGAACTACAGGGTCTCACAAAATGATGGGCGCTAGTTCATGGCAAACTTGAAGCTTCTAAGCTGAGTGTGACAATGGAATCTAGACACACGCTTGCTAATGCTAAGTGCTCCAACTGCTGCAATCTCATTAAAATACTCCCATGAGGGCGGATGGAGGCTCAAAGTTTGTTCTCGAAATCCTCGCATGTTGCAAGTATGTATGTTTCCTCCTCTATTTTATTCCCGGCCGTTCTTGACTCTTGCTCTGTAGGACATCAAACTGGGCAGGTCCTCTCCTATTCAGGGTCTAAATGGAGGAATGAGTGGATTAAGACCTGGAGAGCAGAGTGGTCATTTTTTCTTGACAATGAAGAACAACAGCTACCGTGGGCACCACTCCCGGGTGAGCTGGGCCCTGTGAGCTGGAGTGCTGTCCTGCTGTGAAGCCTACGAGCTCTCTCAGGGAACGGAATGGGATCAGTGATTCATAACAACCAACAGAATAATCTTTAGGTTTAGGTCTTTGCCAATTTTCATGCCGGCATGGACCACTGGCGTCTTACCGTTCCAGTGATTCCCTCAGTTAGCATTATTTTGCTGTTCTTATAGGAAGTTTCTCGTGGAAGATTGCATATCCGATGTTTCCATCCGAAACGATCGTTTTGTTCATTGAAGAATGATTTTGCCGTAGAGGTTTGTTAGCCAGAGAAAAGGATGAAGGGTTGCGTGTCTCCACTCAAAGGCACAGTTCACAATAAAAGTGGTTTCTGTATTTTTCCTGTAGTATGAATTCGAGGCATTCTTTCATACCATATCTGCCTTTATAAGTCGAAAAACGTCCTGGATCGGGCACGGTAAGGCGTCAGAGATTATATCGTATGAATGCCACACCCATAGTGAACGAGTTTCAACGGCGATGTGGATGCTGCGCTATCTCAAGAGACTCCCATGTAAGGAGTTCGAGCAACTTGGCATAAACCATGGCGAAGGATAGAGGCAGCTTTGGATAGTTTCTGCTTAATGTTGTCACCTCTTTGGTAGTTATGAAAGCGGCCTTTGTGCAATGGAAGCAAGTGAAATCTCGTCCAAACATCCCTTACATGCCAAACCCGTACCTGTGATCTCGTACAACCTCCAACCCCACTACTTCTAAAAAGCCTTGGAGCGAAAGGATTTTGTCGCTTTCTTCGCCACTGGTCTTCTCTTCTACAACAACACTTCCGTTTTCCAGCCAAAAAAGGGCACCTCGAAGATATCGTGAACTGTGCCATCAAGAGAGTTTGCAACTTTGCATTTTGTGGCCCCACACTGTCTGTAGAAATCGGAAAAGAACCGGCATTTCTGCATGCGATAAGAACGGCAATGAAGCTTTTCTATGACAATCCGCTCCACCGGTAGCATCGATAGATCCTGCTCTTTTGCCATCGTTTTGATGGGTCACCCTGGATCGCCGAACGCCTCTCGAACGAGCCATTTGAATAGTATTATATTTGGAAACACTGGCCTTTCTTCTCTTTCCTGGTTTGTCTTCGATTGAATCTTCCTCTCTGTAGCCAGTTGCCTTCTGTATGGATATTCACGAGGAATTTCATTATGCCCTCCCGCCTCTCATATGCCAATGACTGCAAGTGGCAGTGAATGAGCCCCCGCCATCTGGAAGATAATAGAAGTTTCGTTTCGGTAACCAAGCATGCTGCAAAGAAACTTCTTATGGGACTAATTAGAGCGGGTAAAATATCTTAGAAATTTTTGGATTTTGGCGTCCATAATTTTAAGACACCCTGTACTATTACTTTCCTTGATATCTGAAACAACAACAGAACAATCAAGGAAAGTATAGCAATCTTTCTTTTTTGTCACAACAGTGAGAATTAGATATGGAATGCAAGTACCAGAACTAACAATGGTAAAATAATGAGCCTTGGAGATTTCTAGAGTTTGTTTGAGAATTTCTTTTCCTTTCAATAGAGTTTGTTTTCCACTACCTCATGACTTAAAGGCACGGTTCGCGATAATTCAATGGGCGGGTATGTCAATGACGTGTCCGCCTCTCATTCGATGTCACGTCAGACAGTCAGACTTGACATCGAATGAGAGGCGGACACGTCATTGACATACCCGCCCATTGAATTATCGCGAACCGTGCCTTTAAAGGTTGCTCCAACCTACTAGGAGTTGATCCACAAAATTCGTTTTTTCTAGAAGATATCCTGAAATCGTTTTCAAATGTGAAGGTAATTGACCACCATTGACTAGAACGTCAACATCTCGAAGCGTAGACCGGTCCTTCCATGGAGATTCGACTCCATTCCTTCTGACCCTGTAAGGGTATTTGGACGAGATTTAACTTGCTCTCGTTGCGCAAAGAGATGACTACATCAAGCCGAGATTGTTCGTGACTGCCTATCACTATCGCCATTGATTATGAAAAGTTGTTAGAGCTTCCTAATTATATGGGAGTCCCGTGAGCTCTACGCTGACGCAGTAGAGCACGCAGTTATTGGACATTTCAACGCTAGGCTTGGCGAAGCACAAGAGGAGGAGTTTAGGATTGGAAAGGAATGGGGGACAGGAACGAGAACGGAACTAGCTGAGCTCCTGTTCGCTGCTCGGCTCTTATAAAGGAAAATCGTTCCTCCAGAAGAAGGAACACCGCCGCATGGGAGTCTCCAAATGGTACAACTCATGCTGATTGGACTACGTATTAACAAACAGAAAGTGGTGCTTACTAGATGTTGGTGTGGTACCATCTTTCTGCAGTGGTTTTGATCATAGACTCTTTCGCGCTAAGATCATATTCAGTAAAAAGCTCTAAAAGATCTCTCAACATCCCGACAAGAACTCGAAGCATGGTGTATACGATGGAGATGCTCTGAATGACGTCTTGTCCCGTTAAAACTGGCAGGTCTTGGGTGACCCGACCGAAGACTACGACGCGGTGGTCCGGGGTCTTCTCACTTGTGCTGAACAGGCCAAGCTTCCTCCAGTGAATAACTCCGCCTGCATTTCAGAGGCGACGAAGTATCTACTCAGGGCAAAAAGGAACATGAGGCTTGACCAGAACGCCTTGAAAGGCTGCAAGCGGATATCAGCTGCAGGAAGGCAGTGTGGCGAGACCTTCAGCCATACTGGTATAGGAGACTACTGGAGGTAGCCTTGAAGAGAATCAGTCTGAGAAAATGCCATCGGGATCTACAGGGCTACAGTATTCCTTTTCCGTGTTTGAAAGAGGGGGACGGAACAATTGCAGATTCGAGATGGAGGAAGTTTCACAACGGTTCTACACCAGCCTGTACCGATCCACGACACGTGCAAAAACCAAAGACCCCCATGACGAAACACCATATCGGATGCTTCCTTCGGAGGTGAGAGTTGCGATTGCAAGCACTAAAAAGAGCACAACTCCAGGCCCCTTCAAGATCTCACCGACCTACTCCGTGCAGGTGGCTATTAACTTCATGTGCTTCTCGCAACACACATGACATCCTACCTCCCAAAGGAGAAGATCCCCAACCAGTAGGGAAACTCGCGGATGGTCATTCTTCACAAGAAGTGAGACCGGGATGGTTTCGCAACTACCGCCCTAAGCTTGTTCAGCGTGCTTTACAAGCTGTTCACAAAGATCAATCGTACCTGCACATCGCAAACGTTGGGTGAAGCTCAACCTGTAGAGCAGGCCGGATTCCGGAAGGGATTCAGCTGTTCGATCAAGGAGTGGACCCTGCCCACATAAGAACACTGCAGCAGCCGCTGCAGCGTGACGGTGAAGCTGTTCCCCATTTCCATATTTCAATAGGGAAGGGAGTGAGACAAGGCTGCCCTATTTCGCCGAAGCTGTTCGCAGTGGGTTACGAAGTCGCTACACTGGGAGGAAAAGGGCATTCTTGTAGATGGGCCATTCCTCTCGAAGCTCCGCTTTGTGAGCGACATCGTTCTCTTTTCAAGCAGCATTACGGAAGCTGAGGCTATGCTTGCTGAGCTTGATAAAGCAGGAAAGAAGGTAGTGCTGCGGACTAACCAAACAAAGGCACAGTTCATAAAGAATACTTGGCTGATGAAGGTCAAATTAAGATCGATGGTACACCTGTCGAGGAATCTCGTCCTACCTCGGGCCTTCCATGAATATGAACAACGACTTGAGGGGAGGTCTGGTGAGACGGCAGAAAGTAACATGGGCAGCCTCTGGACCTCTGAAAGAGGTTACTAACCGTCTGGCCGACCCGGAATTTCGCGCTAATCTCTTCCAGTCCACTCGAGCGCTCTAGCGATGTCTTCTGAGGTACAATTGGTTCACTCAGTATCGAGCCGGACTCCGCAGCTCCAATATGCGCAGAATGTCTCGACTCCGCGAGCCGGTGGAATACATGAAGAACGCAAAATTTTGGTGGGCCGGTCTTATAATGAGAAGAGATTGTGACACATGGACAATAAGGACTGTCGAGTGGGCTCCCGCAGGATCTTTACGATCTAAGGGTAGGCCTGCTGCGAGATGGGGATGTGCTTGTCGATCACGCGAAACAACTGTGTCGCGAGGTTGATGGGCACCCTTTGGAGCGCGATCCGCATCGGCGGTACGAGCACCACAAACCTCCTCACTCACCGGACCACTACGCCCTACCTGCGCCCCGAGACAGGAGGGCGGACCAACCCCCCGAGGACCAAGGGGTGTCGGCTGGGAAGGGCCAAGCCTTGCCGAGCGACCTCAGCCTAATTCCTCGCGACGGGATCCCTGCCCCCGTCACAGGGACCAGCTGACTGAACGCGGCGACATAACCTACTTCTCCCGTCGCGACCAACCAGAGTGCCCTACCTTACTTACTTTCCCAGGACAAGTACAAAAGTAAGGAACACTGGTTTATTATACTAACTACGAAATATACTATAACTACGAAACGCTAGATAAGGAACTACACTATAGGAGAGAACATGTGGGCCAGAGCCAAAGAGTATCACAAGGGAATAAAGTGATTAGCAAAGATATCAAATATGGCAACGACGCAATATATATTAGGTTGGCAAATAAGTCCTGCGACAAAAAATTTGAAGCGTTGAAAATTTGTATCAACAGTGTGAACACGGTAGCAAGGATGATAAACTTGTAGGACGTTCCCCGGGCAATCAACACATGAGTGAATAAGGGCACGTGTGGGCTTTAGCAGCTTTACGGTCAATGAATGGACAACACCCGATTCGTACCACCACCTTCTACTAAGCACGCCAAGGGAAAAACGCGGGTGTAGCGGCTCAAATTATCAGCAACCTATTCAATGCTGGCACTGCTCACCGATCAACGGTCAACAATCTGTTGAATCGCTTCAATGGAGGAGATACCAGCCTACGGGGTAACGCAAGCATCGTCTCCTAATTTAATGGATGTTGAGGGAATTCATCCACTATGAGTTGCTAAACGCAGAGTGGATGGACACAGCTATCGGTTATCCCCACGAACGCCGAAATTTGGCCAAAAGGGTTAGAGAAGGACGATCAAAACCGTAAATCAGGTCCCAACAGAGGGACAACGCAAGTCGAAAATCCGCTTTAGACCCACCTCAAAAGTTCACCGACCCCGCTTGGTTCCAGGTTACTCATCAGTCGTATTCGCGGAGTGTTCCCAATTTTAACTACCATGTGCTCCGCCTTTTTGAGCATCCCGTTGTGGAAAAGAAATTCGTAACCTAATGTGATCCAAAAACGGCAGTCAATTGCTTCTTTGAGTCACCGCTCCCTCACTCCTGAAGAGATGGCATTAGGATTGGCTCAAAGGATGAAATAAGGCTGTTGACTTCTTCGGTGAAAATTTTTTCCGAAAATTGATTGTTATGAAAAAATTTAGAAATGATTTGAAAAAGGTCTCCATTTTGTCGCAGGACTTATTCGCCAACCTAATACAACTATGTACAAAGCACGACACTCACCTATCCCTCGATCTTCAGGCTTCCTTCAAGGCAAGCTCCTTCAGCTGTCCATTCCAGGCCCCCATTGGCCTCGGCGGTCTTCTTGCCTTCCTTCCTCCACAGTATCCGTCAGGTGACAACTGCACGCCCTCGGAGAGGGGTGCTCGGATACTGGTTGGGCTTACACTGGCGCTCCGGTGCCTTATAGACACCTTCACAGCGTTGCCCGGCTATACCGACCAGCAGCTAACAGCCAGCCGGTCGCGGTCCACGACGAGTGACGACTGACTAGGCTATGCGAAGGAACGCGCACAACGCGCGCACATACGCGCCGCGTTGTGGCGGCCGAGCAAAGATGGGCCGGGGCGCGCGCGGTGCGCCCAGCGGCCACCGTCGCATCCGCGACACTCCCAAGGCGAGCGAGAAGCCGGCCCAGGGGGTGAGCGGGGCCACGGTGCCCCACCAGGGATGATAGACACACACCGGCCCCCCAGAATTAAGGCCAGTCAGATAGAAACCCCCTAAACACAGCTGAACAAACTTAACCCTCTTGCCACAATGCCTGCACACATCTTCCTACCCTAGGTTCGTGTTGTGTCGCGAAAGCAGGAAGGAAATAAGAGAATGGAGATTTCAAGGACAAGAGGGAGAGAGAAGAACACGTAAATAGTGCTTTGAGAATATACAATGAACACACATCAGAAGTGGCTCTGAGCACCGAATAAACCAGTGAGCAAAATAAAGGTAAAAAAGTGAAGTGAAATAGTTACGCACTAAACAATCACAAACTACACTAGAAATTAGGTGAGAGCTCTAGGAGCAACTCACTAACAATCCTCGAGTAGACCTAAGGCTAACTCAAAGACAGGTAAATCAAGCGTAGAATATGATTGCCACATGATAGATGACCTGACTTGTCGCTACTTTCGCTATCTTCCCTTGACGACCAACTGCTGACCACTTGACTGCTTGTACAGACTGACGTGATGTTGACTTTGACATTGGTGTTGAACTTGATGACGTTGACTCGACCGTGACTTTCGCATCGAACCATAACCGACTTCCGACAACCAACGATCGAACTCGACATCGACCAACACCATCTTGCCCATCAGCAATTGTCGTCCTTGACCACTCGACTCGTTGACCACTATCTCAACCAACTTCCTCAAACAACCAACCACTCGACCAACGAATCGACCAAAACCTAAACGACAAACAGGGGTGCGCACCTTAAGGGTGCACTTTAAACACGCATTAGAGTACAGACATAAGAGACTGACAGAGATGTTACGACGAACAAACTTACCTGCGTAAACTTACCTGCTGCTGAACAATCAAGTCGAAACACATCGTCCGTCAATCGTGCCTGAAAACGTATTAACGGATGGAATTAGACCACTATCCGACGTATTATCGCACTCGTAGATCGACTAGTGCTCCTTTCTCGCTTCCGGGCCATGCCCATAGCGAGACGGCGTCCTACGTCGATCTCTTCCTTCCTGAGCTGATCGCCTATCCACCGAGCGAGGTCTACGCCTCACATGCGGCGGACGTTGCTGACCGCCTGGAGGAATCTCCAAGTACGAAGCACTCGCAATATTGGCATAAAACCGTGGAGCCATACACGCAATATCGTTAACCACAAAGAGATTGGTTATGCAGATGGCCTGATGGTGAGTTGGCTCTCCGCATAACCCACATCCGTCGGCTCGAATGCAATCTCCGTAGTGGCGTCTCAAGCATATCGTGCAGATCTTGTAATTTACTAAAAGATCTACTCTCATGCTGAGATGTCTACATACATCACACTCTGCCGAGTAGTGTGACGTGGTGGAACAAAAGATGCATGGAGGCTGTCCCGGCGGTGGTACCTCTTGTCGAGGAACCGGCGGCAGGGCAGACCTCACAAACATTTTTCCACTCTGTCCTCCCGACGAAATAGCTGAAGTTGAACCTTGCAACTGATACTCTTCCGCTCGTGCCTGAACGACATCGCCATACCAGTTCCTACTGGCGACTCGCTTCCTTTTATGGCCTCTCCGCCTGCGACGACTCGAGGATCTGGACCCATGGGGTCCATCCTCCCGACTCAGCGAGACAGAGGGGCCCTCGGGGACTCGAGGGCCAGGCGGCGGTTGGCGAGCGGGCTGCCGAGCTGGAGATGTTGGCCTTCGTTGTTGCTGTTGACTTACCGGAGAGGGTTCGGGATTTTTAGGTCCGAAGCCTCCCGACTTAAACTGAGGCCTCGCAGGTTCAACATTAGACGACTTAGTAGATGAAGTAGGAGCAGATTGAGCAGGAGCGGATTCGACACGAGTTCGCTGAGCTCGCTCCTCTAACGAAGTACGGTATCGTTCAGTAGTCTTAAACTCTTGAATATACTTTCGCCTCCACCAATCGAGGCATTCCATAACGGAATCCTTCTCATGGGTTTGCTCACACGTTGCCTGCTGCTAACTTTCGAGGGTACTTGTCTGCGAGTCACTCTCCCCAGAAGGTCCAATAAGGAGTTCTAGCTGAAGCGCCTCGATATGGCGAGCAAGCCTCGTCAGTTGAGCATGTACAGCTGACGCACGATAGAGCAACGGCTGAAGTGTATTCAAGGTGACATTCTGCAGTTCTAATGCGACGCAAAGTTCATCACGGTCCGCTCTACTATCGAACAAATGAGGAAAAATTTCCTCCTGAAGAATCTCTCTATGGACCGTGAGAGCTGTCAAATAATGAAAAAGCTCTGATATCCAAGCTGTCAAAAACACATAACTACCCTTATACTGTTCGTCCCCCTGAAGGATAATCGAGAGCTTTCCCATATACTTGACAGCATCGTCGATCGAAGAACGCAATAATCGGAATGAATTAACAATAGCGACTATACTATCATAAGAGCATCCTGGCGCATACTCTTCGAATGCCTGGATGGGTGCTTTTTCCTCAGGCACACGACGAGCTATGAATTCATTCACAACTCTGAGTTGGCGCTCAGTAAGCTCTTCAATAGGACTAACATTAACGAAGTAAGAACTATTCGGACTAACAGGTGGGAGCGGACCGATGTCCTCGACCAAACGACTTGGCCTCAGAGGAGCATCTTCCGATTCCACTTGCGTATGTGTCACGACATGCATCACTAGGTCCGCGAATCCCCTACGGTGATCCTCGTAGGATTTCCGCGTCTTTAGTGCTGCATTACGTAGTACATCTTTAAACTGTTGAAGATTCTGCTTACGTGGGTCGAACGTGAGTCCGGCCGACGCTCGCGTCCTCTCAACATCCGATGAACGAGAGGTGTCGATTGCCCGTGCGTCTTTCGTTTGCTGCTGAGCAAAAGTTGCCAATGGCTTTGGGTTTTTTGGTTTAACGAAAGGCGAGCGAACAGTCTTAACCTTATAAACTGCGTACGAAGGCATGTCTTCCTGTTGCTGTGGAACAACAGGCGTCGATGACTGCGTACGCGCGATGACAGGCGAATCACTCAACAATATTATGTCTTCCTCGTCTTGGGTACTCACGGCTGGTGGACGGTCTGCCATCCCCTGTGCCGGAGGCACACTGGGTTCGCATTCCATGTCCACAACGTCGTCATTACCCAACGGGGAAGAGATGGTACACGAAGCAATTGAAGAGGAAATAGCACTGTCAACAAAGCTTACCTGGACAGGAGGTGACTGCTGCTTAGATGATAAATCAGCTGCCACAGATGATGACGCTGTCCCCTGCGCCTCCTTTTTAGCCTTAGCTTTGGCGATACGACGCGATCGACGAACCATAATAACGTAGTCAGTAACAGAATAAAACTTCTGAAACTCTATAAGGAATGGTAAATGATAAAACACGACACAATAATGATGACACGCTAAAAGATAGAAAAGATAGGAAAGTCCTATAATGAAACACTGAAACTGCAAAACGACTGTAGCAAAGATGGTAAAGCTATCGCAACTGGCAAATGTCAGCCGAGTCGTGCAGTCATTGGCCCGTATGCATAACGCCCGGGGTAGGGGAGGGAGAGGAAATGTTTGCCGAGGGCGCGAGTGTTCAAATGGGGTTTTTGCCTTTGTTCTGTGTCAAGATAGTTGCAATGGAGCTAAGTATTTTCCTATAAACAGGTGAAGAATCGACAGCCCTTGGTAATCATGTGATGTTTGTCTCTGCGACCTTACCTTAGCGAGAGCTCAGAGAAGCCCGACCCCATTGGCTCCCCGGGGGATGAATCTACCCCTGGAATAGAGCAGGGGCGCCGATGGTCATGTAGACCGCAACTCTGCTATTCACTACATTATTCGACTGAGCGCTTATTCCTCTGACTTCTGCTACCGAATTCGTCAAGTATAGCTCTGATTTCATCCTACTGCTGCTACCACCTACTAATTTATTTAAAATGGTGCAGTCGCTGTTGTGGAGCTGTTTAGTTTTCCAATAAGCAGGTTTTTCTTTCTAGATTTACACCAGTTATCGTGAGCATGTTGCATCACGATCCTGGTGTGATTTGAGAAGGAAACCGGAATTATTTCTGTGAGCAACTAGTGAGCAGTTTTTCGCCTGATTTGTCTATTATTCCATATCCTATTGCATTTTATTTTTTGCTCGCCCTGCTATTCCTATCGTGGGAGTCGGGTGGTGCCATGGGGCTTGTTATGCGTGATACTAATTTGTTTTATGTTCCGCTTTTGTTCATAGCTCTCAATTCTCATCCTAAAAGAACGCTGTCAGGTATTGCAGTTGTAATCGTGCACCTTTGCTTTGTTCTTATTTTTTTAACGAGCCCTGCCTTGAAAAGCGGTTTACAAGCCTTCGCGCAAAAGGGGCACTTCTCGCCTAGGTGCGAAAACTTGTCGTCCATTATGTTGTCCATATCTTTCATGAGCGCATAAAATATGAAGTGTTGAAGATGTATTATGATAGCAATAGTAAGAAAGCTCGGCGCGCAGCGAAAAAGCTTGTTTTCGAACAAGAATAATGTGTATACCACGTGTAAAGGTTGAAATACACGCTGCAACGGACTGAAATACTTCGATGCGGTGACTTGGAGAAAACTGTCTACCAAATGTACATCAGTGCTAGTGACGGGGAATAAATTTAGGAGGGGTGAAGCCGAGTACTGCGGTTCTGGGGGTGGGTGCATAGAGAAAGGTTACGTAGGTGCAGGATTCTCGACGTATGAGCATCCCAAGCCTAGGATGGAGCAGAAATGTAAAGGTTAAAGAGTGGAAGAAGTGGCACGTATCGAATAAGTAATCCTGAATGGATTAGTGGTGATGTGGTTCTTGCGGCCTCTTTGATAACGCTGCTTTCAGCCCCAAATCTTCGAAAACCCTGTAGAAGATGAGAAATAGCCCAATTCTCAAGCCGAGTGTTATTTAATGACTAACATATAGAAACTACAATATCAATTGTTTATCTGGTGTGCAAATTTTATTCGTTCGAAGCTTTTTTCTCCTAAGCGCTTCACTGTTTTTTTTGTCCCTTCATTTGTTTTTTCACACACTTAATTACGATCTGAGAGCAGCGTGGTGATAATTAATTTGCGCATCTAACTAAGATTACTCTGTACTTGGGTGTGCGATAACTGGATGCCCGGTTCAAAATTTCCACAACCCTTTAAGTGCACTTAGTGGAACAGCGCAACATCTGCTACTTCCTTCAGCCTTCGTAGAATGTAGCCCCCTCCACCTTGTGAAAAAGCTTCCCTGAGGCGAGAATCCACACTCTCTACAAATTCCGGTTCATTTAATCGAAAAACACGAACTTCGGATACCAATCTAACATTGGCCAGACGGTAGTGGATGCGCGAAATACTGCGCTCCAGTGCCACTTATCTGACCCACGGCGAAAACAAACACTTCCTCTCCCTCCCCTACCCCGGGCGTTATGCATACGGGCCATTATGAAATGCCATGGCTGACCAATAGTAGGCGACGGGTCCTGCGGCGACATTCTACATACTGTAGGTGTCGACCTGTGTACACCATCCCTACTTAAGGTGATCAGCTGCTGAAACGACATATTAACACGAGGACACACGCATCCATTCTCACCAGAATGATGAGAATAATGCGCGAAAAGGTTAAACACATCGAGGAATAAAAAATCGACGTAGAAAAACGGAAAAAATTGGGAGAAAGGAAAGAAAAGAAGAATTACAAGTAAATGACCATAATTGAGCTATTACAGGAAAGGAAACTAAACTAAATAGGAAAGAAACGCATTATACAGAGAGGGATTAACCATAACTTACCTCGAGTGCCTCCTTTTGGCTGCTCACGGAGGCTGAGTCCTCGTTGGAAGCGATGGCGACACGGAACGTGTCCTATGCTTCCGTTGATGGATATTGTCCGTCGACTCTTCAGCTGTTGGCACATGGAGTTCCAGTGGAATGAGTTGATTGATGGAGCGATCTGGATATGTGTTCTTACCTGTTTTGACCTGCACAGACCTAAGTACTCCATCTTGCGACTTGTTAAGCCTGGTGATAATGGCTAGCGGCCAGAGTGTTCTGGGCACATTGTCCTGCGCAATAAGCACTACTTCTCCAAGAGTAGGCCATGAACGCGACCCCCGCGCGCCTTTTGCAACGCTTTGGGTGCGTTCTGCTAACACCTGAAGGTAGTCCTTCTTCCACAGCGACCAAAAATGATCCAATGTGCTAAGAAGACACTCATGTTGAGCTTTCAGAGACTGTTTAGTCTCGGAATCGCTCGGAACGTAGTACTGAAAGTCCGAAAAGGATGGACCTAATGGTGATAAGAAATGCCCTTGATAGTAATAGGGATTAATGAGGTCTATAGGCCGTAAGGTGGTAAGTTCGCCAGTCGCCGGAACGGTGACTGTCGTCAAAGGCCTAGTATTAAGCGCGGCTTCTATCTCTATGAGAAGAGTTTCGAGGCTGCGAATATTGAGCGTATTGCGATGGATGGTCTTTTTTAAAGCTCGCTTCACTATACCGATCAGCCGTTCATAAAAACCGCCTTTCCATGGGGAAAAGGGTGTTATGAACTTCCACCGAAGCACATTTTGAGTAGCAAATTGCTGAACTGCGGAGTCGTGCTCGAATTCTAGTAGGTCGTTGGTAAGGATATCCTTGCCTAACTTGAAGGTAGGAGCATTGTCGCTGATAACGTGATCAGGGACTCCTCTCCTAGCCATAAACCTACGGAAAGCGAACAGGAACTCCGATGAGGAGTTGTCATGGACCAACTCCAAGTGCAAAGCTCTGGTGGTCATACATGTGAACAAACATACCCAAACTTTGCGAGCCTCCATCGACTGGATAGAAGCTTGTAACGGTCCAAAATAGTCCAAATCGATACGCTGAAAGGGGCGACTACGTGTTACTCTTTCGAACGGTAGATCTGGCGGGTTTGGATACTTATAGGGGCAAGCTTGCTGTCGCTGACAGGGTACGCATTGCCTAATTATGGACCGAACAAGGGTGCGAATGGATGGTATAAAATATCTTTGACGTAATACGCTAACAAGATGCTCAACTCCCGCGTGGGAAAGGACTAGATGAGACTGCCTGATGATCATCTTCGTGAGCGCATGATCCGGCGCGAGAAGAATGGGATTCTTCGCCGTAGACGTCATTTCCGCGTGCTTCATCCGATTGACTACTCGGATGATGCCATTAGGATCTTTATACGTCTTCTTAGTCTTGGTTGGACGAAGACGCGACTGAGTAGCACTCTCTCGCTGATAATCTCGAAAGAGTAGAAACTCAGCCATTTCAACGTCCCGACTCTCAATTTTGGGTACAGATGTAACTCCTACAAGAAATAATGCTGAATCCAGGCGAGCCTGGTTCTGCAAGGAAACGCGATCGTAAATACGTTTCTTAAGGAACTTGAGAAGAAAAACTGTACAATGTAGCAACTTATTAAAGTTATTGGTCCTTTGAAATGGTAACACTGAGCGATGATCCTGAACTGTAGAAAGTGAAGACACTTTAAACTCGGCCTCCGTTTCCGGAGTCGAGCCAGGAAAGGTGGTAAAATTCATCGCTGAGTGCGGCCATGTCGTCGGACAACGACTTACATACTCGGGTCCGGTCCACCAGAAGTGGCCAGAAATCTCTCGTGAAGAGAGTCCTCTGGTTGCACAGTCTGCTGGATTGGACTCCGATGAAACGTAATAAAATTGAACTTCGATGTTCTTTGAAGTAAAATCATCAGTCACACAACGAATCCGCTTGACTCGGTTGTCGACAAACGCCTTCGCAGGACGATCTGTATGGAGCCAATAGAGTACGATGTGCGAATCTGAAAAGAACCTGACAACTTTGATATTAACCGTCAACTCCTTAAGGAGGAATTGAGCCAGTGACACGGCTGTGTCGCATGCCATCAATTCAAGACGGGGTATGGTTGTCTCCTTGATGGGAGCCAACCTCGTCTTTGCCATAAGGAGATGACACGATGAAGATGAGCCTGGTGTTCTGCTCAATAAGTAAGCTACTGCTGAGTACATCCTCTTGGAAGCATCCGCAAATAGCAAAAGCTCGTGTACAGCTTCTTCGTCACGACAAACGACTACCCTTGGTAGGGAACAAACATAACCTTCGACGCTGTGCACAATCTCCTGCCACTTGGCTAAATGCATCTCCGTAAGGGGTGTATCCCAGTCATACTCGTCTTTCCAGAGGTCCTGGATAAAGATCTTAGCCTGAACAAATAGTGGGGACAGATAACCGAGAGGATCGAAGTTGGACGCGATCGCTCGAAGAGCGGTGCGTTTTGTCGTAACCAAGTGAGATGCCAAAGATGCACGAATGTGAAGAGTATCCCGATTGGGATTCCACTTCAATCCGAGCAACTTGACTGTCGCACTGGTGGTGTTCATACGATCATGCTCCGGAATCTGAGACATTACATCCGAATTGTTAGACATAAACTCCCTAAGGTTCATGCCCATGCGATGGAAGATCTGCTTACACTCCCTTTGCTTCCTAATGCACTCCTCAGTGGTATCAGCACCGATAAGCACATTGTCCACATAAGTGTTCGCAAGAACTTCCTCACGCAGCGAACTGAAATTATCGCGTTCAAGCGCATATTTGATAGACATATTGAGCAAAAATGGTGAAACATTAATGCCGAAAACTACACGCGTGAACCGAAAAATTCGCAAATTGGCGATGGTAGGTGGTAATGCAGGATCCTTAAGCCACAGAAACCTGGTAACGTCTCGTTAATCTTTCTGGAGACGTATTTGGTGAAACGCCTTTTCCACATCACTGATGATGAGGAAACGCGGTTCACGGGATCGCAACAAGGTACCTGCTAAATCTGGCAGTAAACTGGGTCCTTGATGCAGACAATCATTCAGACTGGGTGATCCCTTCCGATGACTGGAAGCATCAAAGACGATTCTCACTGCGGTCGTGGCGCTGTCCGCCTTGATAACCGCCCGATGTGGCATGTAATATGCCAACGGTCCATCAAAGGTGAACTCTTCCACTTCCTCAATGATGCCGGACTGCTCCTGTTTCTGAAACGTATTACAGTATTGACCCCACAACTCTTCATCGTCATGAAGAGCATCATACTGATACTGTAGCCGCTTCAGGGCAACATACTTGTTGTCCAATAACCGTGGGTGATGTTGTTTCCAAGGAAATTGAACATGTATGATGCCGTCAATGACTTGGACAGTATCGTGAAAACATTGGACAACCTCGGCATTGACTTCGTCATCATGCCTCGGACTGGTACTGTCCGTAATGCCTAGGAATTCGAGGTCCCAAAGCTGCCTAATATCTGGATCAGAGTTCTCGCATTCCTCACACGTCCGTACTGCCGGCAATGATGTTGAATAAACGGAAACGTGCTCCGAACACGAGTTCCTTGAACCCGATATTATCGGACCGAATCTCGTGTGAACGCTCGTCAGTCCGGATGGCAATCTTTGAGCTCTCGTTGGATCGACGATTTCCCAATAATGATCGATTCCAATGAGTACGTCAACATCGACGTCCCCCTTGGTTATGGGATTGTTGGAAGGTGGTAACAGATTGATTTCACGCTCCGAAATATACATATCTGCACGGATAGAGGTGGTAACTTTGCGAGTTCGAAACGAAAGACGAAGCTCGTCATTCATCTGACCTCGCAAGTCTACTCGTACTAGATATGAGGTCTCGGTCGTCGTGAATCCTCCAAAACTTCGCGTGGTGAAACATTGCGGATCGGTAAATTGTAGCCCAAGTCTGTGCGCAGTATCTTCTTTTATGAAGCTATGCTGCGCTCCACTATCTAGCAGCGATACAAGTAGCTCATCCGCCAACGTGGTGTTATTACGCGCTCGAACTGTGACTAGCATGAGACGTGGGTTGTCTGACGACTGCTTACGGTTATGCGTAGCTAAGCAGTGGACATCATTCGAGTCAGATGGATAGTCTTCATTCTCGTCGTCCACAAGGTCTCCTACATAGTGTGGCTCTGCGGTGGTGGTTTCCACACGGTTCTGATAGGAATCGCGTGAGCGAAACCTCCCTGAACGAGGGTATGGAGAACTGCGCCTGGGTCTGAATGAAGGCGATTGATCCCGTCGTGGCGATCTTGCTCGTCCACTTGGTGAACGGTACGATCGGGACAATCCTCTTTCTCTGCTAGGCGACCTGGATGACATACTGGGTGACCTGTTGCGAGCCGTACGATAAGATCGTCTGGCTTCCTCACGACAGAGTGACTTGTGATGTGCGCCTTGACACCATGGTTAAGGTGGTCTATCACAGTACTCTACCGGATGGTCTGGAGAGAAGCATTTAAAGCATAAACAATCCTCACGAACGACTTTCCAACGTATTATGCGTGTTGTTATACGATCGCACTGTGAAGCAGAATGGCGCTGGGACTTACAGAATGCACAAACTACAGAGGCGTATGCATCTCGCCTTGAGCGCCTCGGCGAGGGGCTCTGTCGACGAGTGCGAGGATACCTTACAGGACTAGAAGGCGAAGATCTGCGAGAGGGAGTTCTATCTCCATCTCGAGGTCTTCTTGGGCCAGATGGTAATGCTAGTGCCTGAGACGAAGAAGTCTCCGCTGGTGAAGAGTCCTCGACCATCTCAAAGGTCTGGATCACTTGATCCAGAGCCTCGAGAAGGCGGTGTACTCCCCAAGTGGAGGAATCCTTCGCCTGGGTCTCTTCTACACGCTCTAAAGTTTTTGATGGAAATTTATCGCGTATTATGCGCATCGCGTAGATATTGTCGTCATGGTCTCCGAGTCTTTCGAGTTGGAGCCATAGCGACCTGACCTGCGCTAGCGTAATACGCTGGTTGAGCGCCGAAGTCGTTGCTGGCCTCAACTGCTGTAAACGACTGCTCAGTTGGACGCGAAGAAATTGTGGACGAGAATAAGTCTTGCGTAAGATGTTAATAGCCAACTGATAATTAGCGTCCGTAATCTCGAAGCCTGCTACCATAGATAATGCCTCGCCCTTAAGTGAAGTTCTGAGGTAATGGAACTTGACGGTAGATGGAATAGTATGGTTCGAATGAACCGCTGAGTCAAAAACATCCCAGAACTCCGCGAACTTGGCAATATCTCCAGTAAAGACTGGGAGATCAAACTTAGGCAAGCGAACAGACTGATCATGAAAAAGTTGGTTAACCGACAAAGTAGGAATATGAGGTGGACCTTCCTCGGGTCCCGAAGGACGCGAAGAAGGAGCACCCGACTCCTGCGACTCATGCAGCGCTCCGCGCTGCGTTCCCTGGCCTCCGGAGACATCCTCCTCGGAGGCGTGGGATCGCCTCAACGGAGTATCTGCATTGGGTCGATATCCTGATGATGTTGCAGTATGAAGCGAAGAAGTAGATATATTGTCCTGTGGTAGTATACTAATGAGTGCTCCGAGCCGACTCAGGAGTTTCCTCGCCCGGCTCTCGTTCGCGACATCTCCCCCACTGGCGGACCAGTGGTTGATGTAGTCGCGAACGAGAGCCCGACTAGTCTCCTCCGAGTCTTGCTCGAAGGCATGCTGGATGGCAGCTGCCCAACTCTGGGAGGCTGCCTCCAGCTCCATGGACAATTCACTCGAAGCAATCAAAAGCTGTTCATGACGATTATGAATAAGCATACGAACGTTGTCCGCGTCTCCAAGAAGCTGCAGTGGCTCAAGAAGAGCTGGTGGAACATTCGCTACAGCTTCCTGAAGTCGCTGGGCAGCGCGTGTAAGATCATACTGACGTACCTGCTCCATTGTCGCGAAAGCAAAGCGTCCGTCGATGACAGAAGCAATGAAGTGGGAGATGGAATTACCCTAGAGCCTTTCACAGAACACTGGAATCAAAGTACTGTCTGCCGTATGCTATCTCGCTACGTTCCCATGGATGTTGATGGGAATGGGAATCGGAGAAATGTCAATCGACGGAGAACCGTGAGAATGGCGTTGACAGGCATGGGAAAATGTCAGCCCGTCTCGTATCGATTCGCTCGGCGTGGGAAAGCTCACGCCGTTAGCTCATCGATTAGCAAAACGGACTGTAAACGAGAGAAAAGAGAGGGAAAAGAAGGAAAGGGGTAAAACGAAGTAAAGAATTGAAAAAAGAAAAAGGAGAGAATGGGAAAAAGAGGAGAACAGATAGGAAAGGAATAGAAATAGGACTGCCAGCCAATTGACCGGTTCAAAGGTCGAACAACACCCAAAGACGACAAATCCAGGCTAAAGGAGGATGGAGTGGTATGAATGGAACGCAATAAAACTAAAACACTAAAGGGCACTAAAACTACTATTACTACAGGGGATAACCAAGGACTATACTAGAAGGATAACCAAGGAAATACAAGGGGCTTACAGTGGTTATGTCGCCACTCCCTAGCTGCATTCCTGGAAGGGATGATCAGGCTGACGGATTACCTTTTAGAAGGGCGCCGGGTAGGAAACAAACCAGGTAAATCCTTTCTTGATTCCTGCGGAGTCCCCATGCTGCTCTTCTGGGGAGACCTGCCCCCTGTGCACCGGAAACAGGCCCGAATCCTCGAAGTCTTCACGACCACCGTCCGGGATCGATTCTCAGATCCCAAGCCCAAGCTAAACCCAACATGGAATACCCACAGGTCATTCCATGTGGTAGATCCCACAGGATATCCAAGATGCGCGGCGTCGTCCCACGCCCGCATGTCCCTTTTTTGGCCCCAGCCCCCAAAAGGGATGGATAGTTTCCCCCCGGTATCCAAGAGTAAGGCTCCTCCGAGATGGAACCCCCCGGGAGGACCGCGGCGAGTCCATCAGGGGCTCCGCAGGGCTCAAGTCCAGACCTCCCGGGCGTCCTGGTCTGAGGAGGAAGTAACGGGCCCGCTGGGCTTCCAGTTGGCAGGTTGCCACAGTCCTGCCGGACTAAAAGCCCTATTTCCTCCCCGCCAGTTCGCATCCCGGTTAGGCTGCTATACTCGGCGTCCGATGTGCCAAAAGATGAGGGCGGGTGCCTACCCAGGGATTTTGTCCCCAGGTCCCCCATCTGGGTCCGCCAGCCCCAGCGTTCCCCGGTGAGTGGGAGGCGGCCAGTGGAGAGCCGTCCCCGTGTCCGTTCCCTGGTCTTTCCTTCGGGAACGGGCGGGTTCGGTTTTCCCGGCCGATGCACCATGTCGCGAGGTTGGTGGGCACCCTTTGGAGCGCGATCCGCATCGGCGGTACGAGCACCACAAACCTCCTCACTCACCGGACCACTA
Source organism: Haemonchus contortus (assembly GCA_000469685.2). NCBI lineage: Eukaryota > Metazoa > Nematoda > Chromadorea > Rhabditida > Trichostrongylidae > Haemonchus > Haemonchus contortus. The sequence continues at coordinate 29,358,596 of LS997562.1, read as the reverse complement.
CGCCCTACCTGCGCCCCGAGACAGGAGGGCGGACCAACCCCCCGAGGACCAAGGGGTGTCGGCTGGGAAGGGCCAAGCCTTGCCGAGCGACCTCAGCCTAATTCCTCGCGACGGGATCCCTGCCCCCGTCACAGGGACCAGCTGACTGAACGCGGCGACATAACCTACTTCTCCCGTCGCGACCAACCAGAGTGCCCTACCTTACTTACTTTCCCAGGACAAGTACAAAAGTAAGGAACACTGGTTTATTATACTAACTACGAAATAGACTATAACTACGAAACGCTAGATAAGGAACTACACTATAGGAGAGAACATGTGGGCCAGAGCCAAAGAGTATCACAAGGGAATAAAGTGATTAGCAAAGATATCAAATATGGCAATGACGCAATATATACAACTATGTACAAAGCACGACACTCACCTATCCCTCGATCTTCAGGCTTCCTTCAAGGCAAGCTCCTTCAGCTGTCCATTCCAGGCCCCCATTGGCCTCGGCGGTCTTCTTGCCTTCCTTCCTCCACAGTATCCGTCAGGTGACAACTGCACGCCCTCGGAGAGGGGTGCTCGGATACTGGTTGGGCTTACACTGGCGCTCCGGTGCCTTATAGACACCTTCACAGCGTTGCCCGGCTATACCGACCAGCAGCTAACAGCCAGCCGGTCGCGGTCCACGACGAGTGACGACTGACTAGGCTATGCGAAGGAACGCGCACAACGCGCGCACATACGCGCCGCGTTGTGGCGGCCGAGCAAAGATGGGCCGGGGCGCGCGCGGTGCGCCCAGCGGCCACCGTCGCATCCGCGACAAACTGCGACTGCAGCTGAACGACTCCTCACATCGTCATCCTCGTCGAATTCTAAGTCTACCGTGGATGGCGATCACGAAAGACAGAAGCGAATGCTTCGTTGCTGGTGCTCGCACATGAGTGAAGATGAGCTGTGTGAGTAAGTAATAAGTAGATCACGGCTTCACCGTGAATCAGAACAAATCTCTTTACTGTGGCAGAGAAGCCCCTTCGGGATTCAGAATTCACTTCATAGGTCGACAATTTGCTTGTCAAACGTTCAAAATAAGAATAACTTCAAGTTTTTTGATCCTAGAAAACGCAACCCTTCTGTGAACGTGCATAGTCGGTCATTTTTTTTACATATGTCCTACAAGTCCTTATTTCTCCCATTATGAGGGTAGGCATGATGATATAGCGCGTCTCGTCCGATGACCTCATTACATTGACGCGTGAATCGCACCACACCCCTTGAGACAGTGCAGCCTCTACGACGCCGTTTAAACTCGTCCACTATGGGTGTGGCATTCACACGATACAATCTCTGGCCTCCGATTGTCCTCCATCCAGGGAGTTTCTCGAGCTTATAACGGTAGATACGGTATGGGGGGAACCTCGAATCCAGACTATAGGGAAATTCAGAAAACATTCTTATCGTGAACCGTGCCTTCAAAGACGATATGGGACAGTATGATAATATTTGAGTTTTCGCATCCGATACGGGTTGCTTCGCCTTAGATGCCCGATTATTTGATGAGCATATTAGGGACTTATTACTTACTTATTTCCACACCCCTCCAAGCGCAACAAAACATTGTCAACATTTGCAATTTCCTGAGCTTTGTTAGAGTGTAGTTCCTCAGCAATTCGATTTGTTGCTTTCCTATGATGAAGATCCATCTTCTTTTCAAATATTGCTTACCTAATTGGAAAATAGGACCCCATAAACCAATCGTCCCCTTGCTCACTCCAATACTGCTTGAATCGTTAAACCCCCTGCTCCACTGTCACTTACCTGACACGGCCTACGGACTACTTGAACTCGGTTCCTTTAAATTTGCCGGATGCGTCATTTTTCTGCCCTCGTCTGGCGCACTCCCGTTTGATGTGTTCCTTGAATGTTGTGCTCGCCTGTCCAATGGGACCCCCACCACCACCGCCGTAGGCTTCACCCGGGGTGTTTTTCTCTGCGCTCTAGCCACTTGCCGTCAGGGATGCAGAGAAAGTTCAAGTAGTCACGTAACCACCTGACACATGGCAGCATACAAAAAAGATTTAAATGTTCGCGCCCATTATACCCATTTACTTTTGCTTTTCTTTTGCTAATTTTCCCCATCACCACCCTGGGAATGCTACAAAGGCACTTTTGTTTTGAAACAGCATGTTTAAGAGGATCGCATTTGGTTTCTATGTTGAAAGAAAACCTGCCAAAAGGTTGACTTTGACACACTTGTTTACTATTACCCAAACATCGTGCCGATCACGAGTTGAAGTTCATTGGCGACCGCTTCCTAGTCAAAGGGAATGTTGTGAATGGTACAAGAGTAGGACGCCGTCAGGGCAGTTTACCGCTCGCCGCACGCGGCAAATTTCCACCCTGCACTCCTGTAAACAACTATAGGTTGCCTCCGTTGTGGCTGCGTTTCGCTTTTTTAGCGACTAACAATTTCTTTTTTCATGGGGTGCACCTTCGTTTCTTTCTAATCCCCATATTTCGAATCTGAAATGAAATATTTCACCAATATCTTCACTATATCGAAATTATTTATCCTACATGATGGAAACTCTTGGAAACATGTGTTACTTTGCTTCTTCTTTTAACAACCTACTACGGCTTTTAAATAAAGTCGTTAGTTTGCGTTCATTGAGGCAGTGTTCTAATGATTGTCTCATTGTTCCTACTATTTCTTTTGGATGCTGTTTTCTGTACTTTCTAGGCATCTTTTTCCCAGTGTGGGATACTGTTCTATGAACTGATAAGGAATAAGTCTGAGTCGTACCCAACGGGAGTTACTAAACAGTCAAGTACAAGCTGAACCAATTGGCATATAAAAATGAATAAGAAGACAGGCCTTTTGGGCGCCTAAAAATTTGTTGGTAGAACATCAGTTGTTGCATTCGTGTCAACGCTGATGGTATCGGATCAGAACGCCGAGCGCTTTCAGGGTGAAGCGTTGAGCGATCTTGCGTCAAACTATGGCTCCCGCACGGCCGCTAGAGGTCAGCGGCGGGCGTGTTATTTTCCAAGCTAGGCTGCGTCGAGCTCTTTCATAGCAATATGCTTTCGTCATCAAGCCATATACCAGAAAGAGTTGAATAATAGTGAAATAACAGCTAAAAACTCAGTCGTTATATCCACCGTGCTTTATAGATAGACAAGCCCGGCGCCGTTAACAAAGCCGATCGCAGTGGTTTCTACCAATGAATTTCAGTGTAGCTTACCCGGTGAGCCTTCTCTAGCATGGCCTCTGTTATGTTCAGTGACGATGAAGATGTTAGCAGACACGCAGCCGAGCTCGACCAAGTTCACGACAACCTTATCTACAGCGAGGTAAGAAAACCAGTTGCTTTTCACGGCTTTATTTCATTGGCTTGATTACTTACACTTTTAAATAACAATAGTTTATTTCAAAATGACTCTTCCAAATGTTTTCGAGACGTCGTACTCATTGCGAGAATATGGCGTATGACGCTGCCTGCCTGGAAAAGCGTTGTTCAGATTGCGATAGCTGTTTAGTGTGCTGAGCACGAGGAACTGAGACAGAGGCTCCACGTAGTTTTTGTCGACTTATAAAGGATGAAGGATAAAGTCTTTTAGCGCTAATCAATCCCGCCTGAAGAATGCGCCCCGCATTCGACCTCCATTCAGAATCGTTGTGGCGTAATGAATGCGTACGTGGCCTGTGCAATGACTTGCGGTGGCCAGCCGATGTACAAGTCAGTAGTTTTATCCTCCCAGACGAGTCTGGTACCAATTAATCGACCCTGGAGGGATGGAAAGCTTAGTTGGTCTATGCGGATACCGATCCGGGATTCGGAGCCGTGACCGGGTGTGTGAGGTAGGGCGCCCATGCCACTTGACTACACCATCTCTGCCCTTATCAACTTATTGCGATTATTCGATGCCCCCTGAATGGCAGTGTGTCATCATGACCGTTCCGTAGCCTTCATCGGGCAACCCAATGAAAGTTATGGTATGGTTAGAGCGGTATACAGGAAATGGGTGCAATTGCGCGTTATTTCGATGTGTTCACAGTATTCAGTTATAGGACAATAGCCAAGTAATGTCGAGAAAAGTTGGTAATTAGTTTAAATGGGAAAGTGAAACGTTAGATAGAAATGATGAGAATAAGGTGTTGCACTTCATAGTCCAAAATCGGACCTGAAGGAATCTCACTTTATCTAATAGCAATAAAAGGGTGCGACAACATGTGTACAGAAAACAGTTGACATGCAGGTATAACTCTGATAATGTTGTTTTCAGCAGGCTGAGACCGGAAACTTTATAGCAAGTCAAAAATGTATTTTCAATATCGTTCAGTTAGAGTATTCTGAACTAACTTTACTGCACTTTTTTCAATCTATTTTCTAATGACAAAGGTTTTCCATTAAATCCTCGTAATGCCATAGCAAAGTATCTCGTGTAGTCTTTTTTTTCAGAAATGTTCTCCAAATTTCCTGGCTTTGGATGACTCCAAAGAAAACCAACCGAAGTATGTTGCATCCACTTCCTTTTTTTTTTATATTCAGGGCTTCTTTATTATTTCAGATCTGCATTCGGGCTATCTATTGAAACTGATCCCATTTGTCGACGTATATTGGCAGAAAAGCGGCGGCCATTTGGTGATGTCTTTATCCTCCCCATGGTAAAACCAGCGAGGGGTGGTGACGAGTATGCGTTTTCAAACTCTGATTCGGAAAAATCAAAAGGACCGGTAATTAAATGAAGCGTTTTTTTTTTTTGGAGTGAAAGGGAGTGCTTACTTACAGGTTACCCATCTTCGGACACTTAATCGTTCAAAAGAGCGCACGCAGTCAGTAAAGGCATCTCCAGCTGGACAACGTCTATTAGATGCATGTTCTATGAAAAGCAGTCCTGCCTCTCTGTTGAACACTCCCAGGCTTTCTTATCGCAAAAAAGCGCGGTTAAGAAGACTGTTTCACGCTGGAATGTAAGTCGGTTGTTCAGCGTTGAAGTCATTTTTTCTTATTCCTATTATATTTGATTTTCCACTTCTTAAGAAACGCTTTAACCTCATAACAAATTTAAGAGAAACTCAACAATCTCAGAGTGACGATGATCAAGACTTCATTCCATCCTTATCGATATCGGAATACGAATCTCTACTCAGGGAGAAGCCTCGATTAGAGATGGATCTGCGTCCTCGAAAAGGTGTGTCATGATTATTTATCAGTGCTATGGCTGGTAAATTTTAACGATTTCAAACTCTCGCGAACCAACTATGGGGGCCATGGAAGCGCGGAGCGTTGGGAAACATCTTTCGAAACTGCGCGCGCAGCACATTGAAACAACTTGCTCCTTTCCACCACCTCTTTACCCGTAGTCATTTAGGGTAACTTGCTTCTGCCTATTTCAAGTTCAAGTTGCAATCCCCTTTACCAGCGATCATCTTGAAAACTTTTCCTCACATTTTTTTCAATAGCAACATTCGACATTTAATGAGGAAGGGTTCATTTGCTTTAAGGTGGCCTATGCGAAAGAATCGCTCGTTCTACAGAATGTGAGAGGAACTCTTCGGTGAAGTGAGTTTCCTTCGTTTTTGGGTAGCCATGCTACCTCATTGAAAAGCAATGTTTACGCCTAGAGGGCTACACGTTTGAGGGGGAACGAATTGGTTTAGCGTTAAAACGGTAAAGAAAGAAGAGGACCTATGAATCATTCAGAAGGGAAGTAGGGTATGTGTAAGTGTTTTTACTTCTCAATTACATCTGATAGGGAAACTGAGAAAAAAGGTACTCGCTGTGTGTAAAATTTGTGGATGTGTAGAAAACTTATGATTCAAGTCTAGCGAAACACAGAAGCCACAGTGTTTGTATATGATTGGACCAGTGGTATGCAGACTATTGAGTTTTACGCGCAGGTATATCATGAAAACATGCGCAAAAACGCAACAGTTTGCGATTAGTCAACCGGATTTTGAATGATATTGTTAATATATGCTGATGTGGACGAGTGATAATAACAGCACTATCAGAAGTTTATACTCACAACACACCTTGTCAAACAAGCAAAAAATAATAATAAACAAAAATAAATAAGTAAGCATGTGTACAAATCGATAGCCAAGATTTCGAGATCATTGATGGCCAGATTGATTTCGTGGCAACTGGTGTTGAAACAATACAAAAATAAATAATAGGGTCTTACTGAGAGGCAAACTTGAGGCGCACTCGTCGTGATCTGGTAGCAAGGAAGAACCAAGTACATTATCCTTATTAAATTATCTTCGATAGGTCCTTATTACTGCACTAATCATTTTTTCATTTCATTTCATCGTCCCTTCTTACCATCTTCCAAATGGGTACATATCATTTGGGTTCTTCATCAGCTGTTATCAGCTTCTGTAATCCGTTACATGTCACTCAGTCGCATCCAATATATCGCACTGAAGTATCACAATTATCAGCGCTCATCAGCTGTGTCTAGGTTCGGCACCTACCATCCGCGATCCCACATCTATCCAATGTGTGAAGTTTTCACTATTAACCCGGAGGAACTACCTATGCTTCTGTCCTTCTGGCTCCTTATCTGTCCCTTATCAGCTGATATTATTTCACGGTACTGCAGCTTTGTGCAGTACTGCTCGGGAGAGGATGCCAAAACTAAGGATCAAAACAGGCTGCTCAAAAGCAGGACAGATGGTTACTTGTACTTCTAAAGCATGAACGCACCAAGATCATCGGTTTGTATGAAAGCTTGACAACCCGTATGAGACTCTCGCATTTGAGATGTGGCTGAAGCCCAGTTCTAAGAATCTTCTTTGTCTGCGCACCAACATCAAGGTACAAAGAAGGGGAGCTGAAAGCGTTTTATGTGGACCTGGAAAGGCTCTCCAGAAAAGATCAAAGCCGTCCGAGTTTATCATGCTGACCCAAACCATCCACAATAATGCGCAATGTCAGAAGCTCTCTCAATAGTGGTGGATATGGGAGTCTCCTGGTAGACAGTTCCATAATGAAACAGATCACATAATCTTCAACCGAAAGTTTTTGCTAAGGTCCTAGTTGCTCCGGAATTCTACCCGAAATCAGACCGTCGTCTCCTCCGCGCTAGGTTGTTTTTTCACCGTGGAGAAAGAGATGTAGGGAAGCGTTGGAAAAGTGTATATCAAACAGAATACTTTCGGAGAAGTTTTTCTGCAGTGCATTCCTTTTCATGGATTTATTGCTAGTAGCTACTACGATAAAGTGCTACGTGTGTGTATGTGTATATTTACGTGAATTTCAATGAAGAAGAAGAAGATGAAGAGGAGTAGGGAGCAGGGCGGAGCGTGCGCAGAATGGGTGCAGTCCGAGTGAAAAAAGAGACGCAACCAAATTGGAATAAGTGGGAAAAGAATTAGGTCACTCACAGGATCACACGCAGAACCATAGCAGGACTGCGTTCATGGCGAGCGGGGTGCGAAAGAAGTGTGTCGGGCATGTGTGATTGGCCGAAAATGAAAAGCTGCTGTTCTCCTGAACTAATCTGAACTAAAGTATCCAAATATGAAAGGGGTACAGGCACCAAGCCAATAGTGAATATAATTAAACCAGGCGGCTACGCACGCTATTGCGTGCGCTAGGGGCTCTAGCCATGAGGGACGGAGCCACATAAGCTTCTGATTTTCGTTATTGAATAAAATGAAAAAATTACATGGGTAACACGGAAGCTGGAGTAGTATTTACAAATTGTACCTGCCCCATACCGCAGAAGGTAGATTCGAACAGGAGTCTTCTATTCGGACTGAAGCGTGTTGCGGAGGAGTTTCGAGGTCTTGCACGGCAGCACACATCGGAGACTCGAGTTTGATTGAAATGAACGAATTACATGGTGAATGGAAGCTAAGTAGTAATTAAAAATTATACCTGCCCCGGACGGCAGAGAGTTGATTCGAGCGGTGGTTTTCGATTGCCATAGGAGGGTATTGTGGAGGAGTTTCGAGGGCTCGCACGGTAGCACACATCGGCGACTCGAAGTTTGATTGAAATGAAGGAGTTACATAGTGAATGGAAGTTAAGTAGTAATTAAAAATTATACCTGCCCCGGACGGCAGAAGGTTGATTCGAGCGGTGGTTTTCGCTTGCCATAGGAGGGTATTGTGGAGGAGTTTCGAGGGCTTGCACGGTAGCACTTTTCGGCGACTCGAAGTTTGATTGAAATGAAGGAGTTACATGGTGAATGGAAGTTAAGTAGTAATTAAAAATTATACCTGCCCCGGACGGCAGAGAGTTGATTCGAGCGGTGGTTTTCCATTGCCATAGGAGGGTATTGTGGAGGAGTTTCGAGGGGTTGCACGGTAGCACTTTTCGGCAACTCGAAGTTTGATTGAAATGAAGGAGTTACATGGTGAATGGAAGTTAAGTAGTAATTAAAAATTATACCTGCCCCGGACGGCAGAAGGTTGATTCGAGCGGTGGTTTTCGCTTGCCATAGGAGGGTATTGTGGAGGAGTTTCGAGGGGTTGCACGGTAGCACTTTTCGGCGACTCGAAGTTTGATTGAAATGAAGGAGTTACATGGTGAATGGAAGTTAAGTAGTAATTAAAAATTATACCTGCCCCGGACGGCAGAAGGTTGATTCGAGCGGTGGTTTTCGCTTGCCATAGGAGGGTATTGTGGAGGAGTTTCGAGGGGTTGCACGGTAGCACTTTTCGGCGACTCGAAGTTTGATTGAAATGAAGGAGTTACATGGTGAATGGAAGTTAAGTAGTAATTAAAAATTATACCTGCCCCGGACGGCAGAGAGTTGATTCGAGCGGTGGTTTTCCATTGCCATAGGAGGGTATTGTGGAGGAGTTCGAGGGGTTGCAAGGTAGCACTTTTCGGCGACTCGAAGTTTGATTGAAATGAAGGAGTTACATGGTGAATGAAAGTTAAGTAGTAATTAAAAATTATACCTGCCCCGGACGGCAGAAGGTTGATTCGAGCGGTGGTTTTCGCTTGCCATAGGAGGGTATTGTGGAGGAGTTTCGAGGGCTTGCACGGTAGCACACATCGGCGACTCGAAGTTTGATTGAAATGAAGGAGTTACATGGTGAATGAAAGTTAAGTAGTAATTAAAAATTATACCTGCCCCGGACGGCAGAAGGTTGATTCGAGCGGTGGTTTTCGCTTGCCATAGGAGGGTATTGTGGAGGAGTGCCGAGGGCTTGCACGGTAGCACACATCGGCGACTCGAAGTTTGATTGAAATGAAGGAGTTACATGGTGAATGGAAGTTAAGTAGTAATTAAAAATTATACCTGCCCCGGACGGCAGAGAGTTGATTCGAGCGGTGGTTTTCGATTGCCATAGGAGGGTGTTATGGAGGGATCTCGAGGTTTTGCACGGTAGCACACATCGGAGACTCAAGTTTGATTGAAATGAAAGAATTACACGGCGACACGGAAGTTGGAGTAGTATTTACAAACTATACCTGGTGATCTGCAAAATATTTCATGATCTACAAAATATTTTTGTAGACAATGTTCTTGATCTTTTTTTTCGTCGAAAGAACTTTGACTGATTCGGCGTTGCGAGCTCGTGACAGTGCAACGTATAGTTGCCCGTGGGAAAAAACGTCGTCCGGTAAATACACTCCAACTTTCGACAGCGTCTGGCCCTGTGCTTTGTTTATAGTTGTAGCGAAGGCTAGTCGGATCGGAAATTGTCTCCTCTTTAAGCGGAATGGAAGTCCTTTGTCGGTGTAGAGGTCTATACGTGGAATAAGAACGAATTCGTTTTTCCTAATCCCTGTAGCAAATCGGCACCCAAGGACGTATTGGCCGCACTGTTCTACGATGAATCTTGTTCCATTGCAAAGTCCTCTGGATACATCGAGGTTGCGTAGTAGCATAACAATGCATCCCTGTTTTAATTTCAGCTCATGCGGGGGCATCCCACTCGGACGCAAATTGTTCAAATGCTCTACTTGGAAATTGAGAGCATCTTCTGGGTCCGCATTTTCTGCCTCGTCAATGCTCTTGTATATTTTCAACTGCAGCCCTTCAGGCATTCGCTCTAGTGCCATCTCGTTCATCTGTTCTACATGTACATTTTTAGGAGCGAGAATTGCCTTTTCAGATAATTCTGCAACATCCTCTTCTGAAATCGCTTCGCCAAACACTTCACAGATGATGTCCCCTGAACTATAGAGCGTAGAAGGTAGCTCGATGAAGCCGTTCTCATCTTCTGGATATATCCCCTCTCCAATCTGGAGCAGCATTATTGCCCATTCTCCACTATCTGTTGCAGCTCTCATGTTAACGGAAAGATGATAAGTGATGAAACGCTGCCATAAGTGAGAGTTCTTTATGCAAGCATTTTCCAGATCCTCTTGCCGCCCTCTCTCAATAACTGGGAGAACTTGTCGAAAGTCTCCACCTACAACCATCGTTTTACCTCCGAATGGTAACTCGTTTTGCATGATGTCCCTTAACAGAACATCCACCGCCTCTAAGGTCCACTTTGGTACCATCGAGATTTCGTCCCAAAAAATAACAGAAATCTCGTGCAGTGCTCTTGCCTCAACTGATTCCCTTGTCATTGTGCTTGTCTTGCAGCCGTCGTGGATATTCAACTTGAAGGTACTGCTTGCAGTCCTACCGTGAGGTAGCAGGTTAGCAGCAATCCCTGTCCAAGCTACACATATAACTCTTTTCCCTTTGCCCATAAGAGTGTGGTAAAGCGCCGTGTACAGAAAGGTTTTTCCGCTTCCACCTGGACCATCGATAAAAAAATGTTTTAGGGCTCGTCCTGCCTCTATTGTTTGCAGAATATCGTCTGCTGCCGTTTTCTGACGGTCATTCAAATTATCGATCAGTTCTCTTCCACGGGCTGCGTGCTCTGTTTCAGACTCATGACTTTCATCTATATACCCTGGTCTTCGATCGGCAGGAGGAGTAACAAAGTTACTGAAATTCACTCCACTAATCTGCATTCTGTCCATTATATCATAGTATGCTCGAATTACTGCCTCTTCATCGCTCAAACCACGGTGCACGTAATCTTCAGCCATGGCTGATTTCAATTGCTCCCACAGCCGCTCAGGTTCTGTGACATCACTGAAGCAAATGAGACTACCAAAGAGCGAACGCAGTTCTGGAGGCATTCGGAACTCTGCTGCCTCTCTTAGGCAGCTTTCATAGTGTGAATCATCGTGCATGAGTCCGAGGGCCTTCGCAGCTTCTTTGAAACTATTGTGGGTTACCCCATCCACGGTCTTGAGCTCGTCAAACGATTTGGCTCCCTTCCTGTTGAGAAGAAGTATTCGGAGACTGTAACGTTCCGCATCTAATGGATTTGCCGTATACATTCTTCCTATCTGACGGCACTGTTTCTTTCTAGGGCTCCACTTTTTACTTTGCTGATCAAATGTGAAATGTTCGGGTAGCTGGATATAGAGTAGAGTTCGAGCATCAATTTGCCCTTGGGGTGCATTTCCAGTTCCATACATAAGCTCATGCTCCGCGTTCAGTTTAAAATAAGCCGTGAGAGTCGTGTCTCGCTCTGTTGCACGGCGAAGAGCTTCCTCCTCTTGACCACCCTGGAAAACTATGCTTTCCTGTTCTGGTAAATGCACTTGCAATCTGTAAATAGTGTGCGATTTGGAGTGGAGTTCGAAACCCAACAACCTGTGCACCGATTCCGGAGCACATACATATCTGGCATTTACAAATGCGTCTATCTCATTTATCGCTCTGGCTCCCTCTTCTCCGTTTGTTCTCATCATGTGTAGGGCTGCTCTATCTGGACCCTTATATACGTATTTGTACATGTACTTAACTGCGTGAATCATAGCGCAGATTTCAACATTCAAATGAGCATTGTATCGGAGTGCTAGATATTTATTGTATGGGACCACAGATCTATTGTCTAGTGTAGCGCTACCGTATTGTATTGTCCTCCCATCGTTCGGCCGTCTATACTCTGGGTAACCATCCACCTCTATGTTTGTCGCCTCTCGGAATGATTTGGGGAACTTTTTCGAACACTGTCCATTCACCATACACGGTGAGTTTGGGTTGTCCAAACCACAGGGTCTATGCATCATGCAAGCCGTGACAATAGCATGAAGTCGGGATTCTGCCACTGGATCTGGAATTACTGCTTGCACAACAGCATCAACTTCAGTTGCATTTCTAAGTTTATCCTCTCCAGCTAACGTCAGCAGTATATGGCAGTGAGGAAGACCTCTTTTCTGCCACTCCATCACACTGATGTGAGCAACCACAGTTCCAAATATTTTCCGTTTGAAAAGATCTAGAAATAGTTCTTGCAACTTGATGTGGAACACTCGAGCGACAATGTCTGGCCGATCAGAGGCTGTTTGTCCAGTACTTAACTGTTCAGCTATTTCCCTCCATGCTGGATTGCATGTGAATGTAATGAACAGATCTGGCTTTCCATATTTCGAAACTATTGCCATAGCATCCTGGTAGTTTTGTACCATGGCTCGAGGAGATCCAGGAAACGACGAAGGTAGAATGACCCTTCTATATCCTGGTGGGCCTCCGATGTCCATATCTCCGGCAACGTAATCAGCTAGTCCGCGGTAGGTGTCCACCCGGAGTTCTTTCTGATGGGTTCGATCGTAGTTTAAACGATTTTGTTCAATTTTTACATAGCTGTCCACCAAAAACTGCTGGAACAGTTTGCCCGCAAAGTGTAAAGGATTGAACTCTGCCCTTACAGCAATCATATTTGAATAGTATTCTTTTTGGGTTATTCTTGTTCTTCGCCTCTCTGATGGGTTTTTCATCATATTCGGATGCCAGCCGAGTTCTCCGCGAGGAAAGAAAATTGGGTATGAAAGGGGATCACATTCGGCATCATAAACGCGAATATTTCGCAGTCCACCTGATTGCAGATGTACGGCGAGATTATGTTCTGCTGGCACGTCTCCTTCCTCTCCAACATATACAACAGCCACTTCGTTAGCTGTGGGCTCATTGTAGCGACGTGGGTCCAAATTCGAACTTTGAAACACCATTCTAACCGGCATCGCTGACCTTCCTTCCCTTAACGCTCGAGCCTCCTCCTCGAGAGCAACATCGTTAAGCATTTTGTACGCTTGCGCAAAAGCGTTTATTTCATGGAAAAGCGCGCTCAGAGACCGAATTAGAGCAGGTTTGCATTGTACATTAGCCGGGTTTCCTGCTCTTTCATCTGCAGCCATTGATGTGTCAAGAATGTACACCTGACCGTATCGTGGCGGTTGACCCTCCTCCGGGCGTGCAGGCCCGATCCTGTGGTATATTTGGCCGTGAATGCGAAAACAGTAAGGTCCTGATCGTGGAGTATCCAGCTGAGCTCCTATAGACGCAAATGCAAAGGCGCTATTGTAGTTGCGGATGTGCTCGCGAAATTCTTTCGAGTCGGCTTCTTGACTCGTCAACAGCCGACGGAGTTGCCTGGGGTAGTTGGTAAAATGCTCCAATGTTATATTCCCATGATTGCAGCAGTCATTGAAAGTAGCTCTGCGCCCTCTCGATTCAGACCTGAAGTGTTGAGCTCCACAACTCTCACACTCGACATTCATGAGCCCGTCATAGTGCTCCTCTGGTTCGATATTCGATAGAGCTAATCTTCTTGTTCTGGCTGCCAGTGTTCTGCTTCTCACATGGTGCCTTTGCGATTCCAAACGCCGTCTTTCTTCAATTTGACTTTCCGTGAAACTCGCTCTTCGTGATCGTTCCCTTGCCGCAGTCAAAATGTTTCGTTCCTCTCGTTGACTCTCGCCTTCTTGCTGTCTCCGAGATCTCGCCCGCGCTGCATCTTGTGACTGTCGAGTCCTTTGTTGCTCTTCGCCCTCTTGAACTCGTAGCGCCCTGGTTCTTGCAGCAGCTCCTGCAAGGCGAGCTCTCCGTTGCTCTTCTTCTTCCTGCTCCCTGCGTATTCTTGCTCTTGTAGCAACTCTTTCCAAGCGAGCTCGTCGTTGCTCCTCTTCCTCCTGTTCTCTTCGTGATCTGGCCCTCTGAGCGTCTCTTATTTGGCGAGCTCTTCGCTGCTCTTCTCCTTCTTGCTCTCTTCGCATCCTTGCTCTTTCAGCAACTCTTCCTAAGCGTACTCGTCGTTGCTCTTCACTTTCCTGTTCTCTTCGGATCCTAGCTCTTTCAGCAACTCTTTCTAAGCGAGTACGTCGGTGCTCCTCTTCTTCCTGCTGCCTCCGCGTTCTAACCCTCTGAGTGTCCATTGACTGCCGCACCCGTCGTTGCTCTTCCGTTTCCTGTTCCCTTCGAATTCTTGTTCTTTGACCAACTCTTTCTAATCGAACTCCGCGTTGCTCTTCTCCTTCCTGGTCCCTTCGCACTCTAGCCCTTTCAGTATCTCTTATTTGGCGAGCTCTTCGTTCTTCTTCTCCTTCATGCTCTCTCCGTATTCTTGCTCTTTCGACAACTCTACCTAGGCGAGCTCGGCGTTGCTCTTCTCCTTCCTGTTCTCTCCGTGTTCTAGCCCTCTGAGTGTCCATTGACTGCCGAGCCCGTCTTTGATCTTCACCGTCCTGCTCTCTTCGCACTCTCGATCTTTCAACAATTCCTTCTAGGCGAGCTCGTTGCTGACCCTCTCTTCCTTGCTCTCTTTGCATTCTGATTCTTTCCGACCGACGCGTTCTCTGCTGATTCTCTTCCTCCTGCTCAGTTCTTATTCTTGTTCTAAGTTGTTCGCTAACAGGATGATAGCTTTCAATTCCACTCATTGTTCTCTGTAAAGCAAAGTGGAGTTAGTATCGAAATCTGAATCAATATTTATATAGAAACATCATGGCACCCAGAAAACAGTGTTGTAATGAAAACCGTTCATGAATTCGACGTTTTCCTTGTCCCTTTTTTCTATCTGGAAGAGACTCAGTACGACTACCCGTCCCCTCTGTTAGAACTACCCTCTTTCTACTTATTCCCCTCTCGTTTATTTCAACTCTGACGCAGCCTTCATGTCTCAGGCTGAACAAAGACAGTATTAGAGTTATTTGTTCATACAAATTCATGGAGGAACCTTGCTGAAACCACGATCTTTCTCCGTTTGGACAACGCTATCTTTACTTAGAGGTTCTTAGCAAATCCTTGACCATGATCGAGACGTTCTACGTATTTCTATTAAAATTAAATCAAGGAAAGACTTTGGAATTTGTGATCCATTCACAATAAAAAATTTCTTTAAGCATGTAGGAAAGCTCATTAGTTCAATACCATTCAGGATATTTGCCGACATCAAAGAAATGTTCTGAAGTCAGCATTAACTCTGTCAAGAGAATGCATGTTCCATGTTGAAGGGTTCATTAATAAGCGTGTAGGAAAATTTTCTCTAGTTCCATCTATGTTTGCCGAAACACCCAAAAATTTCCAGGCAAATTCGCTGCGTTAAGTGCTTCGCTGTTTTCACAGTATTAATTACGCTGTCGTAGAAATCTTTTTTCTACTGAAGTATTAACCACATTAATTAGAAGCAACGCAGTGAGTAAGTATAAGTCATTTGAGGTTATTACATTTGGATTAAATTTCGTTAAAATCTCACGCAATGGCCTAATAATGTTTGCTTCCGCTGATTTCTAGTATGGGCAATTATGAAGAACGGCACTGTATAGTAAGGGTTCCCAAAAGACAGCGGGCTAACTTACATAATGGTTTACCTAACTTAGTGCAACAGATATCTGGTGATCAAAACGATATGAATAATCACAAATGGATCAGGAGAGGAGAAACTACAATTAATATAATTAATTCTTAAACACGCGTGCCGATGAATCATGTAATCTAAATCTAATAATTCTGAGACTACGGCGTTAACTTTCATGGTTTACATTCTCAATAAGTGTTGTACATATGCAATTGTAGGACCACTGTAGCCAAAGAAGCATAAAATTATTTGAAATAAATAAAAAAGCGTGAGATGCGTGAAAAAGCGTGAAAAATACAATTTGAAAGGGAAATAATACCAAGAATACAAACAATGCTCTGAAGCAAGTTCACTTACCTGATAAAGCAATAGCGTAGACTGTGCTGTGGCTTCTCTGAGATGATGGAAATTGATGATCAGATATCAGGAGTTTGAGCCAAAACTGCAACAACGTTATAGTAAAAATGGACTCTACATGGGGAACTGGTTGGAGATTCATCTAGACGAATCGAATAATATTGAGTGCAAAGAATCAGGAAGCAGACTATAGAGGAAGGTTATCTGAGTGAATAAATTACATGGAAAATTAAATTAGATTAGATCTAAAGCTCTGTAAGTGAAAATAACGAAGTATCCAGTAGAGAGAGTGTCGAGTATTCGAGAGAAGTTTGGTTGCATGGCGCGGCACTCGTCTTTCGATCTGGCCATTTTCTGTAGAAGAAAAGGTAGGATGCGGTGATTCCATGCAGAGGAAGCAGTGAGTAGAAGAGAGGAAGCTGGTCCGGCTGAATGAAATGCACGAAAGGCCGATAGCAATAATATTGTGAATTTGAGGAAAACCTAAGTGCATGGCACACCTCGCCTTTCAATATAATTTCATTGAAAAATTCATATAGATCCATATAGATTTGATTTGATTAGATTTAATCCCCTTCGAGCGATTGAATCTAACTACCTATGAAAAACATTGAGAACTTGGGGAAAAATCGAGTGCATGCGCACCTCGCCTTTTCAACATGTTTTCATTGAAAAAAATCTATATAGATCCATATGGCTTTGATTTGATTAGATCGAATCTCCCTCAAGCGATTGGATCTATGTACCTATGAAGAATATAGAGAACTTGGGGAAAAATCAAGTGCATGGCGCACCTTGCCTTTTCAATATGTTTTCATTGAAAAAAATCTATATAGATCCATATGGCTTTGATTTGATTAGATCGAATCTCCCTCAAGCGATTGGATCTATGTACCTATGAAGAATACAGAGAACTTGGGGAAAAATCAAGTGCATGGCGCACCTCGCCTTTTCAATATGTTTTCATTGAAAAAAATCTATATAGATCCATATGGCTTTGATTTGATTAGATCGAATCTCCCTCAAGCGATTGGATCTATGTACCTATGAAGAATATAGAGAACTTGGGGAAAAATCAAGTGCATGGCGCACCTTGCCTTTTCAATATGTTTTCATTGAAAAAAATCTATATAGATCCATATGGCTTTGATTTAATTAGATCGAATCTCCCTCAAGCGATTGGATCTATGTACCTATGAAGAATATAGAGAACTTGGGGAAAAATCAAGTGCATGGCGCACCTTGCCTTTTCAATATGTTTTCATTGAAAAAAATCTATATAGATCCATATGGCTTTGATTTGATTAGATCGAATCTCCCTCAAGCGATTGGATCTATGTACCTATGAAGAATATAGAGAACTTGGGGAAAAATCAAGTGCATGGCGCACCTTGCCTTTTCAATATGTTTTCATTGAAAAAAATCTGTATAGATCCATATGGCTTTGATTTGATTAGATCGAATCCCCCTCAAGCGATTGGATCTATGTACCTATGAAGAATATAGAGAACTTGGGGAAAAATCAAGTGCATGGCGCACCTTGCCTTTTCAATATGTTTTCATTGAAAAAAATCTATATAGGTCCATATAGCTTTGATTTGATCAGATCTATTCTCCTTCAAGCGATTGAAGCTTCAAGTCAAAACATCGAGAACATTGCGAAAAATCGAGTGCATGGCGCACCTCGCCTTTTCAATATGTTTTCATTCATTGAAAAAATCCATATAGATCCATATATCTTTGATTTGCTTAGATCGAATCCCCCTCAAGCGATTGAAGGTAAGTACCTATGAAGAACGTCGAGAACTTGGGGAAAGATCAAGTGCATGGCGCACCTCGCCTTTTCAATATGATTTCATTGAGAGAAGTTCATGATAGATTCGATTCTATTAAATTTGTTCCTCTTTGAGCGATTGAACGTATGTACCAATAACGAAAACCTCGGGAATTTGTGGGAAGCTCAAGTGCATCGCGCATCTCGCATCTTTCAATCTGATAATTTTTTGTTGAAGAAGGAAGGATAGAATGCATGGATTCCATGCAAAAGAAGAGAGGATTGAGGAAGGAAGCTGGCCTGATATCGGGACTGCGAGGAAAGTCCGAGACATGGCGCAAATCGCTTCTTTTGATCTGATCCAAGTGAAAATACATGATATGTGTGATTCTCTCGAATCCAAACTTCTTGAATTTATGCAAAGTAAGTACTCATATGAAAAACGCTGAGAATTCGAAAAAAACATTCAAGTACATGGGGCAACTCATCTTTCCACATTTGTCAGTTTTTTGTCGGAGATGGGGTTGGAAATTCACTATATTTTGCAAAGAAATAATATTGAGCAAGGTAGATGAGTGGACGACCTCACAAAAAAAGAAGTGGTGTGAACGGATTCCTTCCCTGAACTGCGGTTGTAAAGTGACGCAGGTGCAGGCGTGAGGTCGCCCCGCATCCATGCACGCATCCTCAGGTGCATAGGGTCCTCTCATCGTGGTGGAAGGTTTATCGGGGCCTACAGTGTACGGTATTCAAGAGAGCATCTCATGATTGTTTATATTTGCTTAAGATTTCCATGATATCTTATGAATTTTGCGCTTTGAAGGAACGTCCTTACCCATTGAAACACCATGGGACTATGAGTAGAATCCCCTTCGAGCGATTATAGGTAGCTACCTATGAAAAACATCAAGTACTTGGGGAAAAATCAAGTGCATGGCGCACCTCGCCTTTTCAATATGTTTTCATTGAAAAAAATCTATGTAGATTCATATGGCTTTGATTTGATTAGATTTAATCCACCTCAAGCGATTGAATCTAAGTACCTATGAAGAATATCGAGAACTTGAGGAAAAATCAAGTGCATGGCGCACCTCGCCTTTTCAATATGTTTTCATTGAAAAAAAATCTATATAGATTCATATGGCTTTGATTTGATTAGATCTAATCCACCTCAAGTGATTGAATCTAAGTACCTATGAAGAATATCGAGAACTTGAGGAAAAATCAAGTGCATGGCGCACCTCACCTTTTCAATATGATTTCATTGAGAAAAGTTCATGGTAGATTCGATTCTATTAAATTTATTCCCCTCCGAGCGATTGAACGTATGTACCAATAACAAAAACCTCGGGAATTCGAGGGAAGCTCAAGTGCATGGCGCATCTCGCTTCTTTCAATCTGGTAATTTTTTGTTGAAGAAGGAAGGATAGAATGCATGGATTTCATGCAAAAGAAGAGAGGATTGAGGAAGGAAGCTGGCCTGATATCGAGACTGCGAGGAAAGTCCGAGACATGGCGCAAATCGCTTCTTTTAATCTGATCCAAGTGAAAATACATGATATGTGTGATTATCTCGAATCCAAACTTCTTGAATTTATGCAAAGTAAGTACTCATATGAAAAACGCTGAGAATTCGAAAAAACATTCAAGTACATGGGGCAACTCATCTTTCCACATTTGTCAGTTTTTTGTCGGAGATGGGGTTGAAAATTCACTATATTTTGCAAAGAAATAATATTGAGGAAGGTAGATGAGTGGACGACCTCACAAAAAAAAAAAGAAGTGGTGTGAACGGATTCCCTCCCTGAGATGCGGTTGTAAAGTAACGCAGGTGCAGGCGTGAGGTCGCCCCGCATCCATACACGTGTCCTCAGGTGCATAGGGTCCTGTCATCGTTGTGGAAGGTTTTTTCGGGGCCTACAGTGTATCGTACGCGAAGAAATGAACGCTACTAAAAAAAATTTCACGCGGCCTCTGAAATTCCGAGTGAAAGATCTCTGTATGGTGTGTTCCACCATTCCGTTCTTGTAATGGTAGTTCTTGTAATGGTTGCTGAGAGAGATTTGATTCCGTGAAACTCAAACTTATCTGGATTCAAAAGTGCTGTGATTATACGTCAGTGCGATAGAGTTACGGTATCAGAGGATGCCGTATCCGGGTTTGGACGCGCATGTAAGATGCTCTTGTCTACGTATCTTATTTAGGATGTTCATGTCTGTGTGCGACATTACTATGTATCAGAGACACTCTATCTGGGTAGATGTGTAGGTCAGATGACAGTGCGATCACGGTATCAGAAACTTCCTTAGCCTGCTAGGACGTGCATCTCAGAGTACGGTAGGATCGCGGTATTAGAAGGTTTTATGTCAGATGTTCAGAAGTGCAGGTCAGGGTACGGTATTGATACAGTATTCGGATTAGATGAGCAGGTCAGAGTACGGTAGAACCACAGTATCAGGCTTTGTGCCAGATGTTCAGATGTGCAAGTCAGGGCACGGTATTGATACAGTACTCGGATTAGATGTGCAGGTCAGAGTATCGCGGTATCAGAAGGTTTTGTTCCAGATGTTCAGATGTGCAAGTCAGGGTACGGTATTGATACAGTATTAGGGTGCTTCGTATTCGGATTAGATGTGCAGGTCAGAGTACGGTAGGACCACAGAATCAGGCTTTGTGTCAGATGTTCAGATGTGCAAGTCAGGGTACGGTATTGATACAGTATTCGGATTAGATGTGCTGGTCAGAGTACGGTAGGACCACAGTATCAGGCTTTGTGTCAGATGTTCAGATGTGCAAGTCAGGGTACGGTATTGATACAGTATTCGGATTAGATGTGCAGGTCAGCGTCGGCTGGGTCCAGGTTCAGATGTACAGGTGTAGTACGGTGGGATTACGACGCATGAACACGTTCCTTCGATAGCCTTCAACCACTTTTTCCGGATTAACGATGTTATTAGCATTTTATAACCTCTGACCATCTTTTGTCTAATTCTAGTCCTAGAAGTACCTTCCATTTACACGCCCTGCCCATTATGGGCGGAGCTTCGCTAACGTTATCATGGTCAGCATGTATAAGGCACTGTTCATTCCCTTTATATTCTTATGTTCTTTTACACCTTAATACCTTTTTGCCGCATCCCAGAACGTTTCTGAATATAGTTATGAATTTTCGATCTAAGCCCCGCCCACTTTACCGCCAGCCCCGCCCACTTCTGGGATTTGACCACATTTGTTCTTTTACACCTTACTACCTTTTTGCCGCATCCCGGAACTTTTCTGTATAGAGTTATAAATTTTTGATCTAAGCCCCGCCCACTTTGGTGCCAACCCCGCCCACTTTTGGGATTTGACCACATTTGTTCTTTTACACCTTGATACCTTTTTGCCGCATCCCAGAACGTTTCTGAACCGAATTATAAATTTTTGATCTAAGCCCCGCCCACTTTGGTGCCAACCGCGCCCACTTTTGGGATTTGACCACATTTGTTCTTTTACACCTTGATACCTTTTTGCCGCATCCCAGAACGTTTCTGAACCGAGTTATAAATTTTTGATCTAAGCCCCGCCCACTTTGGTGCCAACCCCGCCCACTTTTGGGATTTGACCACATTTGTTCTTTTACACCTTGATACCTTTTTGCCGCATCCCAGAACGTTTCTGAACAGACTTATAAATTTTTGATCTAGGCCCCGCCCACTTTGGTGCCAACCCCGCCCACTTTCGGGATTTGACCACATTTGTCCCATTACCTCTAACCACTTTTTTTCCGCATTCTATAACTTTTCCGAACGAAGTTACACTAATTTTTAAAAAGTAGCTTTCACCTAAACGCACGCCCCGCCCCTCGTGGGCGGGGCTTCGGTATACTTATGCATGCTCAGCACGCATAAGGCCTTGCTCACTCTTTTTATTTTTTTCCTGGGCTCCACGCCTTCGTTGAATCGAGTTATGAATCTCTGTGGAAAGTACCGCCCACTGCGAGAACGCTCCGCCCACCGCCGGTAAATTTCCTTTATTTTAATTTTTGACCAATCCCTCACCTTTGCACATTTTTTCCGGTGTCTGGAATGTTATGAGACCGAATTGGAAGAATTCGCCCATGACCCCGCCCAATTCCTGCGCACGCCCCGCCCCTTGGGGGCGGAGCTCCGCTGAGCTCACGTGTGCTCTGTTGGTCCTGCCCTATGCTCGACCTATTCCAAACTTGACCCGATCTCTACAGTTGCTTCGTCAGATGATACTGAAATTTGCGACGACAAACAGACAAACAGACAAACAAACAGACAAACATACAGACACACCAAGGATGTGGTTTATATACAGGGTGCGCCATAAATATGGTAACAACTTTTCGGACGTCCGTAATTCCCTTGTTTGGAGGGTTTCTCCAAATCTGCACCTTCCCTTATGTTCACGATATACCTTAGCCGACATATCTACTTTGGTGCTCTCCATTCGACAGATTTCGAAAAACGGTGGAGCCTCGCAGTCATCCACCAGCCGTTGCGCCTTTGCACGTCTTTGGTGAGTCTTTTTCCGGGATCGCTGCTCGTTTCAACATTTCCCACATGACAGTCCCTAGAAACGCTATGCGTAGACAGGTCAATGACAAACCTCAAAACGGCCGCCTTGTCTCATATACAGCCCCTTTTCCGAATAGAATTGCTTGGGAAGGAATACGCTGC